>CM059812.1:41336063-42048563 GCA_030435695.1 Brachymystax lenok tsinlingensis
TACAAACAAACATACAGTAATGTGGGTCTCCTGTCTTTCATGAGGTCACCAAACTAAACAAATTCGACATGGTCATTCCTTGATTTCCCACCGACCATTCGAACTGTCCGGATTTACAGAAATACCGTTTCATCATTCAGGCCCTAAAGATTGTCAAAGACTCCAGCCACCCTAGTCATAGACTGTTCTCTCTGCTAGCTAACTTAACTACCTAGCCAGCTCAACTACCTAGCCAGCTAGCAAGCTTCACTAGCTAGCTTAACTACCTAGCCAGCTATCTAGTTTAACTACCTAGCTAAAGTACCCGTGTTTATGTGAAATATCTCTTTCCACACTGGGAGCAGTTGCAACTCCCCAGTGTGTGGTCCATGGTCTTTCAGGTTCACTAACTAGGTAAATATCTTTCCACACTGGGAGCAGTGGAAAAGCTTCTCTCTTTCAAGGCTTCTCTGCAGTGTGTTAGCGCAAGCTTTTTCAGGTATCTTGACTGGGTGAAACTCTTTCCACACTGGAAGCAGTGGAAAAGCTATTTTCCTGTGTGTGTCATCTCGTGGGTTTTCAGTCTCCTTAACCTGGTAAAACCCTTTCCACAATGAGAGCATTGGAACGGATTTTCTCCTGTGTGTATTCCTGTGTGCTCTTTCAGATGTGTTGACTGAATAAATCTCTTTCCACACTGGAAACATTGGAAAGGCCTCTCTACAGAGTGTGTTCTCTCATGTTTTTTCAGGTCCCCTGGTGAGAAAAATGTATTTTCACACTGGGAGCATTGATATGGTTTCTCTTCAGTGTGTGTTCTTTCATGCACTGTTAGATACCCTGATTGTCCAAAACCCTTCCCACAATGAGAGCATTGATAAGGCTCCTCTTTCACTCCAAACGGTTGCTCCTCTTCCTCTTTCATCCTGAACGGTTCTACCTCCTCTTCCTCTTTCATTCTGAAAGGTTCTACCTCCTCTTTCAATGTGACAGCCTCCTCTTCCTCTTTCATTCTGAAAGGTTATACCTCCTCTTTCAATGTGACAGCCCCTATCCCCTCTTCCCCTTTCATTATGAAAGGTTATACCTCCTCTTTCACTGTGACAGCCTCCTCTTCCTCTTTCATTCTTAAAGGTTCTACCTCCTCTTTCAATGTGACAGCCCCCTCTTCCTCTATCATTCTGAAAGGTTCTACCTCCTCTTTAAATGTGACAGCCCCCTCTTCCTCTATCATTCTGAAAGGTTCTACCTCCTCTTCCATTCTGAAAGGTTCTACCTCCTCTTTCACTGTGACAGCCCCTATCCCGTCTTCCTCTTTCATTCTGAAAGGTTCTACCTCCTCTTTCACTGTGACAGCCTCCTCTTCCTCTTTCATTCTGAAAGGTTCTACCTCCTCTTTCACTGTGACAGCCTCCTCTTCCTCTTTCATTCTGAAAGGTTCTACCTCCTCTTTCACTGTGACAGCCCCCTCTTCCTCTATCATTCTGAAAGGTTATACCTCCTCTTTCACTGTGACAGCCTCCTCTTCCTCTTCCATTCTGAAAGGTTCTACCTCCTCTTTCACTGTGACAGCCCCTCTTCCTCTTTCATTCTGAAAGGTTCTACCTCCTCTTTCACTGTGACAGCCTCCTTCTTCCTCTTTTTCATTCTGAAAGGGTCTACTCTTTCACTGTACATTCTGAAAGGTTATACCTCCTCTTTCACTGTGACAGCCTCCTCTTCCTCTATCATTCTGAAAGGTTCTACCTCCTCTTTCACTGTGACAGCCCCGATCCCTTTTTCACAACAAACGGGCTTTTCTCTTCTTTCACTTCTTTTCTTTCACTCTTCTTTCAACGTTAAAGCCTCCATGGTATATGTTTTCATGAATGCTTCTTCCTCTCCTTTCACTGTAATATCCTCATCTTCCTCTTTTACGACGTTCAGCTTAAGAGCTTCTTTCTCCATCCAGCAGATCTCTTCAATAGCGGGGCGTGCTAGCCTCCGTAGCAAATTTAGCAAGCAAATTAAGTTTAAATCGACTAACGTTAACAGAGCTGTGTTTAAAACACTGGGATTCGTGTAGTTACACAACAATGGTATTCAGAGCTTCAATGTTTCGAGTTAATGTTGGCTACCGGAGGTGGTTGAATCAGTAGCCGTGTTGTTGTTGAAGAAAACATCCGGTGCCGTCCACAGGATTATACGTCACGCAAGAAGCGCCACCTAAAAGCCGTCTGTCGACAGGAGTGGGTAACACAGTTCAGAAAAATATTCACTACATTATTTATTCTGGCAAACAATGTCTGAATGACATAACAAATCATTCTTTATCAAACTTTATTTGTCACATGCGCCGAATACAAGAAGTGTAGACCTTACCGTGAAATGCTTACTTACAAGCCCTTAACCAACGGTGCAGTTAAAGAAGATTTAAGAAAATATTTACCAAATAAACTAAAGTAAAAAATTATAAAAAGTAACACAATAAAATAACGAGGCTATATAGCGGGGGTCAATGTGCGGGGGTACAGGTTAGTCGAGGTAATGTATACATGTACCTGACTTGACGCTCCGGTACCACTTGCCGTGCGATAGCAGAGAAAACAATCTGTGAATTTGGTGACAATGTTTTGGGCTTTCTTCTGACACATGCCTGGTATAGAGGTACTGGATGGCAGGAAGCTCAGACCCAGTGATGTGCTGGGCCATACACACTACCCTCTGTATTTAATTTTTTATTTAACCTTAAATTAACTAGGCAAGTCAGTTAAGAACAAATTCTTATTTACAATGACGGCCTAGGAACAGGTTAATGACAGATTTTTACCTTGTCAGCTTAGGGATGCTGTAGTCAATGAACAGCATTCTCACATGTGTTTCTTTTGTCCAGGTGGGAAAGGGCAGTGTGGAGTGCAATTGAGATTGCGGCATCTGTGGATCTGTTGGAGTGGTATGCGAATGGAGTGGGTCTAGGGTATCCAGGAGGATGCTGTTGATGTGAGCCATGACCAGCCTTTCAAAGCACTTCATGGCTACCGATGTGAGTGCTACAGGGCGGCAATAATTTAGGCAGGTTACCTTCGCTTCCTTGGGCACAGGGACATTGAATATATACTGTTAGAATAGGAATTGAATAGGAACTGTTTTCTCTCTGTTATTTTTTCACATCTAGATGTGAACATACAGGGTCCATACTTGTGAACATTAGAACATTTTTTATTCTTCATCTCAAAATCCGTATCAGCCAATTAAAATCATCAACGTAGTTGCACATGATGTTGCTGTTCTGATATCCAAAAGCTGTTTTTGGCCATAGGAAATTATGGCGGAGACATTATGTACAAAAACAATCAGCGTAAAAACCCACAAAGTAGCAGAATTAGTCAGGAGAACGAGTAAAACGGCCTCTATCCACTGCAGCACCATCTTGTCATAAAAACCTGAAAAGATGTCTGGAAAGATTTAGAATGGGACCTCAGATCCTCCAAAAGTTGTACAGCTGCTCCACTAAGAGCACCTTGACTGGCTGCAGCATCACTTGGTATGGCAACTGCTTGGCATCCGACCGCAAGGCAATACAGAGGGTGGTGAGGACTGCCCAGTACATCATACTCCCTGCCATCCAGGACCTCGATACCAGGTGGTGTCAGAGGAAGGTCCGGGAAATGGTCAAAGACCCCACCCACCCAAGCCATAGACTGTTCACTCTGCTACCGCACGGCAAGCGGTTCTGCTATTCTGTTTATTATCTATCCTGCCTAGTCAATTTTACCTACATATACATATTACCTCATACCCCTGCACATCGGTACTGGTACTAATTGTATATAGCCTCATTACTACCTCGTACCCCTGCACATTGACTCAGTACTGGTACTCCTTGTATATAGCCTCATTACTACCTGGTACCCCTGCACATTGACTTAGAGTGTGACTTTATAAGGGAATACTATGTTCAGAGATTTTGGCTTTAAAGGGGCAATCTGCAGTTGCTACATCCATTGTTGGACTGATACATTAATGATATGTACCTAATGTAACTGGCATTGTTGTGAAGGTGGCATCCTATGGACTTGTACATTAATATGTATCTATTGATTCTTGACGAATATAACTGACTTGAAAAGGTGGCATACAATGACGGCGCCACGTCGAAAGGCACTGAACACTTTTGCAATTAATTGGAATGCCGACCTGCGAGGAAGCAAGTCCCTGCAGCAGTGGAAAGCCTTCCCTGAAGAGTGGAGGCTGTTAAAGAAGCAAAGGAGGGGTGACAACTCCATACGCCCCTTTAAAGCCACACTGTTAATTACAAATGTCAGAGTGAGCCACCAAAGCAAATATCAACAATGGAGAAAATACCACATAGCACTTGATTATGTGTAGTGCTGGAGGAATGACACACAGATATAAACACACACAGAAAGAAAACACAGCCAGAGTTTGAAAATGATAATTCAAACAGACAAACTCTACTTTTAAACTGACATACACAGTCAGAGGTTAAAAAGTTGAATCAGGTCTACATTCAAACATACAAACTTTACTTTCAAACTGACATACTCCATATCCAGTTCATGTGTTTAAATAAAAACACAAATGTATTTTGGAATGCACTTTACACAATTTGATTTCATGTGGCATAAACAAAAGCAAAATTTCTCAGTCAAAAATATGAGACAAGTGTGGGAGCAGTATGTGTGTTCTCTCATGAACTTTAAGTCCATGTGATGTGTTATATTCCTTTCCACACTGTGAGCAGTGGTAAGGCTTCTCCCCTGTGTGTGTTAACTCATGGTCTTTCAGGTGCCCTAACTGGGTAAATATCTTTCCACACTGGGAGCATTCATAACGTTTCTCTCCGCTGTGGATTCTTTCATGCTTTTTCAGTTGCTGAAACCAGGTAAATTTCATTCCACAGTGGGAGCAGAGAAAAGGCTTCTCTTGTGTATGTCTTTTCTCATGCCTTTTCATGTACTGTAAACTCTTTAAACTCTTTTCACAATGTGAACAGCGGAAAATCTTTTCTACGGAATGTGTTTGCTCATGCTTTTTCAGGGACCCTGATGTGATAAAACTCTTTCCACACTGGGAGCATTGGAATGGCTTTTCTCCTGTGTGTACACTCTTATGCAATTTAAGATGTGATGACCGGATGAATCTCTTTCCACACTGGGAGCATTGGAACGGCTTCTCTCCTAAGTGTATTCTCTCATGTGATTTCAAGGAACCTGATGAGGAAAATCTCTTTCCACATTGGGGGCATTGGAAAGGCTTCTCTCCTAAGTGTATTCTCTCATGTGATTTCAGGGAACCTGATGAGGAAAATCTCTTTTCACATTGGAAGCAGTGATAAGGCTTCTCTACTGTATGCATTCTCTTATGTTTTTTCAAGTGCCCTAACTGGATAAATCTCTTTCCGCACTGAGAGCAGTGATGTGGTCTTGCTGGTTTGGACATCACTGGGTCTGGTTCCTCTGAGGGACACGTCCCGCTTTCAGAGTAAGAGTCTGGTCTCTCTCCTGTCAAAGACAAACAGAGTATTTTGTTTAACAGAGAATTTCCAGAGTGGGCTCTCTGTTACCTTTGAAGTAATGACCATTTTACACGTAGAAATTGACATTATAGGCCATTAACCAATCACAGCCCTCCTTTATGATTGCACATTCAGTAAATCACCAGCAGAGGGAGTTTCCTTTGAATCCATTTTTCCCATTCACTGTGTTGGTGGTGCTTTATACAATTGATCATAACTGAAAATACACATTTACATAATGTAGCAGACGCTCTTATCCAGAGCGATTTACAGTTCACCTTAAGATCTCTCGGTGAGACAACCACACGTCAGTGACAGTAAGTAAATGTTTTCCTCAATAAAGACGTTCTCAGCAAAGTTAGTGCTAGTAGGAAAAGGCAGGGGGGATAAGACTGACTGAGATGTCTTATTTAAAGCTGCAATATGCCACTTTTTGGACCAAATCTACATAGAAATACACCTTATAGATCTGTCATTCTCATTGAAAGCATTTACTTTACGTCCTTAGAGATTGAAAGTGTTCGGTTCAAGCTCTTGGTATGTCAAATGTAATTATTTAGTGGACTGCAGTGAACTGTAAAAATGTGTACTCCTGACCTCTGACCTAACCAACTCAGTGGCCTTGTGGTTAGTGTCCTCTCTGAGATTGGAAGGTTGTGAGTTCAATCCCTGGCCGAGTCATACCAAAGACTGTAAAAATGGGACCTAATGCGTCTCCGCCTGGCAGTCAGCATTAAGGAGATAGATTATGGGTAAGGCCCTGCGATTGACTAGTGTCCTGTCCAGGGGGGTGTACTGGTACATCAAGCTGCCTCACGCTACAGAAACAGGGCAGGAGCCTATCTCCTATGAGCTGTTCCGGCTCACACAACCCAAGACTAGTGCAAGGCTGTTTACTTCTCCTGACTGACAAGCAGTCCTGTGATATGCATGGAGAAATCCTGGGTGATGAAGAAGTACATCTTTGTGGAAGGGAAAGGGGTGAGAGCTACGGGTATAAATTGACACTGTATTGAATGTATGTATTCAGCTGTTGCATCTTTGCTGAGTAAACATTTGAAAACGTCCCTCTGAAATCAGGGGGCTTGTTGTATGATCAGTATGTTTACTGTATATTGAGATATTGCTCTTCTTATCAGTTTCAAAGAGCAAGACACTCTTTGAAGAATCAATGGTATTCATAATCTAAAAACACTCAGAGCACACAGTAAGGTTTCAAATAACTCCAAGACAGGCTATGTAGCATCTGGGTAAGGTCAAAATGTCACAAAACAATTCCCCAACTTTAGTTATTTCTAAATCATTCTTTTGGATTTAAATTTCAAAGGTATGCCCAAAATAATTTCCCAATGTATTGAGACTTAGCAAAGCACTACATAAATAGATGTGTCAAATTGGGTTTCAAATGAAAGCCAAGAGTCCATTTTTGTATTTATTTATTAAGACATTTTTCAACTATTTTCCATCCTAAAAATTAAGAATAAGGCTTTGATTTCTGGTCAAACAGATGGAAAAGGGGTCTCAGAAAATATCGACCAGATAAAGTAAACGGTATTAGAAATACAGTGGGGCAAAAAAGTATTTAGTCAGCCACCAATTGTGCAAGTTCTCTCACTTAAAAAGATGAGGCCTGTAATTTTCATCATAGGTACACTTCAACTATGACAGACAAAATGAGGAAAAAAAATCCTGAAAATCACATTGGAGGATTTTTAATGAATTTATTTGCAAATTATGGTGGAAAATAAGTATTTGGTCACATACAAACAAGCAAGATTTCTGGCTCTCACAGACCTGTAACTTCTTCTTTAAGAGGCTCCTCTGTCCTCCACTCGTTACCTGTATTAATGGCACCTGTTTGAACTTGTTATCAGTATAAAAGACACCTGTCCACAACCTCAAACAGTCACACTCCAAACTCCACTATGGCCAAGACCAAAGAGCTGTCAAAGGACACCAGAAACAAAATTGTAGACCTGCACCAGGTTGGGAAGACTGAATCTGCAATAGGTAAGCAGCTTGGTTTGAAGAAATCAACTGTGGGAGCAATTATTAGGAAATGGAAGACATACAAGACCACTGATAATCTTCCTCGATCTGGGGCTCCACGCAAGATCTCACCCGTGGGGTCAAAATGATCACAAGAACGGTGAGCAAAAATCCCAGAACCACACGGGGACCTAGTGAATGACCTGCAGAGAGCTGGGACCAAAGTAACAAAGCCTACCATCAGCAAGGGCATTGAAGATGAAACGTGGCTGGGTCTTTCAGCATGACAATGATCCCAAACACACCGCCGAAACGAATGAGTGGCCGTAGAAGCATTTCAAGGTCCTGGAGTGGCCTAGCCAGTCTCCAGATCTCAACCCCATAGAAAATCTTTGGAGGGAGTTGAAAGTCCGTGTTGCCCAGCGACAGCCCCAAAACATCACTGCTCTAGAGGAGATCTGCATGGGGGAATGGGCCAAAATACCAGCAACAGTGTGTGAAAAACTTGTGAAGACGTACAGAAAACGTTTGACCTCTGTCATTGCCAACAAAGGGTATATAACAAAGTATTGAGATAAACTTTTGTTATTGACCAAATACTTATTTTCCACCATAATTTGCAAATAAATAAATAAAAATCCTACAATGTGATTTTCTGGATTTCTTTTCTCATTTCGTCTGTCATAGTTGAAGTGTACCTATGATGAAAATTACAGGCCTCTCTCATCTTTTTAAGTTGAAGAACTTGCACAATTGGTGGCTGACTAAATACTTTTTTGCCCCACTGTACATCAGAACACAATAACGTTAAAATAAAGGCAACTAATATCAACACTTATATTTAGTTTGGGATAAATCTTACTGAAACGTTGCCTTGTGCCTTGAGATTCAGTTACTAAAAAAACCCACATATCTTTAAGATATTTTCTAATTTCTCTCCCTCATGAGGAGGATCATGAAAGTTCACAAAAGTAACAAGTAAAAGTAGACCTACCAATTAGTTAGTGTTTTTACTGATATACATTTTGTTTATGAATTATTAAGGGATTAAAACTCTGAATTGTCTACAATAGAAAATCATAGTAGTCACATGCCACAGTTGGGTTCACAAGTTTAGACAGCACAGTAGAGTACAGTGTAAAAAGTTAAGTATAGTATAGTACACAGTAGAGTTGAGTATAGTTTACTGCACTAAACTACACTCTACTGAACTCTACTGTTCTGTACTGAACTCTACTGTTGTGTTCTGAACTCTACTGTTGTGTTCTGAACTCTACTGTTGTGTTCTGAACTCTACTGAACTCTACTGTTGTGTTCTGAACTCTACTGTTGTGTTCTGAACTCTACTGTTGTGTTCTGAACTCTACTGAACTCTACTGTTGTGTTCTGAACTCTACTGTTGTGTTCTGAACTCTACTGAACTCTACTGTTGTGTTCTGCGCTGAACTCTACTGTTGTGTTCTGAACTCTACTGAACTCTACTGTTGTGTTCTGAACTCTACTGAACTCTACTGTTGTGTTCTGCGCTGAACTCTACTGTTGTGTTCTGCGCTGAACTCTACTGTTGTGTTCTGCGCTGAACTCTACTGTTGTGTTCTGCGCTGAACTCTACTGTTGTGTTCTGCGCTGAACTCTACTGTACTTCAATAACCAAAACAGATGTTTTTCAAAGTCAGTGTGTCACAGATGACACCCCATAGATGACATCGTTGATTCTTAATTCGGAGTGAATATTTAACAGAGTTTTTGGAATGTACACATACAAAGCTGAAGGGGGGATGTAACCAACATTCTGTAACAAAACTTTGCATCTGCACAGTTCTGCCAGTAATGTTCAAATGTTAAAAGTAGTGATTGTGCAGAGAGTGGAAAGGTTTGTTAAGCTTTGAAATCAAATGGTTTATGTTCGGCATACATTTAAAGTAAGAAATCTGAGTCTCACGATTCCATACCTTTAACAATTCCTACTACAGAACAAATTATTCATAGTGTAGAACTTTAGTAGAATGCCCATATAAGGGGCAATCTGCAGTTGCTACGTCCACTTTTTGGACCAATGCATTAATTATATATACCCATTGGTTATAGAAAATATAAGTTATTAATGCCTCATGAGCTTAGTTCAACTGTCATACCCCATCAGAACCTACTATATACAATCAAAACAAGGTTAAAACTATCATTTTGGATGGTCAGTCTTTGCATCCATAGTTCTGTCTATGAATTTGAGAGTGATTACATTTCATCAGCCCCATCCCTCAGATTTTTACAGAAACAGGGGCGGGATCCTGCTTTGATATTGTTTCAACTGCAGATTTCCCCATTCAAAACCACTCAATTTGGATCTTGTGCCCATGTTAAAGATATTACTCACTGGTGTTAATCAGGTCTCCGGTCTGCTCTTCTTCCTCCTCCAATGTGACAGTAATCTCCCCCTCTTCTTCTTTCACTGCGACAGTCATCGCCTCTTCCTCCTCTTTCACCCCGAAAACGCCATCCTGTTCTTTCTCTTCCTCGTCGTCATCCTTCACAGTAACATCCTCCTCTTTCACTCTGAAAGCTTCCTCTTCTTCTTTCAATGTAACAGCTTCATCTTGTTTAACTGTGACAGCCTCCTCTCCCTCCTCCTCTTTCACCAGAGCTTCTTTCTCTGTCCAGCAGACCTGCACTTCTTTAGCAGGGGACAAGCTCATGGTCGAATATGTTAGCTCGCCAGCTAGCTAGTTAGCATTAGCGAATAGCCCAGTAACACTACTAGGCTAAGTTAATAAGTCATCTTACCGACAACGTAAATATGACATTTAATGGAGTATGGTAAATAGGCCGATAGTGTGTTTAAAACACTGAGGTTAATATACACCAGAAATGGTCAAGGAGCTCCAATGTTTCGGTTTTCTGTTGGCTAGCTAGCTGTCGAGACGGCTGAATCAGCAGCAGTGTTGTTGAAGAAGCGGCCCGCACCGTCCACTAGATTATACGTCACGCAAGAGGCACCAGCTGAAAGACTCATATTGCCATCTGCTGACTCATGTGGGTAACGCAATTTAACAAAAATAATATTCCATCCAGCATCCGGCTCAGAGTTCCATCCAGCATCCGGCTCAGAGTTCCATCCAGCATCCGGCTCAGAGTTACATCCAGCATCCCGTTCAGAGTTAAATCCAGCATCCGGCTCAGAGTTACATCCAGCATCCCGTTCAGAGTTACATCCAGCATCCCGTTCAGTTACATCCAGCATCTGGCTCAGAGTTCCATCCAGCATCCAGCTCAGAGTTCCATCCAGCATCCGGCTCAGAGTTACATCCAGCATCCCATTCAGAGTTACATCCAGCATCCGGCTCAGAGTTACAATGCCTTCAGAAAGTATTTATACCCCTTGATTTATTCCACATTGTTGTGTTACAGCCTGAATTCAAAATGGATTAAATAAATACAAATTCTCACTGGTCCAAACCCAATACCCCATAATGACATAGCGATGTGATATGTTTGCAAATGTATTGAAAATGAAATATAGAAATATCTAATTTACATAAGTATTCACACCCCTGATTCAATGTATGCTAGAATCACTTTTGGCAGAGATTACAGCTGTGAGTCTTTCTGGATAAGTCTCTAAGAGTTATCCAGAAACATTATTATTCCATAAAATTCTTCAAGCTCTGTCAAGTTGCTTGTTGGCTTTGTGTTTTAGGTTATACACTTTGGGTGGTGTATCCATACACTCAGTCACTACAAAGATACATACGTCCTTTCTAACTCAGTTGCCGGAGAGGAAGGAAACTGCTCAAGGATTTCACCATGAAGCCAATGGTGACTTTAAAACAGTTACAGAGTTTAATGGCTGTGATAGGAGAAAACTGAGGATGGATCAACAACATTGAAGTTACTCCACAAGACTAACCTAAATGACAGAGTGAAAAGAAGGAAGCTTGTACAGAATACAAATATTCAACAAAAAGTTTGCAAAAGGGCACTAAAGTAAAACTGCAAAAAATGTGGCAAAGAAATTAACTTTATGTCCTGAATACAAAGTGTTATGTTTGGGTAAATTAAGACAGCACATCCCTGAGTTCCACTCTTCATATTGTCAAGCATGGCGGTGGCTGCATTATATTTTATTTGAACCTTTATTTAACTAGGCAAGTCAGTTAAGAACAAATTCTCATTTTCAATGACGGCCTAGGAACAGTGGGTTAACTGCCTTGTTCAGGAGCAGAACGACAGATTTTTACCTTGTCAGCTCGGGATTCGATTTTGCAACACTTTCGATTACTAGTCCAACGCTTTAACCACTAGGCTACCTGCCGCCCCTACACTCTAACCACTAGGCTACCTGCCGCCCCTACACTCTAACCACTAGGCTACCTGCCGCCCCATGGGAACGCTTGTCATCAGCAATGAAAAGGGAGTTTTTTGGGATAAAAAGAAACGGAAATAAAAATGTTTCTAAAAATGTGTTCACTTTGTCATTATGATGTGTTGTGTGTAGATGGGTGAAACAAAAAATCTATGTAATCCATGTTGAATTCAGTCTGTAGCAAAACAAAGTGTGGAACAAGTCAAGGGGTATGAATATTGTCTAAATGCACTGTATAACAGGATGCATTTGATCCGACATCTAGTTGTTGGTTCCCACTCTTTGTAGCTATAACAATACAGTACAGAACATCATACAGTATTCAAGTGTAGAACTTCAGTAGAATGCCCCTTTAACCTTTTGACCCTTAAACCATTTTCTAAACCGGCTGGTAAAACATGTCTTTCAAAATTTGACCTTTATTTAACTAGGAAAGTCAGTTAAGAACAAATTCTTATTTACAATGATGGCCTACTTTTGGGTTGCTGCAGTAAATCAGTCACCAAAGATATGAGATGAAAGACACCGTTCCTGTTCCTAGAGGACTTGACGTGCAGGACTATGTAAATAAATAGTTAAAATGTAAAAGAAATGTCATGCTCCATGGTGTCAAATAATAAAAGTAATCTATCAAGTAAACACTATAATCATAATAAAAAACTGCACTTTTTTTCTATTTTCTCAACATGTAGTCTCTACATGTGGGAAACATAGTGGAAGAAGCATTTGACATTTAAAGAGGCATTCCAAAAGATTGGAAACTACCTCGTTATTTTTTAAACCACCTGTTTTGGACTCAACGTGTCAATGTATGGCTCATAGACCTACATGCATAATAACCCACCTGCAGTCCTCTCCCAGCTGAGAAAGGCACAGAATTCTTACCTTTAGACCTGCCACCAGATACCCCATCATTCATGTCATTTACTGAGTGTGCGGATTGCTTGGCAACATGCGCTTACCATTAGTCAAATGAGACACTCGTGCTTGTTTGAGTCAGACGCTTATTATTTTGAGAGTTACTTTCACCAAACAACCCAGTCTCATAACGTTGGCTGTTCATTAATGTGAAGACTGTTATATTATCAAATCAATTCTCTATGTGTAATTATTCCGTGATTAAACTAATCACGGAATAGAAATTAACTAGGAAGTTGGGGCACCACGGGAAAATGTTGTTTAAAGAGTTACAATTTCCTGAATTGAACTCTCTTCAGATATTTTAATATCTTTTCGATTAGTCACTTATTAATGTATTACTACCTCGGTCATATTCAACATTTCACAAACCCTTGGATATCTGCACGAACCCTAGCATAAATTATGAATCAGCGATATCCAAATTGGCGTAATTATTTATTTACTAACTAACTAAATAATCACACAGAATTACATAAACACACAAAGAATAGGTTATACATTGGTTACTCACATGATACACTGAAAAGTCCCTAGGTGACTAAACCGATATGACGGCTTGGTAGACAAAGGAAAGGGGTGAGGACAGATAAAGAGTGGGAAAAACAAAGTGGATCCACGTACATGCAGTTGATAACCACGCTCATGGAAATGCTAACTCGAAAATAAATTGCAATTTACATATTCACGAGTGTATAGTTTTGTTGTCGCTCTCTGTGATCGCCGGTACGTCTGCTGCATAGTCAAGCGACAGAAAGTCTCTTGTTTGTCCACCAGAGAGCAAAGTATTTCGTAGTTGTAGCTTGTTATAATGGATACGTCAGGTGTACCAATGGTTGTTCGATAGTGAAATATTCTCCAGAATGGATCTTTCAGTGTACCATTCGTCGTTCGATCAGTCACGTTTACCAGACTAAAGTACTCAAAAAGCTGTAGACTGAATACGTAGTCTTCAGTTTTGTAGAGATTTTATTCTTAACCATTTGTAACGTATGGACTGCGGCCCTACGTCCTCTGGTCTGTATTTAAATTGAGAAGTGTATACAAACAAACATACAGTAATGTGGGTCTCCTGTCTTTCATGAGGTCACCAAACTAAACAAATTCGACATGGTCATTCCTTGATTTCCCACCGACCATTCAAACTGTCCGGATTTACAGAAATACCGTTTCATCATTCAGGCCCTAAAGATTGTCAAAGACTCCAGCCACCCTAGTCATAGACTGTTCTCTCTGCTAGCTAACTTAACTACCTAGCCAGCTCAACTACCTAGCCAGCTAGCAAGCTTCACTAGCTAGCTTAACTACCTAGCCAGCTAGCTAGTTTAACTACCTAGCTAAAGTACCCGTGTTTATGTGAAATATCTCTTTCCACACTGGGAGCAGTTGCAACTCCCCAGTGTGTGGTCCATGGTCTTTCAGGTTCACTAACTAGGTAAATATCTTTCCACACTGGGAGCAGTGGAAAAGCTTCTCTCTTTCAAGGCTTCTCTGCAGTGTGTTAGCGCAAGCTTTTTCAGGTATCTTGACTGGGTGAAACTCTTTCCACACTGGAAGCAGTGGAAAAGCTATTTTCCTGTGTGTGTCATCTCGTGGGTTTTCAGTCTCCTTAACCTGGTAAAACCCTTTCCACAATGAGAGCATTGGAACGGATTTTCTCCTGTGTGTATTCCTGTGTGCTCTTTCAGATGTGTTGACTGAATAAATCTCTTTCCACACTGGGAACATTGGAAAGGCCTCTCTACAGAGTGTGTTCTCTCATGTTTTATCAGGTCCCCTGGTGAGAAAAATGTATTTTCACACTGGGAGCATTGATATGGTTTCTCTTCAGTGTGTGTTCTTTCATGCACTGTTAGATACCCTGATTGTCCAAAACCCTTCCCACAATGAGAGCATTGATAAGGCTCCTCTTTCACTCCAAACGGTTGCTCCTCTTCCTCTTTCATCCTGAACGGTTCTACCTCCTCTTCCTCTTTCATTCTGAAAGGTTCTACCTCCTCTTTCAATGTGACAGCCTCCTCTTCCTCTTTCATTCTGAAAGGTTCTACCTCCTCTTTCAATGTGACAGCCCCCTCTTCCTCTTTCATTCTGAAAGGTTATACCTCCTCTTTCACTGTGACAGCCTCCTCTTCCTCTTTCATTCTTAAAGGTTCTACCTCCTCTTTCAATGTGACAGCCCCCTCTTCCTCTATCATTCTGAAAGGTTCTACCTCCTCTTTCAATGTGACAGCCTCCTCTTCCTCTTTCATTCTCTACCTCCAATGTGCCTCTTCCTCTTTCAGAAAGGTTCTACCTCCTCTTTCAATGTGACAGCCTCCTCTTCCTCTTTCATTCTGAAAGGTTCTACCTCCTCTTTCAATGTGACAGCCTCCTCTTCCTCTTTCATTCTGAAAGGTTCTACCTCCTCTTTCAATGTGACAGCCTCCTCTTCCTCTATCATTCTGAAAGGTTCTACCTCCTCTTTCACTGTGACAGCCCCTATCCCTCTTCCTCTTTCATTCTGAAAGGTTCTACCTCCTCTTTCACTGTGACAGCCTCCTCTTCCTCTTTCATTCTGAAAGGTTCTACCTCCTCTTTCACTGTGACAGCCTCCTCTTCCTCTTTCATTCTGAAAGGTTCTACCTCCTCTTTCACTGTGACAGCCTCCTCTTCCTCTATCATTCTGAAAGGTTCTACCTCCTCTTTCACTGTGACAGCCTCCTCTTCCTCTTTCATTCTGAAAGGTTCTACCTCCTCTTTCACTGTGACAGCCTCCTCTTCCTCTTCCATTCTGAAAGGTTCTACCTCCTCTTTCACTGTGACAGCCTCCTCTTCCTCTTTCATTCTGAAAGGTTCTACCTCCTCTTTCACTGTGACAGCCCCTATTCCTTTTCACAACAAACAGGCTTTTCTCTTCTTTCACTTCTTTTCTTTCCTCTTCTTTCAACGTTAAAGCCTCCATGGTATATGTTTTCATGAATGCTTCTTCCTCTCCTTTCACTGTAATATCCTCATCTTCCTCTTTTACGACGTTCAGCTTAAGAGCTTCTTTCTCCATCCAGCAGATCTCTTCAATAGCGGGGAGAGGCGTGCTAGCCTCCGTAGCAAATTTAGCAAGCAAATTAAGTTTAAATCGACTAACGTTAACAGAGCTGTGTTTAAAACACTGGGATTCGTGTAGTTACACAACAATGGTATTCAGAGCTTCAATGTTTCGAGTTAATGTTGGCTACCGGAGGTGGTTGAATCAGTAGCCGTGTTGTTGTTGAAGAAACATCCGGTGCCGTCCACAGGATTATACGTCACGCAAGAAGCGCCACCTAAAAGCCGTCTGTCGACAGGAGTGGGTAACACAGTTCAGAAAAATATTCACTACATTATTTATTCTGGCAAACAATGTCTGAATGACATAACAAATCATTCTTTATCAAACTTTATTTGTCACATGCGCCGAATACAAGAAGTGTAGACCTTACCGTGAAATGCTTACTTACAAGCCCTTAACCAACGGTGCAGTTAAAGAAGATTTAAGAAAATATTTACCAAATAAACTAAAGTAAAAATTATAAAAAGTAACACAATAAAATAACGAGGCTATATAGCGGGGGTCAATGTGCGGGGGTACAGGTTAGTCGAGGTAATGTATACATGTACCTGACTTGACGCTCCGGTACCACTTGCCGTGCGATAGCAGAGAAAACAATCTGTGAATTTGGTGACAATGTTTTGGGCTTTCTTCTGACACATGCCTGGTATAGAGGTACTGGATGGCAGGAAGCTCAGACCCAGTGATGTGCTGGGCCATACACACTACCCTCTGTATTAAATTTTTTATTTAACCTTAAATTAACTAGGCAAGTCAGTTAAGAACAAATTCTTATTTACAATGACGGCCTAGGAACAGGTTAATGACAGATTTTTACCTTGTCAGCTTAGGGATGCTGTAGTCAATGAACAGCATTCTCACATGTGTTTCTTTTGTCCAGGTGGGAAAGGGCAGTGTGGAGTGCAATTGAGATTGCGGCATCTGTGGATCTGTTGGAGTGGTATGCGAATTGGAGTGGGTCTAGGGTATCCAGGAGGATGCTGTTGATGTGAGCCATGACCAGCCTTTCAAAGCACTTCATGGCTACCGATGTGAGTGCTACAGGGCGGCAATAATTTAGGCAGGTTACCTTCGCTTCCTTGGGCACAGGGACATTGAATATATACTGTTAGAATAGGAATTGAATAGGAACTGTTTTCTCTCTGTTATTTTTTCACATCTAGATGTGAACATACAGGGTCCATACTTGTGAACATTAGAACATTTTTTATTCTTCATCTCAAAATCCGTATCAGCCAATTAAAATCATCAACGTAGTTGCACATGATGTTGCTGTTCTGATATCCAAAAGCTGTTTTTGGCCATAGGAAATTATGGCGGAGACATTATGTACAAAAACAATCAGCGTAAAAACCCACAAAGTAGCAGAATTAGTCAGGAGAACGAGTAAAACGGCCTCTATCCACTGCAGCACCATCTTGTCATAAAAACCTGAAAAGATGTCTGGAAAGATTTAGAATGGGACCTCAGATCCTCCAAAAGTTGTACAGCTGCTCCACTAAGAGCACCTTGACTGGCTGCAGCATCACTTGGTATGGCAACTGCTTGGCATCTCGACCGCAAGGCAATAAAGAGGGTGGTGAGGACTGCCCAGTACATCATGCTCCCTGCCATCCAGGACCTCTATACCAGGTGGTGTCAGAGGAAGGTCCGGGAAATTGTCAAAGACCCCACCCACCCACCCACCCAAGCCATAGACTGTTCACTCTGCTACCGCACGGCAAGCAGTTCTGCTATTCTGTTTATTATCTATCCTGCCTAGTCAATTTTACCTACATATACATATTACCTCGTACCACTGCACATTGGTACTGGTACTCCTTGTATATAGCCTCATTGGTACCTGGTACGCCTGCACATTGACTTAGAGTGTGACTTTATAAGGGAATACTATGTTCAGAGATTTTGGCTTTAAAGGGGCAATCTGCAGTTGCTACATCCATTGTTGGACTGATACATTAATGATATGTACCTAATGTAACTGGCATTGTTGTGAAGGTGGCATCCTATGGACTTGTACATTAATATGTATCTATTGATTCTTGACGAATATAACTGACTTGAAAAGGTGGCATACAATGACGGCGCCACGTCGAAAGGCACTGAACACTTTTGCAATTAATTGGAATGCCGACCTGCGAGGAAGCAAGTCCCTGCAGCAGTGGAAAGCCTTCCCTGAAGAGTGGAGGCTGTTAAAGAAGCAAAGGAGGGGGGGTGACAACTCCATACGCCCCTTTAAAGCCACACTGTTAATTACAAATGTCAGAGTGAGCCACCAAAGCAAATATCAACAATGGAGAAAATACCACATAGCACTTGATTATGTGTAGTGCTGGAGGAATGACACACGCAGATATAAACACACACAGAAAGAAAACACAGCCAGAGTTTGAAAATGATAATTCAAACAGACAAACTCTACTTTTAAACTGACATACACAGTCAGAGGTTAAAAAGTTGAATCAGGTCTACATTCAAACATACAAACTTTACTTTCAAACTGACATACTCCATATCCAGTTCATGTGTTTAAATAAAAAACACAAATGTATTTTGGAATGCACTTTACACAATTTGATTTCATGTGGCATAAACAAAAGCAAAATTTCTCAGTCAAAAATATGAGACAAGTGTGGGAGCAGTATGTGTGTTCTCTCATGAACTTTAAGTCCATGTGATGTGTTATATTCCTTTCCACACTGTGAGCAGTGGTAAGGCTTCTCCCCTGTGTGTGTTAACTCATGGTCTTTCAGGTGCCCTAACTGGGTAAATATCTTTCCACACTGGGAGCATTCATAACGTTTCTCTCCGCTGTGGATTCTTTCATGCTTTTTCAGTTGCTGAAACCAGGTAAATTTCATTCCACAGTGGGAGCAGAGAAAAGGCTTCTCTTGTGTATGTCTTTTCTCATGCCTTTTCATGTACTGTAAACTCTTTAAACTCTTTTCACAATGTGAACAGCGGAAAATCTTTTCTACGGAATGTGTTTGCTCATGCTTTTTCAGGGACCCTGATGTGATAAAACTCTTTCCACACTGGGAGCATTGGAATGGCTTTTCTCCTGTGTGTACACTCTTATGCAATTTAAGATGTGATGACCGGATGAATCTCTTTCCACACTGGGAGCATTGGAACGGCTTCTCTCCTAAGTGTATTCTCTCATGTGATTTCAAGGAACCTGATGAGGAAAATCTCTTTCCACATTGGGGGCATTGGAAAGGCTTCTCTCCTAAGTGTATTCTCTCATGTGATTTCAGGGAACCTGATGAGGAAAATCTCTTTTCACATTGGAAGCAGTGATAAGGCTTCTCTACTGTATGCATTCTCTTATGTTTTTTCAAGTGCCCTAACTGGATAAATCTCTTTCCGCACTGAGAGCAGTGATGTGGTCTTGCTGGTTTGGACATCACTGGGTCTGGTTCCTCTGAGGGACACGTCCCGCTTTCAGAGTAAGAGTCTGGTCTCTCTCCTGTCAAAGACAAACAGAGTATTTTGTTTAACAGAGAATTTCCAGAGTGGGCTCTCTGTTACCTTTGAAGTAATGACCATTTTACACGTAGAAATTGACATTATAGGCCATTAACCAATCACAGCCCTCCTTTATGATTGCACATTCAGTAAATCACCAGCAGAGGGAGTTTTCTTTGAATCCATTTTTCCCATTCACTGTGTTGGTGGTGCTTCATACAATTGATCATAACTGAAAATACACATTTACATAATTTAGCAGACGCTCTTATCCAGAGCGACTTACAGTTCATCTTAAGATCTCTCGGTGAGACAACCACACGTCAGTGACAGTAAGTAAATGTTTTCCTCAATAAAGACGTTCTCAGCAAAGTTAGTGCTAGTAGGAAAAGGCAGGGGGGGGGGATAAGACTGACTGAGATGTCTTATTTAAAGCTGCAATATGCCACTTTTTGGACCAAATCTACATAGAAATACACCTTATAGATCTGTCATTCTCATTGAAAGCATTTACTTTACGTCCTTAGAGATTGAAAGTGTTCGGTTCAAGCTCTTGGTATGTCAAATGTAATTATTTAGTGGACTGCAAAAATGTGTACTCCTGACCTCTGACCTAACCAACTCAGTGGCCTTGTGGTTAATGTCCTCTCTGAGATTGGAAGGTTGTGAGTTCAATCTCTGGCCGAGTCATACCAAAGACTGTAAAAATGGGACCTAATGCGTCTCTGCCTGGCAGTCAGCATTAAGGAGATAGATTATGGGTAAGGCCCTGCGATTGACTAGTGTCCTGTCCAGGGGGGTGTACTGGTACATCAAGCTGCCTCACGCTACAGAAACAGGGCAGGAGCCTATCTCCTATGAGCTGTTCCGGCTCACACAACCCAAGACTAGTGCAAGGCTGTTTACTTCTCCTGACTGACAAGCAGTCCTGTGATATGCATGGAGAAATCCTGGGTGATGAAGAAGTACATCTTTGTGGAAGGGAAAGGGGTGAGAGCTACGGGTATAAATTGACACTGTATTGAATGTATGTATTCAGCTGTTGCATCTTTGCTGAGTAAACATTTGAAAACGTCCCTCTGAATCGGTGCTTGTTGTATGATCAGTATGTTTACTGTATATTGAGATATTGCTCTTCTTATCAGTTTCAAAGAGCAAGACACTCTTTGAAGAATCAATGGTATTCATAATCTAAAAACACTCAGAGCACACAGTAAGGTTTCAAATAACTCCAAGACAGGCTATGTAGCATCTGGGTAAGGTCAAAATGTCACAAAACAATTCCCCAACTTTAGTTATTTCTAAATCATTCTTTTGGATTTAAATTTCAAAGGTATGCCCAAAATAATTTCCCAATGTATTGAGACTTAGCAAAGCACTACATAAATAGATGTGTCAAATTGGGTTTCAAATGAAAGCCAAGAGTCCATTTTTGTATTTATTTATTAAGACATTTTTCAACTATTTTCCATCCTAAAAATTAAGAATAAGGCTTTGATTTCTGGTCACACAGATGGAAAAGGGGTCTCAGAAAATATCGACCAGATAAAGTAAACGGTATTAGAAATACAGTGGGGCAAAAGTATTTAGTCAGCCACCAATTGTGCAAGTTCTCTCACTTAAAAAGATGAGGCCTGTAATTTTCATCATAGGTACACTTCAACTATGACAGACAAAATGAGGAAAAAAAATCCTGAAAATCACATTGGAGGATTTTTAATGAATTTATTTGCAAATTATGGTGGAAAATAAGTATTTGGTCACATACAAACAAGCAAGATTTCTGGCTCTCACAGACCTGTAACTTCTTCTTTAAGAGGCTCCTCTGTCCTCCACTCGTTACCTGTATTAATGGCACCTGTTTGAACTTGTTATCAGTATAAAAGACACCTGTCCACAACCTCAAACAGTCACACTCCAAACTCCACTATGGCCAAGACCAAAGAGCTGTCAAAGGACACCAGAAACAAAATTGTAGACCTGCACCAGGTTGGGAAGACTGAATCTGCAATAGGTAAGCAGCTTGGTTTGAAGAAATCAACTGTGGGAGCAATTATTAGGAAATGGAAGACATACAAGACCACTGATAATCTTCCTCGATCTGGGGCTCCACGCAAGATCTTACCCCGTGGGGTCAAAATGATCACAAGAACGGTGAGCAAAAATCCCAGAACCACACGGTGGGACCTAGTGAATGACCTGCAGAGAGCTGGGACCAAAGTAACAAAGCCTACCATCAGCAAGGGCATTGAAGATGAAACGTGGCTGGGTCTTTCAGCATGACAATGATCCCAAACACACCGCCGAACGCGAATGAGTGGCTTCGTAGAAGCATTTCAAGGTCCTGGAGTGGCCTAGCCAGTCTCCAGATCTCAACCCCATAGAAAATCTTTGGAGGGAGTTGAAAGTCCGTGTTGCCCAGCGACAGCTCCAAAACATCACTGCTCTAGAGGAGATCTGCATGGGGGAATGGGCCAAAATACCAGCAACAGTGTGTGAAAAACTTGTGAAGACGTACAGAAAACGTTTGACCTCTGTCATTGCCAACAAAGGGTATATAACAAAGTATTGAGATAAACTTTTGTTATTGACCAAATACTTATTTTCCACCATAATTTGCAAATAAATAAATAAAAAATCCTACAATGTGATTTTCTGGATTTCTTTTTCTCATTTCGTCTGTCATAGTTGAAGTGTACCTATGATGAAAATTACAGGCCTCTCTCATCTTTTTAAGTTGAAGAACTTGCACAATTGGTGGCTGACTAAATACTTTTTTGCCCCACTGTACATCAGAACACAATAACGTTAAAATAAAGGCAACTAATATCAACACTTATATTTAGTTTGGGATAAATCTTACTGAAACGTTGCCTTGTGCCTTGAGATTCAGTTACTAAAAAAACCCACATATCTTTAAGATATTTTCTAATTTCTCTCCCTCATGAGGAGGATCATGAAAGTTCACAAAAGTAACAAGTAAAAGTAGACCTACCAATTAGTTAGTGTTTTTACTGATATACATTTTGTTTATGAATTATTAAGGGATTAAAACTCTGAATTGTCTACAATAGAAAATCATAGTAGTCACATGCCACAGTTGGGTTCACAAGTTTAGACAGCACAGTAGAGTACAGTGTAAAAAGTTAAGTATAGTATAGTACACAGTAGAGTTGAGTATAGTTTACTGCACTAAACTACACTCTACTGAACTCTACTGTTCTGTACTGAACTCTACTGTTGTGTTCTGAACTCTACTGTTGTGTTCTGAACTCTACTGAACTCTACTGTTGTGTTCTGAACTCTACTGTTGTGTTCTGAACTCTACTGAACTCTACTGTTGTGTTCTGCGCTGAACTCTACTGTTGTGTTCTGAACTCTACTGAACTCTACTGTTGTGTTCTGAACTCTACTGAACTCTACTGTTGTGTTCTGCGCTGAACTCTACTGTTGTGTTCTGCGCTGAACTCTACTGTTGTGTTCTGCGCTGAACTCTACTGTTGTGTTCTGCGCTGAACTCTACTGTACTTCAATAACCAAAACAGATGTTTTTCAAAGTCAGTGTGTCACAGATGACACCCCATAGATGACATCGTTGATTCTTAATTCGGAGTGAATATTTAACAGAGTTTTTGGAATGTACACATACAAAGCTGAAGGGGGGATGTAACCAACATTCTGTAACAAAACTTTGCATCTGCACAGTTCTGCCAGTAATGTTCAAATGTTAAACGTAGTGATTGTGCAGAGAGTGGAAAGGTTTGTTAAGCTTTGAAATCAATGGTTTATGTTCGGCATACATTTAAAGTAAGAAATCTGAGTCTCACGATTCCATACCTTTAACAATTCCTACTACAGAACAAATTATTCATAGTGTAGAACTTTAGTAGAATGCCCATATAACGGGCAATCTGCAGTTGCTACGTCCACTTTTTGGACTAATGCATTCATTATATATACCCATTGGTTATAGAAAATATAAGTTATTAATGCCTCATGAGCTTAGTTCAACTGTCATACCCCATCAGAACCTACTATATACAATCAAAACAAGGTTAAAACTATCATTTTGGATGGTCAGTCTTTGCATCCATAGTTCTGTCTATGAATTTGAGAGTGGTTACATTTCATCAGCCCCATCCCTCAGATTTTTACAGAAACAGGGGCGGGGATCCCGCTTTGATATTGTTTCAACTGCAGATTTCCCATTCAAAACCACTCAATTTGGATCTTGTGCCCATGTTAAAGATATTACTCACTGGTGTTAATCAGGTCTCCGGTCTGCTCTTCTTCCTCCTCCAATGTGACAGTAATCTCCCCCTCTTCTTCTTTCACTGCGACAGTCATCGCCTCTTCCTCCTCTTTCACCCCGAAAACGCCATCCTGTTCTTTCTCTTCCTCGTCGTCTTCCTTCACAGTAACATCCTCCTCTTTCACTCTGAAAGCTTCCTCTTCTTCTTTCAATGTAACAGCTTCATCTTGTTTAACTGTGACAGCCTCCTCTCCCTCCTCCTCTTTCACCAGAGCTTCTTTCTCTGTCCAGCAGACCTGCACTTCTTTAGCAGGGGACAAGCTCATGGTCGAATATGTTAGCTCGCCAGCTAGCTAGTTAGCATTAGCGAATAGCCCAGTAACACTACTAGGCTAAGTTAATAAGTCATCTTACCGACAACGTAAATATGACATTTAATGGAGTATGGTAAATAGGCCGATAGTGTGTTTAAAACACTGAGGTTAATATACACCAGAAATGGTCAAAGAGCTCCAATGTTTCGGTTTTCTGTTGGCTAGCTAGCTGTCGAGACGGCTGAATCAGCAGCAGTGTTGTTGAAGAAGCGGCCCGCACCGTCCACTAGATTATACGTCACGCAAGAGGCACCAGCTGAAAGACTCATATTGCCATCTGCTGACTCATGTGGGTAACGCAATTTAACAAAAAATAATATTCTTGCTATTAATTAAACACTAGGCAGGTTTTCATTTTCACCAGGATAATTCGAAAAGCAATGTCGCAAAAAGAAAATCATTGCGACCTGTGTAACAGAAACGCCAGGAAAAATCTTCAAAATATAGACAAATGTTGCGTCAGTTCGGCAGGACTGGATGTCATTTGTCTAACTTTCTTTATTGCAACAAATGTTGATGGAAACTGTGCAGTTGGAGCTGTAACCCTGACCCTGTAAACGGAATGTTTAATCTAGTAAAACATCCAGCTCAGAGTTACATCCGGCATCCCGTTCAGAGTATAGGGTTAGATGGGGATAGTAATATATATAGGGTTAGATGGGGATAGTAGTGTATATAGGGTTAGATGGGGATAGTAGTGTATATAGGGTTAGATGGGGATAGTAGTGTATATAGGGTTAGATGGGGATAGTAGTGTATATAGGGTTAGATGGGGATAGTAGTGTATATAGGGTTAGATGGGGATAGTAGTAGTGTATATAGGGTTAGATGGGGATAGTAGTGTATATAGGGTTAGATGGGGATAGTAGTGTATATATAGGGTTAGATGGGGATAGTAGTGTATATAGGGTTAGATGGGGATAGTAGTGTATATATATAGGGTTAGATGGGGATAGTAGTGTATATATATATATATAGGGTTAGATGGGGATAGTAGTGTATATAGGGTTAGATGGGGATAGTAGTGTATATAGGGTTAGATGGGGATAGTAGTGTATATATAGGGTTAGATGGGGATAGTAGTGTATATAGGGTTAGATGGGGATAGTAGTGTATATATATAGGGTTAGATGGGGATAGTAGTGTATATAGGGTTAGATGGGGATAGTAGTGTATATAGGGTTAGATGGGGATAGTAGTGTATATAGGGTTAGATGGGGATAGTAGTGTATATAGGGTTAGATGGGGATAGTAGTGTATATAGGGTTAGATGGGGATAGTAGTGTATATAGGGTTAGATGGGGATAGTAGTGTATATAGGGTTAGATGGGGATAGTAGTGTATATATATAGGGTTAGATGGGGATAGTAGTGTATATATATATATAGGCGATGGGGATAGTAGTGTATATATAGGGTTAGATGGGGATAGTAGTGTATATAGGGTTAGATGGGGATAGTAGTGTATATATATAGGGTTAGATGGGGATAGTAGTGTATATAGGGTTAGATGGGGATAGTAGTGTATATATATATAGGGTTAGATGGGGATAGTAGTGTATATAGGGTTAGATGGGGATAGTAGTGTATATAGGGTTAGATGGGGATAGTAGTGTATATAGGGTTAGATGGGGATAGTAGTGTATATAGGGTTAGATGGGGATAGTAGTGTATATAGGGTTAGATGGGGATAGTAGTGTATATAGGGTTAGATGGGGATAGTAGTGTATATATAGGGTTAGATGGGGATAGTAGTGTATATAGGGTTAGATGGGGATAGTAGTGTATATAGGGTTAGATGGGGATAGTAGTGTATATAGGGTTAGATGGGGATAGTAGTGTATATAGGGTTAGATGGGGATAGTAGTGTATATATATATAGGGTTTAGATGGGGATAGTAGTGTATATAGGGTTAGATGGGGATAGTAGTGTATATAGGGTTAGATGGGGATAGTAGTGTATATAGGGTTAGATGGGGATAGTAGTGTATATAGGGTTAGATGGGGATAGTAGTGTATATAGGGTTAGATGGGGATAGTAGTGTATATAGGGTTAGATGGGGATAGTAGTGTATATAGGGTTAGATGGGGATAGTAGTGTATATAGGGTTAGATGGGGATAGTAGTGTATATAGGGTTAGATGGGGATAGTAGTGTATATATATATATAGGGTTAGATGGGGATAGTAGTGTATATAGGGTTAGATGGGGATAGTAGTGTATATAGGGTTAGATGGGATAGTATAATATGTATATAAGGGTTAGATGGGGAATAGTAGTGTGTATATAGGGTTAGATGGGGATAGTAGTGTATATAGGGTTAGATGGGGATAGTAGTGTATATAGGGTTAGATGGGGATAGTAGTGTATATATATATATAGGGTTAGATGGGGATAGTAGTGTATATAGGGTTAGATGGGGATAGTAGTGTATATAGGGTTAGATGGGGATAGTAGTGTATATAGGGTTAGATGGGGGATAGTAGTGTATATAGGGTTAGATGGGGATAGTAGTGTATATAGGGTTAGATGGGGATAGTAGTGTATATAGGGTTAGATGGGGATAGTAGTGTATATAGGGTTAGATGGGGATAGTAGTGTATATATATATAGGGTTAGATGGGGATAGTAGTGTATATAGGGTTAGATGGGGATAGTAGTGTATATAGGGTTAGATGGGGATAGTAGTGTATATAGGGTTAGATGGGGATAGTAGTGTATATAGGGTTAGATGGGGATAGTAGTGTATATAGGGTTAGATGGGGATAGTAGTGTATATAGGGTTAGATGGGGATAGTAGTGTATATAGGGTTAGATGGGGATAGTAGTGTATATAGGGTTAGATGGGGATAGTAGTGTATATAGGGTTAGATGGGGATAGTAGTGTATATAGGGTTAGATGGGGATAGTAGTGTATATAGGGTTAGATGGGGATAGTAGTGTATATATAGGGTTAGATGGGGATAGTAGTGTATATAGGGTTAGATGGGGATAGTAGTGTATATAGGGTTAGATGGGGATAGTAGTGTATATAGGGTTAGATGGGGATAGTAGTGTATATAGGGTTAGATGGGGATAGTAGTGTATATAGGGTTAGATGGGGATAGTAGTGTATATATATATAGGGTTAGATGGGGATAGTAGTGTATATAGGGTTAGATGGGGATAGTAGTGTATATAGGTTAGATGGGGATAGTAGTGTATGAGGGTTAGATGGGGATAGTAGTGTATATAGGGTTAGATGGGGATAGTAGTGTATATATATATAGGGTTAGATGGGGATAGTAGTGTATATAGGGTTAGATGGGGATAGTAGTGTATATATATAGGGTTAGATGGGGATAGTAGTGTATATAGGGTTAGATGGGGATAGTAGTGTATATATATAGGGTTAGATGGGGATAGTAGTGTATATAGGGTTAGATGGGGATAGTAGTGTGTATATATAGGGTTAGATGGGGATAGTAGTGTATATATATATAGGGTTAGATGGGGATAGTAGTGTATATAGGGTTAGATGGGGATAGTAGTGTATATAGGGTTAGATGGGGATAGTAGTGTATATAGGGTTAGATGGGGATAGTAGTGTATATAGGGTTAGATGGGGATAGTAGTGTATATATATAGGGTTAGATGGGGATAGTAGTGTATATAGGGTTAGATGGGGATAGTAGTGTATATAGGGTTAGATGGGGATAGTAGTGTATATAGGGTTAGATGGGGATAGTAGTGTGTATATATATAGGGTTAGATGGGGATAGTAGTGTATATAGGGTTAGATGGGGATAGTAGTGTATATAGGGTTAGATGGGGATAGTAGTGTATATAGGGTTAGATGGGGATAGTAGTGTATATAGGGTTAGATGGGGATAGTAGTGTGTATATATATAGGGTTAGATGGGGATAGTAGTGTATATAGGGTTAGATGGGGATAGTAGTGTATATAGGGTTAGATGGGGATAGTAGTGTATATAGGGTTAGATGGGGATAGTAGTGTATATAGGGTTAGATGGGGATAGTAGTGTATATATAGGGTTAGATGGGGATAGTAGTGTGTATATATATATAGGGTTAGATGGGGATAGTAGTGTATATATATATATAGGGTTAGATGGGGATAGTAGTGTATATAGGGTTAGATGGGGATAGTAGTATATAGGGTTAGATGGGGATAGTAGTGTATATAGGGTTAGATGGGGATAGTAGTGTATATAGGGTTAGATGGGGATAGTAGTGTGTATATAGGGTTAGATGGGGATAGTAGTGTGTATATATATATAGGGTTAGATGGGGATAGTAGTGTATATATATATAGGGTTAGATGGGGATAGTAGTGTATATAGGGTTAGATGGGGATAGTAGTGTATATAGGGTTAGATGGGGATAGTAGTGTATATAGGGTTAGATGGGGATAGTAGTGTATATAGGTTAGATGGGGATAGTAGTGTATATAGGGTTAGATGGGGATAGTAGTGTATATAGGGTTAGATGGGGATAGTAGTGTATATAGGGTTAGATGGGGATAGTAGGTATGTGTAGTAGTATATAGGTTAGATGGGGATAGTAGTGTATATATAGGGTTAGATGGGATAGTAGTGTATATAGGGTTAGATGGGGATAGTAGTGTATATAGGGTTAGATGGGGATAGTAGTGTATATAGGGTAGATGGGATAGGGTTAGATGGGATAGTAGTAGTGTATATAGGGTTAGATTTAATGGGGATAGTATGTATATAGGGTTAGATGGGGATAGTAGTGTATATAGGGTTAGATGGGGATAGTAGTGTATAGGGTTAGATGGGGATAGTAGAGTATATAGGGTTAGATGGGGATAGTAGTGTATATTAGATGGGGATAGTAGTGTATATAGGGTTAGGGGGATAGTAGTGTATATAGGGTTAGATGGGGATAGTAGTGTATATATATATATAGGGTTAGATGGGGATAGTAGTGTATATAGGGTTAGATGGGGATAGTAGTGTATATAGGGTTAGATGGGGATAGTAGTGTATATAGGGTTAGATGGGGATAGTAGTGTATATAGGGTTAGATGGGGATAGTAGTGTATATAGGGGTTAGATGGGGATAGTAGTGTATATAGGGTTAGATGGGGATAGTAGTGTATATAGGGTTAGATGGGGATAGTAGTGTATATATAGGGTTAGATGGGGATAGTAGTGTATATAGGGTTAGATGGGGATAGTAGTGTATATAGGGTTAGATGGGGATAGTAGTGTATATATATATAGGGTTTAGGCAGGGGATAGTAGTGTATATAGGGTTAGATGGGGATAGTAGTGTATATAGGGTTAGATGGGGGATAGTAGTATATAGGGTTAGATGGGGATAGTAGTGTATATAGGGTTAGTTAGATGAGGATAGTAGTGTATATAGGGTTAGATGGGGATAGTAGTGTATATAGGGTTAGATGGGGGATAGTAGTGTATATAGGGTTAGATGGGGATAGTAGTGTATATATATAGGTATAGATGGGGATAGTAGTGTATATAGGGTTAGATGGGGATAGTAGTGTATATAGGGGTTAGATGGGGATAGTAGTGTATATATAGGGTTAGATGGGGATAGTAGTGTATATAGGGGTTAGATGGGGATAGTAGTGTATATAGGGTTAGATGGGGATAGTAGTGTATATAGGGTTAGATGGGGATAGTAGTGTATATAGGGTTAGATGGGGATAGTAGTGTATATATATAGGGTTAGATGGGGATAGTAGTGTATATAGGGTTAGATGGGGATAGTAGTGTATATAGGGTTAGATGGGGATAGTAGTGTATATAGGGTTAGATGGGGATAGTAGTGTATATAGGGTTAGATGGGGATAGTAGTGTATATAGGGTTAG
Organism: Brachymystax lenok tsinlingensis; assembly: GCA_030435695.1. Lineage (NCBI taxonomy): Eukaryota > Metazoa > Chordata > Actinopteri > Salmoniformes > Salmonidae > Brachymystax > Brachymystax lenok. The sequence goes on from CM059812.1 coordinate 41,365,867, forward strand.
ATGGGGATAGTAGTGTATATAGGGTTAGATGGGGATAGTAGTGTATATATATATAGGGTTAGATGGGGATAGTAGTGTATATAGGGTTAGATGAGGATAGTAGTGTATATAGGGTTAGATGGGGATAGTAGTGTATATAGGGTTAGATGGGGATAGTAGTGTATATAGGGTTAGATGGGGATAGTAGTGTATATATATATAGGGTTAGATGGGGATAGTAGTGTATAGTATATATATAGGGTTAGATGGGGATAGTAGTGTATATAGGGTTAGATGGGGATAGTAGTGTATATATATGGTTAGATGGGGATAGTAGTGTATATAGGGTTAGATGGATAGTAGTGTATATAGGGTTAGATGGGATAGTAGTGTAAATAGGGTTAGATGGGGATGATATATAGGGTTAGATGGGGATAGTAGTGTATATAGGGTTAGATGGGGATAGTAGTGTATATATATATAGGGTTAGATGGGGATAGTAGTGTATATAGGGTTAGATGGGGATAGTAGTGTATATAGGGTTAGATGGGGATAGTAGTGTATATATATAGGGTTAGATGGGGATAGTAGTGTATATAGGGTTAGATGGGGATAGTAGTGTATATAGGGTTAGATGGGGATAGTAGTGTATATAGGGTTAGATGGGGATAGTAGTGTGTATATAGGGTTAGATGGGGATAGTAGTGTATATAGGGTTAGATGGGGATAGTAGTGTATATAGGAGGTTAGATGGGGATAGTAGTGTATATATATATAGGGTTAGATGGGGATAGTAGTGTATATAGGGTTAGATGGGGATAGTAGTGTATATATATAGGGTTTAGATGGGGATAGTAGTGTATATAGGGATAGATGGGGATAGTAGTGTATATAGGGTTAGATGGGGATAGTAGTGTGTATAGGGTTAGATGGGGATAGTAGTGTATATATATATAGGGTTAGATGGGATAGTAGTGTATATATAGGGTTAGATGGGGATAGTAGTGTATATAGGGTTAGATGGGGATAGTAGTGTATATAGGGTTAGATGGGGATAGTAGTGTATATATATAGGGTTAGATGGGGATAGTAGTGTATATAGGGTTAGATGGGGATAGTAGTGTATATATATAGGGGTTAGATGGGGATAGTAGTGTATATAGGGTTAGATGGGGATAGTAGTGTATATAGGGTTAGATGGGGATAGTAGTGTATATAGGGTTAGATGGGGATAGTAGTGTATATAGGGTTAGATGGGGATAGTAGTGTATATAGGGTTAGATGGGGATAGTAGTGTATATAGGGTTAGATGGGGATAGTAGTGTATATAGGGTTAGATGGGGATAGTAGTGTATATAGGGTTAGATGGGGATAGTAGTGTATATAGGGTTAGATGGGGATAGTAGTGTATATATATAGGGTTAGATGGGGATAGTAGTGTATCTAGGGTTAGATGGGGGATATTAGTGTATATAGGGTTAAGATGGGGATAGTAGTGTATATAGGGTTGGAGATGGGGATAGTAGTGTATATGGGTTAGATGGGATGGTAGAGTATATAGGGTTGAGATGAGATAGTGGTGTACTTGTATATATAGGGTTAGATGGGGATAGTAGTGTGTATATAGGGTTAGATGGGGGATATTAGTGTATATAGGGATAGATGGGGATAGTAGTGTATATATATATGGGGTTTTAGATGGGGGATATTGGTGTATATAGGGTTGGATGGGGATAGTAAGAATTGGGGTTAGATGGGGATATTGTGAGTGTATAGAGGGTTAGATGGGGATAGTAGTGTATATGGGGATAGATGGGATAGTAGTGTATGTAGGGTTAGATGGGGATAGTAGGGTATATAGGGTTAGATGGGGATAGTAGTGTGTAAGATAGATGGGGATAGTAGTGTATATAGGGTTAGATGGGGATAGTAGTGTGTATATAGGGTTAGATGGGGATAGTAGTGTATATGGATGAGTGAGGATAGTGGTGTATAGGGTTAGATGGGGATAGTAGTGTATGGGGTTAGATGGGGATAGTAGTGTATATATATATATAGGGTTAGATGGGGATAGTAGTATATATATAGGGTTAGATGGGGATAGTAGTGTATATAGGGTTAGATGGGGATAGTAGTGTATATAGGGTTAGATGGGGATAGTAGTGTATATAGGGATGAATTGAGAGATAGTAATTGTATATAGGGTTAGATGGGGATATTAGTGTATATATATATAGGGTTAGATGGGGATAGTAGGTATATGAGGGTTAGATGGGGATAGTAGTACTATGTATATATAGGGTTGGAGTGGGGATAGAGTAGTGTATGTAGAGATGAATGAGGATAGTAAGTGTATATAGAGTTAGATGGGGGATAGTAGTGTATATATATAGCATAGGGTTAGATGGGATAGTAGGTATGTAGGGTTAGATGGGGATAGTAGTGTATATATATATATGAGGTTAGATGGGGATATTAGTGTATATATATGGGGTTGAGATGGGGTTAGTAGTGTATATGGGGTTAGATGGGGATAGTAGTGTAGGGTTGGAATGGGATGGTAGTGTATGAGGATGGGTGCCTGTTGGAGATACTACTGCATGGTGGAACTAGAAGCACAAGCATTTGCTACATAAGTGGCATCTGCCCCAACCATGTGTGTGACAAAATAAAATTTGATTTGATTTTCCCAGATGAGGATATTAGTGTATAAGGTTAGATGGGGATAGTAGTGTATATATATATATGAGGTGGATGGGGATAGTAAGTATATGGGGTTAGATGGGGATAGTAGTGTATATAGGGTTAGATGGGGATGTTAGTGTGCATATATATATATGGGGTTCAGATGGGGATAGTAGAGTATATAGGGTTAAGATGGGGATATTAAGTGTATATAGGGTTAGATGGGGGATAGTAGTGTATATGGGGTTAGATGGGGATAGTAGTGTATATAGGGTTAGATGGGGATAGTAGAGTATGTAAGGTTAGATGGGGATAGTCAATTGTATATAGGGATAGATGGGGATAGTGAGGTGTATGTATATGAGGTTAGATGAGGATAGTAGTGTATATAGGGTTAGATAGAGGGATAGTAGTGTATATATATAGGGGTTTAGATGGGATAGTAGGTACTATAGGGATAGATGGGGATAGTAGTGTATATAGGGTTAGATGGGGATAGTAGTGTGTATAGGGTTAGATGGGGATAGTAGTGTATGTATATATAGGGTTAGGCAGGGGATAGTAGTGTACATAAGGTTGGGTGATGGGGATAGTAAATTGGCCATAGGGTTAGATGGGGATAGTAGTGTATATAGGGATAGATAGGGGATAGTGGTGTATATGAGGTTAGATGGGGATAGTAGTGTATATAGGGTTAGATGGGGATAGTAGTGTATATGGGTTAGATGGGGATAGTAGTGTATAAAGGGTTGGAGATGGGGATAGTAGTGTATAGGGTTAGATGGGGATAGTAGTGTATATAGGGTTAGATGGGGATAGTAGTGTATAGGGTTGATGGGGATAGTAAGTGCCATGTAGGTTAGATGGGGATAGTAGTGTATATAGGGTTAGATTAGGGGATAGTAGAGTATATGGGGTTAGATGGGGATATTAGTGTATAGGGTTAGATAGGGATAGTAGTGTATATGAGGGTTAGATGAGTGATAGTAGAGTATAGGGTTAGATTAGGGATAGTAGTGTATATAGGGATGAGATGGGGATAGTAGTGTATATATATGGGGGTTCAGATGGGGATAGTAGTGTATATAGGGTTAGATGGGGATAGCTAGTGTATAGGGTTAGATGGGGATAGTAGTGTGTATATATATGGGAGTTAGATGGGGATAATGGTGTATATAGGGATAGATGGGGATAGTAGTGTATATAGGGATAGATGAGGATAGTAGTGTATGCTCAAAGGTTCAGATGGGGATAGTAGTGTATATATATATATGAGGTTAGATAGGAGATAGTAGAGGCCCATATATATATATAGGGTTAGATAAGGGATAGTAGTGTATATGAGTTGGGTGGGATAGTGGTGTATATATATATGGTGTTAGATGGGGATAGTAGTGTATGTAGGGTTAGATGGGATAGTAGTGTATATGGGGTTAGATGGGGATAGTGGTGTATATATATGTAGGGTTAGATGGGGATAGTAGAGTATATGGGGTTGAGATGGGGATAGTAGTGGGGTTAGATGGGGATGGTATTAGTGTATGGGGTTGGAGTGAGAATAGTGGTGCCTTATAGGGTTAGATGGGGACCAATGGTGTATATATATAGGGTTGGATGGGGATAGTAGTGTATATATATATGGGGTTGGAGTAGGATAGTAGTGTATATAGGGGTTAGATGGGGATAGTAATTGTATGTAGGGTTGAACCCAGGGATAGTGGTGTGTATGTATATGGGGTTAGATGGGGGATAGTAGTGTATGTAGGGTTAGATGGGGATAGTAGTGTATGTAGGGTTAGATGGGATATTAGGTATATATATGCAAGGTTAGATGGGGGATAGTAGTGTATATAGGGTTAGATGGGGATAGTGAAATTTATATATATAGGGTGGAGTAGGGATAGTAGTGTATGCTAGGGTTAGATGGGGATAGTGTGTGTATGTATATATAGGGTTAGATGGGGATAGTAGAGCACCTGGGTTAGATGGGGATAATGGTGTATATAGGGTTAGATGGGGATAGTAGTGTATATATAGGGTTAGATGGGAGATGAGATGAGTATATAGGGTTGAGATGGGGATATTAGTGTATATAGGGTTAGATGGGGATAGTAGTGTATGTAGGGTTAGATGGGGATAGTAAATTGTATAGGGTTAGATTAGGGGATGAGTAGAGTATAGGGTTAGATGGGGGATAGTAGTGTATATAGGGATAGATGGGATGGTCTGGTGTATATATATGTAGGGTTAGATGGGGATAGTAGTGTATATAGGGTTAGATGGGGATAGTAGTGTATGTATATGGGGTTTAGATGGGGATAGTAGTGTATATGGGATAGATGGGGATATTGGTGTATATAGGGTTAGACTGGGGGATGGCTGGGTGTAGCCTTGGTTGAGCGAGTTGGCTAGTGTACATGGGGTTGAATGGGGATAGTAGTGTACATGGGGTTAGATGGGGATAGTAGTGTATATAGGGGTTAAAGATGGGGATAGTAGAGTATGAGGTTAGATGAGGTGTTAGTGTATGTAGGGTTAGATGGGGATGGTAGTGTATATAGGGTTAGATGGGGATAGTAGTGTATATAGGGTTGGAGGTGGGGGATAGTAGAGTATGAGGGTTAGATGGGGATAGTAGTGTATATATATGGGAGTTTAGATGGGGATAGTAGTGTATATATAGGGATAGATGGGGATAGTAGTACTATATGGGTTAGATGGGAGGATATTAGAGTGTATATGGGATTTAGATGGGGATAGTAATTGTATATATAGGGTTGAATGGGGATAGTAGTGTATATATATAGGGTTAGATGGGGATAGTAGTGTATATATATAAGGGTTAGATGGGGATAGTAGTGTATATAAGTTGAGATAGGGATAGTAGTGTATATAGGGTTGGAGTGGGGATAGCCAGTACAGCCCTTGGGTTGGAGTGGGGATGGCTGAGGTGTGTATGGGGTTAGATGGGGATAGTAATTGTATATGGGATTTAGATGGGATATTGGTGTATGGGTTAGATGGGGATAGTAGTGTGTATGAGGGTTCAGATGGGAGATGGTGGTGTATGTAGGGTTTGGAGTGGGGACCAGCCAGGTGTATGGGGTTGGAGTGGGGGATATGGCGGAGTGTATGGGTTGGAGTGGGGATAGTAGTGTGCAGTGAATTCAGTATTCAGACCCACTTGACCTTTTCCACATTTTTGTTGCAACCTGATTCTAAAATGGATGCCTTTCCCTCATCAATCTACAATACCCCATAATGACATCACAATACCCATAACAACATCCACAATACACATATTGACAAAGAAAAACAGGTTCATATAAATAAACCCCCTGAAATATCACATTTAGCGTTTCCAGACCTTTTACTCAATACTTTGAGGCACCTTTGGGAGTGATAACATCCTTGTGTTTTATTGGTTAGGGCTACAAGCTTGGCACACGTGTATTTGTGGAGTTTCTCCCAGTCTTCTCTGTAGATCCTCTCAAGCTCTGTGGGTTGAAAGTCACGGAACACCTTTGCAATTAATTAGAGCATGAACTGGGAGGAAGGGGGTGTTAGATTCAAATGTCAGAGTGAGCCACCCAAGCAAATGTGACAATGGATAAAATACCACATAGCACTTGATTATATGTAGTGCTGGAGGAATGACACACACAGATATAAACACACACAAAGCTTGTGAGTTTAATGATAATTTAATCATATTCAAACAGACAAAACTCTACTTTTAAACTGACTTACACAGCGGGGTTAAAAAGGTTTAATTGGAGTCTACATTCAAACATACACAAACTTTGCTTTCAAACACAGCATACTCATATCCAGTTCATGTGTTTAAATAAAAACATACAAATGTATTTTGGAATCGCTTTACAATTTGATTTCTTGTAAGCTTAAACAAAAGCACAACTTCTCAGTCAAAAATATGAGACAAGTGTGGGAGCAGTATGTGTATTCTCTCATGAACTAAGTCATTGATGTGTTATATTCCTTTCCCACACTGTGAAGCAGTGGTAGGCTTCTCCTGTGTGGTACCTCACTTGGTCTTTCAGGTGCCCTAACTGGGTAAATATCTTTCCACACTGGGAGCATTCATAACGTTTCTCTTCGCTGTGGATTCTTTCATGCTTTTTCAGTTGCTGAAACAAGGTAAATTTAATTCCACAGTGGGAGCAGTGAAAAGTCTTCTCCCGTGTATGTCTTTTCTCATGCCTTTTCATGTACTGTAAATTCCTAAAACTCTTTTCACAATGTGAACAGCGGAAAATCTTTTCTACGGAATGTGTTTGCTCATGGTTTTTCAGTGACCCTGATGTGGTAAAACTCTTTCCACACTGGGAGCAGGGGTAAGGCTTCTCTCCTGTGTGTGTCCTCTCGTGTGATTTCAGGTCCCATAACCGGGGGAAACTCTTTTCACACCCGGAGCATTGGTAGGGCTTCTCTCCTGTATGTTTTCTTACATGATCTTTCAGGGTCCCTAAAGAAGTAAATCTATTTCCACACTGAGAGCATTGGTAAGGCTTCTCTCCTGTGTGTATTCTTTCGTGTGATTTCAGGCTTCCTAACCTAGAAAAACTCTTTCCACACTGGGAGCAGTGGTGTCGTCTTCCTGGTTTAGACGTCTTTGGGTCTGGTTCCCCTGAAGGACTCTTCCCGCTGTCAGAATGAAAGTCTAGTCTCTCTCCTGCCAAAGACAGACAGTATTTAGTAAACAAAGAGACCTGGGCCCATATTCACAAAGCGTCTCATAGTAGGAATGCTGATCTAGGATCTTTCCATACAATCTCATTCATTGTTATATAAAAGTCAATATTGATGCTAGTTCAGCACGCTTTGTGGATACGAGCACTGAATGAAACATCCACATGATCAAACTGTCTTCTCTGAGGTTTAATCTAGACTAGATCCCTCAACCTGAAGGTCTTTTTTTTAAACATTTAATACAGAACAATCAAATGAGCAATATGATCCTGCATGGTCTTAATTCTGTCCTCTGAAAAGACAAGATTTCAACCAAATGTCATGAAATCAGACACGAGTTGGTTGTAATTAAAGTATATATGATGCGGTATAATAGAGATTTCAATCAGATCGGTCTGTCCTACCTTATAGCTAAAATATGAAGGACCTAATAATAACACCATAGAGATTTTAAAAACAAATGACGCAGAGCTTCAATCCTGTTTGTAAGATTTCAAAATATGATCAAAATCTAAATTTCTGTCTTGATCAATAACCAACATATGTCTCATGGCAGGGTAGGTTATGCAGAAAGGGTCAACTTTGATCTGATTCTAGACATATCACTCTCATCATCCTATGACCTTCAATGAAGAGGTATTGACGAGCGAACTCTAAATATCAAACCAATATCTAATGGATGGGGGGTCTCCAACAGGGCATAGCTCGCCAAACAATTCCCAAAAGTAAAATGCAAATTTTCACTCGTTCCACAGCAAACAAGTATCAGACAACGCAAGCTCCCAGCTACTATCTAATCAACACAACATTTGACATTATCCCCTCACCCCTGGTTAGACACTATTGGCTTTAAAAGCCACACCTTACACAATATCTGCCAATTTATTTCCAGAAATATTGCCCGTCTGTCTGTCTGTGTGGTGCACGTGTTTGTCTATCACTCTGTGTGAAGCCTGTTGATGTCATAACTGTCTTGTGGGTTGATGGAAATATTTTTCCCCCAAAAAACCTTCTCAATTAAATGTTAACTGCAAAGTGGGCTTACATGGCAGAAGTCTATCGTGAGGAAATGTATCATTTGTATCCATTATTTGTTGTTTGCCTAACTTTGTCATGAAACGAGCAGCAGCAGCACAGAACCATTGCTAGACCGGCTCATTAGATGGAACATTCCTCTCACTCACTCAATGGGCAATTAAAAGGGCCAGATGAACAATTAAAAGGGCCAGATGAACAATTAAAAGGGGATGTTTTCTTCCAGACCTAAAAAAAAATATTATAACGTGATTTAACCATTGACAGACCCAGAACATCCAGTTTCGTTGTTTCTCTATAAACAATTTTGACTGGGAGTCCCATAGGGTGGCCCAGTGTCATCCGGGTCATCATTGTAAATAAGAATTTGTTCTTAACTGACTTGCCTAGTTAAATAAAGGTCACACACACACACACACACCAAAAAGTTATTTTGTTTGCATTTACGTATGTCCCCATTACCAGTAAAACATAATCAAAACCTATTTCTTTCCCTTACTTGCTGTGCTGTTTCGTTGTTCATTTGTTCAGTCGTTTCATTCCCAAACAGGATTTCTATGGAACGCCGTCAAAAAATATACACTATTTGACGTGTCAAATAATTTGACACGTCAAATGTCATTTGCATCACTGTCAATGACATACTTTTATTTTGAAGGCAAACTGAAAATTGCACTACTGTGCCTAATCCTAATTGTGGCTAGCTTCCCAATACATAACGCGGTCAGGTCGAGCCTCACTAGCCAGATGAAGCTAGCTGGCTGCTTATAACGTTAGCTTTGGGCAACAGGGTTAAGTAGCTGGCTAGATATTTATTTTCATGAACTGAAATTCAATTTCAATAGGCGAACAACAAGTAGCAACCTAGCTAATACTTACAAGGATTCCTAAATCTTTGCTAACAATAATGAAAATGACTGCAGTTTCTACCGGTCATTGTTTTCCGGCTGGTTGTATTGGTGCTAGCTAGGTACCAAGCTAAAGCTAGCTACCCCAGAAGTTGCGGTCAAACAAATTATGCTTTATTACCAACGCGGTATTGTAAACACATCGTTCGTGGCCGGTGTTCGCAGAATTTTTTGTACAGCTTTGACAGTGCTACTGTATCTTTTCTGACACGCAAAGACCCAAACAGACCCAGACGGCGTTCCATAGTATGTATGTCGTGAAGCTAATAGCAGTGACGCTATTACTGTGTAACTCCGGTAGGGCAACATCTGAAAAATAGCGCCTACTTGGTAGTGTGTACCGGGGCTCGAGGTGCTCGACTAGTTGGCGAAAGCCAACATCACCCACGACAGAGAACGGTTGATTGTCAAGGGAAATTAATTATCTTGGCTTTCGCCATTGAGTCGTCTCGCTGAAATTGTCTTACTCTTTCAAATGACTGCTCGATCCACACAGCAGACATTGTGTGGGCTAGGTTAGGAATGCTGCACACGTAGCTCAAAATGTTACGTGGCGTTATTACGTCATGTACCTACATTAGGTATGTTAAATAGGTACGTTATATAGGTAGATTATATAGGTACGTTACATAGGTATGTTATGTTATATAGGTACGTTATATGTTATATAGGTATGTTATATAGGTATGTTATATAGGTACGTCATATAGGTACGTTATATGTTATATAGGTATGTTATATAGGTACGTCATATAGGTATGTTATATTGGTATGTTATATGCGTACGTTATATAGATACGTTATATAGGTATGTTATATGGGTACGTTATATAGGTACGTTATATGGGTAAGTTATATAGGTACGTTATATGGGTATGTTATATGGGTACGTTATATGGGTAAGCTATATAGGTACGTTATATGGGTAAGTTATATGCGTACGTTATATAGATACGTTATATAGGTATGTTATATGGGTACGTTATATAGGTACGTTATATGGGTAAGTTATATAGGTATGTTATATGGGTAAGTTATATAGGTATGTTATATGGGTACGTTATATGGGTAAGCTATATAGGTACGTTATATGGGTAAGTTATATGGGTACGTTATATGGGTAAGCTATATAGGTACGTTATATGGGTACGTTATATGGGTATGTTATATGGGTATGTAATATAGGTACGTTATATGTTATATAGGTATGTTATATGTTATATAGGTATGTTATATAGGTACGTCATATAGGTATGTTATATTGGTATGTTATATGCGTACGTTATATAGATACGTTATATAGGTATGTTATATGGGTACGTTATATAGGTACGTTATATGGGTAAGTTATATAGGTACGTTATATGGGTATGTTATATGGGTACGTTATATGGGTAAGCTATATAGGTACGTTATATGGGTAAGTTATATGCGTACGTTATATAGATACGTTATATAGGTATGTTATATGGGTACGTTATATAGGTATGTTATATGGGTAAGTTATATGGGTACGTTATATGGGTAAGCTATATAGGTACGTTATATGGGTAAGTTATATGGGTACGTTATATGGGTAAGCTATATAGGTACGTTATATGGGTATGTTATATGGGTACGTTATATGTTATATAGGTATGTTATATGTTATATAGGTATGTTATATAGGTACGTCATATAGGTATGTTATGTTATATAGGTACGTTATATGTTATATAGGTATGTTATATAGGTACGTCATATAGGTATGTTATATTGGTATGTTATATGCGTACGTTATATAGGTATGTTATATGGGTACGTTATATAGGTACGTTATATAGGTACGTTATATAGGTACGTTATATGGGTAAGTTATATAGGTACGTTATATGGGTATGTAATATAGGTACGTTATATAGGTACGTTATATGTTATATAGGTACGTTATATGGGTACGTTATATAGGTATATTATGTTATATAGGTACGTTATATGTTATATAGGTATGTTATATAGGTATGTTATATAGGTACGTTATATAGGTATGTTATATGTTATACAGGTGCGCTATATGTTATATAGGTATGTTATATGTTATATAGGTGCGCTATATGTTATATAGGTATGTCATATGTTATATAGGTATGTTATATAGGTGCGTTATATGTTATATAGGTACATTATGTTATATAGGTATGTTATATAGGTACATTATGTTATATAGGTATGTTATATAGGTACGTCATATAGGTACGTTATATGTTATATAGGACCGTTATATAGGTACGTCATATAGGTACGTTATATATATTTTAACATCGGCGTTAAACTAGACATTGGGCTGATACCCGATGTTGGCATTTTTAGCTAATATAAGCCGATTCCGACATGTTCACCGCTATATCGTGCATCCCTTAGTTGACAACAGTGTACAAATCAAATCAAATGTATTTATAAAGCCCCCCTTACATCAGCTGATGTCACAGAGTGCTGTACAGAAACCCAGCCTAAAACCCCAAACAGCAAGCAATGCAGGTGTAAAAGCACGAGAAAGTAGTGCACTAAGGACACGGGAAGAGTTGCAGTTTCCCCAGTGGTTTTACCCACACGCCACTCCTGGACAGGAGAAGGGCAGTTTCCCCAAGCATAGCTCCTGGACAGGAGAAGGGCAGTTTCCCCAAGCATAGCTCCTGGACAGGAGAAGGGCAGTTTCCCCAAGCATAGCTCCTGGACAGGAGAAGGGCAGTTTCCCCAAGCATAGCTCCTGGACAGGAGAAGGGCAGTTTCCCCAAGCATAGCTCCTGGACAGGAGAAGGGCAGTTTCCCCAAGCATAGCTCCTGGACAGGAGAAGGGCAGTTTCCCCAGTGGAGAAGGGAAGAAAGAATGAGCGTAATTGAAAGCTAGAAAGAAATGAGTAGCTCATGACATGTTTCATTTTTTAAAAGTAGCTCTCATTATAGAAAAGGTCAGAGACCCCTGATCTAACGTGAAAACAAATTTACGGTGCTATATTATTCAATTGTAGAACATCAGTAGAATTCCCATTTTATTCAAATCAAATCTAATCAAATTGTATTTGTCACATGCACCAAATACAACAGGTGTAGACAGAGTTTATATCATGCAGTTAAGAAAAAAAAGGTGTTAAGGAAGTATTTTCTAAATAAACTGAAGTAACCAATAAATAAATAAAAAATTCAAGTGTAGAACATCAGTAAAACCACACATTGGTTCAACAACAGCAGAGGTTGTGCCCCTGTTTTTAAGGCAGTAGATACTCACTGGTGTTCATCAGATCTCCAGTCTCGTCTTCTTCCTCCTCCTCCTCCAATGTGACAGTAATCTCCCTTCTTCCTTCATTTCAACAAGTTGGTCCTCATCTTTCACTACAAACACGGCATCCTCCTCTTTCTGTTCATCCTCCTCCTCCTCTTTCACTCCGAAAGCTTCTTCCTCTTCCTTCACTGTAACATCCTGTTCTTTCAATGTTGAAGCGTCCTCTTCCTTCACTGTAACATCCTGTTCTTTATTTACTGTGATAGCTTCCTCCACTTCCTCTTCTTTTACAGTAAATTCTTCTTCCTCTTTCACGTAAATGTTCAGCCCTGGAGTTTCTTTCTCCGTCCAGCAGACCTCATTTTCTTTAGCAGGAGGAGAGTAGCTCAGTGAGCTCATGGTCGGGGACGTGAGCTAGCTAGCTATTTAGCATTAGCGACTAGCCTAGTGCTGGGCTAACTTAAAAAGCCAGATAGCTGACAACGTAAATATGAAATTAAATGGAATAACTAGTACATACATATACAGTGTGTTTAAAACACTGATTAATAAACACAAAAAGTAGTCCAAAGAGCTTCAATGTTTCATGTTTGCTAGCGAGTTACCGAGATGGTTGAAGTTGTTGAAGAAACGTCCCGTCCACTAGATTATACGTCACTCGAGAAACATCACCTGAAAGACTCACATCGCCATCTGCTGACTGGAGTTGGAAACGCAGTTTAACAAACAAACAACATTCTGGCAAACAATGTCAAAACAAATAATTGTAAAAATGACCATACGTGTTTTCTCTTAGTTCTTACAGATAATAATTTGCTCTAGGCAGATGTAGAAGCTGAAATGTATGGTGGCTAGTGGTGCGCGGGTCAGCTGATTGTTCACCCGCAATTGATAATAAATCATCCGCAACCGACCGACTATATGTGAAAAAGTACAAATCTGAGGCACGTACACGACAATAACCTGCTAATATTAGGAAATACGCTGAAGACTACAGTCAGATAACACTTTTTTGACAGGGGGAGCATGATTTGTTGTTGTTGCCTGATTGAGATGTTTCTGCTTATAATTCTCGACATGTTGGTCAGCTATTTGTTAGACTGGTTAACTTGTCTATAATTAGATACATCAAATAAAATACAATCACATGCACATATTTAGCAGATGTTATTGCGGGTGTAGCGAAATGCTTGTGTTCCTAGCTCCAACAGTATTGTTGTATCTAACAATTCACACATCCAAAAGTAAAATAGTAGAATTAAGAAATATATAAATATTAGGAAGAGCAATGTCAGAGTGGCATTGACTAAATACAGTAGGATAGAATAAAGTACATACATATGAGATGAGTAAAGCAGTATGTAAACATTATTAAAGTGACTAGTGTTCCATTATTGAAGTGGCCAGTGATTCCATCTCTATGTATATAGGGAAGCAGCCTCTAAGGGGTTGAGTAGCCAGGTGGTAGCCGGCAAGTGATGGCTGTTTAACAGTTTGATGGCCTTGAGATTGAAACTGTTACTGTCTTTCGGTCCTAGCTTTGATGCACCTGTACTGACCTCGCCTTCTGGATGATAGCGGGGTGAACAGGCCGTGGCTCGGGTGATGAATGTCCTTGACCATCTTTTTGTCCTTCCTGTGACATCAGGTGCTGTAGGTGTCCTGAAGGGCAGGCTAGTGTGCCCCCTGGTGATGCGTTAGGCAGACTGTACCACCCTCTGGAGAGCCCTGCGGTTGCAGGCGGTGCCGTTGCCGTACCAGGTGGTGTTGCAGTCTGACAGGATGCTCTCAATTATGTATCTGTAATCGTTTCTGAAAGTCTTAGCAGACACATTTCTTCAGCCTCCTGAGGTTGAAGAGGTGCTGTTGCGGCTTCTTCACCACACTATCTGTGTGGGTGGACCAATTCAGATTGTCAGTGATGTTTACACAGAGGAACTTGAAGCTTTCCACCTTCTCCACTGTGGTCCCGTTGATGTGGATAGGGGCGTGCTCCCTCTGCTGTTTCCTGAAGTCCACAATCAGCTCCTTTCGTTTTGTTGACTTTGAGGGATAGGTTCTTTTCCTGGCACCACTCCACCAGGGCCCTCACCTCCTCCCTGTAGGCCGTCTCGTCGTCGTTGGTAATCAAGCCTACTACTTTTGTGTCGTCTGCAAACTTGATGATTGAGTTGGAGGCGTGTGTGGCCACGCAGTCATGGGTGAACAGGGAGTACAGGAGGGGGCTGAGCATTCACCCTTGTGGGTCCCCCTGTGTTGAGGATCAGCGAAGTGGAGGTGTTGTTTCCTACCTTCACCACCTGGGGGCGGCCCGTCAGGAAGTCCAGGACCCAGTTGCACAGGGCGGGGTTCAAACCCAGGGCCTCAAGCTTAATGATGAGCTTGGAGGGTACTATGGTGTTGAAGACTGAGCTATAGTCAATGAACAGCATTCTGATGTAGGTATTGCTCTTGTCCAGATGGTATAGGGCAGTGTCATGGCGATTACATCATCTGTGGACCTATTGGGTCAGTAAACAAATTGAAGTGGGTCTCAGGTGTTAGGTTAGGTAAGGTAGAGGTAATATGATCCTTAACTAGCCTCTCAAAGCACTTCATGATGACATGATAGTCATTTAGTTAAGATACCTTTGCTTTCTTGGGTACAGGAACAATGCTGGACATCTTGAAGCAAGTGGGGACAGCAGACTGGGATAGGGAGAGATTGAATATGTCCGCAAACACTCTAGCCAGCTGTTCTGCGTATGCTTTGAGTCAAGCTGGATAAAGGACAAACTGGGAATGGTTATATCTGTGAAAGTTTCAAGAAGTGGAACTGTGTCACGCGACTTGGGGATCAACCTGTGTTGTGCTTTGCTCTCCGGATCAAGACGCCGCTCAAAAGGGGCGATCAGTGGGGTAGTGTTGAGTGTACAGGTGGCCAGGAGTATGAACGGCTAGTGAAATGTAGTGGGATAATATCCTGACCAAACCGGCTCCACGGGTATGTTGATTTTGTCTTTCCCACCAGATGCGTCCATGACACGCAGGTAAAACTATCAAAACCAACTGTATTCATTTGGAGACAGGTCGAAATACACATTAAACATTCACGGAGTGTAAGCTGGAGATACCAGAGTTTTGCATGGGATGTATTTCAATCCACTGCAGCCTTTCGAAACTGCGGTGAAAGGTGGCAGAGCTAGAGCAATGTATGTCAGACCATGAGACTTACCGAAAATCGATCTTAAAATGTATGTAGCATATGGAAAGAGGTGACTCCGTTATGCTCTATGACCGCCACAAGCGTCAGAAGGCACGTCTGAAGTCGTTGATGTGACAACATCCTGTTTTGTAGCGTCCAAACCATTTGGAAGGACTGCAAACTAGCCTGACCCCACTGGGGAAAAATGGGAGATTCTCACGAATACGATGGATTTTACTCAGGTGTCACGAGACTCGTCTGAAGGTAAATGGTACCAGTTCTAAACAATGTATTGAAGTATGAAGGTATATACACAAATTTCCTGAGCTTTCTTATTTTGACAGTACCAGTCAAAAGTTTGGACATTATTTTTTTACTATTTAGGATAGGAGTATATATATATATATATATATATATATATATATATATATATATATATAGGGTTAGAAGTGTATATATATATATATATATATATATATATAGGGTTAGATGGGGATAGTAGTGTGTGTGATATATATATATATATATAATTAGATAGGGTTAGTAGTGTATATAGGGTTAGATGGGGATAGTAGTGTATATATATATATAGGGTTAGATGGGGATAGTAGTGTGTGTATATATATATATATATAGGGTTAGAAGTGTATATATATATAGGGTTAGATGGGGATAGTAGTGTGTGTATATATATATATATATAGGGTTAGATGGGGATAGTAGTGTGTGTATATATATATATATATATAGGGTTAGAAGTGTATATATATATAGGGTTAGATGGGGATAGTAGTGTGTGTATATATATATATATATAGGGTTAGATGGGGATAGTAGTGTGTGTATATATATATATATATAGGGTTAGAAGTGTATATATATATAGGGTTAGATGGGGATAGTAGTGTGTGTATATGTATATATATATAGGGTTACATCCTTGACAGCACATTATCTTTTCAATCTTTTCAACATTATCTTTTCAATCGCACATTAATAACATTACACGGTCTGTCTATTTCCATCTACGAAACATCAATCGACTCCGTCCCTCCCTTACTCCCCATACTGCCGCCGTCCTTGTCCACAGTCTCGTCACTTCCCGTTTGGACTACTGCAACTCTCTCCTTTTTGGCCTCCCTCATAAATCCATCCATAAACTTCAAATGGTCCAGAATTCAGCTGCCCGCATCATTACTCGAACCCCCTCCATTCATCACATCACTCCTGTTCTCCAACAGCTTCACTGGCTCCCGGTCCAGTTCCGTATCCAATTCAAAGTCCTTCTGTTAACATTCAAGTCCATCCATAAACTCGCTCCCCCTTATTTGTCTGATCTCCTCCAGGGTCCAACTTCCACCCGCTCCCTTAGATATTCTTCCTCCATACACCTGTCTGTCCCCCCCGCCCGTCTCACCACTATGGGGAGCAGAGCATTCAGCCGCTCTGCTCCCCGTCTCTGGAACTCATTACCATCCCAACTCAGAAACATCGATTCATTTTCACATTTCAAATCACACCTGTTTAAAACTGCCTCTCTCACTTGACGTCAACTGCTCTGCTTCTTTTGTTGTTTTTAATGCTGTTCTATGCTTTTAAATGTCTTATGTTTCCATGTACGGTGTCCTTGAGTGTCAAGAAAGGCGCCTTAAATAAAATGTATTATTATTATTATTACATGGGATAGTAGTGTGTATAGGGTTAGATGGGGATAGTAGTATATATATATATATATATATATATATATATATATATATATATAGGGTTAGACGGGAATAATAGTGTGTGTATACAGGGTTAGACGGGGATAATAGTAGTGTGTGTGTATAGGGTTAGACGGGGATAGTAGTGTGTGTGTATAGGGTTAGACGGGGATAGTAGTGTGTGTGTATAGGGTTAGACGGGGATAGTAGTGTGTGTGTATAGGGTTAGACGGGGATAGTAGTGTGTGTGTATAGGGTTAGACGGGGATAGTAGTGTGTGTGTATATAGGGTTAGACGGGATAGTAGTGTGTGTGTATATAGGGTTAGACGGGGATAGTAGTGTGTGTGTATATAGGGTTAGACGGGGATAGTAGTGTGTGTGTATATAGGGTTAGACGGGGATAGTAGTGTGTGTGTGTATATATAGGGTTAGACGGGGATAGTAGTGTGTGTGTGTATATATAGGGTTAGACGGGGATAGTAGTGTGTGTGTGTATATATAGGGTTAGACGGGGATAGTAGTGTGTGTGTGTATATATAGGGTTAGACGGGGATAGTAGTGTGTGTGTATATATAGGGTTAGACGGGGATAGTAGTGTGTGTGTATATATAGGGTTAGACGGGGATAGTAGTGTGTGTGTATATATAGGGTTAGATGGGGATAGTAGTGTATATATATAGGGTTAGATGGGGATAGTAGTGTATATATATAGGGTTAGATGGGGATAGTAGTGTATATATATAGGGTTAGACGGGGATAGTAGTGTATATATATAGGGTTAGACGGGGATAGTAGTGTGTATATATATAGTGGGGGAAAAAAGTATTTAGTCAGCCACCAATTGTGCAAGTTCTCTCACTTAAAAAGATGAGAGAGGCCTGTAATTTTCATCATAGGTACACTTCAACTATGACAGACAAAATGAGGAAAAATTATCCAGAAAATCACATTGTAGGATTTTTTATGAATTTATTTGCAAATTATGGTGGAAAATAAGTATTTGGTCAATAACAAAAGTTTATCTCAATACTTTGTTATATACCCTTTGTTGGCAATGACAGAGGTCAAATGTTTTCTGTAAGTCTTCACAAGGTTTTCACACACTGTTGCTGGTATTTTGGCCCATTCCTCCATGCAGATCTCCTCTAGAGCAGTGATGTTTTGGGGCTGTCGCTGGGCAACACGGACTTTCAACTCCCTCCAAAGATTTTCTATGGGGTTGAGATCTGGAGACTGGCTAGGCCACTCCAGGACCTTGAAATGCTTCTTAAAGCCACTCCTTCGTTGCGGCGGTGTGTTTGGGATCATTGTCATGCTGAAAGACCCAGCCACGTTTCATCTTCAATGCCCTTTCTGATGGAAGGAGGTTTTCACTCAAAATCTCACGATACATGGCCCCATTCATTCTTTCCTTTACACGGATCAGTCAGTCCTGGTCCCTTTGCAGAAAAACAGCCCCAAAGCATGATGTTTCCACCCCATGCTTCACAGTAGGTATGGTGTTCTTTGGATGCAACTCAGCATTCTTTGTCCTCCAAACACGACGAGTTGAATTTTTACCAAAAAGTTCTATTTTGGTTTCATCTGACATTCTCCCAATCCTCATCTGGATCATCCAAATGCTCTCTAGCAAACTTTAGACGGGCCTGAACATGTACTGGCTTAAGCAGGGGACACGTCTGGCACTGCAGGATTTGAGTCCCTGGCGGCGTAGTGTGTTACTGATGGTAGGCTTTGTTACTTTGGTCCCAGTTCTCTGCAGGTCATTCACTAGGTCCCCCGTGTGGTTCTGGGATTTTTGCTCACCGTTCTTGTGATCATTTTGACCCCACGGGTGAGATCTTGCGTGGAGCCCCAGATCGAGGAAGATTATCAGTGGTCTTGTATGTCTTCCATTTCCTAATAATTGCTCCCACAGTTGATTTCTTCAAACCAAGCTGCTTACCTATTGCAGATTCAGTCTTCCCAACCTGGTGCAGGTCTACAATTTTGTTTCTGGTGTCCTTTGACAGCTGTTTGGTCTTGGCCATAGTGGAGTTTGGAGTGTGACTGTTTGAGGTTGTGGACAGGTGTCTTTTATACTGATAACAAGTTCAAACAGGTGCCATTAATACAGGTAACGAGTGGAGGACAGAGGAGCCTCTTAAAGAAGAAGTTACAGGTCTGTGAGAGCCAGAAATCTTGCTTGTTTGTATGTGACCAAATACTTATTTTCCACCATAATTTGCAAATAAATTCATAAAAATCCTACAATGTGATTTTCGGGATTTTTCTTCCTCATTTTGTCTGTCATAGTTGAAGTGTACCTATGATGAAAATTACAGGCCTCTCTCATCTTTTTAAGTGAGAGAACTTGCACAATTGGTGGCTGACTAAATAATTTTTTCCCCCACTGTATATAGGGTTAGACGGGGATAGTAGTATATATATATATATATATATATATATATATATATATATATATATATATATATATATATATATATATATATATATATAGATTAGATAGTAGTATATATATATATATATATATATATATATATATATATATATATATATATATATATATATAGAGTTAAACGGGATAGTAGTGTGTGTATATAGGGTTAGACGGGAATAATAGTGTGTGTATATAGGGTTAGACGGGGATAATAGTAGTGTATACAGGGTTAGACGGGGATAATAGTAGTGTATACAGGGTTAGATGGGGATAGTAGTGTATACAGGGTTAGACGGGGATAGTAGTGTGTGTGTATAGGGTTAGACGGGGATAGTAGTGTGTGTGTATAGGGTTAGACGGGGATAGTAGTGTGTGTGTATAGGGTTAGACGGGGATAGTAGTGTGTGTGTATAGGGTTAGACGGGGATAGTAGTGTGTGTGTATAGGGTTAGACGGGGATAGTAGTGTGTGTGTATAGGGTTAGACGGGGATAGTAGTGTGTGTGTATAGGGTTAGACGGGGATAGTAGTGTGTATGTATAGGGTTAGACGAGGATAGTAGTGTGTGTGTATAGGGTTAGACGGGGATAGTAGTGTGTATATATAGGGTTACATGGGATAGTAGTGTGTATATATAGGGTTAGACGGGGATAGTAGTGTGTGTGTATATAGGGTTAGACGGGGATAGTAGTGTGTGTGTATATAGGGTTAGACGGGGATAGTAGTGTGTGTGTATATATAGGGTTAGACGGGGATAGTAGTATATATATATATATTTATATAGGGTTAGACGGGGATAGTAGTGTGTGTATATAGGGTTAGACGGGAATAATAGTGTGTGTATATAGGGTTAGACGGGGATAATAGTAGTGTATACAGGGTTAGACGGGGATAATAGTAGTGTATACAGGGTTAGACGGGGATAATAGTAGTGTATACAGGGTTAGATGGGGATAGTAGTGTATACAGGGTTAGACGGGGATAGTAGTGTGTGTGTATAGGGTTAGACGGGGATAGTAGTGTGTGTGTATAGGGTTAGACGGGGATAGTAGTGTGTGTGTATAGGGTTAGACGGGGATAGTAGTGTGTGTGTATAGGGTTAGACGGGGATAGTAGTGTATATATATAGGGTTACATGGGATAGTAGTGTGTGTGTATAGGGTTAGACGGGGATAGTAGTGTGTGTGTGTATAAGGTTAGAAGGGGATAGTAGTGTGTATATATAGGGTTAGACGGGGATAGTAGTGTGTATATATAGGGTTAGACGGGGATAGTAGTGTGTGTATATATAGGGTTAGACGGGGATAGTAGTGTGTATATATAGAGTTAGACGGGGATAGTAGTGTGTATATATAGGGTTAGACGGGGATAGTAGTGTGTGTGTATAGGGTTAGACGGGGATAGTAGTGTGTGTGTATAGGGTTAGACGGGGATAGTAGTGTATATATATAGGGTTACATGGGATAGTAGTGTGTGTGTATAGGGTTAGACGGGGATAGTAGTGTGTGTGTGTATAAGGTTAGAAGGGGATAGTAGTGTGTATATATAGGGTTAGACGGGGATAGTAGTGTGTATATATAGGGTTAGACGGGGATAGTAGTGTGTGTATATATAGGGTTAGACGGGGATAGTAGTGTGTATATATAGAGTTAGACGGGGATAGTAGTGTGTATATATAGGGTTAGACGGGGATAGTAGTGTGTGTATATAGGGTTAGATGGGGATAGTAGTGTATGTATATAGGGTTAGATGGGGATAGTAGTGTGTATATAGGGTTAGATGGGGATAGTAGTGTATATAGGGTTAGATGGGGATAGTAGTGTGTGTATATAGGGTTAGATGGGGATAGTAGTGTGTGTATATAGGGTTAGATGGGGATAGTAGTGTATATAGGGTTAGATGGGGATAGTAGTGTATATAGGGTTAGATGGGGATAGTAGTGTATATAGGGTTAGATGGGGATAGTAGTGTATATAGGGTTAGATGGGGATAGTAGTGTATATAGGGTTAGATGGGGATAGTAGTGTGTGTATATAGGGTTAGATGGGGATAGTAGTGTATATAGGGTTAGATGGGGATAGTAGTGTATATAGGGTTAGATGGGGATAGTAGTGTATATAGGGTTAGATGGGGATAGTAGTGTATATAGGGTTAGATGGGGATAGTAGTGTATATAGGGTTAGATGGGGATAGTAGTGTGTGTATATAGGGTTAGATGGGGATAGTAGTGTATATAGGGTTAGATGGGGATAGTAGTGTATATAGGGTTAGATGGGGATAGTAGTGTATATAGGGTTAGACGGGGATAGTAGTGTATATAGGGTTAGATGGGGATAGTAGTGTATATAGGGTTAGACGGGGATAGTAGTGTATATAGGGTTAGACATGGGGATAGTAGTGTATATAGGGTTAGATGGGGATAGTAGTGTATATAGGGTTAGATGGGGATAGTAGTGTATATAGGGTTAGATGGGGATAGTAGAGTATATAGGGTTAGATGGGGATAGTAGTGTATATAGGGTTAGATGGGGATAGCAGTGTATATAGGGTTAGATGGGGATAGCAGTGTATATAGGGTTAGATGGGGATAGTAGTGTATATAGGGTTAAATGTATTTGGCTAAGGTGTATGTAAACTTCCAACTTCAACTGTACATACGGGATGAGTAATGCAAGATATGTAAACATTAAAGTGGCATTATTAAAGTGACTAGTGGTCCATTTATTAAAGTGGACAATGATTTAGTCTGTATGTAGGCTGTATTTCACCTTTATTTAACCAGGTAGTTCTATCTGATGTCATAATACTGTTTATTTCCCCTTTATTTAACCAGGTAGTTCTATCTGATGTCATAATACTGTTTATTTCCTTTATTTAACCAGGTAGTTCAGTTGAGAACAAGTTCTCATTTACAACTGCGACCTGGCCAAGATAAAGCAAAGCAGTGTGACAAAAACAACAACACAGAGTTACACATGGGATAAACAAACGTACAGTCAATAACACAATATAAAAATCTATATACAGTGTGTACAAATGTAGTAAGATTATGGAGGTAAGGCAATAAATAGGCCATAGTGGCGAAATAATTACAAATAATCTCTGTGTTAGTAATGGCTGTTTAACGTTCTCATGGCCTTGAGATGGTCTCATGGCCTTTAATGCACCTTTACTGACCTTGCCTTCTGGATGGTAGCGAATCAGAGAATCTTGTTTCTCATGGTCAGTCCTTTAGGTGCCTTTTGGAAAATTCCAAGCGGGCTGTCAATTGCCTTTTACTGAGGAGTGGCTTCCGTCTGGCCACTCTACCATAAAGGCCTGATTGGTGGAGTGCTGCAGAGATGGTTGTCCTTCTGGAAGGTTCTCCCATCTCCACAGAAGAACTCTGGAGCTCTGTCAGAGTGGCAATCGGATTATCGGTCACCTCCCAGACCAAGGCCCTTCTCCCCCAATTGCTCAGTTTGGCTGGGCGGCCAGCTCTAGGATGAGTCTTGGTTGTTCCAAACTTGTTCCATTTAAGAATGATGGAGGTCACTGTGTTCTTGGGGACCTTCAATACTGCAGACATTTTTTGGTACGTTTCCCCAGATCTGTGCCTCGACACAATCCTGTCTCGGAGCTCTACAGACAATTCCTTCGACCTCATGGCTTGGTTTTTGCTCTGATATGCACTGTCAACTGTGGGACCTTATATAGACAGGTGTGTGCCTTTACAAATCATGTCCAATCAATTGAATTTGCCACAGGTGGACTCCAATCAAGTTGTAGAAACATCTCAAGGATGATCAATGGAAACAGGACACACCTGAGCTCAATTTCAAGTCTCATAGAAAAGGGTCTGAATACTTATGCAAATAAGTTGTTTTTTATTCTTAATACATTTGCAAACCTGTCTAAGAACGTGTTTTTGCTTTGTCATTACGGGGTATTGTGTGTACATTGATGAGGAAAACATTTATTTAATACATTTTAGAATTAGGCTGTAACGTAACAAAATGTGTAAAAAGTCAAGGGGTCTGAATACTTTCCGAACGCACTGTATAAACAAAAGTTGTAGTGTATTTGGCCAGAACTGTATATCATTAATTTTTAAGTTTGAAAATGGATGTAGCAATCACAGACTGCCCCACTCTGATGTGAATATAATAAAGCCCTTAAAGTCACACTCTGTAAGATACAAATGTCAGAGTGAGCCACCAACGCAAATATAAACAATGGAGAAAATACCACATAGCACACGATTATGTGTAGTGCTGGAATGACGCAGATACAAAAACACACAGAAAACACACAGAGTTTGAAAATTATAATTTAAATCAGTATCTACATTCAAACTTAACATACTCCATCTTCGGTTCAGGTGTTTAAATAAACAAAACAGAATGTATTTTGGAATGCGCTTTATATAAATTTGATTTCAATTGCCATAAACAATCACAATTTCTCAGGCAAAAATATGAGACAAGTGTGAGAGCAGTATGTGTGTTCTCTCATGAACTTGAAGTCCATTTGATGTTTTATATTCCTTTCCACACTGGGAGCAGTGGTTAGGCTTCTCCCCTGTGTGTGTTACCTCATGGTATTTCAGGTGCCCTAACTGGGTAAATATCTTTCCACACTGGGAGCATTCATAACGTTTCTTTTCGCTGTGGATTCTTTCATGCTTTTTCAGTTACTGAAACCAGGTACATTTCATTCCACAGTGGGAGCAGTGAAAAGGCTTCTCGTGTATGTCTTTTCTCATGCCTTTTCAGGTCCTCTAAATTTGTGAAACTGTTCTCGCAATGTGAACAGTGGAAAGGCTTTTCTACAGGATGTGTTTGCTCATGGTTTTTCAGGGACCCTGATGTGGTTAAACTCTTTCCACACTGGGAGCAGTGGTAAGGCTTCTCTCCTGTGTGTTTTCTTACATGATCTTTCAGGGTCCCTGAAGTGGTAAATCTCTTTTCATATTGAGAGCAATGTTAAGGCTTTTCTCCTGTGTGTATTTTCTCATGCTTTTTCCATTGCCCTGACCAGCGAAAATCCTTTCCACACTGGGAGCATTGGTAGGGCTTCTCTCCTGTGTGTATTCTCTTATGAGTTTGCAGATGCCCTGACTGAGAAAATCTTGTTCCACACTGGGAGCATTGATAGGGCTTCTCTCCTGTGTGAGTCCTCTCATGTGATTTCATATTCCTGGATGCAGAAAATCTTTTTCCACACTGGGAGCACTGGTATGGCTTCTCTCCTGTGTGTATTCTCTTATGAGTTTGCAGATGCCCTAACTGAGAAAATCTCGCTCCACACTGGGAGCATTGATAGGGCTTCTCTCCTGTGTGTGTCCTCTCATGTGATTTCATATCCCCGGATGCAGAAAATCTTTTTCCACACTGGGAGCACTGGTAGGGCTTCTCTCCTGTGTGTATTCTTTCATGTGATTTCAGGCTTCCTAACCTAGAAAAACTCTTTCCACACTGGGAGCAGTGGTGTCTTCTTGCTGATTTGGAAGTCTCTGGGTCTTGTTCCCCTGAAGGACTCTTCCCGCTGTCAGTGTGAGAGTCTAGTCTCTCTCCTGCCAAAGACAGACAGTATTTAGTAAACACAGAGACCTGAGGCCATATTCACAAAGCGTCTCATAGTAGGAATGCTGATCTAGGATCTTTCCATACAATCTCATTCATTGTTATATAAAAGTTAGTGATGCTAGTTCAGCACTCCTACTCTAAAGACACTTTGTGGATACGAGCCCTGAATGAAACATCCACATGATCAAACTGTCTTCTCTGAGGTTTAATCTAGACTAGATCTTTCAATAACCTGAGGTCAATTTAAAAAAACAAACATTTAATCTAGAATAATCAAATGAGCAATATGATCCAGCATGGTCTTAATTCTGTCCTCTGAAAAGGCAGGATTTCAACCAAATGTCATGAAATCAGACACGAGTTGGTTGTAATTAAAGGATATATGATGCAGTGTAATAGAGATTTCAATCAGATCAGTCTCTTACCTTATAGCTAAAATATCAAGGACCTAATAACACCATAGAGATTTTAAAAACAAATGACGCAGAGCTTCAATCCCCCCCCTTTAAACAGCATGGAAAATTCCAGAAAATAATGTAATGGTTTAGAAGCTTCTGATAGGCTTATTGACATCATTTGAGTCAATTGGAGGTGTACCTGTGGATGTATTTCAAAGCCTACCTTCAAACTCAGTGCCTCTTTGCTTGACATCAAGGGAAAATCAAAAGAAATCAGCTAAGAATTGGAGACCTTCACAGGTCTGGTTCATCCTTGGGAGCAATTTCCAAATGCTTGAAGGTACCACGTTCATCTGTACAAAAAATAGTACGCAAGTATAAACACCATGGGATCACGCAGCCATCATACCGCTCAGGAAGAAGACGCGTTCTGTTTCCCAGAGATGAACGTACTTTGGTGCGAAAAGTGCAAATCAATCCCTTAACAACAGCAAAGGACCTTGTGAAGATGCTGGAGGAAACAGGTACAAAAGTATCTATATCCACAGTAAAACGAGTCCTATAATGACATTTAGGAAGGAAGAAGCCACTGCTCCAAAACCCCATAAAAAAGCCAGACTACGGTTTGCAACTGCACATGGGAACAAAGGTAGTACTTCTTGAAGAAATTTCCTCTGGTCTGATGAAACAAAAATAGAACTGTTTGGCCATAATGACCATCGTTATGTTTGGAGGAAAAAGGGAGAGGCTTGCAAGCCGAAGAACTCCATCCAAACCGCGTAGCACGGGGGTGGCAGCATCATGTTGTGGGGGTGCTTTGCTGCAGGAGGGACTGGTGCACTTCACAAAATAGCATCATGAGGGAGGAAAATTTGGTGGATATATTGAAGCAACATCTCAAGACATCAGTCAGGAAGTTAAAGTTTGGTCACAAATGGGTCTTCCAAATGGACAATGACCCCAAGCATACTTCCAATGTTGTGGCAAAATGGCTTAAGGACAAAGTCAAGGTACTGGAGTGGTCATCACAAAGAACTCAATCCCATAGAAAATTTGTGGGCAGAACTGAAAAAGTGTGTGGGAGCAAGGAGGCCTACAAACCTGACTCAGTTACACCAGCTCTATCAGGAGGAATAGGCCAAAATTCACTCAACTTATTGTGGCAAGCTTGTGGAAGGCTACCCGAAACATTTGACCCAAGTTAAACAATTTAAAGGCAATGATACCAAATACTAACTGAGTGTATGTAAACTTCTGACCCACTAGGAAAGTGATGAAAGAAATTAAGCTGAAATAAATCATTCTCTCTACTATTATTCTGACATTTCACATTCTTAAAATAAAGTGGTGATCCCAACTGACCTAAGACAGGGAATTTTTACTAGGATTAAATGTCAGGAATTGTGAAAAACTGAGTTTAAATGTATTTGGCTAAGGTGTATGTAAACTTCAGACTTCAACTGTACATCTGGCCCTTCTTTGGACACTGTGTTAATAAACCTCCAAACGCGCTTCAATGCCATACAACACTCCTTCCATGGCCTCCAATTGCTCTTAAACGCTAGTAAAACTAAATGCATGCTCTTAACCGATCGCTACCCGCATCGCACCGCCGACTAGCATCACTACTCTGGACGGTTCTGACTTAGAATATGTGGACAACTATAAATACCTAGGTGTCTGGCTAGACTGTAAACTCTCCTTCCAGACTCACATTAAGCAACAAAGCCTCCTTCACTCACACTGCCAAACATACCCTCGTAAAATGTATTATCCTACCGATCATCGACAATGTCATTTACAAAATAGCCTCCAACACTCTACTCAGAAAACTGGATGCAGTCTATCACAGTGCCATCCGTTTTGTCACCAAAGCCCCATATACCACTGCGACCTGTATGCTCTCGTCGGCTGGCCTCGCTACATATTCGTCGCCAGACACTGGCTCCAGGTCATCTATAAGTCTTTTCTAGGTAAAGCTCCGCCTTATCTCAGCTCACTGGTCACGATAACAACACCCACCCACCCGTAGCACGCGCTCCAACAGGTATATCTCACTGGTCATCTCCAAAGCCAACACCTCCTTTGGACGCCTTTCCTTACAGTTCTCTGCTGCCAATGACTGGAACGAATTGCAAAAATCGCTGAAGTTGGAGACTTATATCTCCCTCACTAAATTTGAGCATCAGCTATCTGAGCAGCTTACCGATCGCTGCAGCTGTACACAGCCCATCTGTAAATAGCCCATCCAACTACCTACCTCATCCCCATATTGTTTTTATTTACTTTTTTCTCTTTTTTGCACACCAGTATTTCTACTTGCACATCATCATCTGCACATCTATCACTCCAGTGTTAATTTGCTAAATTGTAATTACTTCACTACTATTGGCCTATTTATTGCCTTACCTCCTTACTCCATTTGCACACACTGTATATAGATTTTTCTATTGTGTTATTGACTGTACTTTTGTTTATCCCATGTGTAACTCTGTGTTGTTGTTTGTTGTCGCACTGCTTTGCTTAATCTTGGCCAGGTCCTGATAACTAGGAAAAAATGAGTAGCTCACGACATGTTTCATTTTTTTTTAAAGTAGCTCTCATGATAGAAAAGGTTGGAGACCCCTGATCTAACGTGAAAACAAATTTACGGTGGTAAATCATTCAATTGTAGAACATCAATAAGAATGCCCATTTTATTCAAATAAATAAAATTGTATTTGTCACATGCGCCAAATACAACAGGTATTAGAGTTTAGAGTTTAAGTCATGCAGTTAAGAAAAAATAGGCATTAAGGAAGTATTTACTAAATAAACTGAAGTAACCAATAAATAAATAAAAATGAGAAAAATAAGAAAATAGCAAAATTCTAGTGTAGAACATCAGTAGAATGCCCCTTTAAAACCACACATTGGTTCAACAACAGCAGGTTGTGCCCCTGTTTTTAAGGCAGTAGATACTCACTGGTGTTCATCAGATCTCCAGTCTCGTCTTCTTCTTCCTCCTCTTCCTCCTCCTCCTCCAATGTGACAGTAATCTCCCCCCTCTTCCTTCATTTCAACAAGTTGGTCCTCATCTTTCACTGCAAACACGGCATCCTCCTCTTTCTGTTCATCCTCTTCCTCTTTCACTCCGAAAGCTTCTTCCTCTTCCTTCACTGTAACATCCTGTTCTTTATTTACTGTGATAGCTTCCTCCACTTCCTCTTCTTTTACAGTAAATTCTTCTTCCTCTTTCACGTAAATGTTCAGCCCTGGAGTTTCTTTCTCCGTCCAGCAGACCTCATTTTCTTTAGCAGGAGGAGAGTAGCTCAGTGAGCTCATGGTCGGGGACGTGAGCTAGCTAGCTATTTAGCATTAGCGACTAGCCTAGTGCTGGGCTAACTTAAAAAGCCAGATAGCTGACAACGTAAATATGAAATTAAATGGAATAACTAGTACATACATATACAATGTGTTTAAAACACTGATTAATAAACACAAAAAGTAGTCCAAAGAGCTTCAATGTTTCATGTTTTCTAGCGAGTTACCGAGATGGTTGAAGTTGTTGAAGAAACGTCCCGTCCACTAGATTATACGTCACTCGAGAAACATCACCTGAAAGACTCACATCGCCATCTGCTGACTGGAGTTGGAAACGCAATTTAACAAACAAACATAATTCTGGAAAACAATGTCAAAACAAATAATTGTAAAAATGACCAGTGTTTTCTCCTAGTTCTTACAGATAATAATTTGTCCAGGCAGATGTCGGGTGATTGATGTCCTTGATGATCTTTTTGTCCTTCCTGTGACATCAGGTGCTGTAGGTGTCCTGGAGGGCAGGTAGTGTGCCCCCTGGTGATGCGTTGGGCAGACTGTACCACCCTCTGGAGAGCCCTGCGGTTGCGGGCGGTGCCAGTGCCAGCCCATCTGTAATTAGCACACCCAACAACCTCATCCCCATATTGTTATTATTTTTATTTTTTTGCTCTTTTGCACCCCAGTATCTCTACTTGCACATCATCATCTGCACATCTATCAGTCCAGTGTTAATGCTTACTTGTAATTATTTTGCCTCTATGGCCTATTTATTGCCTTACCTCCCTAATCTTACTACATTTGCACACACTGTACATAGATTTTTCTATTGTGTTATTGACTGTACGTTTGTTTATCCCATGTGCAACTCTGTGTTGTTGTTTTTGTCGCACTGCTTTGCTTTATCTTGGCCAGGTCGCAGTTGTAAATTAGAACTTGTTCTCAACTGGCCTACCTGGTTAAATAAAGGTTAAATAAAAATATATTTTTAAAAAGTTGCCATACCAGGTGGTGATACAGCCCAACAGGATGCTCTCAATTGTGTCTCTGTAAAGGTTTCTGAGGGTCTTAGGGGCCAAGACACATTTCTTCAGCCTCCTGAGGTTGAAGAGGTGCTGTTGCGCCTTCTTCACCACACTGTCTGTCAGGGTGGACCGTTTCAGATTGTCAGTGATGTGTACGCCGAGAAACTTGAAGATTTCCACCTTCTCCACTGCAATCCTGTCGATTTGGATAGGGTTGTGCTCCCCTCTGCTGTTTCCTGAAGTCCACAATCAGCTCCTTTGTTTTGTTGACGTTGAGGGAGAGGTTATTTTCCTGGCACCACTCCACCAGGGCCCTCACCTCCTCCCTGTAGGCCGTCTCGTCGTCGTTGGTTATCAAGCTTACTACTTTTGTGTCGTCTGCAAACTTGATGATTGAGTTGGAGGCGTGCGTGGCCACGCAGTCATGGGTGAACAGGGAGTACAGGAGGGGGCTGAGCATGCACCCTTGTGGGTCCCCCTGTGTTGAGGATCAGCGAAGTGGAGGTGTTGTTTCCTACCTTCACCACCTGGGGGCGGCCCATCAGAAAGTCCAGGATCCAGTTGCAAAGGGCGGGGGTTCAAACCCAGGGCCTCAAGCTTAATGATGAGCTTGGAGGGCACTATGGTGTTGAAGACTGAGCTATAGTCAATGAACAGCATTCTGACGTAGGTATTCCTCTTGTCCAGATGGGATAGGGCAGTGTCATGGCAATTACATCATCTGTGGACCTATTGGGTCGGTAAGCAAATTGAAGTGGGTCTCAGGTGTTAGGTTAGGTAAGGTAGAGGTAATATGATCCCTAACTAGCCTCTCAAAGCACTCCATGATGACATGATAGTCATTTAGTTCAGATATCTTTTCTTTCTTGGGTACAGGAACAATGCTGGACATTTGAAGCAAGTGGGGACAGCAGACTGGGATAGGGAGAGATTGAATATGTCCGTAAACACTCCAGCCAGCTGGTCTGCGTATGCTTTGAGGAGGCGGCTCGGGGTGCCGTCTGGGCCTGCAGCCTTGCGAGGGTTAACACGCTTAAATGTCTTAATCACGTCAGTCACGGAGGACGAGAGCCCACAGTCCTTGGGAGCGGGCTGCGTGGGTGGCACTGTGTTATCGTCAAAGCGGCTTCTATTAAATGTCATTAAATGTTACCCTAGAAGACTAAATAAACCCTTGCTCACTAGAATAATGTCATACATCGATAGAATGAATGCTGCAATCTAGTTGTAATCGGTAAAGTTCTCTCTGTCATCTCTGCTTCTTTCACGGATCAAAGACGTTTAGGGACTTGGGAGAAAATGCAACCAAACATTTTATTCAATCGGGAAGGATTTTCTGTGCAACATTTCCAAACGTCATCAGTTTGACCGGTTTTAAGGAAACAGGAAGCTGTGAAAACAACCCAACGTGTTTCTGATGAGATTGCAGATCGGCTAGGATGGATAATTTATGTGCTTGAAATACTAATCAGCTTTTATCATGAAGAGAAAATTGTACCTCTTCAGGTGGAATCTAACAGCTCATTCGCATTCTCTCAAGATGCTAAAATAATTTATATTTCTCCACTCCTGTTCCCCTGAGTAAGAATTAAGCCTACATTTGGTGTATCATTTTACTGCACAAAATGCTTAATTCTGCAAGAGTTCATATTAAGGCTGTGTGAGAGGTTATAGACCTACAGTCAGTGTCCAGATTTCAGTTTTCATTTAACACATCTGAACAGAAGGCTACAGTTCCCTTGATGTGCCATAGCCCTATTTGACGTCCCCATCTTGTGACTGTCGAATTTGTATATGACCTCACAATCACCACACTGCTATCATCACTTCACCCAGCCTGGTCTCATAGACTAAACGTAACACAGTCAACGTACATCCGACTCATCAAATGTTTCATTTATTTAACCTTTATTTAACCAGGCAAGTCAGTTAAGAACAGATTCTTATTTACAATGACGGCCTACCAAAAGGCATCCTGCGGGGAAGGGGGCTGGGATTAAAAAATAAAAATATTGGACAAAACACACATCACGACAAGAGAGACACCACAGACCTAAAACAACAACATAGCATGGCAGCAACACATGACAACACAGCATGGTAGCAACGCCACATGACAACAACATGGTAGCAACACAACATGGTAGCAGCGCAACATGGTAGCAGCACAAAACATGGTATAAACATTATTGGGCACAGACAACAGCACAAAGGGCAAGAAGGTAGAGACAACAATACATCACGCGAAGAAGCACGTATCACACATAGTATCTGATACTTTAGTGTGTATGTGTGTAGCCTTCTACTACTATTCAACTCATTAGCAGACATAGTATCTGATACTTTAGTGTGTATGTGTGTAGCCTTCTACTACTATTCAACTCATTAGCAGACATAGTATCTGATACTTTAATGTGTATGTGTGTAACCTTCTCCTACTATTCAACTCATTAGCAGACATAGTATCTGATACTTTACTGTGTATGTGTGTAGCCTTCTCCTACTACATAGTATCTGATACTTTAGTGTGCATGTACTGTGCACTGTAAATGGTGTGTGTACTGCTCACCACGTACTCCAACTGTCAGTAAGAGGGACCATGATTGAGTCTTTGAATGAAGAGATGAAACTGTCCAGCTTGAGTGGTTTGTTTTGCAGCTCGTTCCAGTCGCCCTCCGTAATTTATTGGGGACAGTGAATTTCTTTCTTCTTCTTTTGGCTCTATACTCCAAAAAAAGTTTCAATTTGAAATCAAACAATGACTATGAGGTCAAAGTGCAGACTGTCAGCTTTAATCTGAGGGTATTTTCATCCATATCGGTTGAATTAGTCCTGTATTATCTGACCGATATATATATATATATAGTACCAGTCAAAAGTTTGGACACACCTACTCATTCAAGGTTTAAAAAAAAATATTAAACTATTTTTACTACATGATTCCATGTGTTATTTCATAGTTTTGATGTCTTCACTAATATCAGTCATCCAGTCTAACCGTCTATCCTGTCCTCTATCCATCATTCATCCAGTCTAACCGTCTATCCTGTCCTCTATCCATCATTCATCCAGTCTAACCGTCTATCCTGTCCTCTATCCATCATTCATCCAGTCTAACCGTCTATCCTGTCCTCTATCCATCATTCATCCAGTCTAACAGTCTATCCTGTCCTCTATCCATCATTCATCCAGTCTAACCGTCTATCCTGTCCTCTATCCATCATTCATCCAGTCTAACCGTCTATCCTGTCCTCTATCCACCAGTCATCCAGTCTAACCGTCTATCCTGTCCTCTATCCATCATTCATCCAGTCTAACGGTCTATCCTGTCCTTAACTGTTTGTTGAACCCCCTTATTGACAGGTTTCCCAGCGGTATAGCTTCACTCTCTCCTCAAGCTAAGTCACTTAAAGCTATTTGTGATGATCTGGGGTATTCTGATGTTTGGAGAACCTTGCATCCCTCCAGCAGAGAGTTCACTTTTTTCTCTGCGCCTCATGGATGTCAGACTAGAATAGATTACTTTTTTTATGCCCAGGACATCTTTGCTGTCTGTTTTATCCGCTAAGATAGGAAGCATAGTCATATCTGATCATGCGGAGGTGATCCTGGACATAAAAATCAACGGAGCATCTGATCCGTCAAGACATTGGAGGTTGAACACAATCATTCTTAAAGACCATACATTTACATCATATTTTATTACGGAGTTTAAAGCATTTTTCTCTATTAACTCTCAAATCAACAGACAACCCCTCGCTCCTTTGGGAAACCTGTAAAGCGTACGCCAGGGGTCTGACTATGTCATACGCAGCCACTAAGAGGCGGAAAAAGCGTGAAAAGCAAAAAACGTTAGAGGGTGAATTAGGAATTAAAGAGAAGGACTACATTAAAACTCCCACTCCTGCCCTATTAAAGGAAATATCAGTCCTTAGATCAACTCTGGACTCTCTCCTAACTCAGGACGCTGAAAAGAAAATGAGATTTGTCAGGTAAAAGCTATATGAACATGGAGATGAACCAGGGAAGTACTTGGCGTACCTAGCTAAAAAGAGAGCTGACTCACTGTCAATTGCTACGATTACTGATTCTGATGGCAATAATTTATATGAAAATAAATTAATAAATGACTCATTTAAGAAATGTTATGCAAATCTTTATACCTCAGAACTGACAAATGATGCACCCAAATTAATGGAGGACTTCTTTTCTAAGATTGAGCTCCCCACTAATCTCCTAGGAACAGAGATCTCTCCTTAATGCCCCTATTACCGAGGAAGAACAGAGGTCTCTCCTTAATGCCCCTATTACCGAGGAAGAACAGAGGTCTCTCCTTAATGCCCCTATTACCGAGGAAGAACAGAGGTCTCTCCTTAATGCCCCTATTACCGAGGAAGAACAGAGGTCTCTCCTTAATGCCCCTATTACCGAGGAAGAACAGAGGTCTCTCCTTAATGCCCCTATTACAGAGGAAGAACAGAGGTCTCTCCTTAATGCCCCTATTACCGAGGAAGAACAGAGGTCTCTCCTTAATGCCCCTATTACCGAGGAAGAACAGAGGTCTCTCCTTAATGCCCCTATTACAGAGGAAGAACAGGTCTCTCCTTAATGCCCCTATTACCGAGGAAGAACAGAGGTCTCTCCTTAATGCCCCTATTACCGAGGAAGAGATAATGTTTCGCAATTAAGAATCTGCAAAATGGTAAGGCCCCAGGACCAGACAGGTTTTGTAGTGAGTTCTATAAGGAGTTCCATGGCCTGATCCTTGAGCCATTGCGTGATATGTTTAACCACTCATTTTTAAATGACCAGCTCCCTCAAACACTGAGGGATGCCAACATATCACTTATTCTCAAAAAGGGAAAATGCCCAGAGTCTTTGTTCCTCATACAGACCCATTTCCCTTCTGAATGTGGACAGAAAATTGCTCCAGCTGGATCTATACTGCTCCTACATGGTGTAACAATAACCAGCTGGGTTTATACTGCTCCTACATGGTGTAACAATAACCAGCTGGATCTATACTGCTCCTACATGGTGTAACAATAACCAGCTGGATCTATACTGCTCCTACATGGTGTAACAATAACCAGCTGGATCTATACTGCTCCTACATGGTGTAACAATAACCAGCTGGATCTATACTGCTCCTACATGGTGTAGCAATAACCAGCTGGGTCTACATGGCTCCTACAATAACAATAAATAGATGTTGATGAATGTATAATAGATGTATAATGAACATCCACTAGTGACTAACACAGTTAAACAAATATTAATTTAGACTTTTATTCAGATATAAAATGTTGCAAAGTCATTTTCAGCTTGATGACTGCTACACAAATTAACTAAATGAAATGCAACTACATTCAAGAGGTTTCATGGTTAAAGGCAAGAAATTCACACTTTATTCATCTGAAAAAGTATTTACATTTTGAAATACCAATATCCAAATCATACAATGAACATCTAATGGTTTTATACATGTACACAATCAATCAAAATTCATAATTAAAATCACGTATTGAGAACAAAAAACAACAAATGTAGGCATATTTTTGAGTAACTTTCAGACATACAAATTGAGTTCATGCGTCATAAATCAAAACACAAATTCTTAGTAAAAATATCAAATATACAGTTGGAAGTCGGAAGATTACATACACCTTAGCCAAATAAAATTTAAACTCAGTTTTTCAAAATTCCTGACATTTAACTCTAGTAAAAATTCCCTGTCTTAGGTCAGTTAGGATCACCACTTTATTTTAAGAATGTGAAATGTCAGAATAATAGTAGAGTAAATTATTTATTTCAGCTTTTATTTCTTTCATCACATTACCAGTGGGTCAGAAGTTTACATACACTCAATTAGTATTTGGTAGCATTGCCTTAAATTTTTTTTAACTTGGATCAAACGTTTCGGGTAGCCTTCCACAAGCCTACCACATTCCTCCAGACAGAGCCGGTGTAACTGAGTCAGGTTTCTGGCCTCCTTGCTCGCACACGCTTTTTCAATTCTGCCACACATATTCTATAAGATTGAGGTCAGGGCTTTGTGATGGCCACTCCAATACCTTGACTTTGTTGTCCTTAAGCCATTTTAACACAACTTTGGAAGTATGCTTGGGGTCATTGTCCATTTGGAAGACCCATTTGCGACCAAGCTTTAACTTCCTGACTGATGTCTTGAGATGTTGCTTCAATATAGCCACATAATTTTCCTCCCTCATGATGCCATCTATTTTGTGAAGTGCACCAGTCCCTCCTGCAGCAAAGCACCCCCACCACATGTTGCTGCCACCACGGTTGGGATGGTGTTCTTCGGCTTGCAAGCCTCCCCCTTTTTCCTCCAAACATAATGATGGTCATCAAGGCCAAAAAGTTACATTTCTGTTTCATCAGACTAGAGGACATTTATCAAAAAAGTACGATCTTTCTCTCCATGTGCAGTTGCAAACCGTAGTCTGGCTTTTTATGGCGGTTTTGGAGCATTGCCTTCTTCCTTGCTGAGTGGCCTTTCAGGTTATGCCGATTTAGGACTCGTTTTACTGTGGATATAGATACTTTTGTACCTGTTTCCTCCAGAATCTTCACAAGGTCCTTTGCTGTTGTTTTTGGATTGATTTGCACTTTTCGCACCAAAGTACGTTCATCTTTAGGAGACAGAATGCGTCTCCTTCCTGAGCGGTATGACGGCTGCGTAGTCCCATGGTGTTTATACTTCCGTGTTTGTACAGATGAACGTGGTACCTTCAGGCGTTTGGAAATTGCTTCCAAGGATGAACCAGACATGTGGAGGTCTACAATTTTTTTCCTGAGGTCTTGGCTGATTTTTTTTGATTTTCCCATGATGTCAAGCAAAGATACACTGAGTTTGAAGGTAGGCCTTGAAATACATCCACAGGTACACCTCCAATTGACTCAAATGATGTCAACTAGCCTATCAGAAGCCTATAAAGCCATAACATCATTTTCTGGAATTTTCCAAGCTGTTTAAAGGCACAGTCAACTTAATGTATGTAAACTTCTGACCCACTGGAATTGTGATACAGTGAATTATAAGTGAAATAATCTGTCTGTAAACAATTGTTGGAAAAATGACTTGTGTCATGCACAAAGTAGATGTCCTAACCGACTTTCCAAAACTATAGTTTGTTAACAAGAAATTTGTGGAATGGTTGAAAAACGAGTTTTAATGACTCCAACCTAAGTATGTAAACTTCTGACTTCAACTGTACACAGTATTAGTCAAAACTGTGGACACACCTACTCATTCAAGGGTTTTTCTTTATTTTTAGTATTTTCTACATTGTAGAATAATAGTGAAGACATCAAAACTATGATATAACCCATATGGAATCGTGTAGTAACCAGAAAAGTGTTAAACAAATCAAAATATATTTTATATTTGAGATTCTTCAAAGTAGGCCACCTTTGCCTTGATGACAGCTTTGCACACTCTCGGCATTCTCTCAACCAGATTTTTCCCTCATCAATCTACACACACACAAAAATATATTACATTTACATATGTATTCAGACCCTTTACTCAGTACTTTGTTTAACTTGTTAGGGAGTGGCAGCTGAGGGGTCGGTTTTGGAGAGCCTGGCGTGCCCAAAGTAAAATGTCTCCCATTCAGGCCCAGAAAATAGGATATGCACATATTTAGTACCATTGGATAGGAAACACTCTGAATTTTCCAAAAGTGTTAACCATTTGTCTGTGAGTGAAACAGAACGCATATGGCAGGCGAAACCCCGAGGAATTTCTGTCCTGGAAAAAGTGGTTTTGACAGAGTACCTCATTGGGAACCCCTCCCTCATGAAAATTACCATATAAGGGCATATGAATGCAGTACCCATCGCTTCCTTTAGATGTCAACAGTCTCGAGACAGTGTAAAATTTCATTTTGGATGAATTAGACCAGAGAAGAAGAGCAAACCAGGAAGTGACCTTTTTATGTAAACAGTACCCAGTGCGCTTTCCCGACAAAGCGCGCAGTGTCTTTTTTACCGTCTTTATCGATCAGTTTATATTCCGGTTGATTTATAATAGTAAATATACGTAAAAGTGTTCCTAAGGATACATTTAAAACTATGTTTGATTGTTCTTGGACAAGTTTATAGGTATAAGATGAACGAGTTCTCGTCACGTTTCAATGGACTAGTGGAGGCTGTCGTTTCTGATTATAACGCGCAAACCAAATGGAGGATTTATGGATAAAATACATTACTTTTTCTAACAAAAGAACCATGGATTGTCTTTGTTGGACACTTAGGATGACCTCAGCAGAAGTTCTTCAACAGGTAATTGATTTGTTTTCGCTGTGAAATGTGTTATGTGTGTGCCGTGATGGCTAATCGATTCATGGCTATGGGAAAGATATGTGAGGTGCTATCCTCAAACAATCAAATGTGCTGCTTTCGCCGTAAAGCCTTTTGAAATCTGACAACGCTGTGATATTGCCAAGAAACAGAGCTTTTGATGAGTATGGAACACTTGTATATTGGTGGATGTTTAATAATTCAACTTTTGGATTTTGAATTTGGCGCCTTACATTTCACCTGGTAGTGTCGGGAGCAGCCCGCTAGCGCCCCAGCAATCCCTGAGAGGTTAAGTACCTTTGGCAGCGATTACAGCCTCGAGTCTTCTTGGGTGTGACACTACAAATTTGGCACACCTGTATTTGGGGAGTTTCTCCTATTCTTCACTGCAGATCCTCTCAAGCTCTGCCAGTAAAAATAAAGAAAATCCTTGAATGAGTAGGTGTGTCCAAACTTCTGACTGGTACTGTATGTCAATACACAGCCTCTGTATTATCTCATGTGATTCCAGGTCCTCTGACTGGGAAAATGTTTTTCCACAATGAGAACATTGGAAAGGCTTCTATCCTGTGTGTGTTCTTTCATGCCTTTTCATGTTCGCTAACTTGGTAAAACTCTTTCCACATTGGGAGCATTGGAAAGGCTTCTCTCCTGTGTGTGTCATCTCATGCTTTTTCAGTGTCCCTAACTCGGTAAAACTCTTTCCACACAGGGAGCAGTGGAAAGGCTTCTCTCCTGTGTGTATTCTCTCATGCATTTTCAAGGTCCCTAAGCAGGAAAAACTTTTTAAACACTGGGAGCATTGGAAAGGCTTATCTCCTGTGTGTGTCCGCTCATGTGATTTCAGCTCCCCTTTCTGGGTAAAACTCTTTCCACAGTCTAAGCAGTGGTAGGGCTTCTCCCCTGTGTGTGTTCTCAAATGCCTATTCAGGTTCACTAACTGGGTAAAACGCTTACCACACAAGGAGCACATGAAAGGCTTCTCTCCTGTGTGTGTTATTTCATGCCTTTTCAGGTTCACTAACTGGGTAAAACTATTTCCACATTGGGAGCATTGGAAAGGCTTCTCTCCTGTGTGTGTCAACTCATGCTTTTTCAGTGACCCTAAATAGGTAAAACTTTTTCCACACAGGGAGCAGTGGAAAGGCTTCTCTCCTGTGTGTATTCTCTCATGCATTTTGAAGTTCCCTAACCAGGTAAACCTCTTTCCACACAAGGAGCAGTGGAAAGGCTTCTCCCCTGTGTGTGTTCTCAAATGCATATTCAGACTCCCTGACAGGGTAAAACTCTTTCCACACAGAGAGCATTGGAAAGGCTTCTCTCCTAAGTGTGTTTTCTCATGTGATTTAAGGACCTTGATAGGACATTGATATGGCTTCTCTCTAGTGTGTGTTCTTGCATGCACTTTTAGTTGGCCTGCGTGTCTAAAACCCTTTCCACACTGGGAGCAGTAGAAAGGCTTCTCTCCTGTGTGTGTTTTCTTATGTTCTTTCAGGTGCCCTAACCTGATAAATCTCTTTCCACACTGAGAGCAGTGGTGTGGTCTTACTGGTCTGGATGTCTTTGGGGCTGCTTCTTCTGAAGGACTCTTCTCGCTGTGAGAGTCTGGTCTCTTTTCTGTCAAAGACAAACGTAGTACTAGGTTAAAAGAGACCTGAATTAAACCTCCACATGATAAAATGGTCTATGAGGTTTAATCTAGACTAGATCCCTCAATAAAAGAGCAGATCACGTCATCATAGAGTGGCTGTAGTGCTTTGTAGGCTAATAAAAACACTATTACATTTAAGGTGGGTTTCACCAACATGGATTAACTCAAACTGGGTTAAATCAAGGTTTAATATGTAATCTCGTTGCACCAAACTTAAAACCTAGATAATTTAATTAATCCTAGATATATGTAATCCTGCTAAACTAACTTTAATTTGGACTTTAATCCAAGATCAAATGTACTCTTGTAGCTCCATTGTTAAAAAATTAAATAATTTAAACTGCAACTGATTGAGGAAGTTGAAATTCATCAAATGTCCGTGTATGTGCTTTATTTTAAGTGTGAATCACAATTTTAGCTCCTGTGGCTTATCCGTGAATGTACAATTCAACTAGCCAGCTAACTAATTAAAAATGTTTTTAGCATTAGCCCGAAGTGAAAACTCACTTTGCTAGCTTTTTAGTAAGCTAGCAATTGACCCGTGCTGGTTTGTTTCCATAGAAATAGAATTAGAACATGTTGCTATGGTGAATCCATTGACACGTGTCACTAACCATAGTTTAGTGATTTAACCTTACATTAACTAATCCAGGTTTAAAATGAAGTGGTGCAACACATCTCGGATTAATTATAAACCTAGATTTACAAACTTTAGATTAGGTTGCTCTGGATAATAGCATCTGCTAAAATGTAAAAATGTATATGAGGAAACTTTGTACAGTTGGCTAAAAATAGTGGCGAGTAGACCTATGGTACTTTTTACCTTATAGCTTAATTATGAAGGACCTAATAACACCATAGAGATTTCAATCAGATCAGTCTGTCTTACCATATAGCTAAAATATTAGGGACCTAATAACACCATAGATATTATAAAAATAAATAATATAGAGCTTCAAATCATGTTTGTTTAAAAATATATATATATATATGTTCTCATGGGATGTTGAGTTTTGAGACTGAACAAAGCACTACAAAAATAGATATTCAGAGATGTTTTGGCTTAAATGTGAAAAATAGATCCTAAATAGGAGCATTAGATCCATTGTTAACGTTTTGTGAATGGCCCCTAGTCCTGGATCATGACTCAGTTCCATTACATTACACATA
The DNA here is from genome assembly GCA_030435695.1 of Brachymystax lenok tsinlingensis. Taxonomy (NCBI): domain Eukaryota; kingdom Metazoa; phylum Chordata; class Actinopteri; order Salmoniformes; family Salmonidae; genus Brachymystax; species Brachymystax lenok. The sequence continues at coordinate 41,407,207 of CM059812.1, forward strand.
AGAGTAATTTGATCATGACTCAGTTCTATTACATTACACATAAGAGTCATTTGATCATGACTCAGTTCTATTACATTACACCGTTAAAACAGTATGTGTGTATTTCGCATTTGTGAAATAGTTTTTGACGTGATGATATGAAAGTCGAGAGATTTATGTTTCTAGAACCGTACCGCAATTGAGAATCGATTCACGTTTCGATTGAGTATTTGGCTCTTTTTGGCTTCCAGAGCCAATTTGCCTGTAAAACAGAACATGTCCCTGGACTGTAAGGAGTAACAGACTGCTTTAGTTCATTATTGGACTAGGTGGCTCCCAGTCTTTCTAGCTTTAACAATTCCTACAGAATACAATTTTTAAAGTGTATAACTTCAGTTGAATACCCCTCTGAAACCACACAACTGCAGAATTTGTGCCCCTGTTTTTAAGACTATACTCACTGGTGTTCATCAGATCTCCAGTCTCCTCCTCTCCCTCCTCCTTCACTGTAACATAATCTTCTTCTTTCAATGTGATAGCTTTCTCCTCGTCTTCTTTCACTGAAACATCCTCTTCCTCTTTCACCCTGAAAGCTTCTTCCTCTTCTTTCACTGTAACATCATTATCTTTCTCTTTCAATGTGATAGCTTTTTTCTCCTCTTCTTCTTTGACTGTGACAGTCATCTCCTCTTCCTCTTTCACGACAATGTTTAGCCCCAGAGCTTCTTTCTCCGACCAGCAGACCTCTTCTTTAGCAGGGGGGAAGTAGCGTATTGAGCTCATGGTCTGGGATGTTAGCTAGCTAGCTAATAAGCATTAGAGAAAGGGAAAGGGGGGTACCTAGTCAATTGTACAACTGAATGCCTTCAACTGAAATGTGTCTTCCGCATTTAATCGACATCCACGTCTTCTGCGCCCGGTTGAACAGTGGGGTAACTGTCTTGCTCAGGGGCAGAACGACAGATTTTGTACCTTGGCAGCTCGGGTATAAATCAGTCGTTCTGCGATTAGCCTATAGTGCTCGGCTATCTTAACCAGAGCTGACTAACAACGTCAATATGAAACAAATAAAGTTAATACGCAGACTTTGTGTTTAAACCGCTGAGATTAATACCTATATAATGGTCCAAAGAGCTCCAATGTTTTGGTTTAATGTTTGCTATTAAGCCACGGAGGTGGTTGAATCAGTAGCCATGCTGTTCTTGTTGACAAGTAAGCGCCCGGTCCACTAGATTATACGTCACGCAAGAAGCATCACTTGAAATACACACATCACCATCTGCTGACTGGAGTGAGTAACGCAGTTTAGGAAAATATTCACCACATGATTTATTCTGGCAAATAATGTCATAAGAAGTCATTTCAAAACAACCAGATGACATGTGTTCTCTTACTTCTTACAGAGTTGCTTTCCACTATGCGGAATTAGACCTGAGGGGTACAACAAAGCAGAATCAATGAGTTTAGCCAGCAGTCATTGCAAATAAGAATTTGTTCTGAATTGGTAATACTTTCCTCTATGCCGATTTAGACCTGAAAGGGATGCAACAAAGCAAGATCAATTAGATATTTAGCTAACTTGCCTAATTATTATGGAGGGGGGGGGTGTATGTTTTAATATATTTTTCAAAATAAACTTGAAATTGCCATGGTCTCTAATTGAATAACCAAAACAACCAAAAAACGCATATCTAAGTTTATTATTGTTTTTTTGTTTTTGTTATATATAAATCCGAAATTCAATAGTAACTTCTGGTTCTTTATCAAAGTCAGCTGGATAACAGATTGATCCTGCTTAGCGGCCATACACTCATTTGAATATGGAATCGTACAAATATTGATCTGTCTTTTTTTCCCCTCTTCTACATGAAACCGTGTGTGTAATTTGGGGGGTAAGTTGTTGTGGAACTTGTTTGATATTAACTGCCACTGTCGGAACTAGAAGAACAAGCATTTCACTACACTCGCATTAAACATCTTGCTCAACATGTGTATGTGACTAATAACATTTAATTAGATATTGTCCCTTTAAAAGACACACTCTGTGGTCCTCTGTAGCTCAGCTGATAGAGCATGGCACTTCCAACGCTAGGACAGTGGGTCCCATTACCAAATGTGTTCACACATGACCGGAAGTCACTTTAGATAAATTAGTCTTTATTATATTATTATGAGATCCAAATGGAAACAATAGAGGAAGAGGCATCAGATGCAGAATGCTCTTGGTTATCTGTAGTGCTGAAGGATTCACCCATTAACACACACTCTTGGTTATCTGTAGTGCTGAAGGATTCACCCATTAACACACACACTTGATTATCTGTAGTGCTGAAGGATTTCACCCATTAGCACACACACTTGATTATCTGTAGTGCTGAAGGATTCACCCATTAACACACACATTTGATTATCTGTAGTGCTGGAGGAAGGACCCATTAACACACGCACAGAAAATTTACAAAGCCAGAGTTTGAAAATTATAATTTAATCACAGAGCGTATATATTGAAACTGACATACTCCATATTCAAACTGACATACTCCATATTCAAACTGACGTTCTCCATATTCAAACTGACGTACTCCATATTCAAACTGACGTACTCCATATTCAAACTGACGTTCTCCATATTCAAACTGACGTTCTCCATATTCAAACTGACGTTCTCCATATTCAAATTGACGTACTCCATATCCAAACTGACGTACTCCATATCCAAACTGACGTACTCCATGTTCAAACTGACGTACTCCATGTTCAAACTGACGTACTCCATGTTCAAACTGACGTACTCCATGTTCAAACTGACGTACTCCATGTTCAAACTGACGTACTCCATATTCAAACTGACATTCTCCATATTCAAACTGACGTACTCCATATTCAAACTGACGTACTCCATATTCAAACTGACGTTCTTCATATTCAAACTGACGTTCTCCATATTCAAACTGACATACTCCATATTCAAACTGACATACTCCATATCCAAACTGACGTTGTCTATATTGGATGTCTCTGGCTGGGGTTTCACTGAGTCTGATCTTTCTCCTACCAAAGACAAACAGTGTTTGTTTAGACAGAGAGACCTGAATGAAAACTCTACATGATCCCTCCCGTAAACTTTTGCGTTTGATGTGTTTTCTGAGTGAGGGGAATGCTGTAAATCAAGAGGCATGCTGTAAATCAAGAGGCATGCTGTAAATCAAGAGGCATGCTGTAAAGCAAAGCCCACAAACACTGTAAGTTCGTATTTTATATATCAGATGGTCATGTGGCAATAGAATAAGTTGTCAATAGTGGCCCACCTGATTGCGATTTTCACAATGGAACTTTTGTTGGGATTGCGTAAACAACAGTAATTGTGTGATGGTGGGGACGTAGGGCTGTGTTCCAAACAGAAAACTACAAGTATACTCCCTTCAGTTCCTCAACAGCACAACTAGGAGAGCTCCAAAAAGCACTTCATAGTTGAAGACTCTTTCCTTGAGTCATAAAAGTGCAATTGAAATACTTAGGAACTGTGCACAGATTGGAGAGGTGTGTGGCCACATGGAGACACCAGGTAGACCTCTCATTCAAACGCTTGCAATCGATTTTTCTTATGTTGCACCTACCCCAAAATGTTAATGAATATTCTTATGTTACTGAATTGTATCCACAGTATTTTCAGATGTTGTTATTGACAAATGCTGCAAAAACTACAGTAAATGTAAAAGGCACATGAAATAACGAGAGTTGAGTCCTCACCAGTGTAATGTTTGGATTCAGTCTTGTGTCAGCTGAAGCGTTGAGTCCTCACCAGTGTAATGTTTGGATTCAGTCTTGTATCAGGTGAAGTGTTGAGTCCTCACCAGTGTAATGTTTGGATTCAGTCTTGTGTCAGCTGAAGCGTTGAGTCCTCACCAGTATAATGTTTGGATTCAGTCTTGTGTCAGGGGAAGCGTTGAGTCCTCACCTTTGGTTTGATAATTTCCCCATGATCTCCAAATGGTTGTCTTTTAATTGCTACCATGGTCATATGCTTTTTATATTTCTTCTGTTAGAAACATCGGGCCAATTTGATGTAAAAGTACGATGTCAAAAATGCCTATCTTCTCTCTTGGATTGAACTGTAGCCTAGTTGCATAACCCAGTGGTTACTAACCTGTGGTCCGCTGCGGTACTGCAGGTGATCAGCTAATGTTATTTTATTTAGATTCTTTGGATATATAATACCAATTGGGAGTGTACAAAACATTAAGGAAACCTCCCCCCCCTTCAGCCCTCAGAACAGCCTTAATTCGTCCGGGCATGGACTTTACAAGGTGTCGAAAGCATTCCACAGGGGTGCTGGCACATGTTGACTCCAATGCTTCCCAAACCTCTCACTCAACGTCAACAAAACTAAGGAGATGATCGTGGAAACAGCAAAGGGAGCACCCCCCTATCCACATCGACGGGACAGTAGTGGAGAAGGTGGAAAGTTTTAAGTTCCTTGGCGTACACATCACGGACAAACTGAAATGGTCCACCCACACAGTGTGGTGAAGAAGTCGCAACAGCGCCTCTTCATCCTCAGGAGGCTGAAGAAATGTGTCTTGTCACCAAAAACACTCAAACTTCTACAGATGCACAATCGAGAGCTGTATCACCACCTGGTACGGCAACTGCTCCGCCCACAACCGTAAGGCCCTCCAGAGGGTAGTGAGGACTGCACAACGCATCACCGGGGGTAAACTACCTGCCCTTCAGGACACCTACACCACCCGATGTCACAGGAAGGCCAAAAAGATCCTCAAGGACAACAACCACCCGAGCCACTGCCTGTTCACCCCGCTATCATCCAGAAGGCGAGGTCAGTACAGGTGCATCAAAGCTGGGACCGAGAGACTGAAAAACAGCTTCTATCTCAAGGCCATCAGACTGTTAAACAGCCACCATTAACATTGAGTGGCTGCTGCCAACATACTGACTTAAATCTCTAGCCACTTTAAATAATAGGAATTGGATGTAACAAATGTATCACTAGCCACAATTTTGTATGTAATGTTTACATATCCTACATTACTCATCTCATATGTATATACTGTACTCTATACCATCTACTGCATCTTGCCTATGCCGGTCAGCCATCGCTCATCCATATATTTATATGTACATACTCGTATTCATTCCTTTACACTGTGTGTGTATAAGGTAGTTGTTGTGAATTTGTTAGATTACTTGTTAGATACTACTGCATGGTCGGAACTAGAAGCACAAGCATTTCGCTACACTCGCATTAACATCTGCTAACCATGTGTATGTGACAAATAACATTTGATTTGATTTGATTCACCTGTTCAGTCTATGTCATGGAAAGAGCAGGTGTCCTTAATGTTTTGTCCACTCAGTGTACGTCTGTCCAACCTGTGATACATCAGGCAGATGTAGTATTGAGTCTGTCCAACCTGTGATACATCAGGCAGATGTAGTATTGAGTCTGCCCAACCTGTGATACATCAGGCAGATGTAGTATTGAGTCTGTCCAACCTGTGATACATCAGGCAGATGTAGTATTGAGTCTGCCCAACCTGTGATACATCAGGCAGATGTAGTATTGAGTCTGCCCAACCTGTGATACATCAGGCAGATGTAGTATTGAGTCTGCCCAACCTGTGATACATCAGGCAGATGTAGTATTGAGTCTGCCCAACCTGTGATACATCAGGCAGATGTAGTATTGAGTCTGCCCAACCTGTGATACATCAGGCAGATGTAGTATTGAGTCTGCCCAACGTGTGATACATCAGGCAGATGTAGTATTGAGTCTGTCCAACCTGTGATACATCAGGCAGATGTAGTATTGAGTCTGCCCAACCTGTGATACATCAGGCAGATGTAGTATTGAGTCTGTCCAACGTGTGATACATCAGGCAGATGTAGTATTGAGTCTGCCCAACCTGTGATACATCAGGCAGATGTAGTATTGAGTCTGCCCAACGTGTGATACATCAGGCAGATGTAGTATTGAGTCTGCCCAACCTGTGATACATCAGGCAGATGTAGTATTGAGTCTGCCCAACGTGTGATACATCAGGCAGATGTAGTATTGAGTCTGTCCAACCTGTGATACATCAGGCAGATGTAGTATTGAGTCTGCCCAACCTGTGATACATCAGGCAGATGTAGTATTGAGTCTGTCCAACGTGTGATACATCAGGCAGATGTAGTATTGAGTCTGCCCAACCTGTGATACATCAGGCAGATGTAGTATTGAGTCTGCCCAACGTGTGATACATCAGGCAGATGTAGTATTGAGTCTGTCCAACCTGTGATACATCAGGCAGATGTAGTATTGAGTCTGCCCAACCTGTGATACATCAGGCAGATGTAGTATTGAGTCTGTCCAACCTGTGATACATCAGGCAGATGTAGTATTGAGTCTGCCCAACCTGTGATACATCAGGCAGATGTAGTATTGAGTCTGCCCAACCTGTGATACATCAGGCAGATGTAGTATTGAGTCTGCCCAACCTGTGATACATCAGGCAGATGTAGTATTGAGTCTGCCCAACCTGTGATACATCAGGCAGATGTAGTATTGAGTCTGCCCAACCTGTGATACATCAGGCAGATGTAGTATTGAGTCTGCCCAACGTGTGATACATCAGGCAGATGTAGTATTGAGTCTGTCCAACCTGTGATACATCAGGCAGATGTAGTATTGAGTCTGCCCAACCTGTGATACATCAGGCAGATGTAGTATTGAGTCTGTCCAACGTGTGATACATCAGGCAGATGTAGTATTGAGTCTGCCCAACCTGTGATACATCAGGCAGATGTAGTATTGAGTCTGCCCAACGTGTGATACATCAGGCAGATGTAGTATTGAGTCTGCCCAACCTGTGATACATCAGGCAGATGTAGTATTGAGTCTGCCCAACGTGTGATACATCAGGCAGATGTAGTATTGAGTCTGTCCAACCTGTGATACATCAGGCAGATGTAGTATTGAGTCTGCCCAACCTGTGATACATCAGGCAGATGTAGTATTGAGTCTGTCCAACGTGTGATACATCAGGCAGATGTAGTATTGAGTCTGCCCAACCTGTGATACATCAGGCAGATGTAGTATTGAGTCTGCCCAACGTGTGATACATCAGGCAGATGTAGTATTGAGTCTGCCCAACCTGTGATACATCAGGCAGATGTAGTATTGAGTCTGCCCAACGTGTGATACATCAGGCAGATGTAGTATTGAGTCTGCCCAACCTGTGATACATCAGGCAGATGTAGTATTGAGTCTGCCCAACGTGTGATACATCAGGCAGATGTAGTATTGAGTCTGCCCAACCTGTGATACATCAGGCAGATGTAGTATTGAGTCTGCCCAACGTGTGATACATCAGGCAGATGTAGTATTGAGTCTGCCCAACCTGTGATACATCAGGCAGATGTAGTATTGAGTCTGCCCAACGTGTGATACATCAGGCAGATGTAGTATTGAGTCTGCCCAACCTGTGATACATCAGGCAGATGTAGTATTGAGTCTGCCCAACGTGTGATACATCAGGCAGATGTAGTATTGAGTCTGCCCAACCTGTGATACATCAGGCAGATGTAGTATTGAGTCTGCCCAACCTGTGATACATCAGGCAGATGTAGTATTGAGTCTGCCCAACGTGTGATACATCAGGCAGATGTAGTATTGAGTCTGCCCAACCTGTGATACATCAGGCAGATGTAGTATTGAGTCTGCCCAACCTGTGATACATCAGGCAGATGTAGTATTGAGTCTGCCCAACCTGTGATACATCAGGCAGATGTAGTATTGAGTCTGCCCAACCTGTGATACATCAGGCAGATGTAGTATTGAGTCTGCCCAACCTGTGATACATCAGGCAGATGTAGTATTGAGTCTGCCCAACCTGTGATACATCAGGCAGATGTAGTATTGAGTCTGCCCAACCTGTGATACATCAGGCAGATGTAGTATTGAGTCTGCCCAACCTGTGATACATCAGGCAGATGTAGTATTGAGTCTGCCCAACCTGTGATACATCAGGCAGATGTAGTATTGAGTCTGCCCAACGTGTGATACATCAGGCAGATGTAGTTTTGAGGGCGTTTGCACATTGGCAAGATGTCTTACATATGTATTTAGAATGCCTACATTCTACATTCTACAGTTCTACATCATTTACACGTCGGCCAGGCATCAACATTTATTTTTAATTTTTTTACTTTTACCCCTTTTGGTCCCAAATGTTGTGATATCCAATTGGTAGTTACAGTCTTGTCCCATCGCTGCAACTCCCATACGGACTCGAGAGAGAGAGAGAGAGGCGAAGGTTGAGAGCCATGCGTCCTCCCGAAACAAGACCCTGCCAAACCACACTGCTTCTTGACACACTGCTTGCTTTAACCCGGAAGCCAGCCGCACCAATGTGTCGGAGGAAACACCGTCCTGCTGCCGACCGAAGTCCACGTGCATGCGCCCGGCCCGCCACAAGGTGTCGCTAGAGCGCGATAGGACAAGGAAATCCCAGCCGGCCAAATCCTCCCCTAACCCGGACGACGCTGGGCCAATTGTGCGCCGCCTCATGGTTCTCCCGGTCACAGCCGGCTGTAGCACAGCCTGGGATCGAACCCAGGGCTGTTGTGACGCCTCAGACTGCTGCGCCACTCGGGAGGCCCAGGCATCAACATTCTATTCTGAATCCTCAGCAACGTCTTGCCAATGAGCAAACTCTCTCCAAACTACATATTCTCTATCTCTTATATATCCTCTACCCCCTCCATCTCCTCTACCCCCTCCATCTATCTCCATCTCCTCTACCCCCTACCATATATCTCCATCTCCTCTACCCCCTCTACCTATCTCCATATCCTCTAACCCCTCTACTCCCTCCATCCATCTCCTCTACCCCCTCCATCTATCTACCCCCTCCATCTATCTACCCCGTGTCGTAGTATACCCCTCTGTAGGGCTCCAGGAATGACACACACAGATACACACACAGAGAGTGAGTTTAAAATGGGCAATTTAAATCACAGAGCATATACATTCTTTCTGACATACTCCATATTCAGGTCATGTGTTGAAATAAAAAACACATTTATTTTTGAGTCTGCTTTTTACAATTTGATTTCATATCTCTTTCCACACTGGGAGCATTGATAACGTTTCTCTCAGGTGTGGACTTACATGCTCTTTCAGTTGCTTTATGCAGGTAAGTTTAAATCCACAGTGGGAGCAGTGGTAAAGCTTCTCTCCAGAGTGTATTCTTCAGGCTCCCTAACCAGATAAAACTCTTGCAACACTGGGACCAGTGATGAGGCTCATCCTGTGTGTGTCCTCTCATGTCTTTTCAGGTCCCCTAACCGGGTATAACTCTTTACACACTGAGAGCATTGGAAAAGCTTCTCTCCTGAGTGTGTCCTCTTGTGTGATTTTAGGGACCATGATGAGGAAAATCTCATTTCACATTGGGAGCAGTGGTAAGGCTTCTCCCCTGTGTGTATTCTCTCATGTCTTTTCATGCTCCCAAACTCTGTAAAACTCTTTTCACACTGGGAACATTGAAAAGGTTTTTCGCCTTTGTGTGTCCTCTCATGCCTTTTTAGGTTCCCTAGCTGGGTAAATATCTTTCCACAGTATGAGCAGTGGTATGGCTTCTCCCCTGTGTGTGTTCTCAAATGCCTTTTCAGGTTCCCTAACTGGATAAAACTAATTCCACACTGGGAACATCGGTAGGGCCTCTCTGCAGAGTGTGTTCTTTTATGCTTTAGCAGGTCCCCTGATGAGAAAAAAAGTATTTTCACAGTGGGAACAGTGGTAAGGTTTCTCTCTTGTGTGTGATCTCTTATGTATTTTCAGGCTCCCTAATTGGGTAAAACTCTTTCCACACTGGGAACATTGGAAAGGCTTTTCTCCTGTGTGTATTCTTTCATGTTCTTTTAGGTAACATAACCACTTAAAACTCTTTACACAGTGGGAACACTGGTGTGGTCTCACTGGTTTGGGCATCTCTAGGTCTTGTTCTCCTGAAGGACTCTTCCTGCTGTCAGAGTGAGAGTGTGGTCTCTCTCCTGCCAAAGACAAACAGTGTATTTAGGTAAAAACTAAACAGGGACCTGAATAAAACCTGCACATGATAAAACTGTCTTACTCTGAGGTTTAATCAATAACCTGAGGTCAGTTTTAGGTTGTTTAATCAAAATGAAAATTATAATTTGTTGTCTTGATTCTGTCCTCTTCATTATTTGAAAAGAAAGTGAAAGTTAAGATTTCAACCAAATGTCATGAAATCAGACATTAGTTGTAATAATAAAGGTATCAGAGACTTCAATAAGATCAGTCTAACATTTTAGTCATTTAGCAGATACTCTTATCCAGAGCGACTCACAGGAGCCAATAGGGTTCCATATACCTTATAGCTGAAATATTAAAGACCTAATAAAGGACTACGTGTCTCCCTATAACCTTATAGCTGAAATATGAAGGACCTAATAAAGGACTACGTGTCTCCCTATACCTTATAGCTGAAATATGAAGGACCTAATAAAGGACTACGTGCCTCCCTATACCTTATAGCTGAAATATTAAGGACCTAATAAAGGACTACGTGTCTCCCTATACCTTATAGCTGAAATATTAAGGACCTAATAAAGGACTACGTGCCTCCCTATACCTTATAGCTGAAATATTAAGGACCTAATAAAGAACTACGTGTCTCCATTATAGCTGAAATATTAAGGACCTAATAAAGGACTACGTGTCTCCCTATACCTTATAGCTGAAATATTAAGGACCTAATAAAGGACTACTTGTCTTCCTATACCTTACAGTATAACTAATGGGGATCCCTAATAAACCCCAGGAATAGGCAGCAGCTAATGGGGATTCCCAATTAAATACAAATACATAACAGCCCTTACAGTAGACCGCGGCAGCTCTAGCAGGGCCGAAATTTGACGAACTGACTTGTTGGAAAGGTGCCATCCTATGACGGTGCCATGTTGAAAGTCACTGAGCTCTTCAGTAAGGCCATTCTACTCGCAATGTTTGTCTATGGAGATTGCATGGCTGCGTGCTCGAATTTTATACACCTGTCAGCAACGGGTGTGGCTGAAATAGCCGAATCCACTCATTTGAAGGGGTGTCCACATACTTTGAATAGTGTAAATAGTGTAAATAAATAGTGTATTATTAAACATACTTTACAAACATGGGTCTTTTGTAGACACACTTCCTCTCTGCTTACCTCATGTCAAAATAAAAGTCCCCCACAAGTTATTCATTTTGTGTGCACACCTGCAGAACAAAAGAAGCTATACTTACTGGTGTTCATCAGATTTTGTTCAGTCTCCTCCTCCTCTTTCACTCCCAAAACGTCTTCCTCCTCCTCTTTTATTGAGATAGCTTCCCCTTCCTCTTTCACTCTAGAAGGTTCTTCCTCTTCTTTCACTACAACGTCCTCTTCCTCTTCCTCCTTTTTCATTCTGAAAGGTTCTACCTCCTCCTCTTCCACTGTGACAGCCTCTATCCCGTCTTCCACTCCAAATGTTTTTCTATTTTCTTTCACTGTAACATGATCTTCCTCCTTTATCGTTCTGGAAACTTCTTCCTCTCTTTTTACTGCAATATCCTCCTCTTCCTCTTTTACGACAACGTTCAGACCCAGAGCTTCTTTCTCTGCCCAGCAGACATTCTCTTCTTTAGCAGGGGAGGAGTAGTTTAGTGAGCTCATGATTGGGGATGTTAGCTAGCTAGCTAGTTTGCATTAGCTTAGTGCTAGGCTGAGTAAAAAGTTCAACAAATTGAACAAGCAAATTACTTATAAGTTAACTAGAATATACGCTAACGGGATTGTGTTTAAAAAGAACTTCAATGTTTCGGGTTTTATGTTGGCTAGCAAGCTGTCGAAGGGGTTGAATCAGTAGCTTTGTTGTTGTTGAAGATTTGCCCCGTCCACTAGATTATACGTCACTCAAGAAGCGCCACCTGAAAGGCTCACATCGCCCGCTGCTGACTGGTTACGCAGTTTAGAAACAAACCCAAACAATGTCATAAACATGTACAGACAATATTGTCCTATACACAGACTTAGACCTGAATATGAATATGTACATTATGAACTAGAATAGATATTGTAAATTAAAAAAAGAAAAAAACTAAGCCAATGTTGACAATATAATGTCAATTGGCTTACATGAGAGCACAGCACTAATTACATAGGTCCATTATCTTAAACACTTACTGTTGTGAAGGGTCATGGCACTCCTACATGACTCTAATTGCCTCCAATTACCAAAGGCCACACCCCTTCCCTCCACACCTGTTCCCACTCCCTTAATCACCTCTCCTCTACATGTTTCACTCCTGTTTCCCCATATAATGATTCTTCCTGATCACTAGTAATCCGTCATGCTTGGTGTTGCCATAGTAATCCTTGGATTAGCTAACTGGCCTCTGTCCCCCTACGTAGATATTTCATTGAAAATCTGCCATTTAAAGCTACAATAGTCATTTACAACATTAACAATGTCTACACTGTATTTCTGATCAAGTTGATGTTATTTATTTAAAAACAAGGACATTTCTAAGTGACTCCAAACTTTTGAACGGTAGTGTACCTGAACTAGTATTAGAACCCAGGTCTGTTAGATATGATCATGTCTCAAGATAAAAAAAATAAAAACAAATGTAGTCCCATTTTTGAGTATGATTTCATATGTACAATTAGATTTAATGGACCATAAACAGACATTCTCAGTCAAAACCAGGGTTGGGGTAAATTCCATTTCAATTCAGAAAGTAATTCCAATTCCAAAAACCTTATTGTCCATTTACATGGAAATGTATTTAGTGAAGTCAAACACGATACACTATAGTACGGAAAACACTGGAAAATCAGTACATCTGTCATATGTTCCACTGTTCAGAGGCCTGTATCTGTCCTATATTCCACTGTTCAGAGGCCTGTATCTGTCCTATATTCCACTGTTCAGCAGCCTACATCTGTCCTATTCTACTGTTCAGCAGCCTACATCTGTCCTATTCTACTGTTCAGCAGCCTACATCTGTCCTATTCTACTGTTCAGCAGCCCACATCTGTCCTATGTCCTACTGTTCAGCAGCCCACATCTGTCCTATGTCCTACTGTTCAGCAGCCCACATCTGTCCTATTCTACTGTTCAGAAGCCTTCATCTGTCCTATGTCCTACTGTTAAGCAGCCTCCATCTGTCCTATGTCCTACTGTTCATCAGCTCTACCTGTCCTATGTCCTACTGTTTAGCCTACATCTGTCCTGCCGGAATGAAGCTTTCCCTGCTCCTTAAGATCTGTATGTATTCTCTCTCATGTTCTTTCAGGCCACTTAACTGAACAAAACCCTTTCCACACTGGGAAGAGATGTGAGGCTACTCTCCTGGGAATTGGCCTTAATGGACAGGGCTAAACTGAAATGTTTCCTACAGAAGAAATATGGAATGCATAACCATGGTAACAATTAAAAGGGAACAGTTTGGAGACGATGGGGGAAAATATTAGACTAAAGGGTGAGGACATACAATTCACCTGACACTGACTGACTGAATATTTCATGTGCATTTTACATTTACTGTACTTTTCGCTGCATTTGTTGATAACGAAATCTGAATTTGGGGTAGGTACAAGATAAAATAAAGAAATGACAAGTGTTTGAGTGAGAGGTCTAACCGGTGTCTCCAAGTGGCCACACACCTCTCTCAAACGTATTTTCAATGCACTTTTATCACTCAAAGAAGAGTCTTCCACTATAAGGTGCTTTTTTGAGTTCTCCTAGCTGTGTCGTTGAGGAACTAAAGCAAGCACACTAGTAGTTGTTTTGTTTGGAACACAGCCCTGCATCCTGCCTTTACACAATTCAATAGAGGGTAAATGCTACAAAGGGTAGTGCCTACAGCCCAGTACATCACTGGGGCCGAGTTCCCTGCCATCCAGGACATCTATACTAGGTGATGTCAGAGGAAGGCCCTAAACATTGTCAAAGACTCCAGCCACCCAAATCATACTGTTCTTTCTGCTACTGCACCCAAGCGGTACCGATGCACCAAGTCTGGAACCAACAGGACCCTGAACAGCTTTCTACCCCCAAGTCATAAGACTGCTAAAAAGTTAAATAGTTAACCAATAGCTACCTGGACTATCTGCATTGACTATTTTGACTCATCACGCTGCTGTTACTGTTTATTATCTATCCTGTTGCCTAGTCACCTTATCCTTACCTATATGTACATATTTACCTCAATTACCTCGTACCCCTGCACATCGACTCGTGTATATAACCAAGTTATTACCTCGTACCCATGCATTCAGATGTATTGTCTGCGGGAGATTTTCTACACAATACTACAACCATAGGCTCATTCTGTTCAGGACAACCCAGGGTATTACACCATGTCGTCTTGTAACTGTACAATACACACGTTTTATGATATGGACATTTTGAAGTGCACATTTTGGACTCACGGGTGTTTTGGTTTGCTTGTGTGACATCAAAGTGGTATATATTATAATCCTCAATGTCTCATCTTTCAAAATACATTGAGTCCTCATAATTTACAGCATGTCCCTCACTCAGACAACAAAACATTAGCAAAAGTTGCCCAATCCGCTGGAGGGATGGGGGCAACTTCTTGACGCGCAGTGCTCGCGTTCAGAACGGCTGTCATTCTTAACCCATACAGAACGGCTGTCATTCTAAACCCATACAGAACGGCTGTCATTCTAAACCCATACAGAACGGCTGTCATTCTAAACCCATACAGAACGGCTGTATTTCTAAACCCATACAGAACGGCTGTATTTCTAAACCCATACAGAACGGCTGTATTTCTAAACCCATACAGAACGGCTGTCATTCTAAACCCATACAGAACGGCTGTCATTCTAAACCCATACAGAACGGCTGTCATTCTAAACCCATACAGAACGGCTGTCATTCTTAACCCATACAGAACGGCTGTCATTCTAAACCCATACAGAACGGCTGTCATTCTAAACCCATACAGAACGTCTGTCATTCTAAACCCATACAGAACGGCTGTCATTCTAAACCAAAACAGAACGGCTGTCATTCTAAACCCATACAGAATGGCTGTCATTCTTAACCCATACAGAACGGCTGTCATTCTAAACCCATACAGAGCTGCGAAGTGGAGAGCCTGAGCTCTGACGTCATGCATAGCATGTTACTGTACAGCCACTGTGTTCCAATTTAGGAGATTATCAGTGTCCAAATCTGCCATTTCTTTTTATCTGTACACGGGTACGAGTGTAAAGGGCTATGAACAGCCCTTAGTTGAGATGTAGTGACGATAATCCAAGGGTTTTGAGTGCCTTACTGCTTAAATTAAATCACCCACGGGGCCAGTTTCTATAGAACATTTAAGCCAGATCAAAAGGATCCTTCCTCATCTTGATTCTGTCCTCTTCATCATTTGAAAATAACCCAAAAGGCAAGATTTCAACCAAAATGTCACAAGATAAAGACATGACTTTATAACAAAACTAAAACACCGTTGAGATTTTCCCATAAGAACAAAATTATGATTTTTTCTTATGTTGAGTATTGAGATTGAACAAAGCACTAAGAGAATACACACGGGAGAGAAGCCTTACCACTGCTCCCTGTGCGGAAAGTGTTTTACCCGGTTAGATTACCTGAAATCACATAACAGAACACACACAGGAGAGAAGCCTTCATTGTAAATAAGATTTGTTTCTTAATTAACTTGCCTGGTTAAAAAAAAATAATGAATATGAAGAAACCTGTGTCTAGTGATGTAGTTCAATGATGTTCAGAATGAACTGTTTATATAGTGTTTATCCCATTTGATGAAAGTGTAGTTTTAAAAATACAATCTCAAGACATTGAATATGAAATACATTGGTTTGATTGTAGACTACCAATAGTTTGAATGTGTATGCTCTCTGCGATTACATGGTCATTTTTCAACTCCAGCTCTGTGTTGTGTGTTCATCTGTGTGTGTCATTACTCGAGCACTCTCAAGTGCCATTTGTGAGTGATGCGGTTGCTCTATTGTTTACATTTGCATTCGATATGTATCTTCCAGGCCTTAAGGGAATAGTATGGTCCTGTAAAGATAACAGACCAAGAAAACAATTAGTGCCACAAACGATGGCAATTGTCACAAAATGCTTGCGTCATTGCGGTTCTTCAGTGGAAATGTACCTCTAGTTCCAACCTCTGAATAGCAACGTACAGTCGTGGCCAAAAGTTTTGAGAATTACACAAATATTAATTTTCACAAAGTTTGCTGCCTCAGTTTGTATGATGGCAATTTGCAAACACTCCAGAATGGCATGAAGATTGATCAGATGAATTGTAATTAATTGCAAAGTTCATCTTTGCCGTGCAAATGAACTGAATCCCCAAAAACATTTCCACTGCATTTCAGCCCTGCCACAAAAGGACCAACTGACATCATGTCAGTGATTTTCTCATTAACACAGGTGTGAGTGTTGACGAGGACAAGGCTGGAGATCACTCTGTCATGCTGATTGAGTTTGAATAACAGACTGGAAGCTTCAAAAGGAGGGTGGTGCTTGGAATCATTGTTCTTCCTCTGTCAGCCATGGTTACCTGCAAGGAAACACGTGCCGTCATCATTGCCTTGCACAAAAAGGGCTTCCCAGTAAGGATATTTCTGCCAGTAAGATTGCACCTAAACCAACCATTTATCGGAACATCAAGAACTTCAAGGAGAGCGGTTCAATTGTTGTGAAGAAGCCTTCAGGGCGCCCAAGAAAGTCCAGCAAGCGCCAGGACCGTCTCCTAAAGTTGATTCAGCTGCGGGATCGGGGCACCACCAGTACAGAGCTTGATCAGGAATGGCAGCAGGCAGGTGTGAGTGTATCTGCACGCACAGTGAGGCAAAGACTTTTGGAGGATGGCCTGGTGTCAAGAAGGGCAGCAAAGAAGCCACTTCTCTCCAGGAAAAACATCAGGGACAGGCTGATATTCTGCAAAAGGTACAGGGATTGGACTGCTGAGGACTGGGGTAAAGTCATTTTCTCTGATGAATCCCCTTTCCGATTGTTTGGGGCATCCGGAAAAAAGCTTGTCCGGAGAAGACAAGGTGAGCGCTACCATCAGTCCTGTGTCATGCCAACAGTAAAGCATCCTGAGACCATTCATGTGTGGGGTTGCTTCTCAGCCAAGGGAGTGGGCTCACTCACAATTCTGCCTAAGAACACATCCTCCGAGACAACTTCTCCCAACCATCCAGGAACAGTTTGGTGACAAACAATGCCTTTTCCAGCATGACGGAGCACCTTGCCATAAGGCAAAAGTAATAACTAAGTGGCTCGGGGAACAAAATTTTGGGCCATGGCCAGGAAACTCCCCAGACCTTAATCCCATTGAGATCTTGTGGTCAATCCTCAAGAGGCGTTTTCATCACATTTTCATATTCATTTAGCTTGATGACTAGTACAACAATGTATGCAATGAAACAACTAAATTCAAGAGATTAAGGTTAAAACAAAGTAATGCAAATTACAATAATCTATTTAATAATTTACATTTTGAAATATCCAAATCATAAAATAAACATCTAAGGATTGACACTATCCAATCAAAGTTCCTAATCAAAACAAAATGGTAAAACCAGATTTTATATATCAAAGTCAAAGTCACCATTATTAGTCAGTTGTACAACCGAATGCCTTCAACTGAAATGTGTCTTCCGCATTTAACCCAACCCCTCTGAATCAGAGAGGTGCGGGGGGCTGCCTTAATTGACATCCACGTCTTCGGCGCCCGGGGAACAGTAGGTTAACTGCCTTGTTCAGGGGCAGAACGACAGATTTTTACCTTGTCAGCTCAGGGATTCGAACTTGCAGTTCGACCACCGGTTACAAGTCCAACGCTCTAACCACTAGGCTACCTGCCGCCCTGATCATGTCTCGACAAATAAAATAAAAAAGTATGCCTATTATTTTTTTGAAAGATTTTATACATACAATTTGGTTCTGTGTGGCATAAAAAAAAATCATTCTCAGTCAAAAACACAAGTCAGAACACAGCCTCTCTATTCTCTCATGTGATTTCAGGTCCTCTGACTGGGAAAATGTCTTTCCGCATTGAGAGCAGTGGTATGTCTTCTCCTCCTGTGTATGTATTCTTTCGTGTTTATTCAGATGCCTTAAACGGGTAAAACTCTTTTCACACTGGGAGCAGTGGTAGGTCTTATCCCCTCCTGTGTGTGTCCTCTCATGCTGTTTCAGGTTTCCTAACTGGGTAAAACTCTTTCCACACAAGGAGCACTGGTAGGGCTTTTCACGAGTGTGTATCCACTCATGCTTTTTCAGGCTCCACCACCGGGTAAAACTCTTTTCACAATGGGAACAGTGGTACGGCTTCTCTCCTGTGTGTGCCCCACTCCTTCCACAGTGGGAACAGTGATAAAGCTTCTCTCCTGTGTGTGCCCTCTCATGTGTTCTCAGGTTCCCTAACTGGGTAAAACTCTTTTCACAGTGGGAACAGTGATAAGGTTTCTCTCCTGTGTGTGCCCTTTCATGAGTTCTTAGGTGCCCTAACCGGGTAAAACTCTTTCCACAGTGGGAACAGTGATAAAGCTTCTCTCCTGTGTGTGCCCTCTCATGCGTCCTCAGGTTCCCTAATCGGGTAAAACTCTTTCCACAGTCGGAACAGTGATAAAGCTTCTTTCCTGTGTGTGCCCTTTCATGCGTTCTCAGGTGCCATAAACTGATAAATATTTTTCTACACTGGGAGCAGTGGTAGGGCTTCTCTCCTGAGTGTGTTTTCTCGTGTTTTTTCAGGCTGCCTGAATAGGTAAAACTCTTTACGCATTGGGAACAGTGATGAGGCTTCACTCCAGAGTGTATTCTCTTATGTATTTTCAGGTGACATAAATGGGTAAAACTCTTGCCACACTGGAAGCAGTGGTGAGGATTCTTTCCTGTGTGTATTCTCTCATGTCGTTTCAGGCTGTCTATCTGGCTAAACCTCTTCCCACAGTCTGAGCAGTGGTAAGGCTTTTGTCCTGTGTGTGTTCTCCCATGCTCTTTCAGTGTCCATAACCGCTTAAAACTATTTCCGCAATGGGAGGTGTGGTGTCGTCCTGCTGGTTTTGGCGTCTCTGGGTCTTGTTCCCCTGAAGGACTCTTCTCGCCGTCAGAGTGAAAGTCTGGCCTCTCTCCTGCCAAATACAAACAGAGTTTTTGGTTAATTAAACAGACCTAACTGAAACCTACACATGATTAAACTCATCCTATGAGGTTTAATCCAGACTAGATCCCTCATGAAATGGTACATTTGGATGTTGAATGCTGAATGGTTAATAGTTTGTTAATCATGACGATCCACAGGTATCAGCCCCCTCCTGTACTCTCTGTTCACCAATGACTGCGTGGCCACGCACGTCTCCAACTCAATCATCAAGTTTGCTGACGACACAACAGTGGTAGACCGGATTACCAGGCAACAATGAGACAGCCTAAAAGGGAGGAGGTGAGGGCCCTGGTGGAGTGGTGCCAGGAAAATAACCTCTCCCTCAAAACGTCAACAAAACTAAGGAGCTGATCGTGGACTTCAGGAGACAGCAGAGAGAGCATTCCCCCATCCATATCGACGGGCCACAGTCGAGGGTGAAAAGTTAAGTTCCTCTGCTTGCACATCACCGACAACCTAAAATTGGTTCATTCACACAGACGGTGTGTTGAAGAAGGCGCAAAAGCACCTCTTCAACCTCAGGAGGCTAAAGACCCTAAAACCCTGCCAAACTTCTACAGATGCACCATTGAGAGCATCCTGTCGGGCTGTATCACCGCCTGGTGCGGCAATTACACCCCTTGCAACCGCAGGGCTCTCAAGAGAGTGGTGCGGTCAGCCCAACACATTACCAGGGGCACGCTGCCCTCCAGGACATCTACAGCACCTGGTGTCACAGGAAGGCCAAGAAGATCATCAAGGATCCCGAGCCACGGCATGTTCACCCTTCTACCATCTAGAATGCGGAGGCAGTACAGCTGCATTAAAGCTGGGACAGAGAGACTGAAAAACAGCTTCTATCTCCAGGCCATCAGAGAGTTAAATAGTCACCACTAGCTGGCCTCCGCCCAGTACCCTGCCCTGAACTTAGTCACAGTTACTAGCCGGCTACCACCCTGTATTCTATTCTGCATCTTAGACTGCAGCCTTATGTACATAGTCATTGAACACCGGTCACTTTAATAATGTTTACATACTGTTTTACCCACTTCATATACTGTATTCTAGTTATGGCTCATCCTATATAACTACTGCTGTACCCACCATTATATATATTTATATTCCGGACTCTGACATTGCTCGTTCTGATATTTCTTAAATTTCCTTCTTCAAATGTTTTGGATTTGTGTGTATCGTTTTGTATAAGGTTTTGTTAGGTATTACTGCACTGTTGGAGCTAGAGACACAAGCATTTCACACCTGGAATAACATCTGCAAATATATATGCCATCAATAAAATATGTTACTTGAAGTGTAGAATGCCCTTTTAAAGCCACACAGTTCAACAACAGCAGAGTTTGCGCCCATGTTTAGGTAGCCTAGTGGTTAGAGTGTAGGGGCGGCAGGTAGCCTAGTGGTTAGAGTGTAGGGGGGGCAGGTAGCCTAGTGGTTAGCCTAGTGGTTAGAGTTTAGGGGCGGCAGGTAGCCTAGTGGTTAGAGCGTAGGGGCGGCAGGTAGCCTAGTGGTTAGAGCGTAGGGGCGGCAGGTAGCCTAGTGGTTAGAGCGTAGGGGCGGCAGGTAGCCTAGTGGTTAGAGTGTAGGGGCGGCAGGTAGCCTAGTGGTTAGAGTGTAGGGGCGGCAGGTAGCCTAGTGGTTAGAGTGTAGGGGCGGCAGGTAGCCTAGTGGTTAGAGTGTTGGACTAGTAACAGAAAGGTTGCAAGATCGAATCCCCGAGCTGACAAGGTAAAAATCTGTCGTTCTGCTCCTGAACAAGGCAGTTAACCCACTGTTCCTAGGCCGTCATTGAAAATAACAATTTGTTCTTAACTGACTTGCCTTGTTAAATAAAAGTAAAAAAATGTAATACAGTACTCACTGGTGTTAATCAGATTGCCGGTCTGCTCTTCTTCCTCCTCCAATGTGACCGTAATCTCCCCCTCCTTCACTCCCAAAACGTCTTCGTCAGTCATCCCACCCTCCTCCTCCTCCTTCTTCACTCCAAAAACAGCATCCTCCTCTTCTTCTTTCACTGTAACAGCCTCATCCTCTACATCTTGTTTAACTGTGACAGCCTCCTCTTCCCTCTCTTCTTTCACGATAGATTCTTTCTCCGCCCAGCATGCCTCTTCTTCTTTAGCCGGGTGCAAGTAACTCAGTGAACTCATGGTCGGGGATGTCACTTACCTAGCTAGTTAGAATTAGCGACTAGCCTAGTGCTACTGCTAATTTAACAAGCCAGCTAGCTGAAGAACAACAACAGCGTATATATATGACATTACATTGGGCAACTAGTAGATACGACAGACGTGTGTTTAAAACACAGTGGCTACTAATCACTGAAAGTGTCTAAAGGGCTCCAATGTTCCGGCTATGTTGGCTAGCAAGCTAAAGAGATGGCTGACAAGAGCGACGTCTTCTTCTTCTTCTTCTTCTTCTTCTTTGGTATTATGGCGGTCTGCAAACAAATGTTATAGGTGCATGCCGCCACCTACTGTATGGCTGTGTTTCAACCTACTCTGTAGTATGAATTCTTTACACTGTGAAAAAAATGTCCTAGCAACTAACCCTACACCCATTAAAAACTCATCACTATTCCACTACTTTGGACCTATCTGATCCTATACCAGGCTAGCAGCCTGGGAGGACTGGACACTATCGTACAAAACAACTTCTGCAGTAAAATGTATTTCACCCAAGTACTTATCTGCAGCTGCCAACACAGCATATGTCCTCTGTAATTCCCGCCGTACAATTCTATGCCGCGTACAAAAAAAATGGGTATTCGGAAATATCCGACTTCCGATTCAGTGCGTTCAAAACAACTGGGAAATACGGGGAAACTAGCTCCGACTGGGAAAAGCCGATTTGAACGGTCATCCAACTCGGAATTCCAACTTGGGAACTCAGGCCTCTTTCTTTTTTTTTTTTTTTTTTTTTTTTCTGTGTGGCATACAGTATATTTACAAGGCGTGCTTTGAATACTATACAGTGTTTCCATAGCTGCACAGGTTTTGTGAATGTGTTTATCTTTTAACTCAAACGAGCCAGAAAGATAAAGGGCCTCTTTCTAGAGCTCCGACCTGAAGATCACTGACGTCATGGGTTGACTACGTATTTTTCCGAGTTCCCAGTTGTTTTGAACGCAGCACTAGATTCGGCGTCTCGTCAGCAACACTAAAACCTCCGGGTCATGGAATGTCAACATTTTCCTAAATAGCGTGTCAATAACTTGTATTCATTAATTATATATGAAAATAATTGTCTAAACATTAAGTTATTCCAATTTAAGCGACATTTGTATTAAATGTGGGTTTTAAAACGCGATTGGCCCAGCGTCGTCCAGGTTTGGCCGGTGTAGGCCGTCATTGTAAATAAGAATTTGTTCTTAACTGACCTGCCTAGTTAAATAAAGGTTCAATACATTTAAAAAATATATATATATAAATCACTTTATATTTACAACACATATTGATTTATAGAGAAGAAAACTATTATTTGAGCCGATGTAAAAACAGTGTGGTAAGTACTCAGTAGGGTCTGTAGAATCTATATATATATATGGTGTTATGTAATGTTGGACTGAGGTCTATATGCCCAGAAGCTCTTTCTACTCCACCCACTCCATAGGTCCCAATGCAATACACTATAGGCCTATACATTACATATTGAATTATAGAGAGAACTATTATACTATCATACCTGATTCTCTGCTGAGCAGCAGTATCAAGTGCACCCTCATACCTGATTCTCTGCTGGGCAGCAGTATCAAGTGCACCCTCATACCTGATTCTCTGCTGGGCAGCAATATCAAGTGCACCCTCATACCTGATTCTCTGCTGGGCAGCAGTATCAAGTGCACCCTCATACCTGATTCTCTGCTGGGCAGCAGTATCAAGTGCACCCTCATACCTGATTCTCTGCAGGGCAGCAATATCAAGTGCACCCTCATACCTAATTCTCTGCTGAGCAGCAGTATCAAGTGAACCCTCAAACCTGATTCTCTGCTGGGCAGCAGTATCAAGTGCACCTCATACCTGATTCTCTGCTGGGCAGCAGTATCAAGTGCACCTCATACCTGATTCTCTGCTGGGCAGCAGTATCAAGTGCGCCCTCATACCTGATTCTCTGCTGAGCAGCAGTATCAAGTGCGCCCTCATACCTGATTCTCTGCAGGGCAGCAATATCAAGTGCACCCTCATACCTGATTCTCTGCTGAGCAGCAGTATCAAGTGCACCCTCATACCTGATTCTCTGCTGAGCAGCAGTATCAAGTGCACCCATATACCTGTAACGATACATCATGTAGATGTATTTAATGAACAGACTAAGTATATAGTGCTCCTACATGGTGTAACAATACATCATTAGGATGTATATCATGAATGACCACTAGTTGCTAACATAGTTTTAAGAAATATTCACTTCATTTTTATTCAAATAAAATTGTTACATTAAACAAAACGTATTGTAATTACAGCCAACCTTTTACTTGTATCATTGCACACCCTGCAAATCACCAGCAGAGAGCGAACATTAAAAAAAAAAAATGCACATTCGCTCTGTTGGTAAAGCTTACAAATTGGATCATAACTCTCCAAGTAGCAGGAATCCCACTGTAGAATAACAAAGTGTCTCCACACTCCTGTTTTGGTAAAAAGCTGAGGGATGGGGCTGGAGAAATGTAACCACTCACAAATTCATAGACAGACCTACGGATGCACACAGTGACCATCCATGATATCAACATGATTGTTTTAACCATGTTTCATGGTTGTATAGTGTTTGTTTACATTTACTTTGTTTGTGAACTAAGCTCATGAGGCATTTATAAGTTATTCTTCAACAATCAGTGGGTGTATATCATTAAACTAAGTCCAAAAATGGAAGCAGCAACTGCTGATTGCCCCTCTTAAGCATTCTCAATTACCAGTGGGTCGCTAGCGGGCTCATCCCGACACTACCAGCTAAAATCTATAGCGCCAAATTCAAATTTCGATATTTGAATTATTAGACATCCACCAATATACAAGTGTTCCATACTCATCAAAAGCTCTGTTTCTTGGCAATATCACAGCGTTGTCAGATTTCAGAAAGGCTTTACGGCGAAAGCAGCACATTCATTTGTTTGAGGCTATCACCTCACATATTTTCCAATAGCCATGTATCGATTAGCCATCATGGCACACACATAACACATTTCACAGCGAAAACAAATCAATTACCTGTTGAAGAACTTCTGCTGAGGTCTTCCTAAGTGTCCAACGAAGACAATCCATGGTTCTTTTGTTAGAAAAAGTAACGTCTTTTATCCATAAATCCTCCATTTGGTCCGCGCGTTATAATCAGAAACGACAGCTTCCACTACTCCGTTGAAACACGGCGCTAAGTCGTTAAAATTATACCTATAAACTTGTCCAAAAACAATCAAACATAGTTTTAAATGTAGCCTTAGGAACATATTTACGTATATTTACTATTATAAATCAGCCGGAATATAAACTGAGCGCTAAAGACCCGCCAGGCTCTCCAAAACAGTCAGTTTTGCTGCTGGAGCTTGTGAGGTTTTAACCTGGGTAAGGCCAAAATGACATACATATGCCAACCTTTATAAATTATTTCTCAATTATGCTTTTAGATACAAATGTGAAATATATGTCAACAATCCTTCCTCCAAATGACCATTTTATGGATATAATTGAGTGAAAATCCCCCAAATTATTATTATTATTATTGTTAGTAGTATGTTTTGTATGGGATCACTTTTAAAACAGATTCAATGTTTCGGGCAATTCTGGCTAGCAAGCTTCAGAGGTGGATGACTAGCTGCTTGTTGAAGAAGCTTCCCGTCAACTAGATTATACGTCACACTAGCAGCATCGTCTGAAAAATGCACATCGCCATCTGCTGACTGGAGTGGGTAATGAAATTGAGAGAAAGTAAAAGAAATTCAGACAAAAACGTATATATTTTTCATTTATTTTATTAAAAGAATAACATTATATTGAGACGTACAAAGGAAACCATGTATTGAATAGTTCAGAATGTTTGAGTGAGAATTTCAAACATACCTAACATCTACAATAGAGCAGTGGAGGCTGCTGAGGGTAGTACGGCTCATAATAAAGTCCGGAATGGAATGATAAACATTCCATTCATGTGTTTGATATCATTCCATTCAATTTCATGTGTTTGATACCATTCCGCTCCATTTCATGTGTTTGATACCATTTTATTCCACTTCATGTGTTTGATACCATTATATTCCATTTCATGTGTTTGATACCATTCTATTCCATGTCATGTGTTTGATACCATTCCATTCAATTTCATGTGTTTGATACCATTCTATTCCATGTCATGTGTTTGATACCATTTTATTCCATGTCATGTGTTTGATACCATTCCATTCAATTTCATGTGTTTGATACCATTCTATTCCATGTCATGTGTTTGATACCATTCCATTCAATTTCATGTGTTTGATACCATTCCACTCCATTTTATGTGTTTGATACCATTCTATTCCATGTCATGTGTTTGAAAGTGTTTATCCAATGTTTCATGAGCTGAAATAAAAGATCCCAGAAATGTTCCATTTGCACAAAAAGCTTATTTCTCTCAAATGTTGTGCACTGTTTTGTTTACATCCCTGTTAGTGAACATTTCTCCTTTGCCAAGATAATCCATCCACCTGACGACAGGTGTTGCATTTCAAGAAGATGATTAAACAGCATGATCCCGAGTGGCGTAGGTTTCTAAGGCACTGCATCTCAGCGCAAGAGGCGTCACTACAGTCCCTGGTTCAAATTCAGGCTGTATCACATCCGGACGTGATTGTTGGCCTACCCCGGCCAAACCCAGCGTCGTCCGCTTGATGCGAGGTGGACTCGAACCCACGGTTAAACAGCTTGATGCGAGGTGGACTCGAACCCACGGTTAAACAGCTTGATGCGAGGTGGACTCGAACCCACGGTTAAACAGCTTGATGCGAGGTGGACTCGAACCCACGGTTAAACAGCTTGATGCGAGGTGGACTCGAACCCACGGTTAAACAGCTTGATGCGAGGTGGACTCGAACCCACGGTTAAACAGCTTGATGCGAGGTGGACTCGAACCCACGGTTAAACAGCTTGATGCGATGCAAAAAATGTAAATGTAAAAAACAAGAAAATGGTGTCGTCTGGTTTGCTTAATATAAGGAATTCTAAATTATTTATACTAAAGTATATTTAAAACCAAATACTTTTTAGACTTTTACTCAAGTAGTATTTTACTGGGTGACTTTCACTTGAGTCATTTTCTATTATCCGTGATGGATTCTGGGTACTAACTCCTAAACTTGGGACAGGGTTAATTATCAGGTATCCTATGGAAATATTGAGTGCTTAGGTTCAGAGGGTCTACCCCAGAAGTTAATGGTTATCTGTAGGAGGAAGGTATATGGTGGGTGCAATTAAGCTTGGAATGTGCTGAGTGCAGGGAAAGCGATCACGTGTGGCAGGCATTGATACGGGGAGAGAGCCATGGATTAGTGATGACGTGAGGTCACGTTAAGGGAGAAAGAAAAGTTTATGGCCTGTATTACTTTGTTTCCTGGCTTGCAGTAAAGATGCAATGTTTGTTCAGATGTGCAGGAGGAGACTATGAGAAAGGGTTAAATATCAGTGCTGGTGTGAACAATGTATTTGTACGATGCAGCTGTATTAACCCTCTGGGAAGAATAAACTTGGTTTACTCTGAAAATTAGAACCTAAAAGGTATCTTTACTTTTCCCCAAGTATGACAATTGGGTACTTTTTCCACCACTGGCAATAGACTACATGACTGCTACACTATTAGATTTTTTTTTAAGGCTCTTTGTTTTTTAACAATGATACTTTTTTGTTATTGTTACCTGATTTATCTTTTTCCCATAAAAACACATGGCCAGGGTTGACCTATTTTAAGAAATACCATTGGTTGGTGTTAGATTACTTGTTAGATACTACTGCATGGTCGGAACTAGAAGCACAAGCATTTGGCTACACTCGCATTAACATCTGCTAACCATGTGTATGTGACAAATAAAATTTGATTTGAGAATATCTAAGATATTTGATAGGCTGAGGTAGAAGTTGTGCCAGGATTTAATCACTGCCACCTTGGGAGGTTAGCATAGGGTTAATGTTATCTGATGGGAGCAGCTACAAATTAGCGGTCAGTCACATGTCAGTAAATCAACACTTTTCATTGGCTGATACGCATTTTGTGCGTGAAAACCATTTAACTTTAAATGCTTGCTTATGTTCGCAAATATGGCCCCAGCCTCTATATTCTATGATGTGATTTCATGTCCTATTTCTACAATGAGAGCAGAGGTATGGCTTTTATCATGTGTCCTCTGGTGTGATTTCAGGCTCCCTAACAAAGTAAAAGTAATTCCACATTGAGAGCAGTTGAAAGGTTTCTCTTCTGTGTGTATTCTTTCATGTGTTTTAAGGCTCACTAACCACCTAAAACTCTGTCCACAATGAGAACAGTGGTAAGGCTTCGCTCCCGTGTGTATTCCTTTATGCTTATTCAGGTACCTTAACCGGGTAAAACTCTTTCCACACTGGAAGCATTGGAAAGGCTTCTCCCCTGTGTGTATCCTCTCATGCTCTTTGAGATGCCATGACTGGATAAATCTTTTTTCACATTGCAAGCATTGGAAGGGCTTTTCTCCTGTGTGAATTCTCTTATGTTCTTTCAGCTTCTCTAACCGTGTAAAAGCATTCCCACACTGGGAGCATTGGAAAGGCTTCTCTCCTGTATGTGTCCTCTCATGTGTTTTCAGGGTCACTAACCACCTAAAACTCTGTCCACAATGAGAACAGTGGTAAGGCTTCTCTCCTGTGTGTATTCCTTTATGCCTATTCAGGTCCCTTAACCGGGTAAAACTATTTCCACACTGGGAACATTGGAAAGGCTTCTCTCCTGTGTGTATTATCTTATGCTCTTTCAAATGTGATGACTGGATAAAGCTTTTTCCACACTGAGAGCATTGGAAAGGCCTCTCTACAGAGTGTGTTCTCTTATGGTTTTTCAGGTCACCTGATGAGAAAAATCTATTTCCACATTGGGAGCAGTGGTGTGGTTTCACTGGTTTGGGCATCTCTGGGTCTGGTTCCCCTGAAGTACTCCCACTGTCAGAGTAAGAGTCTGGTCTCTCTCCTGCCAAAGACAGAGTATTTGGTTAAACAGAGAGACCAAAATGAAACCTCCATATGATTCAACTATCTTCTTATGAGGTTTAATCCAGACTAGATACCTCATTATTTACATTTGACTAATTTAGCACAACACTCTTATCCAGAGAGACTTACAGGAGCAATTAGGGTTAAGTGCCTTGCACATGAACAGATTTTTCACCTAGTTGGCTCCGGGATTTGAACCAGGGACTCGGTTACTGGCCCAACACCCTTAACCGCTACACTACCACCAGAGTTATCATAAGCTCCTAGTTCCCAGTGGGACATTGCACTTGATTGACCCTCTAAGTCCGAATTACAAGTGGGAAATTCAGAGAAAATGTTACTTGAGTTGTGACGTTTCACCACTGACCTTTGACCTTTTCAACCAAAATCAATTTTTGACAAAGACAACCTTATCAATATGTGTAACGTAGCTAGTTTGACCAGCGTCAATGCTAAGCAAGCTAGCTAACTTTATTATTAGCAATGTTAAATCTTATTTGGTTGAAGAATTGGTTCGACGTCAAAAGCATGTCGGACTTTCCCACTTCCCAGGAGCACATGAATACCCAATAGTTCCACCATGTCATAGAAAATGAAGGTGCTGATTGTAAAAAGGATTTACTGTATTTTGTCTGAATATAAATCAAAATGTGGAACGCCACGAGTGGACGTTCATTATATTGGCTATTTTATTAGGATCCCCATTAGCTCTTCCTGGCGTCCACACAAAACATGACACTACAGAACATCCATCTAAATTGTAATTACTTAGCTACTCTGGCCTATTTATTGCCTTACCTCGTTACTCCATTTGCACACACTGTATATAGATGTTTCTATTGTGTTATTGACTGTACGTTTGTTTATTACATGTGTAACTGTGTTGTTGTTTTTTGTCGCACTGCTTTGCTTTATCTTGGCCAGGTCGCAGTTGTAAATGAGAACTTGTTGTCAAATGGCCTACCTGGTTAAATAAAGGGGAAATAAAAAAATAAAACAATTTGACAACAGCTCAAGGACAGAACTACATACAGTGGCTAGCAAAAGTATTCACCCCCCTTGGCATTTTTCCTATTTTGTTGGAATTTTGTTGGAACCTGGAATTAAAATGGATTTTTTGGGGGGGGTTTGTATCATTTGATTTACAACATGCCTACCACTTTGAAGATGAACATTTTTATTGTTGTTAAACAAACAAAGAATAGGACAAAAAAACAGAAAACTTGAGCATGCATAACTATTCACCCCCCCAAAATCAACACTTTGTAGAGCCACCTTTTGCAGCAATTACAGCTGCCATACTAATGGGGTATGTCTCTATAAGCTTGGCACATCTAGCCACTGGGATTTTTGCCCATTCTTCAAGGCAAAACGGCTCCAGCTCCTTCAATTTGGATGGGTTCCGCTGGTGTACAGCAATCTTTAAGTCATCCCACAGATTCTCAATTGGATTGAGATCTGGGCTTTGACTAGGTGATTCCAAGACATTTAAATGTTTCCCCTTAAACCCCTCAAGTGTTGCTTTAGCAGTATGCTTAGAGTCATTGTCCTGCTGGAAGGTGAACCTCCGTCCAAGTCTCAAATCTCTGGAAGACTGAAACAGGTTTCTCTCAAGAATTTCCCTGTATTTAGCGCTATCCATCATTCCTTAAATTCTGACCAGTTTCCCTGCCGACAAAAACCAGCCCCACAGCATGATGCTGCCACCACCATGCTTCACTGTGGGGATGGTGTTCTCGGGTAAATGAGAGGTTGGGTTTGCGCCAGACATAGCGTTTTCCTTGATGGACAAAAAGCAACATTTTTGTCTTATCTGACCAGAGTAACTTCTTCCATATGTTTGGGGAGTCTCACACATGCCTTTGGCAAACACCAAACGTGTTCGCTTATTTTTTTCTTTGAGCACTGTCTTTTTTCTAGCCACTCTTCCGTAAAGCCCAGCTCTGTGGAGTGTATACCACGGGAGGTGGTAGCATCTAACAATTGGATTTAATTATTTCCTGGGCACCGCTCGGTGATGTAGGGGACAACCTTTTAAAGAAACACTGCACACTGACTATGGATATTCATTCTGACATGGAACACGTGCTGCTACACTGATACAGATTTGGTCGTAAGTAATCCAACGCATTCGCTATAGAATGTCAGAGACCCAATCTTATTAAGAAATGAAATAATGAATAAATGGGTCTAAGTTCAAGCAAGGCATATATATGATTATTTAAAACATCGCCAAATGCATGGAACAATCACAGATTGCTCATTTAAAAATGTATACAGTACTGAACAACATATTCAAATGTAGAACTTCAGTAGAATGCCCCTTTAAAACCACACATCAGTTCAAGAAGTGCATAGTTTGTGCCCCTGTTTTTAAGACTGTACTCACTGGTGTTAATCGGATCTTCAGGGTCCTCCTCTTTATCTCCGTCTTCTTTTAATGCCAAAACATCTTTCTCTTTTATTGAGATACCTTCCTCTTCCACTCCAAAATGTTCTTCCTCTTCTTCCATTATAACATCCTCCTTTTCATTTAATGTGATGGCCTTCTCTTCCTCTTTTACTCCAAAAGGTTCTTTCTCTTCTTTCACTGTAACATCCTCTTCTTCTTTCAATGTGATAGCCTCCTCTTCCTCCTTTTTAATTCTTGAAACTTCTACCTCCTCCTCGTCCATTGTGACAGCCTCTACCCACTCTTCTTTTTTCACCCCAAAAAGCTCGTTCACTTCTTGGACTGTAACATCCTCTTCCTCATTTTTTATTCTGAAATCTTCTACCACTGTGACAGCCTCTATCCCCTCTTCCTCTTTTACTCCAAAAGGTTCTTTCTCGTCTTTCACTGTAACATAATTTTCTTCTTTCAATGTGATAGCCTCCTCTTCTTCTCTTTTCACTCTGAAAGCTTCTTCCTCTTCTTTCACTGTAATATCCTCCTCTTCTTTTACGACAATGTTCAGACCCAGAGCTTCTTTCTCCATCGAGCAGACCTCTTCTTTAGTATGGGTGGAGTAGCTCAGGGAACTCATGGTCGGGGATGTTAGCTAGCTAGTTAGCATTTGCGACTAGCCTGGTGCTGGTATACCTTTTTTTACAAATTGGTAAATTTTACACGCAAATTACTTTTACGTTAATACGTACACATAATTGTCTTTAAAACACTGATTAATATACACAAGAATGGTCTAAAGAGCTTCAATGTTTCGCTTTTATGTTGACTAGCAAGCTACCGAAGTGGTTGAATAAGTAGCCTTGTTGGTCTTCGAAGAAGCGTCCAGTCCTGTCCACTAGATTATACGTCACGCAAGAAGCACCACATGAAAGACTCACATCGCCATCTGTTGACTGGAGTGCGTAACGCAGTCTCGACAAATATTCATTACATAGTTTATTCTGTCAAACAATTTAAAAATAAGTAATAAAATAAAAATGAAATGTTTTATATTTTCTCTAAAAGCCAATAAGGCCACTAGGCATGATTAGGTGACAGGTTGACAAGGGTGGCATTTTCCGTGCTAAACTTACCATGACACTCCACCCAACAACTAATGAAATCAAATTTTATTGATCAAAAGCACACATTTATCAGATGTTTGTCTGGTGTAGTGAAATGCTTATGTTCCTAGCTCAACAGTGCAGTAATATCTAATAATACACAACCATACATGCAGATCTAAAAAGTTAAAGAATGGAATTAAGAAATATAGAAATATTAGGAAGAGCAATGTCAGAGTCCGGAATATAAACATATTTGTATATGATGGTATGTATAGACATTATGTAGAGGTTTGGTGATGTTAGCATTGCCAAAGCAAGTGGAATAAACAATTACGAATTAACAGTTAACTCTCCCATCTCGACAGTTTTCACAGTTCCAGTCACAGATTGTATGCGTGTGTGCTCCTGCAGGCCTGTTTGAGGGACAACTGGACAGAAACACATCAAGTATTCTTGGACTTCAGCTGAGACCCAGGCGCTCCACTTCTAAATTGACCCAGTCTATGACAACAGTTTAATGGACCCTTTAAACACTTTTTTATTTGAGATTAATTGTTGGCCTGGAATGTCTCCTTCAATAACACTGTTTTCTGCAAGTCTTTTTTTCAAAACACAGTAAAAATGGTGATAGAGGCACTCAGACCTTTCTTTCATTCAGTAGGTCCCATAGAAGTCTATGGTCGCGCCCAGTAAAATCTACTTTCAGTGGTTGATAACCCAGGCTTATATGCCCTGTGCGCAGGAGCCTGGGGACAAGGTGTCCGTGCATTGACCATGACGTGTGGTTAATGTGTTGTCTATCTATGGTCAGAGGGAGCTGGGGTGCAGACAGTGAGAGGAGGTGGTTGGAGGTGGAGAGGACAGTGGGAGTGGAGATGGTGAGGACGGTGGGAGTGGTGGTGGTGGAGGTGTTTGTGGTGGAGAGGACATCACTTCTACCTATACAATCAATCTAGCAAAATGATATGGTTATTACAGTTGAAGTCGGAAGTTTACATACACTTAGGTTGGAGTCATTAAAACTCGTTTTTCAACCACTCCACAAATGTCTTGTTAACAAACTATAGTTTTGGCAAGTCGGTTAGGACATCTACTTTGTGCATGACACAAGTCATTTTTCCAACAATTGTTTACAGACAGATTATTTCACTTAATCACAATTCCAGTGTGTCAGAAGTTTACATACACTAAGTTGACTGTGCCTTAAAACAGCTTGGAAATTACAGAAAATTATGTCATGGCTTTAGAAGCTTCTGATTAGGCTAATTGACATCATTTGAGTCAATTGGAGGTGTACCTGTGGATGTATTTCAAGGCCTACCTTCAAACTCAGTGCCTCTGCTTGACATCATGGGAAAATCAAAAGAAATCAGCCAAGACCTCAGGAAAAAAAATGTAGACCTCCACAAGTCTGGTTCATCCTTGGGAGCAATTTCCAAACGCCTGAAGGTATCACGTTCATCTGCACAAATAATAGTACGCAAGTATAAACACCATGGGACCACGCAGCCTTCATACCGCTCAGGAAGGAGTTGCGTTCTGTCTCCTAGAGATGAACGTACTTTGGTGCGAAAAGTGCAAATGAATCCAAAAACAACAGCAAAGGACCTTGTGAAGATACTTTTTTTTAACCTGTTTCCTCCAGTATCTATATCCACAGTAAAACGAGTCCTATATCGACATAACCTGAAAGGCCGCTCAGCAAGGAAGAAGCCACTGCTCCAAAACCGCCATAAAAAAGCCAGACTACGGTTTGCAACTGCACATGGGGACAAAAATCATACTTTTTTGATAAATGTCCTCTGGTCTGATGATACAAAAATAGAACTGTTTGGCCATAATGACCATCGTTATGTTTGGACGAAAAAGGGGGAGGCTTGCAAGCCGAAGAACACCATCCCAACCGTGAAGCACGCGGGTGGCAGCATCATCATGTTGTGGGGGTGCTTTTCTGCAGAAGGGACTGGTGCACCTTACAAAATAGATGGCATCATGAGGCAGGAAATTTATGTGGATATATTGAAGCAACATCTCAAGACATCAATCAGGAAGTTAAAGCTTGGTCGCAAATGGGTCTTCCAAATGGACAATAATCCCAAGCATACTTCCGAAGTTGTGGCAAAATGTCTTAAGGACAACAAAGTCAAGGTTTTGGAGTGGCCATCACAAAGCCCTGACCTCAATCCCATAGAAAATTTGTTGGCAGAACTGAAAAACTGTGTGCGAGCAAGGAGGCCTACACACCTGACTCAGTTACACCAGCTCTGTCAGGAGGAATGGGCCAAAATTCACCCAACTTACTGTGGGAAGCTTGTGGAAGGCTACCCAAAACATTTGACCCAAGTTAAATAATTTAGGCAATGCTACCAAATACTAATTGAGCGTATGTAAACTTCTGACCAACTGGGAAAGTGATAAAAGAAATAAAAGCTGAAATAAATCACTCTACTATTATTCTGACATTTCACATTCTTAAAATAAAGTGGTGATCCTAACTGACCTAAGACAGGGACTTTTTACTAGGATTAAATGTCAGGAATTGTGAAAAACTGAGTTTAAATACATTTGGCTAAGTTGTATGTAAACTTCCAACTTCAAATGTACAGTCGTGGCCAAAGGTTTTGAGAATGAAACAAATATTAATTTCCACAAAGTTTGCTGCTTCAGTGTCTTTAGATATTTTTGTCAGATGTTACTATGGAATACTGAAGTATAATTACAAGAATTTCATAAGTGTCAAAGGCTTTTATTGACAATTACATGAAGTTGATGCAAAGAGTCAATATTTGCAGTGTTGACCCTTCTTTTTCAAGACCTCTGCAATCCGCCCTGGCAGGTAGCCTAGTGGTTAGAGCGTTGGACTGCAAGTTCGAATCCCCGAGCTGACAAGGTAAAAAAAAATCTGTCGTTCTGCCCCTGAACAAGGCAGTTAACCCACTGTTCCCCCGGGCGCCGAAGACGTGGATGTCGATTAAGGCAGCCCCCGCACCTCTCTGATTCAGAGGGGTTGGGTTAAATGCAGAAGACACATTTCAGTTGAAGGCATTCGGTTGTACAACTGACTAATAATGGTGACTTTGACTTTTTGACTTTGGCATGCTGTCAATTAACTTCTTGACTGATGGCAGCCCATTCTTGTATAATCAATGCTTGGAGTTTGTGGGTTTTTGTTTGTCCACCCGCCCCTCATTGGGAATAAGGTCTGGGGAGTTTCCTGGCCATGGACCCAAAATATCAATGTTTTGTTCCCCGTGCCACTTAGTTATCACTTTTGCCTTATGGCAAGGTCCTCCATCATGCTGGAAAAGGCATTGTTCGTCACCAAACTGTCCCTGGATGGTTGGGAAAAGTTGCTCTCGGAGGATGTGTTGGTACCATTCTTTATTCATGTCTGTGTTCTTAGGCAAAATTGTGAGTGAGCCCTTCTTGACACCAGGCCATCCTCCAAAAGTCTTCGCCTCACTGTGCGTGCAGATGCACTCACACCTGCCTGGTGCATTCCTGAGCAAGCTCTGTACTGGTGGTGCCCTGATCCCACAGCTGAATCAACTTTAGGAGATGGTCCTGGCGCTTGCTGGACTTTCTTGGGTGCCCTGAAGCCTTCTTCAGAACAATTGAACCGCTCTCCTTGAAGTTCTTGATGATCCGATAAATGGTTGATTTAGGTGCAAGCTTACTGGCAGCAATATCCTTGCCTGTGAAGCCCATTTTGTGCAAAGCAATGATAATGGCACATGTTTTCTTGCAGGTAACCATGGCTGACAGAGGAAGAACAATGATTCCAAGCACCACCCTCCTTTTGAAGCTTCCAGTCTGTTATTCAAACTCAATCAGCATGACAGAGTGATCTCCAGCCTTGTCCTCGTCAACACTCACACCATGTCAGAATCACTGACATGATGTCAGTTGGTCCTTTTGTGGCAGGGCTGAAATGCAGTGGAAATGTTTTTGGGGATTCAGTTCATTTGCATGGCAAAAAGAGGGAATTCATCTGATCACTCTTCATGACAATCTGGAGTATATGCAAATTGTCATCATACAAACTGAGGCAGCAGACTTTGTGAAAATTAATGTGTCATTCTCAAAACTTTTGGCCACGACTGTACGTTGTTGTTCAGAGGTTGGAACTAGAGGTACATTTCCACTGAAGAACCGCAATGACGCAAACATTTTGTGACAATTGCCTTCGTTTGTGGCACTAATTGTTTTCTTGGTTTGTTATCTTTACCGTATAATACTATTCCCTTAAAGCCTGGAAGATACATATCGAATGCAAATGTAAACAATAGAGCAACCGCATCCCTCACAAATGGCACTTGAGAGTGCTCGAGTAATGACACACACAGATGAACACACAACACAGAGCTGGAGTTGAAAAATTAACATGTAATCGCAGAGAGCATACACATTCAAACTGACATATTGGTAGTCTACAATCAAACAAATTAATTTCATATTCAATGTCTTGAGATTGTAGTTTTAAAACTACAGTTTCATCAAATGGGATAAACACTATATAAACAGTTCATTCTGAACATCATTGAACTACATCACTAGACACAGGTTTCTTCATATTCATTTTTTTTTTTTACTAGGCAAGTTAATTAAGATTTTATTTTTATTTACAATGAAGGCTTCTCTCCTGTGTGTAAAGGCTTCTCTCCTGTGTGTGTTCTGTTATGTGATTTCAGGTAATCTAAGCGGGAGAAAAACTCTTTCCGCACAGGGAGCAGTGGTAAGGCTTCTCGCCAGTGTGTATTCTCTTATGTTTTTTCAGACAACTTGATTGAGAAAAACTCTTTCCACAAACAGAGCATTGATAAGGCTTCTCCCCTGTGTGCGTTCTTGTGTGTGATTTCAGATGGGTTGACTGGGTAAAACTTTTTCCGCACAGGGAGCAGAGGAAAAGCTTCTCTCCAGGCTTTTCTCCTGTATGTATTTTTTCATGCTCTTTCAGGTACTTTGCTAAGGAAAATCTCTTTCCACACTGGGAGCAGTGGTAGGGCTTTTCTTCTGTGTGCGTCCTCTCATGCTGGTTTAGGATCCCTAACTTGGTAAAACGCTTTTCACACTGAGAGCAGTGGAAAGGTTTTTCTCCCGTGTGTACTATTTTATGTTCTTTCAGGTGTGCTAACCGGGTAAAAGCCTTTTCACACTGAGAGCATTGGTAAGGCTTCTCGCCTGTGTGTATTATTTGATGTTGTTTTAGATTCTGTAACCAGGTAAAACACTGTCCACACTGGGAGCATTTGTGAGGCTTCTCTCCTGTATGTATCCTCTCATGTTTCTTTAGGTCCCCTAACTGGTTAAAGCTCTTTCCACAATAGGAACAGTGATTTCGTCTTGCTGGTTCGGACATCTCTGGCTCTGGTCTCTCTCCTGACAAAGACAGAGTGTTTATTTAAAGTGGAACTGACAACATGTTAACTACTTTGCAGACATGAAACAAACAGACAATCATAAATCAGTCAAAATTATCAAATTCCCAGTTTATGCTACAAAACCAACTTTATAAGAGGTTTTTAAAATAGGTTATATTTGACTCAACATTCCATGAATGTTGAAGGCATTGTCGGCAGGCATTGTCGGCAGAATAGATGGATGCAGTTCAATGCATGATTAATATAATTCATCAATACATTTCTTAGTAGTCCAAAAATATTGCTCTCAGGTTGTAAATTACAGTTGGCATGGTACATTGTTTGCTGCCTCCACTCAGGATGCACGGTTTCAGTTTCAATTACTCAACATTTTGGACAAAAACAGATGAATGTAACTAAGGCTGGGAATGTCAATACAAATCAGACTAGCAAGGGCAAATGATCACAAGTCAGTCATAACGTGGCTAATAGGCTAGCGTTTCTATTTAGGTAGCAAGCTAAAAACATGGAGCTTAACGCTAGCTAGCTAATAGGAGGATGTCATGTGATGTCATTGGAGAACTGGGTGAGTGACTGACTTTTCCCCCTCATATCGTTTTTTGGTGGCTACACAGCTAGAGATGCAGGTGTCATTTGGTTAGCTAGCAAGAACGACTGTTATCCAGTTAGCATATATCTCTTGGGTTCGCAAATTCACTCAATCTACTCCAATTTCAGAGCACTCTCGTCAGTGTACCAGAGTGCAAAATAACTGATGAATTTATGAACGCGAAACACTCGTTGAATGAATGAATGAATGAATATATATATTTTTTTGTTATTTATTTACTTAACAAGGCAAGTCAGCTAAGAACAAATTCATATTTACATCCGGCCAAACCCGGATGATGCTGGGCCAATTGTGCGCCGCCCTATGGGACTCCCAATCTCGCCGGTGTCAGTAAACGTTGTTAAAAATTACACTGGGGTTGATATCCTTCATCTGTTTTTTTTACTGCAGTACTTCGCCCACTTGATCGCTGAATCATTAACCCATATTTATCTGGTACTATCCCCAAGGTTTGGAAGGTGGCCCATGTACTCCCCCTAACCTGACGATGATATCTGGTACTATCCCCAAGGTTTGGACGGTGGCCCATGTACTCCCCCTAACCTGACAATGATATCTGGTACTATCCCCAAGGTTTGGAAGGTGGCCCATGTACTCCCCCTAACCT
This sequence comes from Brachymystax lenok tsinlingensis, assembly GCA_030435695.1. Classification (NCBI taxonomy): domain Eukaryota; kingdom Metazoa; phylum Chordata; class Actinopteri; order Salmoniformes; family Salmonidae; genus Brachymystax; species Brachymystax lenok. Next base: position 41,445,704 of record CM059812.1, read on the forward strand.
GACAATGATATCTGGTACTATCCCCAAGGTTTGGAAGGTGGCCCATGTACTCCCCTAACCTGATGATGATTTCTGGTACTATCCCCAAGGTTTGGAAGGTGGCCCATGTACTCCCCCTAACCTGACAATGATATCTGGTACTATCCCCAAGGTTTGGAAGGTAGCCCATGTACTCCCCCTAACCTGACAATGATATCTGGTACTATCCCCAAGGTTGTTTTACACATGACAAAAGCCTATGGAATTGTTTTGCTTCTAAATTCAGTTTTTTTGTGTGCCAAAAGTGTAGAGAAAATGTTTCTTAGTGAAGAAGTAAACCCATTGAGAACCATACTACATTATATTCAAGTTAAAAGGACAGAGGTTTGTTTCTTGTGTTATATCAATTATTATCTGGAATAGCCTGCCAGAGAACCTGAGGGGGGCTAAAACTTCAGACATATTTAAAAGAGATCTTAAAAACATATTTTTAGCTGTGCTTTTCCTCAGGGTGCTTTCAAGTTTGTGTCATTCTTTTTATCTTGTGTAGTAAAATATTTCAGCTTTAATCATTAATTTGTTTTTTTCCTGTAAAGCACATTGCGTTGCATTCCATGTCTGAAATGTTCTATATGAATAAAGCTTGATTTGATTAAAACCCTTTCCATGTTTGACCCATAGAAATAGAACAAATAGAACAGACATGCCCATTCAAGTCAATGATGTCATAATGGGTAACCTGGCAGCCTTTGCAAGTGTACCAAATGCAGGTAGTAAAAGCAGGAAGTTTTCCCTTCAATCTGTGCTGTGATTTGTTGTGCCTTCCAGTACCCTAACGTAAAGCCAGGGCAGGCCTGCTCCCTTCCCCCGGCTAAAGCGTCACAATACCAGGCAGCTGTTGTTAGTGGACCCATGAGTTGATCAGTGAAATTGCCAGGTTTGGAGGCTGCGAGTCCCTTCTACTCATTCTATTTGGATGGTTTGACCGGTCTGTCTCTGACTCCCTGGCTGTGACTGAGATGCTCCCTCATCAAGAGGATATGGGTTCCTCGGCTGACCACCCGAAATGAAAACTGTGCAAAAGCCCTGATCCATGATCTCATCCATGAATTCTACATTTTCTTGAATTGTATTTATTGATTTATTTTGTCTTCTTGAATTTCCTGATGTATTCAGCCTTTGAAGATCAAACAGCCCCCCCTCGCTCTCCCACCAGAGAGGAAGAGGGGGGAAGTTTGCCCGGTTTTATGACTTAACGACGGGTCGTACTAAATGTTGCAAAACTTTTGATTAAATATTAAACGATTTGTGAAAAGATAGAAATGTGATTTTAGCCTTCAAAATTTGAATTTTTTTTTTTTTTGCTAAACTTGAATGAGGTCAGAGTTCGTGTCCACATGATGGAACGCCCCTTTTTTACAGAGTGCTTAAAAAGGACTGGCTGAAGAATTAACACATCAGACCAGAGAACATGACGCCCATCCACACGTTGAAATGGTTGGAATTTAATTAAGACCAGACAGCGTGGAGAAGTTGCTACACGGCTAACAAATGGTTTAAAAAGTACAAGACCAGAACATTTTTTTTTTTTTTTACTTTATTTAACTAGGCAAGTCAGTTAAAAACAAATTCTTATTTACAATGAAGGCGCCGCCCTATGGGACTCCCAATCAAGGCCGGATGTGATACAGCCTGGATTCGAACCAGGGACTGTAGTGACTCCTCTTGCACTGAGATGCAGTCCCTTAGACCGCTGTGTCTGTGTTACTATTTAACTGTACTAGAATGATTAAAAGGCAGCTAAAATGATCAATATCGGTATCGTTTTTTTGGGCGAGGAAAATATCGGATATCGGTATCGGCCAAAAATGTAATATCGGTGCATCACTACTAGAAATGTCACGCTGATCTGGACGCGACTGCCAAATCGAGGCAAAAGTAAGAATCTCTGGATTAACTAGCTAATGTTAGCTAAATTGAGTAAATGTCTTTAAATTGACAATTCTGTGACACAATAGATGCAAAGGTGTCAACTAGGTTGACTAACTAGGTTGACTAGCTAGGTTTTATGGGTATTATGACACCTCCACTGTGGGGCCCTATACCTATCGTGGACATTGCCATTGGATGCACTGTGTCTCGTTAGTAGAAATGCCATGCAGCCATGTTAGAAGTTTGAAAACGGAAATGTGTGTTGTAATTTACACGTCAGTTAGGATGATAGCTTGTTTAAAAAAAAAACATGTAAACAAACCCTGTATAGTTTTAGAACCTGCTTAAAACTATTATTTTTATCATTTAGATGGCCAGAATTTGACAGTGGTTACAGGTCGGTGTCTCCAGCACCCAACCTTTAGCTGTTCACCACAAAGAGTGTCATGGCAGCCATTTTGTTGTTGTTTGAATCACGGATTGCCACTTCGAAAATCCATCAGTTCAACAACTGGCAGAGTTTGTGCTCCTGGTTTTAAGATAGTAACGTTACTCACGGGGGTTAATCAGATCTCCAGTCTCATACTCTTCTTCCTCGTCCTCCTCTTTCACTGTGACAGTAATATCTTCCTCGGCTTTCACGCTGGAAGCTTCTTCGTCGCCTTTCACTGTGACATCCTTCTCTTCCTCCTCTTCTTTCACGACAATATTAAGCCACAGACCCTGTTTCTCCGTCCAGCAGACATTCTCTTCTTTTACAGCGAGAGGGTAGTTTAGTGAGCTCATGGTCGGGAATGTTATTAAGATGCCTAATGCTAATTTAACCAGTTAGCTACAATATGAAGCGGGGGGTGGGGTAACTAATAGATACGACAGACGTGTGTTTAAAACACAATGATTAATATACACCGAAAACGTCTAAATAGCTCCAATGTGTTGGCTAGCAAGCTATCTAAGTGACTGATTAGCTGTCGTTGTAGAAGAGGTGTCCCGTCCACTAGATTATACGTCACACTCTGGCAGCGTCGCCTGTAAAACTCATATCGCCATCTGCTGACTGGAGTAGGTAATGCAGTTTACGGAAATATTTATTTTATTTTCAGGAAATACGTTTATTTTTCATTTATTTAATTTGCGTTTACACAGGCAGCCCAAATCTGCATTTTTCCCCACTAATTGGTCTTTTGATATGTTCAAATCAGATACTTTTCAGATCTGATTGGTCAAAATACCAATGAGTGAAAAAAAGTCTGAACGGAGCCAACTTCTCCTACACGGTGTAACAATACATCATGTAGATGTACAGTACAGGTCAGAAGTTTGGACCCACCTACTCATTCAAGGGATTTTCTTTATTTGTACTATTTTCTACATTGTAGAATAATAGTGAAGACATCAAAACTATGAAATAACACATATGGAATCGTGTAGTAACCAAAAAATATCAAAATATATTTTACACTCTTGGCATTCTCTCAACCAGCTTAATCTGAAATGCTTTTCCAAGAGTCTTGAAGGAGTTCCCACATATGCTGAGCACTTGTTGGCTGCTTTTCCTTCACTCTGCAGTCCAACTCATCTCAAACCATCTCAATTGGGTTGAGGTCGGGTGATTGTGGAGGCCAGGTCATCTGATGCAGCATTCCAACACTCTCCTTCTTGGTCAAATAGCCCTTACACAGCCTGGAGGTGTGTTGGGTCATTGTCCTGTTGAAAAACAAATGATAGTCCCACTTAGCTCAAAACAGATGGGATGGCGTATCGCTGCAGAATGCTGTGGTAGCCATGCTGGTTAACTGTGACTTGAATTCTAAATAAATCACTGACAGTGTCACCAGCAAAGCACCTGCACACCATCACATCTCCTCCATGCTTCACGGTGGGAACCACACATGGGGAGATCATCCGTTCACCTACTATGCGTCTCACAAAGACACGGATGTTGGAACCAAAAATATCGAATTTGGACTCATCAGACCAAAGGACACATTTCCACTGGTCTAATGTCGATTGCTCATGTTCCTTCGCCCAAGCTAATCTCTTCTTCTTATTGGTGTCCTTTAGTAGTGTTTTCTTTTGCAGCAATTCGATCATGAAGGCCGGATTCACGCAGTCTCCTCTGAACAGTTGATGTTGAGATGTGTCTGTTACTTGAACTCTGTGAAGCATTTATTTGGGATGCAATTTCTGAGGCTGGTAACTCTAATGAACTTATACTCTGCAACAGAGGTACCTCTGGGTCCTTTCCTGTGGCGGTCCTCATGAAATCCAGTTTCATCATAGCGCTTGCTGGTTTTTGCGACTGCACTTGAAAAAACGTTCAAAGTTCTTGACATTTTCCGGATTGTCTGACCTTCATGTCTTAAAGTAATGATGTACTGCCGTTTCTCTTTGCTAATTTGAGCTGTTCTTGCCATTATATGGACTTGGTCTTTTACCAAACAGGGCTATCTTCTGTATACCACACCTACCTTGTCACAAAACAACTGATTGTCTCAAACGCATTAAGGAAAGAAATTCCACAAATTAACTTATAACAAGGCACACCTTTTAATTGAAATGCATTCCAGGAGACTACCTCATGAAACTGGTTGAGAGAATGCCAAAAGTGTGCAAATGCTGTAATCAAGGCGAAGGGAGGCTATTAAGAATCTCAAATATAAAATATATTTTGATTTGTTTAACACTTTTTTGGTTACTACATGTTTCCATATGTGTTATTTCATAGTTTTGATATCTTCACTACTATTCTACAATGTAGAAAATAGTAAAAATAAAGAAAAACCCTTGAATGAGTAGGTGGGTCCAAACTTTTGACTGGTACTGTATATAATGAACAGACTAGGTCTGTACTATTCCTACATGGTGTGACAATACATCATGTATATGTATATAATGAACAGACTAGGTCTGTACTGCTCCTACATGGTGTAACAATACATCATGTAGATGTATATAATGAACAGACTAGGTCTATACTGCTCCTACACGATGTAACAATACATCATGTAGATGTATATATATATAAAGAACGTCCACTACTGGCGTTCCACATACTATTCAGACAAAAATGTTTTGAATTAATCCAATCTTTTTTTTAAATCCGCACAGGTTTTCACTGACATGGTGGAATGATTCAGAGGGGTTGGGTTAAATGCGGAAGACACATTTCGGTTGAAGGCATTCGGTTGTACAACTGACTAATAATGGTGACTTTGTGATACTGATGGAAACATGGGTGAGGTAGTACATGTTTTTAATGTCAACAACTTATCAATGTTATCATCAGAACAACATCATCACATTTTCATTCACCGCTAGCTTGATGACTAGTACACAAATTAAGTCAATTAAACAACTACATTCAAGAGGTTTTCAAGGTTAGAATTTACATTTTGAAATATCTTGTATTCAATCAATCAAATCCGTAATCAAGTAAAATACACAATTTAAAGAGGGCTGAACATACTGATTTTGAGACTAACCTGGATAAATAAAGACAACACTATAAGAGGTTTATCATTGAGACTAATCTGGATAAATAAAGACAACACTAGAAGAGGTTTATCATTGAGACTAACCTGGATAAATAACACTAGAAGAGGTTTATCATTGAGACTAATCTGGATAAATAAAGACAACACTAGAAGAGGGTTATCATTGAGACTAATCTGGATAAATAAAGACAACACTAGAAGAGGTTTATCATTGAGACTAATCTGGATAAATAAAGACAACACTAGAAGAGGGTTATCATTGAGACTAACCTGGATAGATAAAGACAACACTAGAAGAGGTGTATCATTGAGACTAACCTGGATAAATAACACTAGAAGAGGTTTATCATTGAGACTAACCTGGATAAATAACACTAGAAGAGGTTAACCATTTTCCTAGCCTTAACCTAATTCTCGTAACCTGCAACATGAATTATCCTAACCTCCTGCAGAAGTTCACCAAACATGGGTCCTCATTTATAAAACGGACTTAGGATCAATTTTGATCTTAAGTACGACTTATGCAGAAAACCACGTATAAGTAGTTATTTATAAAACTTTGCTTTGACGTGGACATTATCTTATCTCTGCAAAGTCTAGTCTTGACGGAAGTGATTTTCCTGCTGGTTATGTAGGGATATTGCAGTTTGAGACGCATATGCATCCAAGCCTGTGGTGAACTTTGCATTAGCTTTATGAACAATTTGTGAGGAATTATCAATTACAGGTGTGAGAAATTATCAATTACAGGTGTGAGGAATTATCAATTAAAGGTGTGAGGAATTATCAATTAAAGGTGTGAGGAATTAATTGCCAGACGAAAGAAATTGTAGCGACCCGCACAGACAGCTGTGTGTTATGTGTTAGGCTATTAGTTGGTTGTGTTGTACTTACCAGTACCCAGTGTTCGCGGGGTCCGACATGCCAATCAACCTGCTATCTGCCAGTCACGGGAATGCCTGGAATGTTCTGACGCCGGGCATCCTGGTGGTTGGCGGAGTGGCATGGAGGGGGGTTGGGCAGGGGGATGGAGCATTGGAAGTTAAGACCGGGTTTAGCCATTGTTCTCTCTCTTCCGTCTGGCCTTAACAAGAGAAGGTCACGGTTGGTTTATGGGGTATCTTTCATTTAGTTGGCGTGGGCTACGGCCAAACAGTAGCCTGTGTTGAAGATGGGTTAATAAACCGTAAATTCATAACTCAAACCTCTGTCTAGACAATTGTTTCTTTTATGATCTAGTCAGGTCATTACAAAATGTTCTGTTAGATTTGTGCGCGGATTTAGCACCTAATCTGGAAAGGAAGACACGCTGTAATCATGCGGTATCCTTATCTGTCCAAGTACTGTCCACTCTGGGATCCCTCGCTACTGGGACATTCTAGAGCGAAATAAGTGACAGGTCGGGGTATATCACAGCCATCATTCAGCCGCATCCTGCCACAAGAGATACATTGTCCACGAGATACATTCGTTTCCCATAGAGCCGACGAACAGGCAAATCCGAGTTTGTCTGCTCATTTAATTTCCCATAGGTCATAGGTGCAGTTGACTGCAAGCATATTGCCTTACACGCACCGTCTGTGGATGAACATGTATATGTTAACAGGAAAAATGTCCATTCATTGGAATGTTCAGATAATCTGCGATGCCCGTATACAACTACTCAATGTATTCTCCAAGTGGCCAGGGTCTACGCACGGCTCATTCATTATGCGCCACAGCAGAGTTGGCCTGCGTCTAGAAGGTGGTGAGAGTGGCTTCTCATGAGTTATTTTCCCCCAGTGTATAATAGCCTATTAACTGTGCAAAATAAAGTAACACAACAGCAGAGGAAATACGCTACAATTTGGCGCACGGCAGAACAAGGTCGGTTGTGGAGCACACCATGGGACTGCTGAAGGGCAGGTGCCGTTGCCTTGACGCATCAGGTGGAATACTCCTCTACAAGCCAGAGAAGCTAACTACATTTAATAAAAAATACAAAACTTAAATGTAGTTTTAAAATGGGTGAACTTAAAGCAACATATACCAACAGTTTATTGAAATTGCACACCCAAAAGGTTCTGGCCAAATAGCTGAAAACGGTTTTTAATTTGGCCCTACGGTTACTGAGATGTCCCCTTGAAGCTTGTTCGTTTTGTAGCAATGCTGGTGTAAACGAATGGAATCGGCTGATTCCTATCGTTTCCACTAGCATTGCAACAAAATGTGAACAGATTTCAAGGGGACATCTCAGTAACTGTAGTGCCCATTAGTAGTGCCAGTTTGTTGGCCAAGAACACTGGGGTGTGCAATTTCAAACCTAAATATAAAATGTTGGCCTGTTTTAAGAATGAATGGTCCCCCCCAATCACAGGTGACACTCATATTACTGGCATGCGGTGTGCTCCACAACATTGTATTGAAATGGATGCAGAGATTAGAATGGACCCGAAGAGCCTCCTAACCCACCACCCAATGGAGCACCTGCCCCGGCTGATGCAGTGAGAAGGAGGCGGCAGCTCATACAGAGATTGGTGGTAAGAAACAGAATACCAGACAATATACAAAGCATCGTTTTTTTTATTAATGTTGTGGAAAACGTTCATTATTGCATTATGTAAATGAATCAAAACCCTGCGTATTCTTCCGAGTTCAGTCCACAATCTGCCCAACCAATGTGTTCAACTCGTTCTGGGTTTGCAGGACTGAGGCGCGGTCAACACGCGAACTGTAGACGTGGATGCAGACGTGGATGGACCCTCTACACCTGTGGCCAAACATTCCCCCTCACTCCTGGCACCTGCGGGTCTGCAACGCTTGGGAACCGGGGCCTCACGGACTTCATCCCGGCGCACGGACGCAGACGCGAACGGACCGTCGACACCTGTGTCCAAACCTTCCTCCTCACTCCTTGCACCTGCTGATTTGGGAGCCTCACGCACTTTATCCGTGAGTGGAGGGCGCACGGACTGCAAGCAGCTTCCACCGTTTCTATGGAAATATCATAATAAAATAAATCCGTGCATGTCTTGTATATTAAATTACCGACAACCAAGTTTCACATTCTCTTAATTACTTACTGTGATCCAGTGATGCATTCGTGGTGGTTTCGTGTTTCCGTACACAATCAAGTCCCCAAGTGGAAGAAACCTATTGATTTGGTGACCAAATGACTTTTCTTGACTTTTCCTCTAGCGCCACCATCAGGTAGAGTTGTTTAAAGCTTTGAATGGGTCGATTGGGTTCTGGAGATGTGTAGTTACAGCATTAAACCATACTTTTCATGGGGCCTAAAATCCCTGGTGGCACCACTGAGGCCACCTAATAATACGTGTTTCCTGTCTTCAATCTCCTATACCATCGCCGTGAACTGTCTTTCAAAAAGTTAGCTTTTCTCTTTTGGTGCTTATTGGGCAATTCCTGACTAAACCGTCATTTGTGCTAGCATTCTAAACGGGAAAATCGCTGATTGTAAGACACGTTCAGGTGCCATCAACTTTAAGTTAATTTCAGATTTATAGATCACAGAAGTTACAAATGGGCTTCTTAGAACCGGCTTAATTAAGCAAAGTCTTTTTATGTTCAGTATCTTTTATGAATCGAATGTAAGCACACCGTCAGAAATGTTCTTAAGACTAAGTTAAAGAATACATCTAAGATAAAACATAAATGAGGCACCTGCTACAAAAAAGTGACTTTCAGTCGTAAACACAGTTAAAAATAATGGCTCAAACTGTTACAAATATTCATTTTATTTTTCAGATAAAAATATGTTGCATTAATCAAATAATTTTTTCAATCAGCACCTGAGTTCTCTGACATGGTGGAATGATACTAATGTGAACATTCATGTGATGGTGAATGCTTTTCATGTCAACATCTTATCAATGTTAACAGAACAACGTCGTAGCATGTTGATTCTCCTTTAACTTGAAGACTAGTACACAAATGAACTCAATGACAACATTCAAGAGGTTTCAAGGTTAGAATCAAGAACATGAACATTCTACTAATCTACATAAAATGTATACAAAAATAATGTCAGTGAATTCATGACGTGAATGAACAAGCCATTTCATACTTCATAACATGGCTATATACAGTGCTTTCAGAGAGTATTCAGACCCCTTGACTTTTTCCACATTTTGTTACGTTACAGCCTTATTATAAAATGGATCGAATAGTTTTTTCACCTCATCAATCTACACACAATATCCCATAATGACAAAGCAAAAATATGTTTTTAGATTTTTTGGGGGCTAATTTATATAAATAAATAAAAAACGGAAATATCACATTTACATAAGTAGTCAGACCCTTTACTCAGTACTAGCAATTACAGCCTTGAGTCTTCTTCTCTCCCATTCTTCTCTGCAGATCTTCTCAAGCTCTGTCAGATTAAATGGGGAGCGTCACTGCTCAGCTATTTCAGGTCTCTCCTGAGATGTTCAACCGAGTTTAAGTCCGGCCTCTGTGTGGACCACTCAAGGACATTCAGAGACTTGTCCTGAAGCCACTCCTGCGTTGTCTTTGCTGTGTGCTTAGGGTAGTTGTCCTGTTGGATGGTGAATCTGCCCCCAAGTCTGAGGTCCTGAGCACTCTGGAGCAGGTTTTCATCAAGGATCTTTCTGTACTTTGCGCCGTTCATCTTTACCTCAATCCTGACTAATCTCCCAGTCCCTGCTGCTGAAAAACTGCTGCCACCACCATGCTTCACCGTAAGGATGGTGCCAGGTTTCCTCCAAATGTGATGCTTGGCATTCAGGCCAAAGAGTTCAATCATGGTTTCATCAGACCAGAGAAACTTGTTTCTCATGGTCTGAGTCTTTAGGTGCATTTTGGCAAACTCCATGCAGGATTTAATGTGCCTTTTACTGAGGAGTGGCTTCGTCTGGCCACTCTACCATAAAGGTCTGATTGGTGGAGTGCTGCAGAGATGGTTGTCCTTCTAGAAGTTTCTCCCATCTCCACAGAGGAACTATAGAGCTCTGTCAGAGTGACTATCAGGTTCTTGGTCACCTTCCTGACCAAGGCCCTTCTCCCCCGATTGCTCAATTTGGCCGGGCGGCCAGCTTTAGAAAGAGTATTGGTGGTTCCAAACTTCTTCCATTGAAAAATGATGGAGGCCACTGTGTTCTTGGGGACCTTCAATGATGCAGACATTTTTTTGGTACCCTTCCCCAGATCTGTGCCTCGACACAATCCTGTCTCTGCGCTCTACGGACAATTCCTTCGACCTCATTGCTTGGTTTTTGCTCTGACATGCATTGTCAACTGTGGGATCTTACAGAGACAGGTGTGTGCCTTTCCAAATCATGTCCAATCAATTGAATTTACCACAGGTGGACTCCAATCATGTTCTAGAAACATCTCAAGGATGATCAATGGAAACAGGATGCACCTGAGCTCAATTTCAAGTCTCATAGCAACGGGTCTGAATACTTATGTAAATAAGGTATTTAAATATTTTTTTTTTTATAAAATTACAATTTCCAAAAACCTGTTTTTGCTTTGTCATTATGGTGTATTGTGTGTAGATTGCTGAAGAATGTGTTTTATTTAACCCATTTTAGAATAAGGCTGTAACATATCAAAATGTGTAAAGGCACTGTAATTTAATAGTTTACATTTTCAAATATCCAAATCATGATTCCAATCAAATTCAATTTGCAACATCCCAAAAATATATCCAATCAAATTAATTTAGCAATATAATCATATATCAAATTCAAGAGGTTTCAAGGTTAGAATCAAGAAATGCACATTCTATTAATCTATTTAATAATTTACATTTTGAAATACCAATATCCAACTCTAGACTTGTATTCAATCAATAAAAATATAGATATTCTGATTTTAGATGTGATCATGACTTGAGAAGAATAAACAAAAACAAAGTTAGGCCTATTTTAGAGGAAGCTTTCATTCATTTTTTTTTTAATATGATTTGATGTTGCATAAACCAAAACACAAATGATCAGTCAAAAATACAAGTCAGAACCACAGCCTCTCTCATGTGATTTCAGGTCCTCTGACCGGGAAAATGTCTTTCCACAATGACATTATTGGAAAGGCTTCAATCCCGTGTGTGTTCCTTCATGCCTTTTCATGTTTGCTAACTGGGTAAAACTCTTTCCACATTGGGAGCATTGGAAAGGCTTATCTCCTGTGTGTGTCCTCTCATGCTTTTTCAGTGTCCCTAACTCTGTAAAACTCCTTCCACACAAGGAGCATTGGAAAGGCTTCTCTCCTGTGTGTAATCTCTCGTGCATTTTCAATGTCCCTGACCGGGCAAAAAAAATTCCACAGTGGGAGCATTGGAAAGGCTTCTCTCCTGTGTGCATTCTCTCATGCATTTTCAAGTTCCCTAACCGGGGAAAACTTTTTCCACACTGAGAGCATTGGGAAGGCTTTTCTACTAAGTGTGTTCTCTCATGTGCTTTAAGGTCCCCTAATGAGGAACATGTATTTTCGCACTGGGAGCATTGATATGACTTCTCTCCAGTGTGTGTTCCTTCATGCCTTTTCATGTTTGCTAACTGGGTAAAACTCTTTTCACATTGAGAGCATTGGAAAGGCTTCTCACCTGTGTGTGTCCTCTCGTGCTTTTTCAGTGTCCCTAACTCGGCAAAACTCTTTCCACACTGGAAGCAGTGGAAAGGCTTCTCTCCTGTGTGTTTTCTCTCATGCATTTTCAAGTTCCCTAACCGGGGAAAACTTTTCCCACACTGGGAGCATTGGAAAGGTTTATCTCCTGTGTGTGTCAGCTCATGGGATTTCAGGTCCCCTATCTGGGTAAATCTTTTTCCACAGTCTGAGCAGTGGTGGGGCTTCTCCCCTGTATGCATTCTTTCATGTGTTTGTAGATTCCTTAACTGGGTAAAACTCTTTCCACAATGGGAGCATTGGAAAGGCCTCTCTACAGAGTGTGTTCTCTCATGTTTTTTCAGGTCTCCTGATGAGAAAAATCTCATTTCACACTGGGAGCATTGATATGGCTTCTCTCCAGTGTGTATTCTTTCATGCACTTTCAGGTTCCCTGTGTGTCTAAACCCCTTTCCACACTGGGAGCAGTGGAAAGGCTTCTCTCCTGTGTGTGTCATTTCATGTGTTTTCAAGTTCCCTAACTGGGTAAAACTTTTTCCACACTGGGAGCAGTGGAAAGGCTTATCTCCTGTGTGTGTGCGCTCATGTGATTTCAGATTCCCTAACCAGGTAAAACTCTTTCCACAGTCTGTGCAGCAGTAGGGATTCTCCCCTGTGTGTGTTTTTTCATGCGTTTGTAGATTCCCTAACTGGGTAAAACTATTTCCACACTGAGAGCATTGGAAAGGCCTCTCTACTAAGTGTGTCGTCTCATGTGTTTTCAGGTCCCCTGATGAGGAAAATGTATTTTCACACTGGGAGCATTGATATGGCTTCTCTCCAGTGTGTGTTCCTTCATGCCTTTTCATGTTCACTAACTGGGTAAAACTCTTTCCACATTGGGAACATTGGAAAGGCTTCTCACCTGTGTGTGTCCTCTCATGCTTTTTCAGTGTCCCTAACTCAGTAAAACTCTTTCCACACAGGAAGCAGTGGAAAGGCTTCTCTCCTGTATGTATTCTCTCATGCATTTTCAAGTTCCCTAACCGGGGAAAACTTTTTCCACACTGGGAGCATTGGAAAGGCTTATCTCCTGTGTGTGTCAGTTCATTTGATTTCAGGTCCCCTATCTGGGTAAATGTATTTCCCCAGTCTGAGCAATGGTAGGGCTTCTCCCCTGTGTGAGTTCTCTCATGCTTTTGTAGATTCCCTAACTGGGTAAAACTCTTTCCACACTGAGAGCATTGGAAAGGCCTCTTTATAGAGTGTGTTCTCTCATGTTTTTTCAGATCCCCGGATGAGGAAAATGTTATTTCACACTGGGAGCATTTATATGGCTTCTCCCCAGTGTGTCGTCTTTCATGCACTTTCAGGTTCCCTGCGTGTCTAAAACCCTTTCCACACTGGGAGCAGTGGAAAGGTTTCTCTCCTGTGTGTGTCATCTCATGTGTTTTCAAGTTCCCTAACTGGGTAAAACTTTTTCCACACTGGGAGCAGTTGAAAGGCTTATCTCCTGTGTGTGTCCGCTCATGTGATTTCAGATACCCTAACCAGGTAAAACACTTTCCGCAGTCTGAGCAGCAGAAGGGCTTCTCCCCTGTGTGTGTTCTCTCATGCGTTTGTAGACTTCCTAACAGAGTAAAACTCTTTCCACACTGAGAGCATTGGAAAGGCCTCTCTACTAAGTGTGTTCTCTCATGTTTTTTCAGGTCCCCTGATGAAGAAAATGTATTTTCACACTGGGAGCATTGATATGGCTTCTCTCCAGTGTGTGTTCCTTCATGCCTTTTCATGTTTGCTAACTGGGTAAAACTCTTTCCACATTGGGAGCACTGGAAAGGCTTCTCTCCTGTGTGTGTTCTCTCATGCTTTTTCAGTGTCCCTAACTCGGTAAAACTCTTTCCACACTGGGAGCAGTTGAAAGGCTTATCTCCTGTGTGTGTGCGCTTATGTGATTTCAGATTCCCTAACCAGGTAAAACACTTTCCACACTGGGAGCAGTGGTGTGGTTTTGCTGGTTTGGTCTTCTCTGGTTCTGGTCCCCCTGAAGGACTCTTCCTGTTGTGAGAGTCTGGTCTTTCACCTGCTGAAGACAGAGTATTTGGTTAAACAGAGAGACCTGAATGAAACCTCTACATGATAATAACTGTCTTCTACAAGGTTGAATCCAGACTAGATCCCCCAATAAAATGCATGATCTTCCAGACCCTGGTGCTTGGTTACGGAGCAGCAGGGGGAACTGCTCCTCCCTTCAGGCTATGATGGATGTAAGAGAATAGCTGAACAACCTATATTTAAGAGTTTTATTAAACAAAGATGTGCACAGGAAGACCGCAGAGAGACCGAAATGACTCTTCTACTAGGTTGTAACAATTTGCCACCCTCCTAAGGGGAGGGCAGACCTAAATACTCTGGCCTTAACTTTTCCTTGTTTCATCCTTCCCTGGATCAAAACATTAAATCAAGGTTGCCTTGGGAGTTGAATAGACTATACATTTGAATCACTTCAGGACACCCATAGCTGATTTACCAATCACCAAGACTTGCTTTATGGTGACCTCTGACCTTATAGAGGATAACTGGAGGCGAGATTCCAATAGGAAATTATCATCAGAATAGTGTTCTTTCAGAGGAGCTCCGAATGGAACCTAATGGTTGTGTGGGGGGAAAATGGCTTACTATAGCATTCCATCGAACTGGGGAGGGACGTGTACTGTAGGGTTTGTGGTGACAGCTATGAGAAACGCTCAGAATAATGAGAGGGATCTGAAGACTTTGTTCTAAAGACTACAGACCTCTTGGAATGAGGAGAGATAAGAGATCTCTGGCTGGCATCACTTTGTTCTAAAGACTACAGACCTCCTGGAATGAGGAGAGATAAGAGATCTCTGGCTGGCATCACTTTGTTCTAAAGACTACAGACCTCCTGGAATGAGGAGAGATAAGAGATCTCTGGCTGGCATCACTCACACTCAGGCACATGCATCCAGGATCTTTGGGGTGTTTTTTCCCTGGGTATGGAGTTGCATGTTGCGTTAAATCAAATTTGAGACATCTCTAGACACATAGAGAAAATTGGCAATGCTACTCGAAATGCCATGGAAGAATTAAATGGGGAAATGAAAGAATTGCGTAAGTTAGCTCTGCAAAAGGTCCTTGACTATATTTTGGCAGGTCAAGGGGGCACATATGCAATCATTGGTGATGAATGTTGTACTTTTGTCCCAGATCACTCTTCTAATGTGACTGATCTTGCTGAATACATTGCCACTGTCGCTAAGAATAATTCTCCAAAACCAGATTGGACGCTTGCAACTTGGTTGGAATCCCTGCTTGGAAATTGGGGATCCCAAATTGCCTAGTGAGCTGCAGCGTGTGTTTTTTGTTCAGTTTGCTTAATTGTGTTATTAAACATGCTGTAAGGCAATTTGTGCTTATTTTAATATGTAATTATTGTTTATCACACAAGTGATAAAAGTATGGAATGTAAATGGAGGAAAATTTACTTTGTGCATCTTATCTTTGGTGCCAAACAATCCTTGGTTCCTGTCTGTGTCTGGTCAAGAGAGGAGGGGGAGGGGCCTCTCCGGAGGAACATCTGGCCCCAGAATATGTTCTTTAAGTTAAGATAGACGGAGCCAGTCACATGTGTGAACCGATCCAATGAATCATGTTTATGTAGGTTTAGATAACAGTATATAAGGCTCTATGTAAGGAAGGCCCTTTCACAGCTCACTTCAGACCCAGTACTTACGCATCTAAGTTTGACTGTGACCTCTCCAGCTTGCTGACAATAAAGAGTGATTCATTTAATATTGACTTTTAGTGTCCTATATAAGAATGTCCACAACAATCCCTAGTGTAAAGCACGGTGGTGGCACCATCATGCTGTGGGGATGTTTTTCAGCGGCAGGGACTGGGAAACTAGTCAGGAGCGAGGGAAAGATGAATGGAGAAAAGTACAGAGAGATCCCTTATAAGGACCTCAAGACTGTTCACCTTCCAACAGGACAACGACCCTAAGCACACAGCCAAGACAACGCAGGAGTGCCTTCGGGACAAGTCTCTGTATGTCCTTGAGTGGCCCAGCCAGAGCCCGGACTTGGAACCGATTTAACATCTCTGGAGAGACCTGAAAATAGCTGTGCAGTGACGCTCCCCATCCAACCTGACAGAGCTTGAGAGGATCTGCAGAGAAGAATGGGAGAAACTCCCCAAATACAGTTGTGGCAAGCTTGTAGCATCATACCCAATAAGACTCAAGGCTGTAATCACTGCTAAAGGTGCTTCAACAAAGTACTGAGTAAAGGGTCTGAATACTGATGTAAATGCAATATTTCAGTTGTCGTCTTTTTTTTATACATAAAAAAAAAAATATATATATATATATATATATATATATATATAGTGTTTTTGCTTTGTCATTGTGTGTAGATTGATGACTGAAAAAAAACAATTTAATACATTTTAGATTAAGGCTGTATGAGGACATACTGTAGATACAACATACAACATACTGTACATACAGCAATGATCAAAAACATTCCTGAGTAAAGAAAAATATTGGGGGAAAACCATTGATAGCCCCATTGTAGTAAGATAGTAGTAAGACTTGAGTTTCTTTGGAAAGACCTGGGACAGTAAGATTAACTCTCTCGGGACAAACTTGACAACGGTCTGTACAAACCACCCAGTTACCCTTCTGCTGGTTTCGTTCATTACAATAAGTGGCCTATAATAGAGAAATGTGAAGTTTGAAATGAAATAAGTTGGCAATTATGGGTGATTGTTAATGGGACAATTGATGGGACAACCATCGAACCAGTGAAAAACTAGATGTGTCTGTGATCTCCATGGTGACATCTCCATGCGGTACAGTAGTTAATAGACCAATAAGAAAGAGAGTTCCAAACCTCTCTGCCAATTACAGCTAGTTTTCAGTTTTCCCTTCCCCACTCAGACCACTGCCAGACAGTCCTAGCAAAATTCTCGCTAAGAAGAACCGGACCTACTTCACACGTGTATATGTACGTGACCTTTAACATTCAGGTGGTAAATCAGGGTCATCAATCACATGTTTGTTCCTTCTTACTGCCCTCATCTAATGTGGCTCTCATGGAATGTCATGTTTACAGGCTGAGCAGAGCTCTATAATAATAGATAATGTCATGTTTACAGGCTGATCAGAGCTCTATAATAATAGATAATGTCATATTTACAGGCTGATCAGAGCTCTATAATAATAGATAATGTCATATTTACAGGCTGATCAGAGCTCTATAATAATAGATAATGTCATGTCTTTAGGCTGATCAGAGCTCTATAATAATAGATAATGTCATATTTACAGGCTGAGCAGAGCTCTATAATAATAGATAATGTCATGTCTTTAGGCTGATCAGAGCTCTATAATAATAGATAATGTCATATTTACAGGCTGAGCAGAGCTCTATAATAATAGATAATGTCATGTCTTTAGGCTGATCAGAGCTCTATAATAATAGATAATGTCATATTTACAGGCTGATCAGAGCTCTATAATAATAGATAATGTCACAATTGGCCCAGTGTCGTCCAGGTTTGGCCGGGGTAGGCCGTCATTGTAAATAAGAATTTGTTCTTAACCGACTTGCCTAGTTAAATAAAGGTTAAATAAAAAACGTGTTGTTTGGTCATTAGGCTGTTGGTTGACCGAGATGGTTTTAGTCAAGCACATATGTATATTTGCGCCCATCTCAATGAACTAATCCATTGCGGAGGCCTAGACTAAAAAGCAAATATATGCTTGATCCGAAAATGTGGTTGGTGGCTCCATATGGAGGGTGTGGTGCAATTATGGAGCCTCCGGAGGCATGCAGAGGCCAAAACGAACTCAGTACCGATTCGCAATGGCTCTGTATAGCTCTGCATTGACACGATTGGTTGACGGTAGGTGGGGGCGGTACATCCTGTATAAACACAAACTCACTTCCTTGACAACAGCTCTGCACTGCTCCGCGAAGAGCAAGCAGTGTGAATGCCCTGACTTCTGCCGAGGCCGTCAATACAGACGGCAGATTGACCATGCAGCGCCCAGAACCCACAATGCACTTCTCTCTCCAGAACCCACAATGCACTTCTCTCTCCAGAACGCACAACGCACCTCTCTCTCCTGCCAATTTGTGCACATTGTTTCATAACTTCATTGTGTGAATAGTTTGAGTTTTAGTGTCTATCAATTCCCCATTACATGTATCACCAGTAGAACATTTACTGTTAATTCCTATCATTTCTAATCTACAAAATGTGCTACTTTGGTTACGGTAATTTTTGAGACTGCATTCAATAATATTATTCCAGTCTTCCCGTTCTCATTGTCAGAGTGGACACATTGTTTGCAGAGTGCACGACCTATGAAACACTTGTGAGAAACAAGTTTTGGTTGATTTCATTTCATTTATGAGTTTTGGCAATTGAGTCATTGTCTTTTGTTTGGAGCGCACCTGTCAATGTTGAGTAAGGACGCGCATGCATAAAAGTAGGCCTATAGGCTACCTGGCCAGCGTGAAAATGTAGGCATATAAATGTGCCAATTTGGGGATCTGATAATATTTCTGATTGTCTTAACGCACCACCTCTAATGACCTGTGGAGCTTCTCAATGTAATGTTTTCTTCACCTCAAACAGCAAGTAAACAAAGTCTGTTTTTACATCCATTGAGAATTTCCATAGTTCCTCAATGTATATGAAAAATCTTACCAGCTCTTTCCCTTTCGATAACCACATAGCGTGAAAGGAAAAATGTCATGCTCTAATCCAGTGGAAACGTCATAACATAGGCCTACCTGATTACTTCTTATCAGTGCTTGACTTGGACTAAAATAGGTACTGTTTATATTTAGGTGCTGGAGATCCACAGTACTTTAGAGATAATATTCTATAAGAGGAACAGGAGATCAAGCAGTAGAACATTTGAGGTGCCTGGTACTCGGCTCCTGTGAGCTCCTGCCCAAGTCAAGCACTGCTTCTTATCCCTTGCACAAACAGCCTACAGCGGTGTCTGTCCTGAGCTCACTGGCACTGGAAACTCTGAGGGCTCAAAATATTTTATACAATGTTGCAAGTTTGCTAGAGCAAGCTTCCAGACAGACCCAAGTTAATAGTTGATACAATGTTTCAAGTTCGTTGCAGACAGGCCATGCATAGCCAATGTGATTTATAGGATATTTATTTTTAATCAGGATTTGTTCTATCTGCAGGCTGCAACGTTTTTATTTGTTGGCTTTATGTCGGCTATTTTAGTTACTTTTAGGTTGATAATTTTAATTTATATTTGGATAGAATTTTGATTAACCACATGACAATGATTTAGAGACATGAACACGTTATTATAAATTAAATGAAACTGTTCCACGAAACTATGCATATGAAAACCCTAATTGGCAGGCAGATCGGTAGAAATCCACATGAGAAATGTTGCCAACTTCTTGTGTATTACCGGCAACTTCAGGAGAGTAATGGAAGGATCTGAGACAGCCAGCAGGAGCGGGAGTGGAATAGTTGGGCATTTGTCTTAATTCATCAAACCGTAAGCTTAAAGCATCAGACAAGCTCACATACATAGGGTGTGTCTATAAATGGAAAAATACACATTTACAAATTCCGACCAATAAATTGGACTTTCAAGGGGACCAAGATTTTTTGTTGTTGGTCGGAGACAGTCCTAATTTCAGTCAATGTCATTGGATGTATTTGATCCATTGTTAATAAACGATTTGGTGGTGGCCCCACTCTGGACGGTACACACATCTTACAGTGTAGTTTAACAATTCCTACAGTACTGAACAACATATTCAAGTGTAGAACTTCAGTAGAATGCACCATTTAAAACCACACATTGTTCAACAACTGCAGAGTTGGTGTCACTGATAGATAGTACTTACTGGTATTAATCAGATCTCCAACCTCCTCCTCTTCCTCCTCCAATGTGACAGTAATCTCACCCTCCTTCACCTTAAAATCGTCTTCCTCTTCTTTCACTGTGATAGTCATCTCCTCCTCTTCCTCTTTCACGCCAAACACAGCATCGTCATTTTTATCTTCCTGCTCTTCTTTCACAGTAACATCCTCCTCCTCCTCTTTCACAAAAACGTCTTCTTCTTTCACTGTAACAGCCTCAGCCTCTACAGCCTCATCTTCTTTCTCCTGTTTCTCCGTCCAGCAGACCTCTTCTTCTTCAACACGGGGGGAGTAGCCTAGTGAGCTCATGGTCGGGGTTGTTAGCGAGGTAACGTTAGCTAAATATCATTAGCGACTAGGGATACTGCTAATTTAACCAGACAGCTAGTTGACTAACACAAATGTAAATATGAAAATTAAGGGGGTGGATACGACATACATGTATTTTTTAACTCACCGAAACGGTCTAAAAAAAAAAATCGTAAATGTTCCGGTTGTATGTTGGCTAACAAGCTACCGAGCTGGTGGGATCAGTAGCCGTGTTGTTCTCGTCGAAGAAGCGTCCGGTCCACTAGAACACGCGTCACGCTGGCTACAGCGCCTGATAGATGCATATCGCCATCTGGCGATTGGAGTTGGTAAAGCGGTAGAGGAAAATGTTCATTTTTTTTTTAATTCATCAAAGAATAATATTACATAAAGAAGTACAAAGGAAACAAACCATGTGTTGATTGATTAGTTCCGATTTTTTTTTTTATTATGAGTGAGAAGTTAAAACATCTACTACACAATTTCTTATTCATTTTTACTCAGATTAACATGTTACATGATCCCTTTCACAATCATCCCCTGTATTCTCTGACATGGTGGAACAATACTTACGGAACATTCATGAGGTAGTGAATGTTTTTACGTTCAAATATTTTTTTTATTGAACACACACAAGAATGGTGTAAAGGTATAAAAGACAAGTGTATAATTCTTATCTGAACATAAAAGAGCAGACAGAAACAGCAAGGCCCAGAGTTCCAGGTACACAGTAAATAATACAAAATAAGACAAAAAGAACAAGGACAGGTAGATAGTGAAAGTTTTTAATGTCAACAGCTTTGATGACTAGTAGTGTAGTGGCTAAAGGTTCCTAGATAAAAAATATATATATAAAAGCCAAAGAAATTCTAATCTAATTTTATTGGTTACATACACATGTTTAGCAGATGTTATTGCGAGTCTAGCTAAAATGCTTGTGCTTCTAGTTCCGACAGTGCAGCAATATCTAACAAGAAATATCTTACAATTTAACAACAACTACCTAATACACACAAATCTATGTAAAGGGATGGAATAAGAAAATGTACATATAAATATATGGATGAGCAATGACAGAGCGGCGTAGGCAAGATGCAATAGATGGTATAAAATACTGCATATACATATGAGATGAGTAATGCAAGATATGTAAACATTATTAAAGTGGCATTCTTTAAAGTGACATTTACAAATAAAGGTGCCAAATACAGGTTCAGTTCCAATGCTTTTCCATTGATGAGATAAGAGGTTACTGTTGGGAGTCAAATTATATTTTTTACTTACAGAATGAACCCAGGAAGCACATTCGGTTCCTTGGAAGTTGTGGGAACATCTGTTTTTGGTTTCCCATAGGGAACGAAGCAATACATTTCCTGACCGGCCAGACAGAGAGTGATGCTTACCTAGCTGGCTATCCAACACTGGAACTCTTCCAAGTCAAGGTAAGCTTTTGGTTTTATACATTTATTGCAGCTGGTGTAACTGCTAAACTGCTTGCTGACTGTACTGCATGATTGTAGTGGGTTTACTAACACGTTAGTTCTAGTAGCTATGGTGACTTGACGTTAGCTAATATGGTGACAACGATGTAGACTGTGTGTAGCGGTTAGCTGCTATCCCAGCGGGCACACAAAGTCATTTTGACATCTTATTCTGGGTATATTCTGGTCACGACATCATCTTGTTTTATAAGTCTTTATTATGACCAAAAACATACGTATTTTGCCTAACATCTTCCCAACTGACTTAAACCAGACTTCAGCCCTCATGGCATTCGTTATTTAAAACAAATCTTAAAATATTGCATTTTCTTTGGCACATGCACAGATAGGGCTCTACCTGTGTAGAGCACATGCCCCTTCACCCTTCCAGTCTCTAAGGTGTCCTTTTGGGCAGTGGCATCATTTCACCCCCAATTATAGTCTGTATACATTTTTTTAGTCGTTGTTCTGACACGTTGCTTTGCACGTGTTCAGTCTTCAATTCTCATCTATGCTTCAGAACCGAACGGTTGCGCCGCGCGCCTTGATGATCGGTCAATATCCAAATCATTAGCACTGTAGGATGCAAAGGCTAGCGGCATTATCCAGATTAGTGACCAGAAAGAACTTGTTTTGTTTGCTTTTAGTTTTTTTTGTCGGGCAAAAACAGAGTACGCCTATGTTCATCATCCAATATAGCATAAGAGTTCAGTACTAAATACAGTTTTACTACTGACTCGTGATTGCTAGGACAATAGGCTACCTGACAAGTGTATGGATCGTTGTCATATTTCAGATAGACCTAGTTTGGGTAGCTACTGGCTATGTGTCTAAAGATCAACAGCTGTAACATCGCACTGACTTCAATATTAAGGGGATGAAGATGTAACATATGCTGGTGAATTTATTAATATGTTTGTGAGGAAGAAAAAGAGCTTCCCCGGCCGACAACGAGCGCTCTGCCGGCAGGCTGTCCTCCAACGTGACGGCGGCGGTGCAGACAGAACATCCTTTACAACCTCTGCTACAAGCAGGTCATGAGACTCTGCTCTGGACCGGAGATGTGACATGATATATCCCTAGTTGATTCTGCTCTGGACCAGAGATGTGACATGATATATCCCTAGTTGACTCTGCTCTGGACTCCAGAGATGTGACATGATATATCCCTAGTTGATTCTGCTCTGGACCAGAGATGTGACATGATATATCCCTAGTTGATTCTGCTCTGGACCAGAGATGTGACATGATATATCCCTAGTTGATTCTGCTCTGGACTCCAGAGATGTGACATGATATATCCCTAGTTGATTCTGCTCTGGACTCCAGAGATGTGACATGATATATCCCTAGTTGATTCTGCTCTGGACTCCAGAGATGTGACATGATATATCCCTAGTTGATTCTGCTCTGGACCAGAGATGTGACATGATATATCCCTAGTTGATTCTGCTCTGGACTCCAGAGATGTGACATGATATATCCCTAGTTGATTCTGCTCTGGACCAGAGATGTGACATGATATATCCCTAGTTGATTCTGCTCTGGACCGGAGATGTGACATGATATATCCCTAGTTGACTCTGCTCTGGACCGGAGATGTGACATGATATATCCCTAGTTGATTCTGCTCTGGACTCCAGAGATGTGACATGATATATCCCTAGTTGATTCTGCTCTGGACCGGAGATGTGACATGATATATCCCTAGTTGATTCTGCTCTGGACCGGAGATGTGACATGATATATCCCTAGTTGATTCTGCTCTGGACCGGAGATGTGACATGATATATCCCTAGTTGATTCTGCTCTGGACCGAGATGTGACATGATATATCCCTAGTTGATTCTGCTCTGGACCGGAGATGTGACATGATATATCCCTAGTTGATTCTGCTCTGGACCAGAGATGTGACATGATATATCCCTAGTTGATTCTGCTCTGGACCAGAGATGTGACATGATATATCCCTAGTTGATTCTGCTCTGGACCGGAGATGTGACATGATATATCCCTAGTTGATTCTGCTCTGGACCGGAGATGTGACATGATATATCCCTAGTTGATTCTGCTCTGGACCGGAGATGTGACATGATATATCCCTAGTTGATTCTGCTCTGGACTCCAGAGATGTGACATGATATATCCCTAGTTGATTCTGCTCTGGACTCCAGAGATGTGACATGATATATCCCTAGTTGATTCTGCTCTGGACCGGAGATGTGACATGATATATCCCTAGTTGATTCTGCTCTGGACTCCAGAGATGTGACATGATATATCCCTAGTTGATTCTGCTCTGGACTCCAGAGATGTGACATGATATATCCCTAGTTGATTCTGCTCTGGACTCCAGAGATGTGACATGATATATCCCTAGTTGATTCTGCTCTGGACTCCAGAGATGTGACATGATATATCCCTAGTTGATTCTGCTCTGGACTCCAGAGATGTGACATGATATATCCCTAGTTGATTCTGCTCTGGACCAGAGATGTGACATGATATATCCCTAGTTGATTCTGCTCTGGACCGAGATGTGACATGATAT
The DNA here is from genome assembly GCA_030435695.1 of Brachymystax lenok tsinlingensis. Taxonomy (NCBI): domain Eukaryota; kingdom Metazoa; phylum Chordata; class Actinopteri; order Salmoniformes; family Salmonidae; genus Brachymystax; species Brachymystax lenok. The sequence goes on from CM059812.1 coordinate 41,469,958, forward strand.
ATCCCTAGTTGATTCTGCTCTGGACTCCAGAGATGTGACATGATATATCCCTAGTTGATTCTGCTCTGGACCAGAGATGTGACATGATATATCCCTAGTTGATTCTGCTCTGGACTCCAGAGATGTGACATGATATATCCCTAGTTGATTCTGCTCTGGACCAGAGATGTGACATGATATATCCCTAGTTGATTCTGCTCTGGACCAGAGATGTGACATGATATATCCCTAGTTGATTCTGCTCTGGACTCCAGAGATGTGACATGATATATCCCTAGTTGATTCTGCTCTGGACCGGAGATGTGACATGATATATCCCTAGTTGATTCTGCTCTGGACCGGAGATGTGACATGATATATCCCTAGTTGATTCTGCTCTGGACTCCAGAGATGTGACATGATATATCCCTAGTTGATTCTGCTCTGGACCGGAGATGTGACATGATATATCCCTAGTTGATTCTGCTCTGGACCGAGGAGATGTGACATGATATATCCCTAGTTGATTCTGCTCTGGACCGGAGATGTGACATGATATATCCCTAGTTGATTCTGCTCTGGACCAGAGATGTGACATGATATATCCCTAGTTGATTCTGCTCTGGACTCCAGAGATGTGACATGATATATCCCTAGTTGATTCTGCTCTGGACCAGAGATGTGACATGATATATCCCTAGTTGATTCTGCTCTGGACCAGAGATGTGACATGATATATCCCTAGTTGATTCTGCTCTGGACTGGAGATGTGACATGATATATCCCTAGTTGATTCTGCTCTGGACTCCAGAGATGTGACATGATATATCCCTAGTTGATTCTGCTCTGGACTCCAGAGATGTGACATGATATATCCCTAGTTGATTCTGCTCTGGACCAGAGATGTGACATGATATATCCCTAGTTGATTCTGCTCTGGACTCCAGAGATGTGACATGATATATCCCTAGTTGATTCTGCTCTGGTCCAGAGATGTGACATGATATATCCCTAGTTGATTCTGCTCTGGACCGGAGATGTGACATGATATATCCCTAGTTGATTCTGCTCTGGACCGGAGATGTGACATGATATATCCCTAGTTGATTCTGCTCTGGACTCCAGAGATGTGACATGATATATCCCTAGTTGATTCTGCTCTGGACTACGGAGATGTGACATGATATATCCCTAGTTGATTCTGCTCTGGACTCCAGAGATGTGACATGATATATCCCTAGTTGATTCTGCTCTGGACTCCAGAGATGTGACATGATATATCCCTAGTTGACTCTGCTCTGGACCGGAGATGTGACATGATATATCCCTAGTTGATTCTGCTCTGGACCAGAGATGTGACATGATATATCCCTAGTTGATTCTGCTCTGGACTCCAGAGATGTGACATGATATATCCCTAGTTGATTCTGCTCTGGACCAGAGATGTGACATGATATATCCCTAGTTGATTCTGCTCTGGACCGGAGATGTGACATGATATATCCCTAGTTGATTCTGCTCTGGACTCCAGAGATGTGACATGATATATCCCTAGTTGATTCTGCTCTGGACCAGAGATGTGACATGATATATCCCTAGTTGATTCTGCTCTGGACTCAGAGATGTGACATGATATATCCCTAGTTGATTCTGCTCTGGACCAGAGATGTGACATGATATATCCCTAGTTGATTCTGCTCTGGACCAGAGATGTGACATGATATATCCCTAGTTGATTCTGCTCTGGACTCCAGAGATGTGACATGATATATCCCTAGTTGATTCTGCTCTGGACCGGAGATGTGACATGATATATCCCTAGTTGATTCTGCTCTGGACCAGAGATGTGACATGATATATCCCTAGTTGATTCTGCTCTGGACCGGAGATGTGACATGATATATCCCTAGTTGATTCTGCTCTGGACCGGAGATGTGACATGATATATCCCTAGTTGATTCTGCTCTGGACCGGAGATGTGACATGATATATCCCTAGTTGATTCTGCTCTGGACCGAGATGTGACATGATATATCCCTAGTTGATTCTGCTCTGGACCGGAGATGTGACATGATATATCCCTAGTTGATTCTGCTCTGGACCGGAGATGTGACATGATATATCCCTAGTTGATTCTGCTCTGGACCGGAGATGTGACATGATATATCCCTAGTTGATTCTGCTCTGGACTCCAGAGATGTGACATGATATATCCCTAGTTGATTCTGCTCTGGACTCCAGAGATGTGACATGATATATCCCTAGTTGATTCTGCTCTGGACCAGAGATGTGACATGATATATCCCTAGTTGATTCTGCTCTGGACTCCAGAGATGTGACATGATATATCCCTAGTTGATTCTGCTCTGGACCAGAGATGTGACATGATATATCCCTAGTTGATTCTGCTCTGGACTCCAGAGATGTGACATGATATATCCCTAGTTGATTCTGCTCTGGACCGGAGATGTGACATGATATATCCCTAGTTGATTCTGCTCTGGACTCCAGAGATGTGACATGATATATCCCTAGTTGATTCTGCTCTGGACTCCGAGATGTGACATGATATATCCCTAGTTGATTCTGCTCTGGACTCCAGAGATGTGACATGATATATCCCTAGTTGATTCTGCTCTGGACTCCAGAGATGTGACATGATATATCCCTAGTTGATTCTGCTCTGGACCAGAGATGTGACATGATATATCCCTAGTTGATTCTGCTCTGGACCGGAGATGTGACATGATATATCCCTAGTTGATTCTGCTCTGGACCAGAGATGTGACATGATATATCCCTAGTTGATTCTGCTCTGGACCAGAGATGTGACATGATATATCCCTAGTTGATTCTGCTCTGGACTCCAGAGATGTGACATGATATATCCCTAGTTGATTCTGCTCTGGACCAGAGATGTGACATGATATATCCCTAGTTGATTCTGCTCTGGACCGGAGATGTGACATGATATATCCCTAGTTGATTCTGCTCTGGACCGGAGATGTGACATGATATATCCCTAGTTGATTCTGCTCTGGACCAGAGATGTGACATGATATATCCCTAGTTGATTCTGCTCTGGACTCCAGAGATGTGACATGATATATCCCTAGTTGATTCTGCTCTGGACCAGAGATGTGACATGATATATCCCTAGTTGATTCTGCTCTGGACCGGAGATGTGACATGATATATCCCTAGTTGATTCTGCTCTGGACTCCAGAGATGTGACATGATATATCCCTAGTTGATTCTGCTCTGGACCGAGATGTGACATGATATATCCCTAGTTGATTCTGCTCTGGACCAGAGATGTGACATGATATATCCCTAGTTGATTCTGCTCTGGACTCCAGAGATGTGACATGATATATCCCTAGTTGATTCTGCTCTGGACTCCGAGATGTGACATGATATATCCCTAGTTGATTCTGCTCTGGACTCCAGAGATGTGACATGATATATCCCTAGTTGATTCTGCTCTGGACTCCAGAGATGTGACATGATATATCCCTAGTTGATTCTGCTCTGGACCAGAGATGTGACATGATATATCCCTAGTTGATTCTGCTCTGGACCGGAGATGTGACATGATATATCCCTAGTTGATTCTGCTCTGGACCAGAGATGTGACATGATATATCCCTAGTTGATTCTGCTCTGGACCAGAGATGTGACATGATATATCCCTAGTTGATTCTGCTCTGGACTCCAGAGATGTGACATGATATATCCCTAGTTGATTCTGCTCTGGACCAGAGATGTGACATGATATATCCCTAGTTGATTCTGCTCTGGACTAGAGATGTGACATGATATATCCCTAGTTGATTCTGCTCTGGACCAGAGATGTGACATGATATATCCCTAGTTGATTCTGCTCTGGACCGGAGATGTGACATGATATATCCCTAGTTGATTCTGCTCTGGACTCCAGAGATGTGACATGATATATCCCTAGTTGATTCTGCTCTGGACCGGAGATGTGACATGATATATCCCTAGTTGATTCTGCTCTGGACCAGAGATGTGACATGATATATCCCTAGTTGATTCTGCTCTGGACTCCAGAGATGTGACATGATATATCCCTAGTTGATTCTGCTCTGGACCAGAGATGTGACATGATATATCCCTAGTTGATTCTGCTCTGGACCGGAGATGTGACATGATATATCCCTAGTTGATTCTGCTCTGGACTCCAGAGATGTGACATGATATATCCCTAGTTGATTCTGCTCTGGACTCCGGAGATGTGACATGATATATCCCTAGTTGATTCTGCTCTGGACCAGAGATGTGACATGATATATCCCTAGTTGATTCTGCTCTGGACCAGAGATGTGACATGATATATCCCTAGTTGATTCTGCTCTGGACTCCAGAGATGTGACATGATATATCCCTAGTTGATTCTGCTCTGGACTCCAGAGATGTGACATGATATATCCCTAGTTGATTCTGCTCTGGACTCCAGAGATGTGACATGATATATCCCTAGTTGATTCTGCTCTGGACCCAGAGATGTGACATGATATATCCCTAGTTGATTCTGCTCTGGACTCCAGAGATGTGACATGATATATCCCTAGTTGATTCTGCTCTGGACCAGAGATGTGACATGATATATCCCTAGTTGATTCTGCTCTGGACCAGAGATGTGACATGATATATCCCTAGTTGATTCTGCTCTGGACCAGAGATGTGACATGATATATCCCTAGTTGATTCTGCTCTGGACCAGAGATGTGACATGATATATCCCTAGTTGATTCTGCTCTGGACCAGAGATGTGACATGATATATCCCTAGTTGATTCTGCTCTGGACCAGAGATGTGACATGATATATCCCTAGTTGATTCTGCTCTGGACTCCAGAGATGTGACATGATATATCCCTAGTTGATTCTGCTCTGGACTCCAGAGATGTGACATGATATATCCCTAGTTGATTCTGCTCTGGACCAGAGATGTGACATGATATATCCCTAGTTGATTCTGCTCTGGACTCCAGAGATGTGACATGATATATCCCTAGTTGATTCTGCTCTGGACCAGAGATGTGACATGATATATCCCTAGTTGATTCTGCTCTGGACCGGAGATGTGACATGATATATCCCTAGTTGACTCTGCTCTGGACTCCAGAGATGTGACATGATATATCCCTAGTTGATTCTGCTCTGGACCAGAGATGTGACATGATATATCCCTAGTTGATTCTGCTCTGGACCAGAGATGTGACATGATATATCCCTAGTTGATTCTGCTCTGGACTCCAGAGATGTGACATGATATAACCCTAGTTGATTCTGCTCTGGACTCCAGAGATGTGACATGATATATCCCTAGTTGATTCTGCTCTGGACCGGAGATGTGACATGATATATCCCTAGTTGATTCTGCTCTGGACTCCAGAGATGTGACATGATATATCCCTAGTTGATTCTGCTCTGGACCGGAGATGTGACATGATATATCCCTAGTTGATTCTGCTCTGGACCGGAGATGTGACATGATATATCCCTAGTTGATTCTGCTCTGGACCAGAGATGTGACATGATATATTCCTAGTTGATTCTGCTCTGGACCAGAGATGTGACATGATATATTCCTAGTTGATTCTGCTCTGGACTCCAGAGATGTGACATGATATATCCCTAGTTGATTCTGCTCTGGACTCCGGAGATGTGACATGATATATCCCTAGTTGATTCTGCTCTGGACTCCGGAGATGTGACATGATATATCCCTAGTTGATTCTGCTCTGGACTCCAGAGATGTGACATGATATATCCCTAGTTGATTCTGCTCTGGACCAGAGATGTGACATGATATATCCCTAGTTGATTCTGCTCTGGACCAGAGATGTGACATGATATATCCCTAGTTGATTTTGGCTGCTAACATGAATGAAGTTCAGCTCCAAAGGCAGGTGTAAAATGCAGTTTATTTCCGTAGCCTATCTTGCTATGGCTGTAATGACAGGCAACATTTGGAATTGGTTGGAGATAGTAATGGTAGGCTACAGACAATCATATATTTTGACTGGAATTGTGTTGGGCATTGTTACTAAGTGCAGCATTTATTCCAGTTCAAAATAGTTTTGCAAAATACTTTAGTCATCAGATTGTGCTGCTTTCCCCTTTTATTGTAATCATTTCTCAACCAGTCTGTGACCACAGTTACAGGAAAAGGGACCTCAGACTGAAGTATTTACCAGACAGACCACAGTTACAGGAAAAGGGACCTCAGACTGGAGTATTTACCAGACAGACCACAGTTACAGGAAAAGGGACCTCGGACTGGTGCTAAAGTATGCTCCAGACAGACCACAGTTACAGGAAAAGGGACCTCAGACTGGTGCTAAAGTATGCTCCAGACAGACCACAGTTACAGGAAAAGGGACCTCAGACTGGTGCTAAAGTATGTTCCAGACAGACCAGTTACAGGAAAAGGGACCTCAGACTGGTGCTAAAGTATGCTCCAGACAGCTCACAGTTACAGTTACAGGAAAAGGGACCTCAGACTGGTGCTAAAGTATGCTCCAGACAGACCAGTTACAGGAAAAGGGACCTCAGACTGGTGCTAAAGTATGCTCCAGACAGCTCACAGTTACAGTTACAGGAAAAGGGACCTCAGACTGGTGCTAAAGTATGCTCCAGACAGACCACAGTTACAGGAAAAGGGACCTCAGACTGGTGCTAAATTATGCTCCAGACAGCTCACAGTTACAGTTACAGGAAAAGGGACCTCAGACTGGTGTTGAAGTATACTACAGACAGACCACAGTTAGCAATTAGCAATACCTATAGTTAGAACCAAGGTACTGGCTTATTAGCAATACCTATAGTTAGAACCAAGGTACTGGACTATTAGCAATTGTCCACTTCCCCAATCCTCTCGTGCCAATGCAGGAGAGACAAAGATGTTCCCAACCACGTAGATTTCATCCAGAAGCTGATGGAGAACTTCAAGGCTCGACTTTGATGACTTCACTGTTGGACGAGAACTGCTGCTGCTCATCCAGAACAACCCTTCTTGGGGTCACAACATGTGACAAAGTTGTCAGGAGAAACAAAAACAGATCTTCAGGATGGGTAGATGTTGCATCACTGCAGATTGAGTTGATTGAGCTTCAAATGAAAATGTGTCTTTTTTTTGAAGGAGCAGGCTGGTGATTGTGACCCTGTCACTTTCTGGGGAAAGATGGTTGCCTGCAGCTGATGTCCCTGTTCTCAAGAGACTTGGCACTATACATCCTGACCATGTTTGGCTCCCCGTACAGCTGTGAATCAGCCTTCTCCACAGTGAACTTTATTACAAAACAACTAGTGCACCAGGCTAGCCAATGAACACCTGCACCAGTGTCTCAGAGTTGCTCTCACACTATTTATACCAAAGTTCAAAGCATTGGCAGGAGAGAGAGAAAGTGTAATTTCTCTCATTGATACAATGGCCAAGGCCCAGAGTGACTTATACATGAATATTGCACGGCCCACAGTGATGACGCATCGCGGAGATCCTGGACACAGTTCTAGCCGTGGTATATTGGCCATATATTACAAACCCCGGAGGTGCCTTATTGCAATTGTAAAACTGGTTAGCAACATCATTAGAGCAGTAAAAATAAATGTTATACCCATGGTATACGGTCTGCTATACCACAGCTGTCAGCCAATCAACACGCAGTGCTCAAACCACCCAGTTTATAAACATGAATATTGCACGGCCCACTGTGACGTTCTGTGCATTCAGATTATTACTTTGGTTCAATTCTCCTTCGTTCAGATTATTCCTTTTGATTCAACTCTCCTTCGTTCAGATGATTCCTTTTGTTCAACTCTCCTTCGTTCAGATGATTCTTTTGTTCAACTCTCCTTCGTTCAGATGATTCTTTTGTTCAACTCTCCTTCGTTCAGGTGATTCTATTGTTCAACTCTTTCGTTCAGATGATTCTTTTGTTCAACTCTCCTTTGTTCAGATTATTCTTTTGTTCAACTCTCCTTCGTTCAGATGATTCTATTGTTCAACTCTCCTTCGTTCAGATGATTCTTTTGTTCAACTCTCCTTCGTTCAGATGATTCTTTTGTTCAACTCTCCTTCGTTCAGGTGATTCTATTGTTCAACTCTTTCTGTTCAGATGATTCTTTTGTTCAACTCTCCTTTGTTCAGATTATTCTTTTGTTCAACTCTCCTTCGTTCAGATGATTCTATTGTTCAACTCTCCTTCGTTCAGGTGATTCTATTGTTCAACTCTTTCGTTCAGATGATTCTTTTGTTCAACTCTCCTTTGTTCAGATTATTATTTTGTTCAACTCTCCTTTGTTCAGATGATTCTATTGTTCAACTCTCCTTCATTCAGATGATTATTTTGTTCAACTCTCCTTCATTCAGATGATTCTTTTGTTCAACTCTCCTTCGTTCTCCAGAAAACATGCACTGTATTCTTTTATTTAAAGTTAATTCAATGTAATTCATGTACAATTCATGTACAATATTTCACAGTGCAGTTTTTTTGAATATGCAACCACTTTTGTTCTTCAGCAATGTTCGAAAGAAGTTGTAATTAATTAATGTTGTTAGTCTCATTTAATGTATTTAATGTACATTTCATTTAACAACATGTTTCCTAGGTCGTAGATGAATATGTTTGTTACTACGCTGTACCACAGCGCCGATAAAGAACGATATCCATCCGGACCTTTTGCCGCAAGGAAATTTGTGTCACTGGACCTTCTCAAAGAGTAGTTGAGTACCCCTGGTGTAGAGAATCATTGTACCATCTAAACCGCGGTTAAATAGATTTTCCATCACCAAAGATATTGTATTTTCAGCTGTTTGAATCTGGTGTACTAAACCGAAAGTAAAAGAAACAAAAACTAAACTTCAGAACAGGAAGCAATGAAATAGCACACATAGAACAGATGTACCGCTTTTTCGACTTGCTTTTGACGGGAACGTAAGATCTTTAGCTAATATTTCTATGTGAATTTGGTCGGGTCGCCTACGACAGTTACACATTGTAGCTTTAAACCAACATATTCAATTTGTTATAAAACAAAAAAATAACAAACTGTATTTTTGATTACATTCTGTACAATTTAGTTCATGTGGCATGAACAAAAACACATTCATAGTGGTAAGGCTTCTCTCCTGTGTGTGCTCTCATGTCGTTTCATGCTCCCAACCTGGGTAAAACTCTTTCCACACTTGGAACAGGGGTAAGGCTTCTCTCCTGTGTGTGTCCTCTCATGCGTTTTCAGGTTCCCTAACCGGGTAAATCTCTTTCCACACTGAGAGCATTGGAAAGGATTCTCTCCTATGTGTGTTCTTTGATGAAGTTTCAGGTTTTTTAATCTGGTAAATCTCATTCTACACTGGGAGCATTGAAAAGGCTTCTCCCCTGAATGTGTTCTTTCATGATCTTTCTTGTTCCCTAACTGGGTCAAATCCTTTACACACTGAGAGCAGTTGCAAGGCTTCTCTCCCGTGTGTGTCATCTCATGTTCTTTCAGGTGTCCTAACCGGGTAAATCTCTTTCCACACTGGGAACAGTGGTATGGTCTTAATTGTTTTGCCGTCTCTGGGTCTGATTCCCCCGAACGACTCTTCCAGCTGTCAAAGTGAGAGTCTGGTCTATCTCCTGCCAAAGAAAAACTTGGTTAAAACAGAGAGACCTGAATAAAACCGCCACATGATAAAACTGCCTTCCTATGAGGTTTAATTTAATCCAGACTAGATCCTTCTTTATAAAACGGTACATTTAGATCCTGGGTGCAGATTGGTTGATAGCCGTTGGTTACTCATGATAACCGAAAGCGTAATGCCAGAGGTGCTTCCACATTCCATATGTCTGAAAAGGGGCATTATTCACAATACTTCGCGGGTAATGGACAGCACAACCACTGTCCCACAGCCCAGCCAGACAATTCATAACAACTCAATCATCACTGTCAAAAAAACACATATAGACAATATTACCACATGCTTCTATAGTAAATGCAACAAGGCACTCAACCCTGTGGATTACTATGAATAACCCACTGTTAACGGCTGGTTCCTGGCACTCCTCTCCACGTCATGCTTAACCCCTTCCACTCCTGGGAATTGGACTATATGGACAGGGCTAAACTGAAATGTTTCTCACAGAAGAAATATGGAATGCATAACCATGGTAGCAATTAAAAGGGAACAGTTTGGAGATGATGGGGGAAAATATTAGACTAAACGGTGAGGACAAACAATTCACCTGACACTGACTGACTGAATATTTCATGTGCATTTTACATTTACTGTACTTTTCGCTGCATTTGTTGATAACGAAATCTGAATTTGGGGTAGGTACAAGATAAAATAAATAAATTACAGCGTTTGAGTGAGAGGTCTAACTGGTGTCTCCAAGTGGCCACACACCTCTCCAAAGTGTGCACAGTTCCTAAGTCATTTCAATGCACTTTTATCACTCAAAGAAGAGTCTTCCACTATAAGGTGCTTTTTTGAGTTCTTCTAGCTGTGTCGTTGAGGAACTAAAGCAAGCACACTAGTAGTTGTTTTGTTTGGAACACAGCCCTGCATCCTGCCTTTACACAATTACATAGAGGGTAAATGCTACAGAGGGCAGTGCCTACAGCCCAGGCACAACACCTACAGTACATAACATCATTAAGTGTAGAACTGCAGTAGAATGCCATTTCAAAAGCACACATTAGTTCAACAACAGAAGCGTGTGTGACCCTGTTTTTAAGGCAGTACTCACTGGGGTTAATCAGATCGCCGGTCTGCTCTTCTTCCTCCTCCAATGTGACCGTAATCTCCCCCTCCTTCACTCCGAAAACGTATTCCTCTTCCTCCTCCTCCAATGTGACAGTAATCTCCTCCTTCACTGAAAAAACGGTATCCTCGTTCTCGTCCTCCTCTTCTTTCACTCTGAAAGCTTTTTCCTCTTCTTTCATTGAAACGTCTTCTTCTTTCACTGTAACATCCTCGCCCTCTACATTTTGTTTAACAGTGACAGCCTCTTCTTCCATCTCCTCTTTCACGAGAGCATCTTTCCACGTCCAGCAGACCCCGTCTTCATTAGCAGGAGGGGAATAACTTCGTGAATTCATGGTCGGGGATGTTAGCTAGCCCAGTGCAACTGCTAATATAACCAGCCAGCTACCTGACTAACAACAACGTATATATGAAAATAGTAGATACGACAGACGTGTGTTTAAAACACAGTGCCTAATATACAAGGAAAACGTTTAAAGCGCTCCAATGTTTCTCTATGTTGGCTAGAAAGCTACGGGGGTGGCTGACTAGCCTGCTGTTATTGTTATTGAAGAAGCGTCCCGTCTACTGGATTATACGTCACTCTGGTAGCATCGCTTGAAAGACGCACATTGCCATCTGCTGACTAGAGTCCGTAGCGCATTTGGGGAAACGTTTATTACAGACAAATCGTATTCTTAATCTATTTCATTAAATAATAATAATTATATGGAAACGTACATACAGCAGCTTGTGTTGTTTCTATACGTGAGAATTTAAAACAAACCAAACTACTGCACATCTGTAGTACAGTCCAACAAACAGATATTTAGTCAAACAAATAGATATCACAGTAAGAAGCTGGGTCTACACTGCTCCTACATGGTGTAATAATAACCAGCTGGGTCTATACTGCTCCTACATGGTGTAATAATAACCAGCTGGGTCTACACTGCTCCTACATGGTGTAATAATAACCAACTGGGTCTACACTGCTCCTACATGGCGTAACAATATCCAACTGGGTCTACACTGCTCCTACATGGTGTAGTAATAACCAACTGGGTCTACACTGCTCCTACATGGTGTAATAATAACCAGCTGGGTCTACACTTCTCCTACATGGTGTAATAATAACCAGCTGGGTCTACACTGCTCCTACATGGTGTAATAATAACCAGCTGGGTCTATACTGCTCCTACATGGTGTAATAATAACCAGCTGGGTCTACACTGCTCCTACATGGTGTAACAATAACCAGCTGGGTCTATACTGCTCCTACATGGTGTAATAATAAACAGCTGGGTCTATACTGCTCCTACATGGTGTAATAATAACCAGCTGGGTCTACACTGCTCCTACATGGTGTAACAATAGCCAACTGGGTCTACACTGCTTCTACATGGTGTAACAATAACCAACTGGGTCTACACTGCTCCTACATGGTGTAATAATAACCAACTGGGTCTACACTGCTCATACATGGTGTAACAATAACCAGCTGGGTCTACTGCTCCTACATGGTGTAATAATAACCAGCTGGGTCTATACTGCTCCTACATGGTGTAATAATAACCAGCTGGGTCTATACTGCTCCTACATGGTGTAATAATAACCAACTGGGTCTACACTGCTCCTACATGGTGTAATAATAACCAGCTGGGTCTAAAAATTATTGGCACCCTGATTTCAATACCTTTTAGTAGCTCACCTTGCAAGGATAATGGCACTGAGCCAAAGTGTTTTATGATATTCGAGAACACATTGGAAGGGATCTTAGACCATTCCTCTATATAGAATCTGATTGGAGAACACATTGGAAGGGATCGTAGATCATTCCTCCATATAGAATCTGATTGGAGAACACATTGGAAGGGATCTTAGACCATTCCTCCACACAGAATCTGATTGGAGAACACATTTGAAGGGATCTTAGACCATTCCTCCATACAGAATCTGATTGGAGAACACATTGGAAGGGATCTTAGACCATTCCTCCACACAGAATCTGATTGGAGAACACATTGGGAAGGATCTTAGACCATTCCTCCACACAGAATCAGATTGGACAATGACTGGCGAGTCATCATGAGTGGAAGAGGAAAATCAGTGACAATCAGTAGCCAGATCGGTTTGTGCTTTAGTCAACATCTCTATCATTTCTAGCCATCCCTAAACATTCCTGAAGAATGGAAAAATATCAACTACAGCAATTCTATATTGTTTAATAGTTGATAGAATATAATAATATAATACAATGGGTTCTGTCAAGGAAATCATTGACAACAATAATCACTAAGGAAATACATTCTTAACTTCTTAGGAGCGGCAGCTGAGGTGTTGGCTTTGGAGAATCTGGCGTGCCCAAAGTAAAGGCCTGCCACTCAGGCCCAGAAACTAGGATATGCAAATAATTAGTACTATTGGATAGGAAACACTCTGACATTTCTAAGAGTGTTAAAATATTGTCTGTGAGTATAACAGAACTGATATAGCAGGCGAAAACCCGAGGAATTTCTGTCCTGGAAAAAGTGTTTTTAACACATTGCCTCATTTTGAACCCCTCCCTATTGAAAACATCCATATATGGGAGTAAGATTGCAGTACCTATTGCTTCCACTGGATGTCAACAGTCTCTAGACAGTGTTTGGTGATGTTAGGTTGCTCTGCATGGTAATAGAAGAAGAATTTCGAACTAGTCACCAGATGTAAACAGAAGAGGATGCTTGAAATATTATAGTAAATATACATAAGTGTTCCTAAGGATACATTATCAATGATGTTTGATTGTTCTTGGACAAGTGTATAGGCATAGGTTGAGCGTGTTCTCTTCACGGTTCAATGGGCGAGTGGGCGCTGTATTTTATGAACATAACGCCAACCAAAAGGAGATTTATGGATATAATAAATGACTTTTTCTAACAAAAGAACCATTGGATGTCTTCATTGGACACTTGGGAAGCCCTCAGCAGAAGTTCTTCAAAGGTAAGTGATTTGTTTTCGCTGTGAAATGGGTTTTGTGTGAACCGCGATGGTTTATGAATTTATGCTAATGGTTAAATATTGTAGGTGCTATCCTCAAACAATCAAATGTTGTGCTTTCGCCGTAAAGCCTTTTTTAAATCTGACAATGCTGTGATATTGCCAAGAATCAGAGCTTTTGATGACTATGCAACACTTGTATATTGATGAATGTTTATTAATTCAACTTTTGGATTTTGAATTTGGCGCCTTACATTTCACCGGGTAGTGTCGGGAGTGGGGCGCCACTGCTCCCTAAGAAGTTTTTAAAGCAGTGTGTGAGTCCATGAGTCTGTGAGTGAGTCTGTCTGAAAACTAGCCATCAAATGCTTGCTTCCTCTGTCCTTGTTTCCTCCACTCCTTTTTTGAAAGTGCATTTGTGCTTTGAGGAGTACTGGTACCGGGTCAATGTGCTGAGGTACCAGGTAGTAACGAGGCTATATACAAGGAGTACTGGTAGCAGGTCAATGTGCTGAGGTACCAGGTAGTAACGAGGCTATATACAAGGAGTACTGGTAGCAGGTCAATGTGCTGAGGTACCAGGTAGTAACGAGGCTATATACAAGGAGTACCGGGTCAATGTGCTGAGGTACCAGGTAGTAACGAGGCTATATACAAGGAGTACTGGTACCGGGTCAATGTGCTGAGGTTCCAGGTAGTAACGAGGCTATATACAAGGAGTACCGGTACCGGGTCAGTGCGCTGAGGTACCAGGTAGTGACGAGGCTATAAACAAGGAGTACCGGTACCGGGTCAGTGCGCTGAGGTACCAGGTAGTGACGAGGCTATAAACAAGGAGTACTGGTACCAGGTCAATGTGCTGAGGTACCAGGTAGTGACGAGGCTATATACAAGGAGTACCGGTACCGGGTCAATGTGCTGAGGTACCAAGTAGTTGAGGTGATTGAGGTAATATGTACAGTAACAGTCAAAGGTTTGGACACACCTACTCATTCAAGGGGTTTTCTTTATTTTGTACTATTTTCTACATTGTAGAATAATCATGAAGACATCCAAACTATGAAATAACACATATGGAATCATGTAGTAACCAAAAAACTGTTGAACAAATCAAAATATTTGAGATTTGAGATTCTTCCAAGTAGCCACCCTTTGCCTTAATGACAGCTTTGCACAATCTTTGCATCCTCTCAACCAGCTTAACCTGGAATGCTTTTTCACTTGGAATGCTTTTTCAATTCCAGGTGAATACATAAAATATTCAATGTATTTTTCAGATAATAAAATGTTGCATTAATAAAATCCTTTTTACAATCAGCACCTGAGTTCTCTGACATGGTGGAATAATACTAATGTGAACGTTCATGTGATGGTGAATGTTTTTTCATGTCAACATCTCATCAATGTTATCAGAACGTCATCGCATTTTGATACTCCTTTAGATGTGACATGATATATCCCTAGTTGATATTGGCTGCTAACATGAATGAAGTTCAGCTCCAAAGGCAGGTGTAAAATGCAGTTTATTTCCGTAGCCTATCTGCTATGGCTGTAATGACAGGCAACATTTGGAATTGGTTGGATATAGTAATGGTAGGCTACAGACAATCATATATTTTGACTGGAATTGTGTTGGGCATTGTTACTAAGTGCAGCATTTATTACAGTTCAAAATAGTTTTGCAAAATACTTTAGTCATCAGATTGTGCTAATTCCCCTTTTATTGTAATCATTTCTCAAACAGTCTGTGATCACAGTTACAGGAAAAGGGACCTCAGACTGGTGCTAAAGTATGCTCCAGGCAGACCACAGTTACAGGAAAAGGGACCTGGTGCTAAAGTATGCTCCAGGCAGACCACAGTTACAGTTACAGGAAAAGGGACCTCAGACTGGTGTTGAAGTATACTACAGACAGACCACAGTTACAGTTGCAGACTATTAACAATACCTATAGTTAGAACCAAGGTACTGGCTTATTAGCAATACCTATAGTTAGAACCAAGGTACTGGCTTATTAGCAATACCTATAGTTAGAACCAAGGTACTGGACTATTAGCAATTGTCCACTTCCCCAATCTTCTTGTGCCAATGCAGGAGAGACAAAGATGTTCCCAACCACGTAGATTTCATCCAGAAGCTGATGGAGAACTTCAAGGCTCGACTTTGATGACTTCACTGTTGGACGAGAACTGCTGAAATACCACGGTCTGATATACCACGGCTGTCAGCCAAATCAACACGCAGTGCTCAAACCACCCAGTTTATAAACATGAATATTGCACGGCCCACAGTGACATTCTGAAAAGTCAGATGATTATATTGTTCAACTCTCCTTCGTTCAGATGAATCCTTTTGTTCAACTCTCCTTCGTTCAGATGATTCCTTTTGTTCAACTCTCCTTTGTTCAGATGATTCTTTTGTTCAACTCTCCTTTGTTCAGATGATTCTTTGTTCAACTCTCCTTTGTTCAGATGATTCTTTTGTTCAACTCTCCTTCATTCAGATGATTCTTTTGTTCAACTCTCCTTCGTTCTCCAGAAAACATGCACTGTATTCTTTTATTTAAAGTTAATTCAAGGACCATGTACAATATTTCACAGTGCACTTTTTGAATATGCAACCACTTTTGTTCTTCAGCAATGTTTCGAAAGAAGTTGTAAGGAATTCATGTTCTTAGTCTCATTTAATGTATTTAATGTACATTTTATTTAACAACATGTTTCCTAAGTCGTAGACGAAAATATGTTTGTTACTACGCTGTACCATAGCGCCGATAAAGAACGATATCCATCCGGACCTTTGCCGCAAGGAAATTTGTGTCACTGGACCTTCTCAAAGAGTAGTTGAGTACCCCTGGTGTAGAGAATCATTGTACCATCTAAACTATACTGACTTTATTATCCCCATGGGGAAATTTTGTTGCAGTGTCATGTACACATTTTAAAGTGGCGTTTGAATACAAAACAAATTCACAATACAACATTCATAACAGTTACATACCATAAAAATATATGTTAATAATAAAAGAAGATAGAACATTAACTTGAGCTATTTAGGAGGGATATCACACCTGGCACAAATGATTGTCTAGTTCTGTTTTTCCTGCTGAGGGGTGCCCTCTACCTGCGCCCAGAGGGGAGTAGTTCAAAGTCCAGGTAACCGCGGTTGAATAGATTTTCCATCACCAAAGATATTGTATTTTCAGCTGTTTGAATCTGGTGTACAAAACCGAAAGTAAAAGAAACAAAAACTAAACTTCAGAAGAGAAAGCAAAGAAATAGCACACATAGAACAGATGTACCGCTTTTTCGACTTGCTTTTGACGGGAATGTGAGATCTTTAGCTAATATTTCTATGTAAATTTGGTCGGGTCGCCTACAACAGTTACACATTGTAGCTTTATACCAACATATTCCATATTCAATTTGTTTTAAAATAAAACAATACCAAACTGTATTTTTGATTACATTCTGTACAATGTGGCATGAACAAAAACACATTCTCAGTGGTAAGGCTTCTCTCCTGTGTGTGCTCTCTCATGTCGTTTCATGCTCCCAACCTGGGTAAAACTCTTGCCACACTGGGAGCATGGGTAGGGCTTTTCTCTTGTGTGTATCCTCTCATGTTTTTTCAGGCTCCCTAACTCTGTAAAACTCTTTCCACACTTGGAACAGGGAAAAGGTTTCTCTCCTGTGTGTGTCCTCTCATGCGTTTTCAGGTTCCCTAACCGGGTAAATCTCTTTCCACACTGAGAGCATTGGAAAGGCTTCTCTCCTATGTGTGTTCTTTGATGAAGTTTCAGGTTTTTAATCTGGTAAATCTCATTCCACACTGGGAGCATTGAAAGGCTTCTCCCTGAATGTGTTCTTTCATGATCTTTCTTGTTCCCTAACTGGGTAAAATCCTTTACACACTGAGAGCAGTTGCAAGGCTTCTCTCCTGTGTGTGTCATCTCATGTTCTTTCAGGTGTCCTAACCGGGTAAATCTCTTTCCACACTGGGAACAGTGGTATGGTCTTAATTGTTTTGCCGTCTCTGGGTCTGATTCTCCTGAACGACTCTTCCCGCTGTCAAAGTGAGAGTCTGGTCTCTCTCCTGCCAAAGACAAACAGAGTACTTGGTTAAAACAGAGAGACCTGAATAAAACCGCCACATGATAAAACTGCCTCCCTATGAGGTTTAATTTAATCCAGACTAGATCCTTCTTTATAAAACGGTACATTTAGATCCTGGGTGCAGATTGGTTGATAGCCGTTGGTTACTCATGATAACCGAAGCGTAATGCCAGAGGTGCTTCCACATTCCATATGTCTGAAAAGGGCATTATTCACAATACTCCGCGGGTAATGGACAGCACAACCACTGTCCCACAGCCCAGCCAGACAATTCATAACAACTCAATCATCACTGTCAAAAAAACACATCTAGACATTATTACCACATGCTTCTATAGTCTAACATTTAGTTTGCAACAGAGGGGATTTATACAAAACCTTTGCTACAGTATCTGCCTCTCAGACCTCTGCAACAATGTTGCAATTTATAACATAATATAATAATAACCATTTTACAAATGCAACAAGGACATTTAACCCTGTGGATTACTATGAATAACCCACTGTTAACGGCTGGTTCCTGGCACTCCTCTCCACGTCATGCTTAACCCCTTCCACTCCTGGGAATTGGCCTATATGGACAGGGCTAAACTGAAATGTTTCTCACAGAAGAAATATGGAATGCATTACCATGGTAGCAATTAAAAGGGAACAGTTTGGAGATGATGGGGGAAAATATTAGACTAAACGGTGAGGACAAACAATTCACCTGACACTGACTGACTGAACATTTCATGTGCATTTTACATTTACTGTACTTTTCGCTGCATTTGTTGATAACTAAATCTGAATTTGGGACAGGTACAAGATAAAATAAATAAATGACAGCGTTTGAGTGAGAGGTCTAACTGGTGTCTCCAAGTGGCCACACACCTCTCCAAAGTGTGCACAGTTCCTAAGTCATTTCAATGCACTTTTATCACTCAAAGAAGAGTCTTCCACTATAAGGTGCTTTTTTGAGTTCTCCTAGCTGTGTCGTTGAGGAGCTAAAGCAAGCACACTTGTAGTTGTTTTGTTTGGAACACAGCCCTGCATCCTGCCTTTACACAATTCAATAGAGGGTAAATGCTACAGAGGGCAGTGCCTACAGCCCAGGCACAACACCTACAGTACATAACATCATTAAGTGTAGAACTGCAGTAGAATGCCATTTCAAAAGCACACATTAGTTCAACAACAGAAGCGTGTGTGACCCTGTTTTTAAGGCAGTACTCACTGGGGTTAATCAGATCGCCGGTCTGCTCTTCTTCCTCCTCCAATGTGACAGTAATCTCCTCCTTCACTGAAAAAACGGTATCCTCGTTCTCGTCCTCCTCTTCTTTCACTCTGAAAGCTTTTTCCTCTTCTTTCATTGAAACGTCTTCTTCTTTCACTGTAACATCCTCGCCCTCTACATTTTGTTTAACAGTGACAGCCTCTTCTTCCATCTCCTCTTTCACGAGAGCATCTTTCCACGTCCAGCAGACCCCGTCTTCATTAGCAGGAGGGAATAACTTCGTGAATTCATGGTCGGGGATGTTAGCTAGCCCAGTGCAACTGCTAATATAACCAGCCAGCTACCTGACTAACAACAACGTATATATGAAAATAGTAGATACGACAGACGTGTGTTTAAAACACAGTGCCTAATATACAAGGAAAACGTTTAAAGCGCTCCAATGTTTCTCTATGTTGGCTAGAAAGCTACGGGGGTGGCTGACTAGCCTGCTGTTATTGTTATTGAAGAAGCGTCCCGTCTACTGGATTATACGTCACTCTGGTAGCATCGCTTGAAAGACGCACATTGCCATCTGCTGACTAGAGTCCGTAGCGCATTTGGGGAAACGTTTATTACAGACAAATCGTATTCTTAATCTATTTCATTAAATAATAATAATTATATGGAAACGTACATACAGCAGCTTGTGTTGTTTCTATACGTGAGAATTTAAAACAAACCAAACTACTGCACATCTGTAGTACAGTCCAACAAACAGATATTTAGTCAAACAAATAGATATCACAGTAAGAAGCTGGGTCTACACTGCTCCTACATGGTGTAATAATAACCAGCTGGGTCTATACTGCTCCTACATGGTGTAATAATAACCAGCTGGGTCTACACTGCTCCTACATGGTGTAATAATAACCAACTGGGTCTACACTGCTCCTACATGGCGTAACAATATCCAACTGGGTCTACACTGCTCCTACATGGTGTAGTAATAACCAACTGGGTCTACACTGCTCCTACATGGTGTAATAATAACCAGCTGGGTCTACACTTCTCCTACATGGTGTAATAATAACCAGCTGGGTCTACACTGCTCCTACATGGTGTAATAATAACCAGCTGGGTCTATACTGCTCCTACATGGTGTAATAATAACCAGCTGGGTCTACACTGCTCCTACATGGTGTAACAATAACCAGCTGGGTCTATACTGCTCCTACATGGTGTAATAATAAACAGCTGGGTCTATACTGCTCCTACATGGTGTAATAATAACCAGCTGGGTCTACACTGCTCCTACATGGTGTAACAATAGCCAACTGGGTCTACACTGCTTCTACATGGTGTAACAATAACCAACTGGGTCTACACTGCTCCTACATGGTGTAATAATAACCAACTGGGTCTACACTGCTCATACATGGTGTAACAATAACCAGCTGGGTCTACTGCTCCTACATGGTGTAATAATAACCAGCTGGGTCTATACTGCTCCTACATGGTGTAATAATAACCAGCTGGGTCTATACTGCTCCTACATGGTGTAATAATAACCAACTGGGTCTACACTGCTCCTACATGGTGTAATAATAACCAGCTGGGTCTAAAAAAATTATTGGCACCCCTGATTTCAATACCTTTTAGTAGCTCACCTTGCAAGGATAATGGCACTGAGCCAAAGTGTTTTATGATATTCGAGAACACATTGGAAGGGATCTTAGACCATTCCTCTATATAGAATCTGATTGGAGAACACATTGGAAGGGATCGTAGATCATTCCTCCATATAGAATCTGATTGGAGAACACATTGGAAGGGATCTTAGACCATTCCTCCACACAGAATCTGATTGGAGAACACATTTGAAGGGATCTTAGACCATTCCTCCATACAGAATCTGATTGGAGAACACATTGGAAGGGATCTTAGACCATTCCTCCACACAGAATCTGATTGGAGAACACATTGGGAAGGATCTTAGACCATTCCTCCACACAGAATCAGATTGGACAATGACTGGCGAGTCATCATGAGTGGAAGAGGAAAATCAGTGACAATCAGTAGCCAGATCGGTTTGTGCTTTAGTCAACATCTCTATCATTTCTAGCCATCCTAAACATTCCTGAAGAATGGAAAAATATCAACTACAGCAATTCTATATTGTTTAATAGTTGATAGAATATAATAATATAATACAATGGGTTCTGTCAAGGAAATCATTGACAACAATAATCACTAAGGAAATACATTCTTAACTTCTTAGGAGCGGCAGCTGAGGTGTTGGCTTTGGAGAATCTGGCGTGCCCAAAGTAAAGGCCTGCCACTCAGGCCCAGAAACTAGGATATGCAAATAATTAGTACTATTGGATAGGAAACACTCTGACATTTCTAAGAGTGTTAAAATATTGTCTGTGAGTATAACAGAACTGATATAGCAGGCGAAAACCCGAGGAATTTCTGTCCTGGAAAAAGTGTTTTTAACACATTGCCTCATTTTGAACCCCTCCTATTGAAAACATCCATATATGGGAGTAAGATTGCAGTACCTATTGCTTCCACTGGATGTCAACAGTCTCTAGACAGTGTTTGGTGATGTTAGGTTGCTCTGCATGGTAATAGAAGAAGAATTTCGAACTAGTCACCAGATGTAAACAGAAGAGGATGCTTGAAATATTATAGTAAATATACATAAGTGTTCCTAAGGATACATTATCAATGATGTTTGATTGTTCTTGGACAAGTGTATAGGCATAGGTTGAACGTGTTCTCTTCACGGTTCAATGGGCGAGTGGGCGCTGTATTTTATGAACATAACGCGCCAACCAAAAGGAGATTTATGGATATAATAAATGACTTTTTCTAACAAAAGAACCATTGGATGTCTTCATTGGACACTTGGAAGCCCTCAGCAGAAGTTCTTCAAAAGGTAAGTGATTTGTTTTCGCTGTGAAATGGGTTTTGTGTGAACCGCGATGGTTTATGAATTTATGCTAATGGTTAAATATTGTAGGTGCTATCCTCAAACAATCAAATGTTGTGCTTTCGCCGTAAAGCCTTTTTTAAATCTGACAATGCTGTGATATTGCCAAGAATCAGAGCTTTTGATGACTATGCAACACTTGTATATTGATGAATGTTTATTAATTCAACTTTTGGATTTTGAATTTGGCGCCTTACATTTCACCGGGTAGTGTCGGGAGTGGGGCGCCACTGCTCCCTAAGAAGTTTTTAAAGCAGTGTGTGAGTCCATGAGTCTGTGAGTGAGTCTGTCTGAAAACTAGCCATCAAATGCTTGCTTCCTCTGTCCTTGTTTCCTCCACTCCTTTTTGAAAGTGCATTTGTGCTTTGAGGAGTACTGGTACCGGGTCAATGTGCTGAGGTACCAGGTAATGCTGAGGCTATATACAAGGAGTACTGGTAACGGGTCAATGTGCTGAGGTACCAGGTAGTAACGAGGCTATATACAAGGAGTACTGGTAACGGGTCAATGTGCTGAGGTACCAGGTAGTAACGAGGCTATATACAAGGAGTACCGGGTCAATGTGCTGAGGTACCAGGTAGTAACGAGGCTATATACAAGGAGTACTGGTACCGGGTCAATGTGCTGAGGTTCCAGGTAGTAACGAGGCTATATACAAAGTACCGGTGCCGGTCAGTGCGCTGAGGTACCAGGTAGTGACGAGGCTATAAACAAGGAGTACCGGTACCGGGTCAGTGCGCTGAGGTACCAGGTAGTGACGAGGCTATAAACAAGGAGTACTGGTACCAGGTCAATGTGCTGAGGTACCAGGTAGTGACGAGGCTATATACAAGGAGTACCGGTACCGGGTCAATGTGCTGAGGTACCAAGTAGTTGAGGTGATTGAGGTAATATGTACAGTAACAGTCAAAGGTTTGGACACACCTACTCATTCAAGGGGTTTTCTTTATTTTGTACTATTTTCTACATTTGTAGAATAATCATGAAGACATCCAAACTATGAAATAACACATATGGAATCATGTAGTAACCAAAAAACTGTTGAACAAATCAAAATATTTGAGATTTGAGATTCTTCCAAGTAGCCACCCTTTGCCTTAATGACAGCTTTGCACAATCTTTGCATCCTCTCAACCAGCTTAACCTGGAATGCTTTTTCACTTGGAATGCTTTTTCAATTCCAGGTGAATACATAAAATATTCAATGTATTTTTCAGATAATAAAATGTTGCATTAATAAAATCCTTTTTACAATCAGCACCTGAGTTCTCTGACATGGTGGAATAATACTAATGTGAACGTTCATGTGATGGTGAATGTTTTCATGTCAACATCTCATCAATGTTATCAGAACGTCATCGCATTTTGATACTCCTTTAGATGTGACATGATATATCCCTAGTTGATATTGGCTGCTAACATGAATGAAGTTCAGCTCCAAAGGCAGGTGTAAAATGCAGTTTATTTCCGTAGCCTATCTGCTATGGCTGTAATGACAGGCAACATTTGGAATTGGTTGGATATAGTAATGGTAGGCTACAGACAATCATATATTTTGACTGGAATTGTGTTGGGCATTGTTACTAAGTGCAGCATTTATTACAGTTCAAAATAGTTTTGCAAAATACTTTAGTCATCAGATTGTGCTAATTCCCCTTTTATTGTAATCATTTCTCAAACAGTCTGTGATCACAGTTACAGGAAAAGGGACCTCAGACTGGTGCTAAAGTATGCTCCAGGCAGACCACAGTTACAGGAAAAGGGACCTGGTGCTAAAGTATGCTCCAGGCAGACCACAGTTACAGTTACAGGAAAAGGGACCTCAGACTGGTGTTGAAGTATACTACAGACAGACCACAGTTACAGTTGCAGACTATTAACAATACCTATAGTTAGAACCAAGGTACTGGCTTATTAGCAATACCTATAGTTAGAACCAAGGTACTGGCTTATTAGCAATACCTATAGTTAGAACCAAGGTACTGGACTATTAGCAATTGTCCACTTCCCCCAATCTTCTTGTGCCAATGCAGGAGAGACAAAGATGTTCCCAACCACGTAGATTTCATCCAGAAGCTGATGGAGAACTTCAAGGCTCGACTTTGATGACTTCACTGTTGGACGAGAACTGCTGAAATACCACGGTCTGATATACCACGGCTGTCAGCCAAATCAACACGCAGTGCTCAAACCACCCAGTTTATAAACATGAATATTGCACGGCCCACAGTGACATTCTGAAAAGTCAGATGATTATATTGTTCAACTCTCCTTCGTTCAGATGAATCCTTTTGTTCAACTCTCCTTCGTTCAGATGATTCCTTTTGTTCAACTCTCCTTTGTTCAGATGATTCTTTTGTTCAACTCTCCTTTGTTCAGATGATTCTTTGTTCAACTCTCCTTTGTTCAGATGATTCTTTTGTTCAACTCTCCTTCATTCAGATGATTCTTTTGTTCAACTCTCCTTCGTTCTCCAGAAAACATGCACTGTATTCTTTTATTTAAAGTTAATTCAAGGACCATGTACAATATTTCACAGTGCACTTTTTTGAATATGCAACCACTTTTGTTCTTCAGCAATGTTTCGAAAGAAGTTGTAAGGAATTCATGTTCTTAGTCTCATTTAATGTATTTAATGTACATTTTATTTAACAACATGTTTCCTAAGTCGTAGACGAAAATATGTTTGTTACTACGCTGTACCATAGCGCCGATAAAGAACGATATCCATCCGGACCTTTGCCGCAAGGAAATTTGTGTCACTGGACCTTCTCAAAGAGTAGTTGAGTACCCCTGGTGTAGAGAATCATTGTACCATCTAAACTATACTGACTTTATTATCCCCATGGGGAAATTTTGTTGCAGTGTCATGTACACATTTTAAAGTGGCGTTTGAATACAAAACAAATTCACAATACAACATTCATAACAGTTACATACCATAAAAATATATGTTAATAATAAAAGAAGATAGAACATTAACCCGAGCTATTTAGGAGGGATATCACACCTGGCACAAATGATTGTCTAGTTCTGTTTTTCCTGCTGAGGGGTGCCCTCTACCTGCGCCCAGAGGGAGTAGTTCAAAGTCCAGGTAACAAGGGTTGAATAGATTTTCCATCACCAAAGATATTGTATTTTCAGCTGTTTGAATCTGGTGTACAAAACCGAAAGTAAAAGAAACAAAAACTAAACTTCAGAAGAGAAAGCAAAGAAATAGCACACATAGAACAGATGTACCGCTTTTTCGACTTGCTTTGACGGAATGTGAGATCTTTAGCTAATATTTCTATGTAAATTTGGTCGGTCGCCTACAACAGTTACACATTGTAGCTTTATACCAACATATTCCATATTCAATTTGTTTTAAAATAAAACAATACCAAACTGTATTTTTGATTACATTCTGTACAATGTGGCATGAACAAAAACACATTCTCAGTGGTAAGGCTTCTCTCCTGTGTGTGCTCTCTCATGTCGTTTCATGCTCCCAACCTGGGTAAAACTCTTGCCACACTGGGAGCATGGGTAGGGCTTTTCTCTTGTGTGTATCCTCTCATGTTTTTTCAGGCTCCCTAACTCTGTAAAACTCTTTCCACACTTGGAACAGGGAAAAGGTTTCTCTCCTGTGTGTGTCCTCTCATGCGTTTTCAGGTTCCCTAACCGGGTAAATCTCTTTCCACACTGAGAGCATTGGAAAGGCTTCTCTCCAATGTGTGTTCTTTGATGAAGTTTCAGGTTTTTTAATCTGGTAAATCTCATTCCACACTGGGAGCATTGAAAAGGCTTCTCCCCTGAATGTGTTCTTTCATGATCTTTCTTGTTCCCTAACTGGGTAAAATCCTTTACACACTGAGAGCAGTTGCAAGGCTTCTCTCCTGTGTGTGTCATCTCATGTTCTTTCAGGTGTCCTAACCGGGTAAATCTCTTTCCACACTGGGAACAGTGGTATGGTCTTAATTGTTTTGCCGTCTCTGGGTCTGATTCTCCTGAACGACTCTTCCCGCTGTCAAAGTGAGAGTCTGGTCTCTCTCCTGCCAAAGACAAACAGAGTACTTGGTTAAAACAGAGAGACCTGAATAAAACCGCCACATGATAAAACTGCCTCCCTATGAGGTTTAATTTAATCCAGACTAGATCCTTCTTTATAAAACGGTACATTTAGATCCTGGGTGCAGATTGGTTGATAGCCGTTGGTTACTCATGATAACCGAAGCGTAATGCCAGAGGTGCTTCCACATTCCATATGTCTGAAAAGGGGCATTATTCACAATACTCCGCGGGTAATGGACAGCACAACCACTGTCCCACAGCCCAGCCAGACAATTCATAACAACTCAATCATCACTGTCAAAAAAACACATCTAGACATTATTACCACATGCTTCTATAGTCTAACATTTAGTTTGCAACAGAGGGGATTTATACAAAACCTTTGCTACAGTATCTGCCTCTCAGACCTCTGCAACAATGTTGCAATTTATAACATAATATAATAATAACCATTTTACAAATGCAACAAGGACATTTAACCCTGTGGATTACTATGAATAACCCACTGTTAACGGCTGGTTCCTGGCACTCCTCTCCACGTCATGCTTAACCCCTTCCACTCCTGGGAATTGGCCTATATGGACAGGGCTAAACTGAAATGTTTCTCACAGAAGAAATATGGAATGCATTACCATGGTAGCAATTAAAGGGAACAGTTTGGAGATGATGGGGGAAAATATTAGACTAAGCGGTGAGGACAAACAATTCACCTGACACTGACTGACTGAACATTTCATGTGCATTTTACATTTACTGTACTTTTCGCTGCATTTGTTGATAACTAAATCTGAATTTGGGACAGGTACAAGATAAAATAAATAAATGACAGCGTTTGAGTGAGAGGTCTAACTGGTGTCTCCAAGTGGCCACACACCTCTCCAAAGTGTGCACAGTTCCTAAGTCATTTCAATGCACTTTTATCACTCAAAGAAGAGTCTTCCACTATAAGGTGCTTTTTGAGTTCTCCTAGCTGTGTCGTTGAGGAGCTAAAGCAAGCACACTTGTAGTTGTTTTGTTTGGAACACAGCCCTGCATCCTGCCTTTACACAATTCAATAGAGGGTAAATGCTACAGAGGGCAGTGCCTACAGCCCAGGCACAACACCTACAGTACATAACATCATTAAGTGTAGAACTGCAGTAGAATGCCATTTCAAAAGCACACATTAGTTCAACAACAGAAGCGTGTGTGACCCTGTTTTTAAGGCAGTACTCACTGGGGTTAATCAGATCGCCGGTCTGCTCTTCTTCCTCCTCCAATGTGACAGTAATCTCCTCCTTCACTGAAAAAACGGTATCCTCGTTCTCGTCCTCCTCTTCTTTCACTCTGAAAGCTTTTTCCTCTTCTTTCATTGAAACGTCTTCTTCTTTCACTGTAACATCCTCGCCCTCTACATTTTGTTTAACAGTGACAGCCTCTTCTTCCATCTCCTCTTTCACGAGAGCATCTTTCCACGTCCAGCAGACCCCGTCTTCATTAGCAGGAGGGGAATAACTTCGTGAATTCATGGTCGGGGATGTTAAGCTAGCCCAGTGCAACTGCTAATATAACCAGCCAGCTACCTGACTAACAACAACGTATATATGAAAATAGTAGATACGACAGACGTGTGTTTAAAACACAGTGCCTAATATACAAGGAAAACGTTTAAAGCGCTCCAATGTTTCTCTATGTTTGGCTAGAAAGCTACGGGGTGGCTGACTAGCCTGCTGTTATTGTTATTGAAGAAGCGTCCCGTCTACTGGATTATACGTCACTCTGGTAGCATCGCTTGAAAGACGCACATTGCCATCTGCTGACTAGAGTCCGTAGCGCATTTGGGGAAACGTTTATTACAGACAAATCGTATTCTTAATCTATTTCATTAAATAATAATAATTATATGGAAACGTACATACAGCAGCTTGTGTTGTTTCTATACGTGAGAATTTAAAACAAACCAAACTACTGCACATCTGTAGTACAGTCCAACAAACAGATATTTAGTCAAACAAATAGATATCACAGTAAGAAGCTGGGTCTACACTGCTCCTACATGGTGTAATAATAACCAGCTGGGTCTATACTGCTCCTACATGGTGTAATAATAACCAGCTGGGTCTACACTGCTCCTACATGGTGTAATAATAACCAACTGGGTCTACACTGCTCCTACATGGCGTAACAATATCCAACTGGGTCTACACTGCTCCTACATGGTGTAGTAATAACCAACTGGGTCTACACTGCTCCTACATGGTGTAATAATAACCAGCTGGGTCTACACTTCTCCTACATGGTGTAATAATAACCAGCTGGGTCTACACTGCTCCTACATGGTGTAATAATAACCAGCTGGGTCTATACTGCTCCTACATGGTGTAATAATAACCAGCTGGGTCTACACTGCTCCTACATGGTGTAACAATAACCAGCTGGGTCTATACTGCTCCTACATGGTGTAATAATAAACAGCTGGGTCTATACTGCTCCTACATGGTGTAATAATAACCAGCTGGGTCTACACTGCTCCTACATGGTGTAACAATAGCCAACTGGGTCTACACTGCTTCTACATGGTGTAACAATAACCAACTGGGTCTACACTGCTCCTACATGGTGTAATAATAACCAACTGGGTCTACACTGCTCATACATGGTGTAACAATAACCAGCTGGGTCTACTGCTCCTACATGGTGTAATAATAACCAGCTGGGTCTATACTGCTCCTACATGGTGTAATAATAACCAGCTGGGTCTATACTGCTCCTACATGGTGTAATAATAACCAACTGGGTCTACACTGCTCCTACATGGTGTAATAATAACCAGCTGGGTCTAAAAAAATTATTGGCACCCCTGATTTCAATACCTTTTAGTAGCTCACCTTGCAAGGATAATGGCACTGAGCCAAAGTGTTTTATGATATTCGAGAACACATTGGAAGGGATCTTAGACCATTCCTCTATATAGAATCTGATTGGAGAACACATTGGAAGGGATCGTAGATCATTCCTCCATATAGAATCTGATTGGAGAACACATTGGAAGGGATCTTAGACCATTCCTCCACACAGAATCTGATTGGAGAACACATTTGAAGGGATCTTAGACCATTCCTCCATACAGAATCTGATTGGAGAACACATTGGAAGGGATCTTAGACCATTCCTCCACACAGAATCTGATTGGAGAACACATTGGGAAGGATCTTAGACCATTCCTCCACACAGAATCAGATTGGACAATGACTGGCGAGTCATCATGAGTGGAAGAGGAAAATCAGTGACAATCAGTAGCCAGATCGGTTTGTGCTTTAGTCAACATCTCTATCATTTCTAGCCATCCTAAACATTCCTGAAGAATGGAAAAATATCAACTACAGCAATTCTATATTGTTTAATAGTTGATAGAATATAATAATATAATACAATGGGTTCTGTCAAGGAAATCATTGACAACAATAATCACTAAGGAAATACATTCTTAACTTCTTAGGGAGCGGCAGCTGAGGTGTTGGCTTTGGAGAATCTGGCGTGCCCAAAGTAAAAGGCCTGCCACTCAGGCCCAGAAACTAGGATATGCAAATAATTAGTACTATTGGATAGGAAACACTCTGACATTTCTAAGAGTGTTAAAATATTGTCTGTGAGTATAACAGAACTGATATAGCAGGCGAAAACCCGAGGAATTTCTGTCCTGGAAAAAGTGTTTTTAACACATTGCCTCATTTTGAACCCCTCCCTATTGAAAACATCCATATATGGGAGTAAGATTGCAGTACCTATTGCTTCCACTGGATGTCAACAGTCTCTAGACAGTGTTTGGTGATGTTAGGTTGCTCTGCATGGTAATAGAAGAAGAATTTCGAACTAGTCACCAGATGTAAACAGAAGAGGATGCTTGAAATATTATAGTAAATATACATAAGTGTTCCTAAGGATACATTATCAATGATGTTTGATTGTTCTTGGACAAGTGTATAGGCATAGGTTGAACGTGTTCTCTTCACGGTTCAATGGGCGAGTGGACGCTGTATTTTATGAACATAACGCGCCAACCAAAAGGAGATTTATGGATATAATAAATGACTTTTTCTAACAAAAGAACCATTGGATGTCTTCATTGGACACTTGGGAAGCCCTCAGCAGAAGTTCTTCAAAAGGTAAGTGATTTGTTTTCGCTGTGAAATGGGTTTTGTGTGAACGCTGCGATGGTTTATGAATTTATGCTAATGGTTAAATATTGTAGGTGCTATCCTCAAACAATCAAATGTTGTGCTTTCGCCGTAAAGCCTTTTTAAATCTGACAATGCTGTGATATTGCCAAGAATCAGAGCTTTTGATGACTATGCAACACTTGTATATTGATGAATGTTTATTAATTCAACTTTTGGATTTTGAATTTGGCGCCTTACATTTCACCGGGTAGTGTCGGGAGTGGGGCGCCACTGCTCCCTAAGAAGTTTTTAAAGCAGTGTGTGAGTCCATGAGTCTGTGAGTGAGTCTGTCTGAAAACTAGCCATCAAATGCTTGCTTCCTCTGTCCTTGTTTCCTCCACTCCTTTTTTGAAAGTGCATTTGTGCTTTGAGGAGTACTGGTACCGGGTCAATGTGCTGAGGTACCAGGTAGTAACGAGGCTATATACAAGGAGTACTGGTAACGGGTCAATGTGCTGAGGTACCAGGTAGTAACGAGGCTATATACAAGGAGTACTGGTAACGGGTCAATGTGCTGAGGTACCAGGTAGTAACGAGGCTATATACAAGGAGTACCGGGTCAATGTGCTGAGGTACCAGGTAGTGTGAGGCTATATACAAGGAGTACTGGTACCGGGTCAATGTGCTGAGGTTCCAGGTAGTAACGAGGCTATATACAAGGAGTACCGGTACCGGGTCAGTGCGCTGAGGTACCAGGTAGTGACGAGGCTATAAACAAGGAGTACCGGTACCGGGTCAGTGCGCTGAGGTACCAGGTAGTGACGAGGCTATAAACAAGGAGTACTGGTACCAGGTCAATGTGCTGAGGTACCAGGTAGTGACGAGGCTATATACAAGGAGTACCGGTACCGGGTCAATGTGCTGAGGTACCAAGTAGTTGAGGTGATTGAGGTAATATGTACAGTAACAGTCAAAGGTTTGGACACACCTACTCATTCAAGGGGTTTTCTTTATTTTGTACTATTTTTCTACATTGTAGAATAATCATGAAGACATCCAAACTATGAAATAACACATATGGAATCATGTAGTAACCAAAAAACTGTTGAACAAATCAAAATATTTGAGATTTGAGATTCTTCCAAGTAGCCACCCTTTGCCTTAATGACAGCTTTGCACAATCTTTGCATCCTCTCAACCAGCTTAACCTGGAATGCTTTTTCACTTGGAATGCTTTTTCAATTCCAGGTGAATACATAAAATATTCAATGTATTTTTCAGATAATAAAATGTTGCATTAATAAAATCCTTTTTACAATCAGCACCTGAGTTCTCTGACATGGTGGAATAATACTAATGTGAACGTTCATGTGATGGTGAATGTTTTCATGTCAACATCTCATCAATGTTATCAGAACGTCATCGCATTTTGATACTCCTTTAGATGTGACATGATATATCCCTAGTTGATATTGGCTGCTAACATGAATGAAGTTCAGCTCCAAAGGCAGGTGTAAAATGCAGTTTATTTCCGTAGCCTATCTGCTATGGCTGTAATGACAGGCAACATTTGGAATTGGTTGGATATAGTAATGGTAGGCTACAGACAATCATATATTTTGACTGGAATTGTGTTGGGCATTGTTACTAAGTGCAGCATTTATTACAGTTCAAAATAGTTTTGCAAAATACTTTAGTCATCAGATTGTGCTAATTCCCCTTTTATTGTAATCATTTCTCAAACAGTCTGTGATCACAGTTACAGGAAAAGGGACCTCAGACTGGTGCTAAAGTATGCTCCAGGCAGACCACAGTTACAGGAAAAGGGACCTGGTGCTAAAGTATGCTCCAGGCAGACCACAGTTACAGTTACAGGAAAAGGGACCTCAGACTGGTGTTGAAGTATACTACAGACAGACCACAGTTACAGTTGCAGACTATTAACAATACCTATAGTTAGAACCAAGGTACTGGCTTATTAGCAATACCTATAGTTAGAACCAAGGTACTGGCTTATTAGCAATACCTATAGTTAGAACCAAGGTACTGGACTATTAGCAATTGTCCACTTCCCCAATCTTCTTGTGCCAATGCAGGAGAGACAAAGATGTTCCCAACCACGTAGATTTCATCCAGAAGCTGATGGAGAACTTCAAGGCTCGACTTTGATGACTTCACTGTTGGGCGAGAACTGCTGAAATACCACGGTCTGATATACCACGGCTGTCAGCCAAATCAACACGCAGTGCTCAAACCACCCAGTTTATAAACATGAATATTGCACGGCCCACAGTGACATTCTGAAAAGTCAGATGATTATATTGTTCAACTCTCCTTCGTTCAGATGAATCCTTTTGTTCAACTCTCCTTCGTTCAGATGATTCCTTTTGTTCAACTCTCCTTTGTTCAGATGATTCTTTTGTTCAACTCTCCTTTGTTCAGATGATTCTTTGTTCAACTCTCCTTTGTTCAGATGATTCTTTTGTTCAACTCTCCTTCATTCAGATGATTCTTTTGTTCAACTCTCCTTCGTTCTCCAGAAAACATGCACTGTATTCTTTTTATTTAAAGTTAATTCAAGGACCATGTACAATATTTCACAGTGCACTTTTTGAATATGCAACCACTTTTGTTCTTCAGCAATGTTTCGAAAGAAGTTGTAAGGAATTCATGTTCTTAGTCTCATTTAATGTATTTAATGTACATTTTATTTAACAACATGTTTCCTAAGTCGTAGACGAAAATATGTTTGTTACTACGCTGTACCATAAGCGCCCGATAAAGAACGATATCCATCGGACCTTTGCCGCATAAGGAAATTTGTGTCACTGGACCTTCTCAAAGAGTAGTTGAGTACCCTGGTGTAGAGAATCATTGTACCATCTAAACTATACTGACTTTATTATCCCCATGGGGAAATTTTGTTGCAGTGTCATGTACACATTTTAAAGTGGCGTTTGAATACAAAACAAATTCACAATACAACATTCATAACAGTTACATACCATAAAAATATATGTTAATAATAAAAGAAGATAGAACATTAACTTGAGCTATTTAGGAGGGATATCACACCTGGCACAAATGATTGTCTAGTTCTGTTTTTCCTGCTGAGGGGTGCCCTCTACCTGCGCCCAGAGGGGAGTAGTTCAAAGTCCAGGTAACCGCGGTTGAATAGATTTTCCATCACCAAAGATATTGTATTTTCAGCTGTTTGAATCTGGTGTACAAAACCGAAAGTAAAAGAAACAAAAACTAAACTTCAGAAGAGAAAGCAAAGAAATAGCACACATAGAACAGATGTACCGCTTTTTCGACTTGCTTTTGACGGGAATGTGAGATCTTTAGCTAATATTTCTATGTAAATTTGGTCGGGTCGCCTACAACAGTTACACATTGTAGCTTTATACCAACATATTCCATATTCAATTTGTTTTAAAATAAAACAATACCAAACTGTATTTTTGATTACATTCTGTACAATTTAGTTAATGTGGCATGAACAAAAACACATTCTCAGTGGTAAGGCTTCTCTCCTGTGTGTGCTCTCTCATGTCGTTTCATGCTCCCAACCTGGGTAAAACTCTTGCCACACTGGGAGCATGGGTAGGGCTTTTCTCTTGTGTGTATCCTCTCATGTTTTCAGGCTCCTAACTCTGTAAAACTCTTTCCACACTTGGAGACAGGGAAAAGGTTTCTCTCCTGTGTGTGTCCTCTCATGCGTTTTCAGGTTCCCTAACCGGTAAATCTCTTTCCACACTGAGAGCATTGGAAAGGCTTCTCTCCTATGTGTGTTCTTTGATGAAGTTTCAGGTTTTTAATCTGGTAAATCTCATTCCACACTGGGAGCATTGAAAAGGCTTCTCCCTGAATGTGTTCTTTCATGATCTTTCTTGTTCCCTAACTGGGTAAAATCCTTTACACACTGAGAGCAGTTGC
This sequence comes from Brachymystax lenok tsinlingensis, assembly GCA_030435695.1. Classification (NCBI taxonomy): domain Eukaryota; kingdom Metazoa; phylum Chordata; class Actinopteri; order Salmoniformes; family Salmonidae; genus Brachymystax; species Brachymystax lenok. The sequence goes on from CM059812.1 coordinate 41,504,116, forward strand.
AAGGCTTCTCTCCTGTGTGTGTCATCTCATGTTCTTTCAGGTGTCCTAACCGGGTAAATCTCTTTCCACACTGGGAACAGTGGTATGGTCTTAATTGTTTTGCCGTCTCTGGGTCTGATTCTCCTGAACGACTCTTCCGCTGTCAAAGTGAGAGTCTGGTCTCTCTCCTGCCAAAGACAAACAGAGTACTTGGTTAAAACAGAGAGACCTGAATAAAACCGCCACATGATAAAACTGCCTCCCTATGAGGTTTAATTTAATCCAGACTAGATCCTTCTTTATAAAACGGTACATTTAGATCCTGGGTGCAGATTGGTTGATAGCCGTTGGTTACTCATGATAACCCGGCGTAATGCCAGAGGTGCTTCCACATTCCATATGTCTGAAAAGGGGCATTATTCACAATACTCCGCGGGTAATGGACAGCACAACCACTGTCCCACAGCCCAGCCAGACAATTCATAACAACTCAATCATCACTGTCAAAAACACATCTAGACATTATTACCACATGCTTCTATAGTCTAACATTTAGTTTGCAACAGAGGGATTTATACAAAACCTTTGCTACAGTATCTGCCTCTCAGACCTCTGCAACAATGTTGCAATTTATAACATAATATAATAATAACCATTTTACAAATGCAACAAGGACATTTAACCCTGTGGATTACTATGAATAACCCACTGTTAATGGCTGGTTCCTGGCACTCCTCTCCACGTCATGCTTAACCCCTTCCACTCCTGGGAATTGGCCTATATGGACAGGGCTAAACTGAAATGTTTCTCACAGAAGAAATATGGAATGCATTACCATGGTAGCAATTAAAAGGGAACAGTTTGGAGATGATGGGGGAAAATATTAGACTAAACGGTGAGGACAAACAATTCACCTGACACTGACTGACTGAACATTTCATGTGCATTTTACATTTACTGTACTTTTCGCTGCATTTGTTGATAACTAAATCTGAATTTGGGACAGGTACAAGATAAAATAAATAAATGACAGCGTTTGAGTGAGAGGTCTAACTGGTGTCTCCAAGTGGCCACACACCTCTCCAAAGTGTGCACAGTTCCTAAGTCATTTCAATGCACTTTTATCACTCAAAGAAGAGTCTTCCACTATAAGGTGCTTTTTTGAGTTCTCCTAGCTGTGTCGTTGAGGAGCTAAAGCAAGCACACTTGTAGTTGTTTTGTTTGGAACACAGCCCTGCATCCTGCCTTTACACAATTCAATAGAGGGTAAATGCTACAGAGGGCAGTGCCTACAGCCCAGGCACAACACCTACAGTACATAACATCATTAAGTGTAGAACTGCAGTAGAATGCCATTTCAAAAGCACACATTAGTTCAACAACAGCAGCGTGTGTGACCCTGTTTTTAAGGCAGTACTCACTGGGGTTAATCAGATCGCCGGTCTGCTCTTCTTCCTCTTCCAATGTGACCGTAATCTCCCCCTCCTTCACTCCGAAAACGTATTCCTCCTCCTCCTCCTCCTCCTCCTCCTCCTCCAATGTGACAGTAATCTCCTCCTTCACTGAAAAAACGGTATCCTCGTTCTCGTCCTCCTCTTCTTTCACTCTGAAAGCTTTTTCCTCTTCTTTCATTGAAACGTCTTCTTCTTTCACTGTAACATCCTCGCCCTCTACATTTTGTTTAACAGTGACAGCCTCTTCTTCCATCTCCTCTTTCACGAGAGCATCTTTCCACGTCCAGCAGACCCCGTCTTCATTAGCAGGAGGGGAATAACTTCGTGAATTCATGGTCGGGGATGTTATCTAGCCCAGTGCAACTGCTAATATAACCAGCCAGCTACCTGACTAACAACAACGTATATATGAAAATAGTAGATACGACAGACGTGTGTTTAAAACACAGTGCCTAATATACAAGGAAAACGTTTAAAGCGCTCCAATGTTTCTCTATGTTGGCTAGAAAGCTACGGGGGTGGCTGACTAGCCTGCTGTTATTGTTATTGAAGAAGCGTCCCGTCTACTGGATTATACGTCACTCTGGTAGCATCGCTTGAAAGACGCACATTGCCATCTGCTGACTAGAGTCCGTAGCGCATTTGGGGAAACGTTTATTACAGACAAAAATCGTATTCTTAATCTATTTCATTAAATAATAATAATTATATGGAAACGTACATACAGCAGCTTGTGTTGTTTCTATACGTGAGAATTTAAAACAAACCAAACTACTGCACATCTGTAGTACAGTCCAACAAACAGATATTTAGTCAAACAAATAGATATCACAGTAAGAAGCTGGGTCTACACTGCTCCTACATGGTGTAATAATAACCAGCTGGGTCTATACTGCTCCTACATGGTGTAATAATAACCAGCTGGGTCTACACTGCTCCTACATGGTGTAATAATAACCAACTGGGTCTACACTGCTCCTACATGGCGTAACAATATCCAACTGGGTCTACACTGCTCCTACATGGTGTAGTAATAACCAACTGGGTCTACACTGCTCCTACATGGTGTAATAATAACCAGCTGGGTCTACACTTCTCCTACATGGTGTAATAATAACCAGCTGGGTCTACACTGCTCCTACATGGTGTAATAATAACCAGCTGGGTCTATACTGCTCCTACATGGTGTAATAATAACCAGCTGGGTCTACACTGCTCCTACATGGTGTAACAATAACCAGCTGGGTCTATACTGCTCCTACATGGTGTAATAATAAACAGCTGGGTCTATACTGCTCCTACATGGTGTAATAATAACCAGCTGGGTCTACACTGCTCCTACATGGTGTAACAATAGCCAACTGGGTCTACACTGCTTCTACATGGTGTAACAATAACCAACTGGGTCTACACTGCTCCTACATGGTGTAATAATAACCAACTGGGTCTACACTGCTCATACATGGTGTAACAATAACCAGCTGGGTCTACTGCTCCTACATGGTGTAATAATAACCAACTGGGTCTATACTGCTCCTACATGGTGTAATAATAACCAGCTGGGTCTATACTGCTCCTACATGGTGTAATAATAACCAACTGGGTCTACACTGCTCCTACATGGTGTAATAATAACCAGCTGGGTCTACACTGCTCCTACATGGTGTAATAATAACTACACTGCTGGTGTAATAATAACCAGCTGGGTCTAAAAATATTGGCACCCCTGATTTCAATACCTTTTAGTAGCTCACCTTGCAAGGATAATGGCACTGAGCCGAAGTGTTTTATGATATTCGAGAACACATTGGAAGGGATCTTAGACCATTCCTCTATATAGAATCTGATTGGAGAACACATTGGAAGGGATCGTAGATCATTCCTCCATATAGAATCTGATTGGAGAACACATTGGAAGGGATCTTAGACCATTCCTCCACACAGAATCTGATTGGAGAACACATTTGAAGGGATCTTAGACCATTCCTCCATACAGAATCTGATTGGAGAACACATTGGAAGGGATCTTAGACCATTCCTCCACACAGAATCTGATTGGAGAACACATTGGGAAGGATCTTAGACCATTCCTCCACACAGAATCAGATTGGACAATGACTGGCGAGTCATCATGAGTGGAAGAGGAAAATCAGTGACAATCAGTAGCCAGATCGGTTTGTGCTTTAGTCAACATCTCTATCATTTCTAGCCATCCTAAACATTCCTGAAGAATGGAAAAATATCAACTACAGCAATTCTATATTGTTTAATAGTTGATAGAATATAATAATATAATACAATGGGTTCTGTCAAGGAAATCATTGACAACAATAATCACTAAGGAAATACATTCTTAACTTCTTAGGGAGCGGCAGCTGAGGTGTTGGCTTTGGAGAATCTGGCGTGCCCAAAGTAAAAGGCCTGCCACTCAGGCCCAGAAACTAGGATATGCAAATAATTAGTACTATTGGATAGGAAACACTCTGACATTTCTAAGAGTGTTAAAATATTGTCTGTGAGTATAACAGAACTGATATAGCAGGCGAAAACCCGAGGAATTTCTGTCCTGGAAAAAGTGTTTTTAACACATTGCCTCATTTTGAACCCCTCCCTATTGAAAACATCCATATATGGGAGTAAGATTGCAGTACCTATTGCTTCCACTGGATGTCAACAGTCTCTAGACAGTGTTTGGTGATGTTAGGTTGCTCTGCATGGTAATAGAAGAAGAATTTCGAACTAGTCACCAGATGTAAACAGAAGAGGATGCTTGAAATATTATAGTAAATATACATAAGTGTTCCTAAGGATACATTATCAATGATGTTTGATTGTTCTTGGACAAGTGTATAGGCATAGGTTGAACGTGTTCTCTTCACGGTTCAATGGGCGAGTGGACGCTGTATTTTATGAACATAACGCGCCAACCAAAAGGAGATTTATGGATATAATAAATGACTTTTTCTAACAAAAGAACCATTGGATGTCTTCATTGGACACTTGGGAAGCCCTCAGCAGAAGTTCTTCAAAAGGTAAGTGATTTGTTTTCGCTGTGAAATGGGTTTTGTGTGAACCGCGATGGTTTATGAATTTATGCTAATGGTTAAATATTGTAGGTGCTATCCTCAAACAATCAAATGTTGTGCTTTCGCCGTAAAGCCTTTTTTAAATCTGACAATGCTGTGATATTGCCAAGAATCAGAGCTTTTGATGACTATGCAACACTTGTATATTGATGAATGTTTATTAATTCAACTTTTGGATTTTGAATTTGGCGCCTTACATTTCACCGGGTAGTGTCGGGAGTGGGGCGCCACTGCTCCCTAAGAAGTTTTTAAAGCAGTGTGTGAGTCCATGAGTCTGTGAGTGAGTCTGTCTGAAAACTAGCCATCAAATGCTTGCTTCCTCTGTCCTTGTTTCCTCCACTCCTTTTTTGAAAGTGCATTTGTGCTTTGAGGAGTACTGGTACCGGGTCAATGTGCTGAGGTACCAGGTAGTAACGAGGCTATATACAAGGAGTACTGGTAACGGGTCAATGTGCTGAGGTACCAGGTAGTAACGAGGCTATATACAAGGAGTACTGGTAACGGGTCAATGTGCTGAGGTACCAGGTAGTAACGAGGCTATATACAAGGAGTACCGGGTCAATGTGCTGAGGTACCAGGTAGTAACGAGGCTATATACAAGGAGTACTGGTACCAGGTCAATGTGCTGAGGTTCCAGGTAGTAACGAGGCTATATACAAGGAGTACCGGTACCGGGTCAGTGCGCTGAGGTACCAGGTAGTGACGAGGCTATAAACAAGGAGTACCGGTACCGGGTCAGTGCGCTGAGGTACCAGGTAGTGACGAGGCTATAAACAAAGTACTGGTACCAGGTCAATGTGCTGAGGTACCAGGTAGTGACGAGGCTATATACAAGGAGTACCGTACCGGGTCAATGTGCTGAGGTACCAAGTAGTTGAGGTGATTGAGGTAATATGTACAGTAACAGTCAAAGGTTTGGACACACCTACTCATTCAAGGGGTTTTCTTTATTTTGTACTATTTTCTACATTGTAGAATAATCATGAAGACATCCAAACTATGAAATAACACATATGGAATCATGTAGTAACCAAAAAACTGTTGAACAAATCAAAATATTTGAGATTTGAGATTCTTCCAAGTAGCCACCCTTTGCCTTAATGACAGCTTTGCACAATCTTTGCATCCTCTCAACCAGCTTAACCTGGAATGCTTTTTCACCTGGAATGCTTTTTCAATTCCAGGTGAATACATAAAATATTCAATGTATTTTTCAGATAATAATATGTTGCATTAATAAAATCCTTTTTACAATCAGCACCTGAGTTCTCTGACATGGTGGAATAATACTAATGTGAACGTTCATGTGATGGTGAATGTTTTTTCATGTCAACATCTCATCAATGTTATCAGAACGTCATCGCATTTTGATACTCCTTTAGATGTGACATGATATATCCCTAGTTGATATTGGCTGCTAACATGAATGAAAGTTCAGCTCCAAAGGCAGGTGTAAAATGCAGTTTATTTCCGTAGCCTATCTTGCTATGGCTGTAATGACAGGCAACATTTGGAATTGGTTGGATATAGTAATGGTAGGCTACAGACAATCATATATTTTGACTGGAATTGTGTTGGGCATTGTTACTAAGTGCAGCATTTATTACAGTTCAAAATAGTTTTGCAAAATACTTTAGTCATCAGATTGTGCTAATTCCCCTTTTATTGTAATCATTTCTCAAACAGTCTGTGATCACAGTTACAGGAAAAGGGACCTCAGACTGGTGCTAAAGTATGCTCCAGGCAGACCACAGTTACAGGAAAAGGGACCTCAAGACTGGTGCTAAAGTATGCTCCAGACAGACCACAGTTACAGGAAAGGGACCTCAGGACTGGTGCTAAAGTATGCTCCAGACAGACCACAGTTACAGAGGAAAAGGGACCTCAGACTGGTGTTGAAGTATACTACAGACAGACCACAGTTACAGTTGCAGACTATTAACAGTAATACCTATAGTTAGAACCACAGGTACTGGCTTATTAGCAATACCTATAGTTAGAACCAAGGTACTGGCTTATTAGCAATACCTATAGTTAGAACCAAGGTACTGGACTATTAGCAATTGTCCACTTCCCCAATCTTCTTGTGCCAATGCAGGAGAGACAAAGATGTTCCCAACCACGTAGATTTTCATCCAGAAGCTGATGGAGAACTTCAAGGCTCGACTTTGATGACTTCACTGTTGGGCGAGAACTGCTGAAATACCACGGTCTGATATACCACGGCTGTCAGCCAAATCAACACGCAGTGCTCAAACCACCCAGTTTATAAACATGAATATTGCACGGCCCACAGTGACATTCTGAAAAGTCAGATGATTATATTGTTCAACTCTCCTTCGTTCAGATGAATCCTTTTGTTCAACTCTCCTTCGTTCAGATGATTCCTTTTGTTCAACTCTCCTTCGTTCAGATGATTCTTTTGTTCAACTCTCCTTCGTTCAGATGATTCTTTTGTTCAACTCTCCTTCGTTCAGATGATTCTTTTGTTCACCTCTCCTTCATTCAGATGATTCTTTTGTTCAACTCTCCTTCGTTCTCCAGAAAACATGCACTGTATTCTTTTATTTAAAGTTAATTCAAGGCCCATGTACAATATTTCACAGTGCACTTTTTTGCATATGCAACCACTTTTGTTCTTCAGCAATGTTCGAAAGAAGTTGTAATTAATTCATGTTCTTAGTCTCATTTAATGTATTTAATGTACATTTTATTTAACAACATGTTTCCTAAGTCGTAGACGAAAATATGTTTGTTACTACGCTGTACCATAGCGCCGATAAAGAACGATATCCATCCGGTCCTTTGCCGCAAGGAAATTTGTGTCACTGGACCTTCTCAAAGAGTAGTTGAGTACCCCTGGTGTAGAGAATCATTGTACCATCTAAACTATACTGACTTTATTATCCCCATGGGGAAATTTTGTTGCAGTGTCATGTACACATTTTAAAGTGGCGTTTGAATACAAAACAAATTCACAATACAACATTCATAACAGTTACATACCATAAAAATATATGTTAATAATAAAAGAAGATAGAACATTAACCCGAGCTATTTAGGAGGGATATCACACCTGGCACAAATGATTGTCTAGTTCTGTTTTTCCTGCTGAGGGGTGCCCTCTACCTGCGCCCAGAGGGGAGTAGTTCAAAGTCCAGGTAACCGCGGTTGAATAGATTTTCCATCACCAAAGATATTGTATTTTCAGCTGTTTGAATCTGGTGTACTAAACCGAAAGTAAAAGAAACAAAAACTAAACTTCAGAACAGGAAGCAATGAAATAGCACACATAGAACAGATGTACCGCTTTTTCGACTTGCTTTTGACGGGAATGTGAGATCTTTAGCTAATATTTCTATGTAAATTTGGTCGGGTCGCCTACAACAGTTACACATTGTAGCTTTATACCAACATATTCCATATTCAATTTGTTTTAAAATAAAACAATACCAAACTGTATTTTTGATTACATTCTGTACAATTTAGTTCATGTGGCATGAACAAAAACACATTCTCAGTGGTAAGGCTTCTCTCCTGTGTGTGCTCTCTCATGTCGTTTCATGCTCCCAACCTGGGTAAAACTCTTGCCACACTGGGAGCATGGGTAGGGCTTTTCTCTTGTGTGTATCCTCTCATGTTTTTTCAGGCTCCCTAACTCTGTAAAACTCTTTCCACACTTGGAACAGGGAAAAGGTTTCTCTCCTGTGTGTGTCCTCTCATGCGTTTTCAGGTTCCCTAACCGGGTAAATCTCTTTCCACACTGAGAGCATTGGAAAGGCTTCTCTCCTATGTGTGTTCTTTGATGAAGTTTCAGGTTTTTTAATCTGGTAAATCTCATTCCACACTGGGAGCATTGAAAAGGCTTCTCCCTGAATGTGTTCTTTCATGATCTTTCTTGTTCCCTAACTGGGTAAAATCCTTTACACACTGAGAGCAGTTGCAAGGCTTCTCTCCTGTGTGTGTCATCTCATGTTCTTTCAGGTGTCCTAACCGGGTAAATCTCTTTCCACACTGGGAACAGTGGTATGGTCTTAATTGTTTTGCCGTCTCTGGGTCTGATTCCCCTGAACGACTCTTCCAGCTGTCAAAGTGAGAGTCTGGTCTATCTCCTGCCAAAGACAAACAGAGTACTTGGTTAAAACAGAGAGACCTGAATAAAACCGCCACATGATAAAACTGCCTCCCTATGAGGTTTAATTTAATCCAGACTAGATCCTTCTTTATAAAACGGTACATTTAGATCCTGGGTGCAGATTGGTTGATAGCCGTTGGTTACTCATGATAACCGAAGCGTAATGCCAGAGGTGCTTCCACATTCCATATGTCTGAAAAGGGGCATTATTCACAATACTCCGCGGGTAATGGACAGCACAACCACTGTCCCACAGCCCAGCCAGACAATTCATAACAACTCAATCATCACTGTCAAAAAAACACATCTAGACATTATTACCACATGCTTCTATAGTCTAACATTTAGTTTGCAACAGAGGGGATTTATACAAAACCTTTGCTACAGTATCTGCCTCTCAGACCTCTGCAACAATGTTGCAATTTATAACATAATATAATAATAACCATTTTACAAATGCAACAAGGCACTCAACCCTGTGGATTACTATGAATAACCCACTGTTAACGGCTGGTTCCTGGCACTCCTCTCCACGTCATGCTTAACCCCTTCCACTCCTGGGAATTGGCCTATATGGACAGGGCTAAACTGAAATGTTTCTCACAGAAGAAATATGGAATGCATTACCATGGTAGCAATTAAAAGGGAACAGTTTGGAGATGATGGGGGAAAATATTAGACTAAACGGTGAGGACAAACAATTCACCTGACACTGACTGACTGAACATTTCATGTGCATTTTACATTTACTGTACTTTTCGCTGCATTTGTTGATAACTAAATCTGAATTTGGGACAGGTACAAGATAAAATAAATAAATGACAGCGTTTGAGTGAGAGGTCTAACTGGTGTCTCCAAGTGGCCACACACCTCTCCAAAGTGTGCACAGTTCCTAAGTCATTTCAATGCACTTTTATCACTCAAAGAAGAGTCTTCCACTATAAGGTGCTTTTTGAGTTCTTCTAGCTGTGTCGTTGAGGAGCTAAAGCAAGCACACTTGTAGTTGTTTTGTTTGGAACACAGCCCTGCATCCTGCCTTTACACAATTAAATAGAGGGTAAATGCTACAGAGGGCAGTGCCTACAGCCCAGGCACAACACCTACAGTACATAACATCATTAAGTGTAGAACTGCAGTAGAATGCCATTTCAAAAGCACACATTAGTTCAACAACAGCAGCGTGTGTGACCCTGTTTTTAAGGCAGTACTCACTGGTGTTAATCAGATCGCCGGTCTGCTCTTCTTCCTCCTCCAATGTGACCGTAATCTCCCCCTCCTTCACTCCGAAAACGTATTCCTCTTCCTCCTCCTCCTCCTCCTCCTCCTCCTCCAATGTGACAGTAATCTCCTCCTTCACTGAAAAAACGCTATCCTCGTTCTCGTCCTCCTCTTCTTTCACTCTGAAAGCTTTTTCCTCTTCTTTCATTGAAACGTCTTCTTCTTTCACTGTAACATCCTCGCCCTCTACATCTTGTTTAACAGTGACAGCCTCTTCTTCCATCTCCTCTTTCACGAGAGCATCTTTCCACGTCCAGCAGACCCCGTCTTCTTTAGCAGGAGGGGAATAACTTCGTGAATTCATGGTCGGGGATGTTAGCTAGCCCAGTGCAACTGCTAATATAACCAGCCAGCTACCTGACTAACAACAACGTATATATGAAAATAGTAGATACGACAGACGTGTGTTTAAAACACAGTGCCTAATATACACCGAAAACGTTTAAAGCGCTCCAATGTTTCTCTATGTTGGCTAGAAAGCTACGGGGGTGGCTGACTAGCCTGCTGTTATTGTTATTGAAGAAGCGTCCCGTCTACTGGATTATACGTCACTCTGGTAGCATCGCTTGAAAGACGCACATTGCCATCTGCTGACTAGAGTCCGTAGCGCATTTGGGGAAACGTTTATTACAGACAAATCGTATTCTTAATCTATTTCATTAAATAATAATAATTATATGGACACGTACATACAGAAGCATGTGTCAAACAAATAGATATCACAGTAACAAGCTGGGTCTACACTGCTCCTACATGGTGTAACAATAACTAACTGGGTCTACACTGCTCCTACATGGTGTAATAATAACCAACTGGGTCTACACTGCTCCTACATGGTGTAATAATAACCAGCTGGGTCTACACTGCTCCTACATGGTGTAATAATAACCAACTGGGTCTCTACTGCTCCTACAAGGTGTAATAATAACCAGCTGGGTCTACACTGCTCCTACATGGTGTAATAATAACCAGCTGGGTCTCTACTGCTCCTACATGGTGTAATAATAACCAGCTGGGTCTACACTGCTCCTACATGGTGTAATAATAACCAGCTGGGTCTATACTGCTCCTACATGGTGTAATAATAACCAGCTGGATCTACACTGCTCCTACATGGTGTAATAATAACCAACTGGGTCTACACTGCTCAAACATGGTGTAACAATAACCAACTGGGTCTACACTGCTCCTACATGGTGTAATAATAACCAACTGGGTCTACACTGCTCCTACATGGTGTAATAATAACCAACTGGGTCTACACTGCTCCTACATGGTGTAATAATAACCAGCTGGGTCTATACTGCTCCTACATGGTGTAATAATAACCAACTGGGTCTACACTGCTCCTACATGGTGTAACAATAGCCAACTGGGTCTACACTGCTTCTACATGGTGTAATAATAACCAACATGGTCTACACTGCTCCTACATGGTGTAACAATAACCAACTGGGTCTACACTGCTCCTACATGGTGTAATAATAACCAACTGGGTCTACACTGCTCATACATGGTGTAATAATAACCAGCTGGGTCTACACTGCTCCTACATGGTGTAATAATAACCAGCTGGGTCTATACTGCTCCTACATGGTGTAATAATAACCAGCTGGGTCTACACTGCTCCTACATGGTGTAATAATAACCAGCTGGGTCTAAAAAAATTATTGGCAAACCTGATTTCAATACCTTTTAGTAACTCGCCTTGCAAGGATAATGGCACTGAGCCAAAGTGTTTTATGATATTCGAGAACACATTGGAAAGGATCTTAGACCATTCCTCCACACAGAATCTGATTGGAGAACACATTGGGAAGGATATTAGACCATTCCTCTATATAGAATCTGATTGGAGAACACATTGGGAAGGATATTAGACCATTCCTCTATATAGAATCTGATTGGAGAACACATTGGAAGGGATCGTAGATCATTCCTCCATATAGAATCTGATTGGAGAACACATTGGAAGGGATCTTAGACCATTCCTCCACACAGAATCTGATTGGAGAACACATTGGAAGGGATCGTAGATCATTCCTGCACACAGAATCTGATTGGAGAGCGCATTGGAAGGGATCGTAGATCATTCCTGCACACAGAATCTGATTGGAGAGCGCATTGGAAGGGATCGTAGATCATTCCTGCACACAGAATCTGATTGGAGAACAGATTGGGAAGGATCTTAGACCATTCCTCCACACAGAATCAGATTGGACAATGACTGGCGAGTCATCATGAGTGGAAGAGGAAAATCAGTGACAATCAGTAGCCAGATCGGTTTGTGCTTTAGTCAACATCTCTATCATTTCTAGCCATCCTAAACATTCCTGAAGAATGGAAAAATATCAACTACAGCAATTCTATATTGTTTAATACTTGATAGAATATAATCATATAATACAATGGGTTCTGTCAAGGAAAATCATTGACAACAATAATCACTAAGGAAATACATTCTTAAAGCAGTGTGTGAGTCAGGGAGTGAGTCTGTCTGAAAACTAGCCATCAAATGCTAGCTTCCTCTGTCCCTGGTTCCTCAACTCCTCTTTTGAAGCGCATTTGTGCTTTGAGGAGTACCGGTACCGGGTCAATGTCCTGAGGTACCAGGTAGTAACGAGGCTATATACAAGGAGTACCGATACCGGGTCAATGTGCTGAGGTACCAGGTAGTGACGAGGCTATATACAAGGAGTAACGGTACCGGGTCAATGTGCTGAGGTACCAGGTAGTAACGAGGCTATAAACAAGGAGTACTGGTACCAGGTCAATGTGCTGAGGTACCAGGTAGTAACGAGGCTATATACAAGGAGTACTGGTACCGGGTCAATGTGCTGAGGTTCCAGGTAGTAACGAGGCTATATACAAGGAGTACCGGTACCGGGTCAGTGCGCTGAGGTACCAGGTAGTGACGAGGCTATAAACAAGGAGTACTGGTACCAGGTCAATGTGCTGAGGTACCAGGTAGTGACGAGGCTATATACAAGGAGTACCGGTACCGGGTCAATGTGCTGAGGTACCAAGTAGTTGAGGTGATTGAGGTAATATGTACAGTAACAGTCAAAAGTTTGGACACACCTACTCATTCAAGGGGTTTTCTTTATTTTGTACTATTTTCTACATTGTAGAATAATCGTGAAGACATCCAAACTATGAAATAACACATATGGAATCATGTAGTAACCACAAAACTGTTGAACAAATCAAAATATTTGAGATTTGAGATTCTTCCAAGTTTGCCTTAATGACAGCTTTGCACACTCTTTGCATTCTCTCAACCAGCTTAACCTGGAATGCTTTTTCACCTTGAATGCTTTTTCAATTCCAGGTGAATACATACAATATTCAATGTATTTTTCAGATAGTAATATGTTGCATTAATAAAATCATTTTTTCAATCAGCACCTGAGTTCTCTGACATGGTGGAATGATAGTAATGTGAACATTCATGTGATGGTGAATGTTTTTTCATGTCAACATCTCATCAATGTTATCAGAACGTCATCGCATTTTGATACTCCTTTAGCTTGATGACTAGTACACAAATTAACTCAATGACAAAATTCAAGAGGTTTCAAGGTTAGAATCAAGGTCCCATGGGGCTCAGTTGGTAGATCATGGTGCTTGCAACGCAAGGGTTGTGGGTTTGATTCCCACGGGGGACCAGTACAAAAATGTATGCACTCCGTACTGTAAGTCGATCTGAATACCGCCCCAATAGATCCACAGACGATGCAATCGCCATCGCACTGCCTTATCCCATCTGGACAAGAGGAATACCTACGTCAGAATGCTGTTCATGGACTATACCTCAGCATTCAACACCATAGTACCCTCCAAGCTCATCACTAAGGTCGAGGCCCTGGGTCTGAACCCCGCCCTGTGCAACTGGTCCTGGACTTCATGACAGGCCGCCCCCAGGTGGTGAAGGTAGGAAACAACACCTCCACCGCTGATCCTCAACACAGGGGCCCCACAAGGATGTGTGCTCAGCCACCTCCTGTACTCCCTGTTCACCCATGACTGTGTGGTCATGCACGCCTCTAATTCAAATCATCAAGTTTGCAGACGACACAACAGTAGTCGGCCTGATTACCAACAATGACGAGACAGCCTTCAGGGAGGAAGTGAGGGCCCTGGTGGAGTGGTGCCAGGAAAATAACCTCAACGTCAACAAAACACAGTATGGTGAAGGCACAGCAGCGCCTCTTCAACCTCAGGAGGCTGAAGACATTCGGCTTGACCCCTAAGACCCACAAACTTTTACAGATGCAGGCAACTGCACCGCCCGCAACCGCAGAGCTCTCTAGAGGGTGGTATGGTCTACCCAATGCATCACAGGGGGCACACTGCCTGCCCTCCAGGACACCTACAGCACCTGATGTCACAGGAAGGCCAAAGAGATCATCAAGACCATCAACCATCCACATATTTTACAGATGCACCATTGAGAGCATCCGGTCAGGCTGTAGCACCGCCTGGTACGGCAACTGCACCGTCCGCAACAGCAGAGCTCTCTAGAGGGTGGTATGGTCTACCCAACGCATCACAGGGGGCACACTGCCTGCCCTCCAGGACACCTACAGCACCCGATGTCACAGGAAGGCCAAAAAGATCATCAAGGCCATCAATCACCCGGGCCACCCCGCTATCATCCAGAATGTTGATGTCAGTACAGATGCATCAAAGCTGGACCGAGAGACTGAAAAACAGCTTCTATCTCAAAGCCATCAGACTGTTAAATAGCCATCACTAGCTGACTACCACCCGCCCACTCAACCCTGCACCTTAGAGGTGCCCTATATACATAGAGATGGAATCACTGGTCACTTTAATAATGGAACAGTAGTCACTTTAATAATGTTTACATACTGCTTTACTCATATGTATATACTGTATTCTATTGTATTTAGTCAATGCCACTAGGACATTGCTCGTCCTAATAAGTAGCTACACCCTCAATAACATCTGCATGTGACCAATAAAATGTGATTTGATAAGAAACGTCTGCTGATTATGTTTATGTGACCAATAAAATGTGATTTGATAAGAAGCGTCTGCTGAATGACAAACATGTGAAATGTAGAAATGCACATTCCTCAAGTTTCTTTTCTTCTGAATAAAAAAAAACATACAATCTACCTGCAGTGAAGCCACGCAATATTTACATTGCATTCAGTCATCTAGCAGCCAATCCCAATCAAAGCAACCCACAACAGTAACTAGGATCAAGCACCACGCCAAGGGGCAAATCGACAGATCTCACTCCCAGTCGAATCGGGGACCCAAACCAGCGACCTCTCGGGCCATCGGTCCAAGCTCACAAAAGCCAGGCCACCAACCATCCAAGACCCACACACAGTCCCCGAAAAACCTCTGTCAACATCCTGGTCCTCAAATGAAACTGGTATACTTTCCTATTTATGCTGTTTTTGTACCTCCACCAGTTTTGATCCTGATCTAATAATTAACATTTTGCAAAATATCCAAATCATGCATCCAATCAGATTTCTTTAGTAATATCCAAATCATGCATCCAATCAGATTTCTTTAATAATATCCAAGTCATGCATCCAATCAGATTTCTTTAGTAATATCCAAATCATGCATCCAATCAAATGTCTTTAGTAATATCCAAATCATATATCAAATCCAAGAGGTTTCAAGATTAGAATCAAGAAATGCACATTCTATTCTATATAATAATTTAAATACCAATATTCAAATCTATACTTCATAATCAAAATACACATTTAAAAATATATCATGGTTCCAGATATGATCATGTCTTGAAAAGAATAACACAAGTAACCCTGTTTTTGAGCTTTCATACATTGATTTGATGTGACATAAAACCAAAACACAATTTCTTAAGTCAAAAATATAAGTCAGAAAACAGCGCCTCTATTCTCTCATGTGTTTTCAGGTCCTCTGACAGGGAAAATGTCTTTACAACAATGAGAAGATCTCATGCATTTTCAAGTTCCCTAACTAGGTAAAACCTTTACACAAAGTGTGTCCACTCATGTGATTTCAGGTAGCCTAGCTGGGTAAATCTCTTTCCACAGTCTGATCAGTGTTAGGGCTTCTCCCCTGTGTGTGTTCTCTCATGCGTATTCAGATTCCCTAACTAAGTAAAACTTTCCTCACTGGGAGCAGTGGAAAGGCTTCTCGCCTCATGTGTGTGTCATTTCGTGCGTTTTCAAGGTCCCTAACTGGGTAAAACTTTTTCCACACTGGGAGCAGTGGAAAGGCTTCCCTCCCGTGTGTGTCATCTCATGCATTTTCAGGTTCCATGAATGGGTAAAACATTTCCCACACAAGGAGCATTGGAATGGTTGTTCTCCTGGGTGTATTCTCTCATGATCTTTCAGATGCGATGACTGAATAAATCTCTTTCCACATTGGGAGCATTGGAAAGGCCTCTCTACTAAGTGTGTTCTCTCATGTTTTTTCAGGTCCCCAGATGAGGAAAATTTATTTTCACACTGGGAGCATTGATATGGCTTCTTTCCAGTGTGTGTTCTTTCATGCAGTTTTAGATTGCCTGAGTGTCCAAAACACTTTCCACACTGGGAGCATAGATATGGCTTCTCTCCAGTGTGTGTTCTTTCATGCACCTTTAGATGCCCTGAGAGTCTAAAACCCTTTCCACACTGGGAGCATTGATATGGCTTCTCTCCTGTATGTATCATCTCATGCGTTTTCAGGTTCCCTGAGTGTCTAAAACACTTTCCACACTGGGAGCAGTGGTGTGGTCTTGCTGGTTTGGTCTTCTGTGCGTCTGGTTCCCCTGAAGGACTTTTCCCGCTGTGAGAGTCTGGTCTTTCACCTGCTGAAGAAGACAAACAGAATATTTGGTTAAACAGAGAGACCTGAAAGAAACCTCTACATCAGTGGTTCCCAAACGTTATATTGTCCAAAACCCCTTCAAACATTCAACCTCCATCTGCGTACCCCTCTCTAGCGCCAGGGCCAGCGCACTCAAATGTTTTTCAAAACTCTCAAATCATTGTAAGCCTGCCACACACACACACACACACACACACACACACACACACACACACACACACACTATACGATACATTTATTAAACATAAGAATGAGTTTGTCGAAACCCAGCTCGTGGGGAGTGACAAACAGCTGTCATAGTACCAGGGCACAAATAATAATAATCAATAATCTTGTTCTTTATTTAGCCATCTCACATAGAAAACTTTTTGTTCATCGGAAATGGTGAGTAACTCACCACAGATTAATGAGAAAGGTGTGCGTGAAAGGATGCACATAACTCTGCAAAGTCAAAGTCACCATTATTAGTCAGTTGTACAACTGAATGCCTTCAACTGAAATGCGTCTTCCGCATTTAACCCAACCCCTCTGAATCAGAGGTGCGGGAGGCTGCCTTAATCGACATCCACGTCTTCGGCGCCTGGGGAACAGTGGGTTAACTGCCTTGTTCAGGGGCAGAATGACAAGGTAAAAATCTGTCGGATCGGGGATTCGAACTTGCAACCCTCCGGTTACAAGTCCAACCGCCCCCGGCAGGTAGCCTAGTGTTGGGTTGTATGTTGGGTTGTATTGGCGAGAGTCACAGTCTAAACATCATTTTCCACACACAGTCTGTGCCTGGATATAGTTCTCATGCTCGTGAGTGCCGAGAATCCACTCTCACATAGGTACATGTTTGCAAAGGGCATCAGTGTCTTCACAGCGCGGTTTGCCAAGGCAGGAAACTCTGAGCGCAGCCCAATCCATAAATCTGGCAGTGGCTTCTGATTAAATTCAATTTTCACAGAACCGCTTGTTGCAATTTCGAAGAGGCTCTCTTGTTCAGGTATCGGTAAGTGGACTGGAGGCAGGGCATGAAAGGGATAACGAATACAGTTGTTTGTGTCATCCATTTCGGGAAAGTACCTGCGTAATTGCGCACCCAACTCAACTCAGTTGCTTCACTATATCACATTTGACATTGTCCGTAAGCTTGAGTTCATTTGCACACAAAAAAAAGTATACAATGATGGAAAGACCTGTGTGTTGTCCTTGTTAACGCAGACAGAGAAGAGCTCCAACTTCTTAATCATAGCCTTTGTGCCGCACATTGAATATAGTTGCAGAGTCCCTGTAATCCTAGATTCAGATCATTCAAGCGAGAAAAGACATCACCCAGAGAGGCCAGCAAGCGGTCAGACAAGTGAAAATGATGGTCAGTAAAGAACTTTAAGTTCGTCCCCCAATTCAAAAAAATGTGTCAATACTTTGCCCCTTGATGATCAGCGCACTTCTGTATGTTGTAAATGTGTTACATGGTTGCTGCCCATTTCATTGCATAGTGCAGAAAATAAACAAGAGTTCAGGGGCCTTGTTTTAATAAAATTAACAATTTTCACTGTAATGTCCTAAACCTCTTTCAAGCAGTCAGGCATTCCCTTGGCAGCAAGAGCCTCTCGGTGGATGCTGCAGTGGACTCAAGTGCCGTCGGGAGCAACTGCTTGCACGCGCATTACCACTCCACTATGTCACACCGTCATGGCTTTTGCACCATCAGTACAGATACCAACACATCTTGACCACCAAAGTCCATTTGATTTCACAAAGCTGTCCAGTACTTTAAAAATACCCTATCCTGTTGTCCAGTGGTTTGCAGAAGAGAACGTCTTCTTTAATTGACCCCCCATAAATGTAACGGACATGTACCAGGAGCTGTGCCAGGCCCGCCACGTCTGTTGACTCATCCAGCTGTGACGCTTAGAATTCACTGGCTTGTATGCGAAGCAGTAATTGTTTCAAAACATCTCCTGCCATGTCACTGATGTGTCATGAAACAGTGTTGTTTGATGAAGACATTGTCTGTATAGTTTTCTTGGCCTTTTCCCCCAGCATTGCCCAGCCATATCCGCAGCAGCAGGAAGAATTAAGTCTTTCACAATAGTATGGGGCTTGCCTGTCCTAGCCACTGGGTAGCTCACCATATAAGATGCTTCTAGCCCCTTCTTATTAAATGGTATCTGTTGCTTTTATACGTCTTACAACTCGAAAGTCTTAATTCTTAGCTCAAAAAACTCCCGTGGCTTATTTTTCAAACTGGCACATTTTGTTTCTAAATGTCTGCGCAAGAGTGAAGATTTCATAGAGTTGTGAGATGGTACAATTGCACATATAACACTGACTGAGGAAAGGCACTACTCCCAATAAGTGAACCCCAAATCAATGTAGTTATCATATTTGCGCCTCATCGATGGTCTAACGTCCCTGTCTGTTGTTCGGTGCTTTCCCGGGTAAGGGGGCAGTAGCTCTTCGCCTGCATCAGATTCACAACTGTCAGTGTCCATGCTAGCTGGGCTCACAACAAATGTAGAATTACTGATGCTAGCATTGGATGTGCTCGTGGAAGCAGAACAACTTGTGTCGTCAACAGGTACAGGTGTACTACTGCTGGTGCTGGTAGTAGCAGTACTACCAGTAGAGCTGGTATGTGTGTCAATGGACACGGGCCTTACTTTTTTTTAACCATCTTTCCATTTTAGAGCAAACGGAATTAGCAGGAGCTACTTTTGGCTACATACTCTCTCGCGGGAATTCCACTAACGGTCTGTAACGGTTGATGTGAATGGATGTTAATTATTTGACTAGGCTACCAGTATTTGACATTGTGTTGTTATTTCGCTGAACAGTAGATGGTTTCATTTTAGGTAGTAAAACGAGGCTACTGAGGCGAGACAAAAACCTCACCCAAATGTATACCCCCGTTGGAAAATATAAATGGCCTGTTAGAAATCTGAAGAGATATATATAAAAATAAATAAAAGTGAATCACATTTTTATTTGGCGTACCCCGATGGCATTGCCCCAGTTTGGGAATACCTGATGTAGAGGTTTCATTCAGGTCTCTCTAAGATAATCCCTGGGGGGGGAATAACTGCTCTACATGATACAACTGTCTTTCTACACCCTGGTGCTTGGTTACGGAGCAGCAGGGGAAACTGCTCTACATGATACAACTGTCTTTCTACACCCTGGTGCTTGGTTATGGAGCAGCAGGGGAAACTGCTCCTCCCTTCCTTCAGGCTATGATGGATTCAAGAGAATAGCTGAACAAATTCTATATTTAAGAGTTTTATTAAACAAAGATGTTCACTGGGGAGATTGAAATGACTCATCTGCCACCCTCCTGAGGGGAGAGCAGACCTAAATACTCTGGCCTTAACTGTTCCTTGTTTCATCCTTCCCTGGGTCAAAACATTAAATCAAGACTGCCTTAGGGGGAGTTGAATAGACTATACATTTGAATCACTTCAGGACACCCATGGGTCGATGTACCAATCACTAAGACCTGCTTTATGGTGACCTCTGACCTTAGAGAGGGAACTTGGAGGCCACATTCCAACAGGGGATTATCATCAGAATAGTGATCTTAACAACCAGAGCAGAAAACTCTGTTCTGCCACCTCTGGTCTCTTGGCCCTCCCACCCTTACGGGAGAGCAGCTCCCACTCAGCCCAACCCAAGCACTCCGTTCTGATCTGCCGTCTCTTGGCCTTCCCACCCCAATCTGATTCTGCCATCTCTGGTCTCTTGGCCCTCCCACTGTTACGGGAGAGCAGCTCCCGCTCAGCCCAGTCAAAGCTCTTCTCTGTCCCGGCACCCTATTTGTGGAACAATCTTCCCCCTAATGTCAAGACAGCAGAGTCCCTGCCCATCTTCGGAAAAACCTACTTTTTTTAAAAAGAGTATTTTAAATATCCACGTCCCCCTCTTGAGCCGCCCAACCGTGCCAATATTCCCTCCAAACACGGGCTTCCAAAGCATTATCACTTTTAAACGACAGGTTAGCAACATATTCAAATAATGATTGACATATTTTTCCTTAAACGTTATTTTAAATAATTTGTTCATACCATTTCATCCTTCCATGAGATATAGTCCTGACACAAATCTAGGGTTGCTACCCAAGGCAGTTAGGTTGCTAGAGATGCGCCCCAATCGTGAAATCTTTTTTGGTCTCCATCTATGGATGCAACCCAGTCGTTCGTTTTAAAGGTTCCGTTGCCATGCTGGCTGGCAACCCTCTTATCCCTTGCTTGCTAGCTAGCCAACTACGGCTAACACTGTCGCATCAAACAATGTATCCAGAATAACAGCAAAGTAGCCGTATTTGCCTTTAAGCTGTTTGAACAAAAATATAAAATGTAACATAATCCATCCACCTGACAGGCGTGTCATATCAAGAAGCTGATTAAACAGCATGATCATTACACAGGTGCGCCTTGTGCTGGGGACAATAAAAGGTCACTCTAAAATGTGCAGTTTTGTCACAAAACAATGCCACAGTTGTCTCAAGTTAAGGGAGCATGCAATTGGCATGATGACTGCAGAAAAGTCCATAACAGCTGTTACAGAGAATTAAATGTTAATTTCTCTACAATAAGCCACCTCCAACTTCCTTTTAGAAAATATGGAAGTGTCCAACCGGCCTCACAACCGCAGACCATGTGTAACCAAGCCAGCCCAGGACCTCCACATCCAGCTTCATCACCAGCGTGATCGTCTGAGGCCAGCCACCCAGACAGCTGTTGAAACTGTGGTTTTGCACAATCGAAGAATTTCTGCACACAACTGTCAGAAACCGTCACAGAGAAGCTTATCTGTGTGTGCATCGTCCTCACCAGGGTCTTGACCTGACTGTAGTTTGATGTTGTAACAGACTTCAGTGGGCAAATGCTTACCTTTGAAGGCCACTGGCATTCTGGAGAAGTGTGCTCAATGTTTGAATCCTGGTTTCAACTGTACCGGCCAGATGGCAGAAAGCGTGTATGGCACTGTGTGAGCGAGCGGTTTGCTGATGTCAACATTGTGGACAGAGTGCCCCATGGTGGCAGTGGGGTTATGATATGGGCAAGCATCAGCTACAGACAACGAACAATTGCATTTCATCAACGGAAATTTGAATGCACGTTGTCGTGCCATTCATCCGCCGCCAACACCTCATGTTTCAATATAATGCACATAATAATGTCGCAAGGATCTGGACACAATTCTTGGAAGCTGAAAATGTCTGCTCTTCTACAGCCTGCAAACTCACTATACATGTCACCCATTGAACATGTTTGGGATGCTCTGGCTCGACAGAGTGTTCCAGTTCCCGCCAATATCCAGCAACTTTGCACAGCCATTGAAGAGGAGTGGGGCAACATTCCACAGGCCACAATAAACAGCTTGATCATTTGCGAAGGAGATGTGTCGTGCTGCTTGAGGCAAATGGTGGTCACAGCAGATACTTACTGGTTTTCTGATCCATGCCCCTACTTTTTTTCCTTTTTTTAAGTTACACTACATGACCAAAAGTATGTCGACACCTGCTTGTCGAACGTCTAATTCCAAACTTACGGGCATTCATATGGAGTTTGCACCCCCTTTGCTGCTGCTATGTCATGTCAGGATATCTATTGAAATTATTACATATGTCAGGATATCTATTGAAATGATGCATTTGGGGAGAAATACAGATCCATAAATCATCAAGTAATGAATACCAAACTCATGGGCATTCATATGGAGTTGGTCCACCCTTTGCTGCTATAACAGCCTCCACTCTTCTGGGAAGGCTTTCCACTAGATGTTGGAACATTGCTGATATACCAGCCTCCACTCTTCTGGGAAGGCTTTCCACTAGATGTTGGAACATTGCTGCTATACCAGCCTCCACTCTTCTGGGAAGGCTTTCCACTAGATGTTGGAACATTGCTGCTATACCAGCCTCCACTCTTCTGGGAAGGCTTTCCACTAGATGTTGGAACATTGCTGCTATACCAGCCTCCACTCTTCTGGGAAGGCTTTCCACTAGATGTTGGAACATTGCTGCTATATACCAGCCTCCACTCTTCTGGGAAGGCTTTCCACTAGATGTTGGAACATTGCTGCTATACCAGCCTCCACTCTTCTGGGAAGGCTTTCCACTAGATGTTGGAACATTGCTGCTATACCAGCCTCCACTCTTCTGGGAAGGCTTTCCACTAGATGTTGGAACATTGCTGCTATAACAGCCTCCACTCTTCTGGGAAGGCTTTCCACTAGATGTTGGAACATTGCTGCTATACCAGCCTCCACTCTTCTGGGAAGGCTTTCCACTAGATGTTGGAACATTGCTGCTATACCAGCCTCCACTCTTCTGGGAAGGCTTTCCACTAGATGTTGGAACATTGCTGATATACCAGCCTCCACTCTTCTGGGAAGGCTTTCCACTAGATGTTGGAACATTGCTGATATACCAGCCTCCACTCTTCTGGGAAGGCTTTCCACTAGATGTTGGAACATTGCTGCTATACCAGCCTCCACTCTTCTGGGAAGGCTTTCCACTAGATGTTGGAACATTGCTGCTATACCAGCCTCCACTCTTCTGGGAAGGCTTTCCACTAGACGTTGGAACATTGCTGCTATACCAGCCTCCACTCTTCTGGGAAGGCTTTCCACTAGACGTTGGAACATTGCTGCGGGGACTTGATTCCATTCAGCCACAAGAGCATTAGTAGAGGTCGGGCACTGATGTTGGGCGATTAGGCCTCCTGGCTCGCAGTCGGCGTTCCAATTCATCCCAAAGGTGTTCGTTAGGGTTGAGGTCAGTTCTTCCACACCGATCTCGTATGGACCTGGCTTTGTGCACGCTGGCGCTGTCATGCTGAAACAGGAAAGGGCAAGAATCATCTAGAATGTAGTTGTGTGCTGTAGCAATTACGATTTCCCTTCACTGGAACTAAGGAGCCCTGGCCCGGACCATGACAAAAAAAAACAGCCCCAAGACCATTATTCCTCCGCCAAACTTTACAGTTGGCACTGTGCATTGGGACAGGTAGCGACTTCTGGCATCCGCCAAAACCCAGATTCGTCCGTCAGACTGCCAGACAGTGACGCGTGATTCATTACTCCACAGAAAGCGTTTCCACTGCTCCAGAGATCAATGACAGCAAGCTTCACACCACTCCAGCCGACGCTTGGCATTGTGGTCTTAGGCTTGTGTGCGACATCCTGTTTCCATTGATCATCCTTGAGATGTTTCTACAACTTGATTGGAGTCCTCAATTAGGCTGATATCTTGTTTAATGAGTTTTTGTAAACAAACACTATAGTTGGAAAACCTGGTTAAAACTATACCTTTTTTATCTTATGGATGGTGAGTCCTTGTATTCATAGCTTATTTTTTTTATAGAATTTGAGAGTGGTTACATACCGGTGTCTCCAGCCCCCATCCCTTAGCTGTTTAGCAAAACAAGCTTTGGCCCAGTAACTGAAACGTCGCTGGTTCAAATCCCTGAGTCAACTAGGTGAAAAATCTGTCGATGTGCCCTTGAGCAAGTCACTTAACCCTAATTGCTCCTGTAAGTCGTTCTGGATAAGAGCGTCTGCTAAATGACTACATTTAAATAAAATAAAAAAGTGTCATGGTGGCCATTTTGTTGTTGTTCGACAAGGTTTCGCTGCTGTTTTTAAAATAGTACTCACTGGTGTTAATCCCATCTCCAGTCTCGTCCTCTTTCACGCTGGAAGCCTCTTCGTTGCCTTTCCCTGTGACATCCTCCTCTTCCTCTTCTTCTTTCACGACAATATTAAGCCACAGACCCTTTTTCTTGGTCCACCAGACGTCCTCTTCTTTAGCAGGCGGGGAGTCCCTTGGTGAGCTCATGGTCCGGGACTTTAACTAGTTAGCCTAAGCGACTAGCCTAGTGCTAGCTGACCAACAACGTAACGTTAAATAACGAAGGGGGATTGGTTAACAGGTAGATATGACAGACGTGTGTTTTAAACCACAGAGTCTAATATACACCGAAAACGTCCAAAGGCGCTCCAATGTTTCGGCAATGTTGGCTAGCGAGATACCGAAGGTGGCTGACTAGCTGCTGTTGTTGTTGAATGCCACGTCACACTCTGGCAGCATCGCCTGTAAAACGTATTTCGCCATCTGCTGACTGGAGTGGGACCGGTAATGCCGTTTAAGGAAATATTTATTAAAATGTTTTATGTTGGTCTTTTGACCAATCACATGTAATATTTTAACGGATATTTTTCAGAGCTGATCTGTTAGGTCAAAAAATATATATCTGAAATTGTCTGCCATTGTAAACAGCCTACTGCTCCTGCATGGTGTAACAATACATCATGTAGATGTATACAATGAACAGACTAGGTCTATACTGCTGCGACATGGTGTAACAATACATCATGTAGATGTATATAATGACTAGGTCTGTACTGCTCCTACATGGTGTAACAATACATCATGTAGATGTATATAATGAACAGACTAGGTCTATACTGCTCCTACAGGGTGTAACAATACATCATGTAGATATATATAATGACTAGGTCTATACTGCTCCTACATGTTGTAACAATTACATACAGCTCTGGAAAAAATTAAGAGGCCACTACAAAATTATCAGTTTCTCTGGTTTTACTATTTATAGGTATGTGTTTATGTAAAATGAACATTTTTGTTTTATTCTATAAACTACTGATAACATTTCTACCAAATTCTAAGTAAAAATATTGTCATTTATAAAATACGAAAGGTCAAACAACTGGTCAAAATAATAACTAAACAGATGGAGTGTTGTCAGACCTCGAATAATGCAGAGAAAATACGTTTATATTCATTTTTAAACAACTCAATACTAATATTTTAACTTAGGAATAGATCAATATTTGGTTTTCAATCACAGCTTACATGCGTCTTGGCATGCTGTCCACCAGTCTTTCACATTGATGTTGGGTGACCTTATGCCACTCCTGGCGCAACAATTCAAGCAGCTCGGCTTTGTTTGATGGCTTGTGACCATCCATCTTCCTCTTGATCACGTTCCAGAGGTTTTCAACGGGGTTCAGGTCTGGAGATTGGGCAGGCCATGACAGGGTCTTGATCTGGTGGTCCTCCATCCACACCTTGACATGGATGTGTGACATGGTTTTTCCTGTTGGAAAAAAACAATCTTCAGAGTTGGGGAACATTGTCAGAGCAGAAGGAAGCAAGCTTTTTTCCAGGACAAACTTGTACGTGGCATGATTCATGCGTCCTTCACAAAGACAAATTTGCCCGATTCCAGCCTTGCTGAAGCACCCCCAAATCATCACCGATCCTCCACCAAATTTCAGTGGGGGCGAGACCTGGAGAGGCCTACAAGCCAGTGTCTCGCACTCACTGTGACATTTTGTGGAGAATCAGTGATGATCTGGGGGTGCTTCTGCAAGGCTATTGAAATTGAACTTCAGTTCATGAAAAAAACTAGCGTGATTATGTGTGGAATTTGCGGTTTGCCTTCAAGATAAAAGTTCCTCGTTGAAAGTGACGCAAAAGGTTACAATTGGTGGAATCATGCCCTATTTAGACTAGAGAATGTTAAACAAGTTTGTATTGCGGATCAATGAAATAGGGTATCAGTCTACTCAGTATCCAAATACATTTTTCTCAAAGTCCTCATCAGAGTTCTCAGACTCCAACATCCACATTGCATTGTTTTTCCCATAGAATAGTGTTGAATACTCATAGTTGGTTGACTGGTACAATAAATGTGGCTCAATTGACAGTTGTTTCAGAGTCCCTCAATAAGAGCTACGACGCTAATGTTCTCTGGGTGTCACTGAGTAGACTGATACCCCATGTCATTGATACACAATCCATAGGTAAGGCTGTACAGTGAAATAAGTATGCCCCCAATGCAATTTCTAAAGTCTAATACATCCAGTGTGATTAAAACAGATTTTTGTCAAATTAATAAATAGTATTTTGTTGACTTTATATAACAACATTATAACCTCGTTTTAGCATGATCTATTCAGTGATGGCATAATTCCACTATTTGTATTCATTTTTCAATGACATACTTTTATTTTGAAGGGCTAACCGCAAATTCCACTATTGCGGCTAATCCTTATTGTGGCTAGCTTCACATAGATGGGTCCGACCACCATTAATCAAATAAGAACTGTCTTATAAATTAGGTGTATTTTAGATGATGACACATTGCTAGATAGTTAACTACAGATTGTGTTGTTTTACCTATGTATTTTATGGGACGCCGTTTGGGTCTTTGCGTGTCAAAAATATACACGTGAAATAACACTATTTGACGCGTTAAATAAGCTTTTAATTTGACACGTCAAATAACAGTTCGAAACTTAGTGTATGTAAACTTCTGACCCACTGGAATTGTGATACAGTGAGTTATAAGTGAAATAATCTGTCTGTAAACAATTGTTGGGAAAATTACTTGCACATGACTTGTCATGCACGAAGTAGATGTCCTAACCGACTTGCCAAAACTATAGCTTGTTCACAATACATTTGTGGAGTGGTTTAAAAAAAACGAGTTTTAATCACTCCAACCTAACTGTATGTAAACTTCCGACTTCAACTGTAGGTACTGTCACGGTGGGGATGACGTCCTCGATGCACTTATTGATGAAGCCAGTGACTGATGTGGTGTACTCCTCAATGCCATCGGAAGAATCCCGGAACATATTCCAGTCTGTGCTAGCAAAACAGTCCTGTAGTTTAGCATCTGCTTCATCTGACCACTTTTTTAATACACTGAGTCACTGGTGTTTCCTTCTTAAATGTTTGCTTGTAAGCAGGAATCAGGAGGATAGAAGTATAGTCAGATTTGCCAAATGGAGGGCGAGGGAGAGCTTTGTATGCATGTCTGTGTGTGAAGTAAAGGTGGTCTAGAATTTTTTCCCCCTCTGGTTGCACATTTAACATGCTGATAGAAATTCGCTAAAACTGATTT
Source organism: Brachymystax lenok tsinlingensis (assembly GCA_030435695.1). Classification (NCBI taxonomy): domain Eukaryota; kingdom Metazoa; phylum Chordata; class Actinopteri; order Salmoniformes; family Salmonidae; genus Brachymystax; species Brachymystax lenok. The sequence continues at coordinate 41,531,828 of CM059812.1, forward strand.
AAGTTTCCCTGCATTAAAGTCACCGGCCACCAGGAGCGCTGCCTCTGGATGAGCGTTTTCCTGTTTGCTTATGGCGGAATACAGCTCATTGAGTGCGGTTTAAGTGCCAAATTCGCTCTGTGGTGGTACGTAAACAGCTACGTAAAATACAGATAAACGCTCTAGGTAGAGTGTGGTCTACAGCTTATGATGAGATACTTTACCTCAGGCAAGTAAAATCTTGAGATGTCCTTAGATATCGTGCACCAGCTATTGTTTACAAATATATAGGCCCCCATCCGGTGTTTGTTCTGTCTTGCGGATAGAGTGAATAACCCGCCAACTGTATGTTATTCATGTCCACTTTCAGCCACGACTCGGTGAAACATAAGATACTACAGTTTTTCATGTCCCGTTGGTAGGATATATGTGCTTTCAGTTCGTCCCATTCATTTCCCAGCGATTGAATGTTAGCTAGCAGAATGGAAGGCAAGGGCAGATTAGCCAGTCGTCGCCTGATCCTCGCAAGACATCCTAATCTTTAGCCTCGAAAATCTCAGTTTCACAGATGTTGGTGTACCGGGCCATATTAAACTAACACCAAGTTTACCATTGCAGACAGCCATATGATGTTACTCTCACTCTTGTTACAAAATTGTATTTTACCATATTTATTCAAAATCTTTATTTTATTCTGGTGAAATGGACAATCAAACACATCAGCTGTTCCTTCATTGGATAATACAGTTTCCATGCAACCTTATATCATCTTCTGATATATTCAAGGCATACTTTACCAGCATGGCTACCACAGCATTCTGCAGCGATATGCCATTCCGTCCTGGTTTGCGCTTAGTGGGACTATTGTTTGTTTTTCAACAGGACAATGACCCAACACATCTCCAGGCTGTGTAAGGGCTATTTGACCAAGATGGAGAGTGATGGAGTGCTGCATCAGATGACCTGTCCTCCACAATCACTCGACCTCAACCCAATTGAGATGGTTTGGGATGAGTTGAACTGCAGAGTAAAGGAAAAGCAGCCAACAAGTTCTCAGCATATGCGGGAACTCCTTCAAGACTATTGGAAAAGCATTCCAAGTGAAGCTGGTTGAGAGAATGCCAAGAGTGTGCAAAGCTGTCATCAAGGCAAAGGGTGGCTACTTTGAAGAATCTCAAATATATTTGTTTAACACCTTTTTTTGGTTACTACATGATTCTGTATGTGTTATTTCATAGTTTTGATGTCTTCAATATGATTCTATAATGTAGAAAATAGTAAATATAAAGAAAAACCCTGGAATGAGTAGGTGTGTCCCAACTTTTGACTGGTACTATATGTAAACAATAGATCATGCTTAACAACATATAGCGCTCGATTAACAACTCAGTCAGAGTAAAAAACAACAACTATTTAATCACAGAGTGTGTGTACATTGAATCTACATAAAAACTGACACACTCCATATTCAATTCATATCTTGGGATTTTAAAACATACAAATATATTTTTGAGTAGGCTTTCTCCAATTTGATTTCATATGGAAATAAGACCATAAACAAAAACCACAAAGCACCAATTTCCAGTAAAAGATGAGACAAGTGTGGGAGCTCATGAATTGTAAATTTGTGAAATATTGCTCTCCACACTGGCAGCTTGGGTAAGGCTTCTCCCCTGTGTGTGTTACCTCGTCTTTCAGGTGCCTAAACTGGGTAAATATCTTTCTACACTGGGAGCATTCATAACATTTCTCTCATGTGTGGATTCTTTCATGTGATTTCAGTTGCCTTAACCAGGTAAATTTAATTCCACACTGGGAGCACTGGAAAGGCTTTTCCCCTGTGTGTCTTTGCTCATGATTCTTCAGGAAGCCTGATGAGGTAAAATTCTTTCCACACTGGGAGCAGTGATGGTGCTCTTCTCCTTTGTGAGTGCTCTCATGTGATTTCAGGTTACCTAACCGGTTAAAACTCTTTCCACACTGGGAACATTGGAAAGGCTTTTCGCCTGTGTGTATTCTCTCATGTATTTTCAGGCTCCCGAACTGGGTAAAACTCTTTCCACATTGGGAACATTGGTAGGGCTTCTCTCCAGTGTGTGTTCTCTCATGCTCTTTCAGTTGCCTTAACCAGCTGAAACGCTTTTCACAATGTAAACAGTGGTAAGGCTTTTCCCCTGTGTGTACTCTTTGATGTTCCTTCAGGTTACTTAACCGTTTAAAAGTATTACCACATTGAGGGCATTTATGAGGCTTATCTCCTGTGTGTATTCTCTCATGTGATTTCAGGCAACTTAACTGTGAACATTTTTTTCCACACTGGGAGCATTGGTAAGGCTTCTCTCCTGTGTGTATTCTATTGTGTATTTTCAGGCTCCCTAACTGGGTAAAACTCTTTCCACACTGACAGCATTGGTAGGGCTTCTCTCCAGTGTGTATTCTTTCGTGCACCTTCAGTGTCCGTAATTGGGTAAAACTCTTTCCACAGTGGGAACAGTGGTGTCGTCTTGCTGGTTCAGACGTCTCTTGCTCTGGTTCTTCTGAGTCTGGTCTCTCTCCTACCAAAGACAAACCGTGTGTTTAATTTAACAGTGAGATCAGGGTCGTATTCACTAGAAACTAAACGGAACGGTGTTCACTAATGAATGCGACCCTGAATGAAACCTTCACATGATAAAACTGTCTTCCTATTAGGTTTAATCCAAATCAGATCCCTCAATAACCTGAGGCCAAGTTCCATATGTGTTTTTCTGGTGCTCATTATGAAAAATTAGTAAGTAGCCTAGCCAAAAATCAGACAATAGAAATGTGGAGTCAATTAGGCCTATTTTATAGGTTCTCATTGGTCAGCATTTGTCTCCTGTCCCTTAATTAACACAGTCCTTAATTAAAATTAACACAGTCCTCGATTAACACAGTCCTCAACATTCTAAACCGTTTTACAATGGTTTAGAATGGTGTTTTCCTGCGAATTGCATTTTGCAAATGTTTGAAAAGGATGTTTTATTGGCTGCTTCATTACAGGAGTTGCATGTTCTGTTAATATTAATTACCATAATCTTAATCTAAATATTCTTTCTGTAATGGCCACATTCATAATTATCCTTAAGGTATATATATTGGAATTCAGGCTTTATTTGAACAAATTTAGGTAGGAAATTGAATGCATCTTGGCCATTACAGAAGAGGGCAAGTCTCAAAAAAGGCTTTTCAGTCAATCATATTTCATGTCTATCTGAAAGAGCTCACAGAGCTTGTTTCTCCACTCACAGCTCTCCCCCAGTGTTAGTTATAACACGGATAGGCAAGAAGGTAAAGCTTGGCTGAACACAAACCAAAAAATGTAAGATGGTGATTTTCATTATTACTTCAGAGAGGAAAACAACCATTATGGACGTTACACCCTTCATTATGGACGTTACACCCTTCATTATGGACGTTACACCCTTCATTAAGGACGTTACACCCTTCATTAAGGACGTTACACCCTTCATTAAGGACGTTACACCCTTCATTATGGACGTTACACCCTTCATTATGGACGTTACACCCTTCATTATGGACAGTACACCCTTCATTGTGGACAGTACACCCTTCATTGTGGACGTTACACCCTTCATTATGGACGTTACACCCTTCATTATGGACAGTACACCCTTCATTAAGGACGTTACACCCTTCATTAAGGACGTTACACCCTTCATTAAGGACGTTACACCCTTCATTATGGACAGTACACCCTTCATTAAGGACGTTGCACCCTTCATTAAGGACGTTGCACCCTTCATTAAGGACGTTGCACCCTTCATTAAGGACGTTGCACCCTTCATTAAGGACGTTACACCCTTCATTATGGACGTTACACCCTTCATTATGGACGTTACACCCTTCATTATGGACAGTACACCCTTCATTGTGGACAGTACACCCTTCATTGTGGACAGTACACCCTTCATTGTGGACGTTACACCCTTCATTGTGGACGTTACACCCTTCATTATGGACAGTACACCCTTCATTATGGACAGTACACCCTTCATTAAGGACGTTACACCCTTCATTATGAACAGTACACCCTTCATTAAGGACGTTGCACCCTTCATTAAGGACGTTACACCCTTCATTATGGACGTTGCACCCTTCATTATGGACGTTGCACCCTTCATTATGGACGTTGCACCCTTCATTATGGACGTTGCACCCTTCATTAAGGACGTTGCACCCTTCATTATGGACGTTGCACCCTTCATTATGGACGTTGCACCCTTCATTATGGACGTTGCACCCTTCATTATGGACGTTGCACCCTTCATTATGGACGTTGCACCCTTCATTATGGACGTTGCACCCTTCATTATGGACGTTGCACCCTTCATTATGGACGTTACACCCTTCATTATGGACGTTACACCCTTCATTAAGGACGTTACAGACGGACGGACATTCAGATCTTAAATATTTATTGATTAAAATATATCTAACACGTTGGTTTACATTTTGCATGTTTTTAAGTAGATGGGCAAAACGAGTGACCCAAGAGACTGAGCGTGGTCGTCAGTGCCAGGCGGGCCCGATCCAGTGTCTCAGAAACGGCCGCCCTCCTGGGCTTTTCACGCCTGACAGTGTCTAGGGTTGGAGGCAAAGGAGGGTCTGACCCGGTACTAGATGAGTGTCTCTCTTAATTGTTAATGTTTTCTCTAAATAAGCTTTATTGTACAATTAAAGGTCAAATACACTGCATTTCAAACAGTCATCAATAATCTAATGAATTCAGGGCTTGTGAAATTATACCCAAGCTAAATATATGCCTTCCACAACCATAAGTTTAAATAGTTTAATTCTTTAGGCATCATCAGGAGTGGTGACGGTTTTGGAGAGTCTGGCGTGCCCAAAGTAAAATTCCTGCCACTCAGGCCCAGAAACTAGGATATGCACATAATTAGTACTATTGGATAGGAAACACTGAAGTTTCTAAAACTGTTAAAATAATGTATTTGACTATAACAGAACTGATATAGCAGGCAAAAACCCCGAGAAAAATCCATCCGGATTTGCATTTTTCTTTTTAGATGACCTTTTTCTCCTGGCTGCCAATGGGATTTCCTGTTATCTAGGACTCAGACTGCAGTACCTATGGCTTCCACTGGATGTCAACAGTCTTTAGACAGGGTTTCAAGACAAATAGCAGAAGAATTTAGAAGTGGACCCAGGAACTCAATAGAATGACATGCGCGTTCACGGTCTCGCGCGCTCAGTTTTTTTTTTTTTTTCCTTTCCTATCGTTCAGGTTATCATCCGGGTGAAATATTATAGTAAATATACATAAGTGTACCTAAGGATACATTATAAATAATGTTTGATTTGTTTGGACAAAGTTGATAGGTATAGTTTGAACGCATACTCTTCACGGTTCAATGGGCGACTCAACAGTGGATTTTCTGAACATAACGTGCCAACCAAACAGAGATTTATGGATATAATAAATGACTTTTTCTAACAAAAGAACCATTGGATGTCTAAGTTGGACACTTGGGATGCCCCCATCAGAAGTTCTTCGAAAGGTAAGTGATTTATTTTAGCTCTTATATGGGTTTTGTGTGACCCGCGCTGGTTATGAATTTATGCAAATGCATAAATATGAGAGGTGCTATCTTCAAACAATCAAATGTTGTGCTTTCACCGTAAAGCCTTGAAATCTGAAAGCGCTGTGATATTGCAAAGAATCAGAGCTTTTGATGACTATGCAACACTTGTATATTGATGAATGTTTAATAATTCAACTTTTGGATTTTTTATTTGGTGCCTTACATTTCACCAGGTAGTGTCGGGAACGGCCAGTTAGCGCCCCGTTTATCCCTAAAATTAACCTGCTTTTATGCAATAATCTGGCTTTCAAGTTCATGAAAATGCTCTGTTGGTTACAAATTTAACCAGAGCCATGAATAATGCACAGTCACAGTACCAACTTCTTGTAGCAGGAATTATAGAAAATTAACAGGGGTCTCAAACAATCTCTCGAGCACAAGCGCTAGTGAGTAGCCAGCTAATCTTTATATTTCAAGTTTCGCCAAGTTGGATCTATTTTCTAGCTAACAAGGTAGAACAGTTGAATTGTTATGAACACACCCTTCTGTCCGTCTCCAACTGTTTGAACAGCCTGCTGGCCTGTCCACTTTGTTCAGATGTTCTCATTCTGAGAAATAAGGTTCCAGCTGCCAATTCCTTATAAATAGTTTTTTATGCTTATTGCACATGTCTAAAACACAGACTAGATAGCTAGTAGAACAGTCTGTGGCTAAAATGCTGCTAGCAGTACCGCAATGCCGCATGACATGAACTGTGCATTACGCCTCGATCATACAGCGTCGTTGCATTTTGGGGTACACCGGAAGTACATTCATTTCCAATGGAACGCTGCGTTTGCCCTGCAGCATTTGTATTGGAGAGGCAGTTGCAGTGCTTTCTGTGTGGCGCATACGTTGAGTTCTCCTCTACTACAGTAAAATAATGTCTCAATGTGTTTCAGCGTCCATATGACCATTTCTATAACGAGTTGAAACTGCTTGTTGTTGTGAGTGGCAGGAGGAGGGGCTTGGTGTCAGGAGGAGGGGCTTGGTGCCAGGAGGAGGGGCTTGGTGTCACAGCACAGAAGGAGCAAAGGAGATGAGACCAATAAAACCTTGATTCTTGCAATACAGGCATTTGGAACATCGCGCTAAAACCTACATTCAAATTAGTTCAATTAATTTGTAATATCGCCCAGCCCTAATTACAGGTAGCCTGAATAGTATACAAGGCCCTAATTACAGGCTTGCCTGAATAGTATACAAGGCCCTAATTACAGGTAGCCTGAATAGTATACAAGGCCCTAATTACAGGTAGCCTGAATAGTATACAAGGCCCTAATTACAGGTAGCCAGGCACCAAACCAAACCCTGTTATTTTTTTCTCTTTATATATAACAAAAAAATATATATATATATACACTGCTCAAAAAAATAAAGGGAACACTTAAACAACACAATGTAACTCCAAGTCAATCACACTTCTGTGAAATCAAACTGTCCACTTAGGAAGCAACACTGATTGACAATACATTTCACATGCTGTTGTGCAAATGGAATAGACAACAGGTGGAAATTATAGGCAATTAGCAAGACACCCCCAATAAAGGAGTGGTTCTGAAGGTGGTGACCACAGACCACTTCTCAGTTCCTATGCTTCCTGGATGATGTTTTGGTCACTTTTGAATGCTGGCGGTGCTTTCACTCTAGTGGTAGCATGAGACGGAGTCTACAACCCACACAAGTGGCTCAGGTAGTGCAGCTCATCCAGGATGGCACATCAATGCGAGCTGTGGCAAGAAGGTTTGCTGTGTCTGTCAGCGTAGTGTCCAGAGCATGGAGGCGCTACCAGGAGACAGGCCAGTACATCAGGAGACGTGGAGGAGGCCGTAGGATGGCAACAACCCAGCAGCAGGACCACTACCTCCGCCTTTGTGCAAGGAGGAGCACTGCCAGAGCCCTGCAAAATGACCCCCAGCAGGCCACAAATGTGCATGTGTCTGCTCAAACGGTCAGAAACAGACTCCATGAGGGTGGTATGAGGGCCCAACGTCCACAGGTGGGGGGATGTGCTTACAGCCAAACACCGTGCAGGACGTTTGGCATTTGCCAGAGAACACCAAGATTGGCAAATTCGCCACTGGCGCCCTGTGCTCTTCACAGATGAAAGCAGGTTCACACTGAGCACGTGACAGACGTGGCAGGGTCTGGAGACGCCGTGGAGAACGTTCTGCTGCCTGCAACATCCTCCAGCATGACCGGTTTGGCGGTGGGTCAGTCATGGTGTGGGGTGGCATTTCTTTGGGGGGCCGCACAGCCCTCCATGTGCTCGCCAGAGGTAGCCTGACTGCCATTAGGTACCGAGATGAGATCCTCAGACCCCTTGTGAGACCATATGCTGGTGCAGTTGGCCCTGGGTTCCTCCTAATGCAAGACAATGCTAGACCTCATGTGGCTGGAGTGTGTCAGCAGTTCCTGCAAGAGGAAGGCATTGATGCTAAGGACTGGCCCGCCCGTTCCCCAGACCTGAATCCAATTGAGCACATCTGGGACATCATGTCTCGCTCCATCCACCAATGCCACGTTGCACCACAGACTGTCCAGGAGTTGGCGGATGCTTTAGTCCAGGTCTGGGAGGAGATCCCTCAGGAGACCATCCGCCACCTCATCAGGAGCATGCCCAGGCGTTGTAGGGAGGTCATTCAGGCACGTGGAGGCCACACACACTACTGAGCCTCATTTTGACTTGTTTTAAGGACATTACATCAAAGTTGGATCAGGCTGTAGTGTGGTTTTCCACTTTAATTTTGAGTGTGACTCCAAATCCAGACCTCCATGGGTTGATAAATTTGATTTCCATTGATAATTTTTGTGTGATTTTGTTGTCAGCACATTCAACTATGTAAAGAAAAAAGTATTTAATAAGATTATTTCATTCATTCAGATCTATGATGTGTTATTTTAGTGTTCCCTTTATTTTTTTGAGCAGTGTATATATAAATAATCTTAGCCAGACAACATTATCTTTCAAGATATCAACAATTGCTTATGGATGTTAGGAATATCATGGCGCTGGAAAAGTATCCTGAAAGGAAAGAAACCAATATAAACCATGTAAAAAAAAAAAACTTTGATGAAAGTTCTCTTTACAGGTTTTACAAAAAACATTTCCTCTCACAATCACCCGTTCCTCCCTATCTTTACAAGACTGTAGAACACACAAACAAAAACGCAAGACACTTCAATGTGACCTGTACTGCTTCATTAGCATCTTCTTAACTAAAACTGGAGGAAAGCTGTGATTGGATATAAACAAGCTCTCTGAGCCCTTTCTAAAAGCCATGAAATATGATTGGCTGAAAATATACATATATATATATTTTGACTTAGCCCCCTACTATCTAATGGTCAAAATTCAGGCAATTTCATCCCTAAACATTTCAAATAAAGCCTGAACTCCAAAATATAGACCTTAAAAAGGGCTGATTTGGGATTTTGCCACTGAGGCTCTTCAGCTACTTCCCCAGAGTCAAGATGAACTTGTGGATTACATTTGTATGTCTCGGTGTCCTGTATGAAGGAAGTTAGAGGTAGTTTTCCCGAGACAATGCTAACTAGCGTTAGCACAATGACTGGAAGTCTATAGGTATCTGCTAGCATATACCCATAGACTTCCAGTCATTTTGTTAACGCGCTCGCAAAAAAAATAAAGCTTCTATTTGTTTTATTTCTCCAACATGCCAACATTTAGAATTCCGATTTCCTGGGTATACATTCTGCCCAAGGGGTACTACAGACAAACACATCAAACATTTAATTTATATTTTGTCTGTGCATTCTGAGAGACATTAAAGTTGTAATTTCCCGTGCAAATGTAATGTCCATAACGCTGGAATCGCCCATAACTTCAGGAGAATGACCCTTTAAAATCACATCAGTTCAACATAAATAAATATTCAGGGACATCAGTTCAACAACTGCAGAGTTTGTGCCCATGTTTTTAATACAGTACTCACTGGTGTTAATCAGATCTCCATTCTGCTCTTCTTCCTCCTCCAATGTGACCGTAATCTCCCCCTCCTCCTTCACTCCAAACACGTCTTCCTCCTCTTTCACCGTGACAGTCGTCTCCTCTTTCACTGTAAAAACTGCACCCTCTTGTTTAACTTCTTCCTCCTCTTTCACTGTAACAGCCTCATCCTCTACTTCTTGTTTAACAGTGACAGCCTCCTCTTCCTTCTCCTCTTTCACGAGAGCATCTTTCTCCGTCCAGCAGACCTCCTCTTTTGCAGGGGGGTCGTAGCTTTTTGAACACATGGTCGAGGATGTTAGCTAACTAGTTAGTATTAGTGACTAGCCTAGTGTTACTGCTACCTTAACCAGACAGCTAGCTGACGTACATATGCTATTAAAATGGGTAACTAGTAGAAAATACAGAAGTGTGTTTAAAACAGTGGCTAATAATCACCGAAAGCGTATAAAGAGCTCACATGTTTCCGCTATGTTGGCTAGCAAAGCTACCGAGGTCGCTGTTGTGGTTGGTGAAGAAACGTCCCGTCCATTAGATTATACGTCACAATGGCAGCTTTGCCTGAAAGACGCCATTCGCCATCTGCTGACTAGAGTGGGTAACGCAGTTTAGGAAATTAATATGTATTTTATTGATTTTCATTTATTTAATTAAAGAATCATGTTAAATGAAAACATACAAACATAGATGTTTATAATGAACAGACTAGGTCTATACTGCTCCTACATGTTGTAACAATACATCATGTAGATGTATATAATGAACAGACTAGGTCTATACTGCTCCTACATGGTGTAACAATACATCATGTATATGTATATCATGAACAGACAAGGTCTATACTGCTCCTACATGGTGTAACAATACATCATGTAGATGTATATAATGAACAGACCAGGTCTATACTGCTCCTACATGGTGTAACAATACATCATGTAGATGTATATAATGAACAGACAAGGTCTATACTGCTCCTACATGGTGTAACAATACATCATGTAGATGTATATAAATGAACAGACAAGGTCTATGCTGCTCCTACATGGTGTAACAATACATCATGTAGATGTATATAATGAACAGACTAGGTCTATACTGCTCCTACATGGTGTAACAATACATCATGTATATGTATATAATGAACAGACTAGGTCTATGCTGCTCCTTCATGGTGTAACAATACATCATGTAGATGTATATAATGAACAGACTAGGTCTATGCTGCTCCTACATGTTGTAACAATACATCATGTAGATGTATATAATGAACAGACTAGGTCTATACTGATCCTACATGTTGTAACAATACATCATGTAGATGTATATAATGAACAGACTAGGTCTATGCTGCTCCTACATGGTGTAACAATACATCATGTAGATGTATATAATGAACAGACTAGGTCTATGCTGCTCCTACATGGTGTAACAATACATCATGTAGATGTATATAATGAACAGACTAGGTCTATGCTGCTCCTACATGGTGTAACAATACATCATGTAGATGTAAGGTGCATTCGGAAAGTATTCAGACTCCTTTACTTTTTCCAAATGTTGTTACGTTACAGCCTTATTCTAAAATAGATTCAATAATTTTTCCCCTCATCAATCTACACACGATACCCCATAATGACAAAGCGAAAACATGTTTTTAGAAATGTTTGATGACAGATTTGCACATTCTTGGCATTCTCACAACCAGCTTCATGAGGTAGTCACCTGGAATGCATTTCAATTAACAGGTGTGCCTGTGTGAAATACTTTCTTACGTACATCGGCTAATGTCTTTTTACTGTTGCTTTTATTTCTTTACTTACCTATTGTTCACCTAATACCCTTTTGCACTGTTGGTTAGAGCCTGTAAGTAAGCATTTCACTGTAAGGTCTACACCCGTTGTATTCGGCGTACGTGACAAATAAACTTTGATTTGATTTATCCTGTACCCAACCCTACCCCTAAACCGGATTCATATTCTGTAACCAACCCTACCCCTAAACCAAGTTCATATCCTGTAACCAACCCTACCCCTAAACCAGGTTCATATCCTGTACCCAACCCTACCCCTAAACCAGGTTCATATCCTGTACCCAACCCTACCCTAAACCAGGTTCATATCCTGTACCCAACCCTACCCCTAAACTGGGTTCATATCCTGTACCCAACCCTACCCTTAAACCAGGTTCATATCCTGTACCCAACCCTACCCCTAAACCAGGTTCATATCCTGTACCCAACCCTACCCTTAAACCAGGTTCATATCCTGTACCCAACCCTACCCCTAAACCAGGTTCATATCCTGTACCCAACCCTACCCTTAAACCAGGTTCATATCCTGTACCCAACCCTACCCCTAAACCAGGTTCATATCCTGTACCCAACCCTACCCTAAACCAGGTTCATATCCTGTACCCAACCCTACCCCTAAACTGGGTTCATATCCTCTACCCCCTCTTTATTTTTGTTATCTTCTTTACATGTTGTAAAGCAAATAAAGTTTGTTTTAATTAAGTAAAGCCGAGGACGACAAGAAACGGTGAACTACAGTCGTGGCCAAAAGTTTTGAGAATGACACAAATATGAATTTCCACAAAGTTTGCTGCTTCAGTGTCTTTAGATATTTTTGTCAGATGTTACTATGGAATACTGAAGTATAATTACAAGCATTTCATAAGTGTCAAAGGCTTTTATTGACAATTACATGAAGTTGATGCAAAGAGTCCATATTTGCAGTGTTGACCCTTCTTTTTCAAGACCTCTGAAATCCACCCTGGCATGCTGTGAATTTCTGGGCCACTTCCTGACTGATGGCAGCCCATTCTTGCATAATTAATGCTTGGAGTTTGTCAGAATTTGTGGGTTTTGTTTGTGCACCCGCCTCTTGAGGATTGACCACAAGTTCTCAATGGGATTAAGTTCTGGGGAGTTTCCTGGCCTTGGACCCAAAATATTGATGTTTTGTTCCCCGAGCCACTTAGTTATCACTTTTGCCTTATGGCAAGGTGCTCCATCATGCTGGAAATGGCATTGTTCGTCACCAAACTGTTCCTGGATGGTTGGGAGAAGTTGCTCTCGGAGGATGTGTTGGTACCATTCTTTATTCATGGCTGTGTTCTTAGGCAAAATTTGATTTGGAGTGAGCCCACTCCCTTGGCTGAGAAGCAACCCCACACATGAATGGTATCAGGATGCTTTACTGTTGGCATGACACAGGACTGATGGTAGCGCTCACCTTGTCTTCTCCGGACAAGCTTTTTTCCGGATGCCCCAAACAATTGGAAAGGTGATTCATCAGAGAAAATGACTTTACCCCAGTCCTCAGCAGTCCAATCCCTGTACCTTTTGCAGAATATCAGTCGGTCCCTGATGTTTTTCCTGGAAAGAAGTGGCTTCTTTGCTGCCCTTCTTGACACCAGGCCATCCTCCAAAAATCTTCGCCTCACTGTGCGTACAGATGCACTCACACCTGCCTGCTGCCATTCCTGAGCAAGCTCTGTACTGGTGGTGTCCCGATCCCGCAGCTGAATCAACTTTAGGAGACGGTCCTGGAGCTTGCTGGAGTTTCTTGGGCGCCCTGAAGCCTTCTTCACAACAATTGAACCGCTCTCCTTGAAGCTCTTGATGATCCGATAAATGGTTGATTTAGGTGCAATCTTACTGGGAGCAATATCCTTGCCTGTGAAGCCCTTTAATATTTGATTTATATTCGTCTCACTCTAAATACTTTTGGGCATGACTGTACAATGCCCCTCACCCTTGTCCAACCCCAAACCTGATCCAGAAACAGAGAAGACGGATCAAAACCCTGAGCTGTCCCTACATCCCAAAGTTCTTTGTCTCTCTCAGGGAAATTGATTATTAAAAACACATTTTGGAGATATATTACAAAATAAACACAAAGACTGCATGGGGGCTTTAAAGCCACATTCTCTAAGATACATATCCATCACATATGTAAACAGTAGATCATGATTAACAACATATAGCGCTCGATTAACAACACACACAAAAATCAGAGTCAGAGTAAAAAGAAAATACTATTTAATCACAGAGAGTGTGTACATTGAATCTACATAAAAACTGCTACACTCCATATTCAATTAATGTCTCGGGATTTAAAAAAACAAAACATACATGTATTTTTGAGTAGGTTTTCTCCAATTTGATTTCATATGGAATTAAGAGCATAAACAAAATGACAAAACACCAATTTTCAGTCAAAAACATATAAGACAAGTATGTATATTACCTCATGAATTGTAAGTATGTGAAATATCACTCTCTCCACACTGGGAGCATGGGTAAGGCTTATCCCCTGTGTGTAACCTTGTCTTTCAGGTGCCTAAACTGGGTAAATGTCATTCCACACTGGGAGCAGTGGAAAGGTTTTTCCTGTGTGTGTCTTTGCTCATTAATCTTCAGCAGGTTAAACTATTTCCACACAGAGCGGTGATTGGGCTTTTCTCCTGTGTGTCCACTCATGTGATTTCAGGTTACTTAAGCGGTTAAAACGATTTCCACATTGGGAACATTGGTAGGGCTTCTCTCCGGTGTGTGTTCTCTCATGCTCTTTCAGTTGCCTTAAAGTGCTGAAATTCTTTTCACAATGGAAACAGTGGTACGGCTTTTCCCCTGTGTGTACTCTTTCATGTTCCTTCAGGTTACTTAGCCGCTTAAAAGTATTACCACATTGAGGGCATTTGTGAGGCTTATCTCTGGTGTGTATTATCTCATGTGATTTCAGGCAACTTAACCGTTTACATCTCTTTCCACACTGGGAGCATTGGTAAGGCTTTTCTCCTGTGTGTATTCTATTATGTATTTTCAGGCTCCCTAGCTGGGTAAAACTCTTTCCACACTGGGAACATTGGTAGGGCTTCTCTCCGGTGTGTGTTCTCTCATGCGCTTTCATTTGCCTTAACCAGCGGAAACGCTTTTCACAATGGAAACAGTGGTAAGGCTTTTCCCCCGTGTGTACTCTTTTATGGTCCTTCAGGTTACTTAACCGCTTAAAAGTATTACCACATTGAGGGCATTTGTGAGGCTTATCTCCTGTGTGTATTATCTCATGAGATTTCAGGCAACTTAACTGTGAAAATCTCTTTCCACATTGGGAGCATTGGTAAGGCTTCTCTCCTGTGTGTATTCTATTATGTATTTTCAGGCTCTCTAACTGGGTAAAACTCTTTCCACACTGGGAACATTGGTAGGGCTTCTCTCCAGTGTGTATTCGTTCATGCACCTTCAGTGTCCGTAATTGAGTAAAACCTTTTCCACACTGGGAGCAGTGGTGTCGTCTTCCTGGTTCCGACGTCTCTGGTTCTTCTGAGTCTGGTCTCTCTCCTGCCAAAGACAGTGTTTCATTTAACAGAGAGATCAGGGTCATATTATTTGTTGTGATATGTGTTTTGTCCTATATTTATATTGTATTTATTAATTTATTTTAAACCCATGCCCCTGTCGCCGCAGGAGGCCTTTTGGTAGGCCGTCATTGTAAATAAGAATTTGTTCTTAACTGATTTGCCTAGTTAAATAAAGATTAAATAAAAAAATAGGGAGAGACGACTAGTGGAACTTATCCAATAAGAAACGCTTGTTTTTGTTTTCCGATGCAAAACATTTTGCTGCGGTGTGCACAAAAGAATACGGCCCTGAATGAAACCTCCACATGATAAAACTGTCTTCCCGTGAGGTTGAATCCATATCAGATCCCTCAATAACCTGAGGTCAAGTTAATCACTAGGACAAAGGCAAGCAGTACAACAGCTGGAAACCAAGTCTCATCAAGAAAAGTAATCCCCCTTCCCCTCCCCTCCCCACACACTCTTTGTAGTTTTAAAGGAGGACTGAACGCAGTGATTCCACATGTTTTCTGGTGTTCATTATGAAGAATTAGATTTGGGTCTTGGGGGTGTGGTTGGGGGTGTGGTTTCAATGTGGTTTCGATGTGGTTGTCATACCCTGGCAGTTACTGTTGTTTGTTGCTCCAAATTCACCATAGCAACAAGATAGCCACTACCACTTCATCAAAATAGGCTAGTCAGAATGAATCTAAGCTAGATCAAAAAAACTGTCATTCATTTTGACGTTTTTACTAAGGTCTTCGTCACATAATTTTATATCCAGCTAAGGTGTTTAGTTAAAAAAATGTGCATGAAAACTAGTCAGCATACAGTAAGTATCGAGTCAGCTGCGGACTGATTTCTGAGAACACGTTTATAACATCACCCGCAAGCTGTCAAACTACTGTTAATAAAGCACAAGCTGCTACACGCCGTTTATCAGTGCCTTGCTAGCTAGCTAAAAATTCACTGTTTATCAGTGCCTTGCTAGCTAGCTAAATTCACTGTTTATCAGTGCCTTGCTAGCTAGCTAAAAATTCACTGTTTATCAGTGCCTTGCTAGCTAGCTAAAAATTCACTGTTTATCAGTGCCTTGCTAGCTAGCTAAATTCACTGTTTATCAGTGCCTTGCTAGCTAGCTAAAAATTCACTGTTTATCAGTGCCTTGCTAGCTAGCTAAAAATTCACTGTTTATCAGTGCCTTGCTAGCTAGCTAAAAATTCACTGTTTATCAGTGCCTTGCTAGCTAGCTAAATTCACTGTTTATCAGTGCCTTGCTAGCTAGCTAAAAATTCACTGTTTATCAGTGCCTTGCTAGCTAGCTAAAAATTCACTGTTTATCAGTGCCTTGCTAGCTAGCTAAAAATTCACTGTTTATCAGTGCCTTGCTAGCTAGCTTAATTCACTGTTTATCAGTGCCTTGCTAGCTAGCTTAATTCCAATGTTTGTAAATGAAGCTAGAAAGTAGGTAGACACATTGAGCAACCATGCCACAATCAGCTTATCAAGTCACTGGTTTCAGACCCATTTAGTTATTTACAACTTTCTCACTATATCTATTACCAGAGTGAGAGTCTGTCTGGCAGTGTTTCATTGTGAAAATGTTTACAAAACAGGCAGCCAGACACAAAATGGTCAAGAATGGGTTTTGAATTTTGGAATATTTACAAGTGGCAGTTGGGATACAAGTGCGCATTGTCTCAATTCTTATTTTGCTCAAAACAGTCGCAGACTCGAGGAAATAAATATAATTACCGCCAGCCAAATTGAACGTTATACTTTTTTTTTTAAAACATAGCAAAATAATGTTTTTTATTAATTAATGGAAATACCTGTCAATTTTAATGCATTCAACATGTCAGTCTATAGGTTAATTTGCATAATTTAGTGGAATGAAATTGCAGCGTGTGTATTTTCTTTAGTCGTCATGTATCTTATCACACGCGCACAGCATAGGAGCCTATGAACGGAATTTCACCTGTCAGACAGCGGCAGGCTGACCACTGGCGGTTCTGGGGGCAGGGGGCCAGTGCCCTGTGACAACAATTTTGGACCCCCTTGTGGCCCCCCTAAATGTGGAGTATGAAATAATTTTTGCATAACACATTTTTGCTATCGTTCTTTTTTTACACTGATATTAGACAGTGGCAACGTGGAACACTAATTAAACCCACACATTTACTAGAGGGACATTGTCTTTTGCCTACTAATGCCTGCAATGAAGTGAAGAAAACGATATGACAACAATAACGTCTAATGTAACTGGCCCCTCTAACAGTACAACTGGCCCCAGCTTGGCCCCCCCCCAGTTGAAAGGGTCTAGAACCTCCACTGAGGCTGACAACAGCTTGTTGCTGTTGGAGTGAACCATCTGCTTTAATAAGCCCAGTCACTGTGCAACAATTCTAAATGCAATCACGTGTAAAAAAAAAAAGAAGAAAAAAAAAAAGACGATTAAAAAGATCTACAATTTGTATTTCTCAACTGGTAATTGAAGCGCACCTCCCATTCGCCATTCAAGTGCATAGCCAACAGTAGGCAGACTTGCAATGTGAGCTTGAGGCAGTATGCATATTTTGAAAACATATACCTAATTGTTTGAAACCTGAACTTTACTTTTACATATTATGAAGGATGTCTTTCTTTGCTTCAAAGTAGCCTAGCCAAAATCCGACAATAGAAACGTGGGTTCAATTAGGCCTATTTTATTGGTTCTCATTGGTCAGCATTTGTCTCCTGTTCAACTGTCTATCGTTGTCATATTAGCAACCCACGCATCTTTAGATTTCCCTCTCTTTCTAAGATCCTGACGGAGATTTTAAACATCTGTCACATTTTGAACCGCTCGCATCAGGTGAGCTGTTTAGAATGGTGTTTTCCCGCGAATTGCATTTTGGCAAATGTTTGAAAATAACCTTTTATTGGCTGCTTCATTACAGGAGTTACATATTCTGTTAACATGAATTACCATAATATGAATATGATGATGTCATTATGAGAATTCGTGGGTGGAACCTCTAATTGGTTACACCACACAGTGCATGCAGGTCCGCAAAATTTCTCGAATGACCAGTAAGTTAAAAATATTCACGGTCACGTTGTCCGGCGCCACATTTTCCTAACTGAAACAATGCCACGTTCACAATTATCCTTAAGGTGTGTATATATATTGGTAGGATGGCAAGTCTCAAAAAAGTATTTCCAGTCAATCATATTTTATGACTTTTTGAAAGAAGAGTGTTTCTCCACTCACAGCTGTCCCCCAGTGTTAGTTAAAACATGGATAGACATATCGAAAGAAAGGCTTGGCTGAACACAAAAACTATACTTTTTTAAATATTGTGATTTTCATGATTAATCTAGAGAGGAAAACAACCGTTATGGACGTTACACCCTTCATTATGGACGTTACACCCTTCATTAAGGACGTTACACCCTTCATTATGGACGTTACACCCTTCATTATGGACGTTACACCCTTCATTATGGACGTTACACCCTTCATTATGGACGTTACACCCTTCATTATGGACGTTGCACCCTTCATTATGGACGTTACACCCTTCATTATGGACGTTACACCCTTCATTATGGACGTTACACCCTTCATTATGGACGTTACAGACGGACGGACATTCAGATCTGAAATATTTCTTGATTCAAATCTATCATAACATATTGGTTTACATTTGGAATGTTAAGTAGTAGAACCTTAGGTGTCAATAATTACAGGTAGGGCTGGGCTATATGGCCTAAAAATCACATTAAAAAACATTTAACTTATGGGTGTTTTATTATATCCAGTCACTGGCCAGTTTATTAGGTAAACCGCCTTGCTCACGAAAATTGATCGCTCCTACAGACAGTGTGTCACATGGCCGTGGCTTGCTATATAAAGCAGGCAGACAGGCATCGAGGAATTCAGTTATTGTTCGGTATAGTCGTCAGTGCCAGGCGGGCCGGATCCAGTGTCTCAGAAACAGCCTCCCTCCTGGGTTTTTCCCGCATGACAGTATCTAGGGTTTACAGAGAATGGTGTGACAAACATACAAAAACATCCAGTCAGCGGCAGTCCTTTGAGGGCGAAAAGAGCTCGTTGATGAGGCCAAAGGGCGGCGGGTAGCCTAGTGGTTAGAGTGTAGGGGCGGCAGGTAGCCTAGTGGTTAGAGTGTAGGGGCGGCAGGTAGCCTAGTGGTTAGCGCGATGGACTAGTATCCGAACGGTTGCAAGATTGAGTCCCCGAGCCGACAAGGTTAAAAATCTGTCGTTCTACCCCTGAACAAGACAGTTAACCCACTGTTCCTAGGCCGTCATTGTAAATAAGAGTTTGTTAAAACCTCGAGGCTAGGGGGCAGTGTTCGGAAGTACGGAGAGTCTGACGTGCCCAAAGTAAACTGCCTGTTACTCAGGCCCAGAAGCTAGGATATGCATATAATTGGTAGTATTGAATAGAAAACACTCTGAAGTTTCTAAAACTGTTAAAATAATGTCTGAGTATAACAGAACTGACAAAAGGTGTGTTTAGGTCACAGTCTTTCCATTGACTCCCTATTGACTATACGTGACAATAGCTCCCAGATTGCAGTTTCTATGGCTTCCACTAGATGTCAACAGT
This sequence comes from Brachymystax lenok tsinlingensis, assembly GCA_030435695.1. NCBI lineage: Eukaryota > Metazoa > Chordata > Actinopteri > Salmoniformes > Salmonidae > Brachymystax > Brachymystax lenok. The sequence continues at coordinate 41,551,356 of CM059812.1, forward strand.
CTTTAGACATGTTTTCAGACTTGTTTTTTGAAAAACAAACAAGAAATTGTTGTTTTTCCAGGTGGCTCATGATAAGGACACTAGTACTTTGGCGCGCGTGAATGGGTGCGTGCTCTTCGTTATTTCTCTTCCCTATTGAACACTATTCTCCGTCTGAAATATTATAGTTTATTTAGATATTAGACAACCTGAGGATTAACTAGAAACATTGTTTGACTTGTTTGGACGAACTGTACCAGTAACTTTTGGGATTTCTTTGTCTGCATGTTGAACGACTGGATTACAGAACTCCATGGCGCCAACTAAACTGACTTTTTGGGATATAAAGGACTTTACTGAACAAAACAACCATTCTTTGTGTTCCTGGGACCCTTGGGATTGCAAACAGAGGAAGATCTATCTTCAAAAGGTAAGTGATTTATTTTATCGCTATTTGTGATTTTGTAACGCCTGTGCTGGTTTGAATAATATGTTGTGGGGCGCTGTCCTCAGAGAATCAAATGTTCTGCTTTCGCCGTAAAGCCTATTGTAAATCCGACAACGCGGTTCGATTACCAAGATTCAAAGCTTTTGAATGGTGTATAACACTTGTATTTTCATGAATGTTTAATATTACTATTTTTGTCATTTGAATTTGGCGTTCTGCATTGCCCCGGATGTTGTCGTAGGTGGACCGCTAGCGTCCCACGATCCCTAAGAAGTTTTAAACCTCTTTCTACACTGGGAGCAGTGGTAAGGCTTCTCCCTGTCTGTATTTTCTCATGTGTTTTCAGGTGTCCTTTCTGGTTAAAACTCTTTCCACACTGGGAGCAGTGGTACGGCTTCAGAGAGGTTTTAACTGACTTGCCTCGTTAATGAGGTAAAAGGAGAATGGCAATAATCGTGCAAGCTAATAGGCGGGCGACAAAGAACGACATCTCAGAATGCACAACTGGTCGATCCTTGTCATGGATAGACTATTTCAGCAGACAACCACACTGGGTTCCACTCCTATCAGCCTAAAACAAGAAGAAGCCGCTAGCATATACCCATAGACTTCCGGTCATTTTGTTAACGCTGGTTAGCAATTGTGCTAGTGCTAGTTAGCAACTTCCTTCAAACTGTTCGCAAAGACATACAAATTATAGCCACGAGTTCATCTGACTCTGTGAAAGTAGATAAAAGGGCTCATTGCCAAAATCACGAAGTATCCCTGTAAGGATAATTATAAATGTGGCTTCCTTTGGAAATTACTAACTTTTTAATTTTTATTTCACCTTTATTTAACCAGGTAGGCAAGTTGAGAACAAGTTCTCATTTACAACTGCGACCTGGCCAAGATAAAGCAAAGCAGTTCGACACATACAACAACACAGAGTTACACATTGGAGGAAACAGACATACAGTCAATAATACAATAAAAAAAAGAAAATAAAAAAATCTATATACAATGTGTGCAAATGAGGTAAGATAAGGAACATAAGTCAATAAATAGGCCATGGTGGCGAAGTAATTACAATATAGCAATTTAACACTGGAACGGTAGATGTGTAGTAGATGAATGTGCAAAGTAAAAATACTGGGGTGCAAAAGAGCAAGATAAATAAATTAATACGGTAGAGGATGAGGTAGTTGGTTGGGCTATTAACAGATGGGCTATGTACAGGTGCAGTGATCTGTGAGCTGCTCTGACAGCTGGTGCTTAAAGCTAGTGAGGGAGATAAGTGTCTCCAGTTTCAGTGATTTTTGTAGTTCGTTCCAGTCATTGGCAGGAGAGAATTGGAAGGAAAGGCGGCCAAAGGAGGAATTGGCTTTGGGGGTGACCAGTGAGATATACCTGCTGGAGCGCGTGCTACGGGTGGGTGCTGCTATGGTTACCAGCGAGCTGAGATAAGGTGGGGCTTTACCTAGCAGGGACTTGTAGATGACCTGGAGCCAGTGGGTCTGGTGACGAGTATGTAGCGAGGGCCAGCCGACTAGAGCATACAGGTCGCAGTGGTGGGTGGTATAAGGGGCTTTAGTGACAAAGCGGATGGCACTGTGATAGACTGCATCCAGTTTGCTGAGTAGAGTATTGGAAACTGTTTTGTAGATGACATCGCCGAAGTCGAGGATCAGTAGGATAGTCAGTTTTACTAGTGCAAGTTTGGCAGCATGAGTGAAGGAGGCTTTGTTGCGAAATAGAAAACCGATTCTAGATTTGATTTTGGATTTAATGTGAGTCTGGAAGAAGAGTTTACAGTCTAGCCAGACACCTAGGTATTTGTAGTTGTCCACATATTCTAGGTCAAAGCCGTCCAGAGTAGTGATGCTAGTCGGGTGGGCGGGTGCAGGCAGCGAAAGGTTGAAAAGCATGCATTTGGTTTTATTAGCGTTTAAGAGCAGTTGGAGGCAACGGAAGGAGTGTTGTATGGCATTGAAGCTCGTTTGGAGGTTAGTTAACACAGTGTCCAAAGAAGGGCCAGAAGTATACAGAATGGTGTCTCTGCATAGAGGTGGATCAGAGAATCACCAGCAGCAAGAGCGACATCATTGAGGTATACAGAGAAGAGAGTCGGCCCAAGAATTGAACCCTGTGGCACCCCCATAGAGACTGCCAGAGGCCCGGACAACAGGCCCTCCGATTTAACACACTGAACTCTGTCGGCAAAGTAGTTGGTGAACCAGGCGAGGCAATCATTTGAGAAACCAAGGCTGTTGAATCTGCCGATAAGGATATGGTAATTGACAGAGTTGAAAGCCTTGGCCAGGTCAATGAATACGGCTGCACAGTAATGTCTCTTATCGATGGCGGTTATGATATCGTTTAGTACCTTGAGCGTGGCTGAGGTGCACCCGTGACCAGCTCGGAAACCAGATTGCACAGCGGAGAAGGTAAGGTGGGATTCGAAGTGGTCAATGATCTGTTTATTAACTAGGCTTTCGAAGACTTTAGAGAGGCAGGGCAGGATGGATATAGGTCTATAGTAATTTGGGTCTAGGGTGTCACCCCCTTTGAAGAGGGAGATGACCGCGGCAGATTTCCAATCTTTAGGGATCTCGGACGACACGAAAGAGAGGTTGAGCAGACTGGTAATAGGAGTTGCAACAATGGCGGCGGATAGTTTTAGAAAGAGAGGGTCCAGATTGTCTAGCCCAGCTGATTTGTACGGGTCCAGGTGTTGCAGCTCTTTCAGAACATCTGCTATCTGGATTTGGGTGAAGGAAAAGCTGGGGAGGCTCGGAAAGGCCAGCCGTAGAGAAATGCTTGTTGAAATGTTCGATTATCATGGATTTATCGGTGGTGACCGTGTTACCTAGCCTCAGTGCAGTGGGCAGCTGGGAGGAGGTGCTATTGTTCTCCATGGACTTGACAGTGTCCCAGAACTTTTTGGAGTTAGAGCTACAGGATGCAAATTTCTGTTTGAAAAAGCTAGCCTTTGCTTTCCTTTCTGACTGCGTGTATTGGTTCCTGCCTTCCCTGAACAGTTGCATATCACGGGGACTATTCGATGCTATAGCAGTCCGCCACAGGATGTTCTTGTGCTGGTCAAGTGCAGTCAGGTCTGGAGTGAACCAAGGGCTATATCTGTTCTTAGTTCTACATTTTTTGAAAAGGGCATGCTTATTTAAGATGGTTGGAAGTTTCTTTTAAAGAACGACCAGGCATCCTTAACTGACGGAATGAGGTCAATATCCTGTCAGGATACCCGGGCCAGGTCGATTAGAAAAGCCTGCTCGCAGAAGTATTTTACGGAGCGTTTGACAGTGATAAGGGGTGGTCGTTTGACCGTGGGCCCATAGCGGATGCAGGCAATGAGGCAGTGGTTGCTGAGATCCTGATTGAAAACAGCAGAGGTGTAGTTGGAGGGCAAGTTGGTCAGGATAATATCTATGAGGGTGCCCATGTTTACAGATTTAGGATTGTACCTGGTGGGTTCCTTGATGATTTGTGTGAGATTGAGGGCATCTAGCTTAGATTGTAGGACTGCCGGGGTGTTAAGCATATCCCAGTTTAGGTCACCTAACAGAACGAACTCTGAAGATAGATGGGGGGGCAATCAATTCACATATGGTGTCCAGGGCACAGGTGGGAGCTGAGGGGGGTCTATAGCAGGCGGCAACAGTGAGTGACTTATTTCTGGAGAGATTCATTTTTAGAATTAGAAGTTTGAACTGTTTGGGCATAGACCTGGAAAGTATGACAGAACTTTGCAGGATCTCTCTGCAATAGATTGCAACTCCTCCCCCCTTTGGCAGTTCTATCTTGGCAGAAAATGTTGTAGTTGGGTATGGAAATCTCCGAATTTTTGGTGGCCTTCCTAAGCCAGGATTCAGACACGGCAAGGACATCAGGGTTGGCGGAGTGTGCTAAACTTAATTTGTAACTTTTGCCACTATGTTAATTCTCCCCAAAAAGTTTGTCCATTTCATGTAACATCCATACAGCTTCTATTTGTTTTATTTCTCCAACATGCCAACATTTAGAATTCCAATTTCCTGGGTATACATTCTGCCCAAGGGGTAATACAGACAAACACATCAAACATTTAATTTATATTTTGTCTGTGCATTCTGTGAGACATTAAAGTTGTGATTTTGGGTGCAAATGTAATGTCCATAACGCTGGAATCGCCCATAACTTCAGGAGAATGACCCTTTAAAATATCATTTCAACATAAATAAATATTCAGGGACATCAGTTCAACAACTCCAGAGTTTGTGCCCATGTTTTTAATACAGTACTCACTGGTGTTAATCAGATCTCCATTCTGCTCATCTTCCTCCTCCAATGTGACCGTAATCTCCCCCTCCTCCTTCACTCCAAACACGTCTTCCTCCTCTTTCACCGTGACAGTCGTCTCCTCTTTCACTGTAAAAACTGCACCCTCTTGTTTAACTTCTTCCTCTTCTTTCACTGAAACGTATCTCACTGTAACAGCCTCATCCTCTACTTCTTGTTTAACAGTGACAGCCTCCTCTTCCTTCTCCTCTTTCACGAAAGCTTCTTTCTCCGTCCAGCAGACCTCCTCTTTTGCAGGGGGGTCGTAGCTTTTTGAACTCATGGTCGAGGATGTTAGCTAACTAGTTAGTATTAGTGACTAGCCTAGTGTTACTGCTACCTTAACCAGACAGCTAGCTGACGTACACCAACGTAAATACGCTTTTTACAAGGGGTAACTAGTAGATACGACAGAAGTGTGTTTAAAACAGTGGCTAATAATCACCGAAAGCGTATAAAGAGCTCACATGTTTCCGCTATGTTGGCTAGCAAAGCTACCGAGGTCGCTGTTGTGGTTGGTGAAGAAACGTCCCGTCCATTACATTATACGTCACAATGGCAGCTTTGCCTGAAAGACGCCATTCGCCATCTGCTGACTAGAGTGGGTAACGCAGTTTAGGAAATTAATATGTATTTTATTGAGACAAAACGTTAATTTCTAATTTCTTTCATTAAAGAGTAATGTTAAATGGAAACGTACAAACAGAAGCATGTGTCAATCGGTGCATATATTGTGTGAGGGCTCCTGAACATCTCAGTGCTCATTAAAATGCAAATCAATGTATAACATTTTTCACATGTGTTTTTCTGGATTTTTTTGTTGTTATTCTGTCTCTCACTGTTCAAATAAACCTACCATTAAAATTATAGACTGATCATTTCTTTGTCAGTTGGCAAACGTACAAAATCAGCAGGGGATCAAATACTTTTTTCCCTCACTGTTGACTCTGTACTGGTACCCGCTGTATATAGCCTCCACATTGACACTGTACTGGTACCCCCTGTATATAGCCTCGTTATTGTTATTTTATTGTGTTACTTTTTATTTCTTTAGTTTAGTTAGTAAAAATGTTCTTAACTCTTATTGTTTCTTAACTATATTGTTGGTTAAGTGCTTGTAAGTAAGCATTTCACAGTAAGGTCTACACCTGTTGTATTAGTGAGTCGTCACTACAGTCCTTGGTTAGATTCCAGGCTGTGCTTGTAAGTAAGCATTTCACAGTAAGGTTTACACCTGTTGTATTCAGCTCATGTGACAAATAACATTTGATTTGATTTGATTCTGAATATGTAGTATGTCAGTTTCAATGTTACGTCTTTGATTAAATTAGATTTTTCAAACTCAGTCTGTGTGTGTTTGTCTGCATCATTCCTCTGAATACATTGCCTTGAGTACAAAACATAGGAGGCTCATAGTTCTCACCTCCTTCCACAGACTTACACAGTAATTATGACAACTTCTGGAGGATGTCCTCCAACCTATTAGAGCTCTTGCAGCATGAATTGACATGTCCACCCAATGAAAGGATCAGAGAATGAATAGAGTACTGAAAGCATAAGCTACAGCTTGCTAGCACTGCAGTTCATAACATGTGGTGAGTAGTTGACTCAGAGAGAGAAAGACAATAGTTTAACAGTTTTGACAAATGAATTTCTTCCAAAATGAAGGAGAAGCGAGAGAGAGATATTTCGTGACATATTTTCCACTTTCAGTTTCTCTTACTTGGTTAGCAAATACAGCTATCTAGTTTAGCCTACTCAAACACCCGGCTCAAACAGAGGGATGCTATGTTAGCTAGCTGGCTATGACAGTCCAACACAACACTGGAACTTTTCCAAGTCAAGGTAAGCTTTTGGTTTTATTAATTTATTGCCACTGGGTCCGCCGGTGTAAGTGCTAAAACTGCTTACTGACTGTACAAATCAAATTGTATTGGTCACATACACGTTATTAGCAGGTGTTATTGCAGGTGTAGTGAAATGCTTGTGCTTGCTCCGACAGTGCAGTAATATCTAACAAGTAATATCTTACAATTTAACAACATATATCCAATACACACACACATCTAAGTAAAGGAATGGCATTAAGAATATATAAATATATGGATGAGCAATGTCAGAGCGGCATAGACTAAGATACAGTACAATAGATTAGGACAATACAGTATATACATATGAGATGAGTAATGCAGGATATGTAAACATTATTAAAGTGACTAGTGTTCCATTTATTAAAGTGGCCTGTTATTTATAGTATATGTGTATATGCAGCAGCCTCTAATGTGCTAGTGATGGCTGTTTAACAGTCTGAATGGCTTTGAGATAGAAACTGTTTTTTAGTCTCTCAGTCCCAGCTTTGACTGTACACTGTAACGTTACTGCATGATTGTAGCAGGTTTACTAACGCGTTAGTTCTATTAGCTGTGTTGACTATGACGTTACTTTAGCTAATATGGTGACAACAATGTAGGCTGTGTAGCAGTTATGATATGGTTTGGCTTGGAAAGTTTTTTTCACCTGGTCACATACAGCTGACGTGTTGTTGCATTGACGCCCACAAGCGAAGGGAAAAGGTGAGGAGGAGAGGCATGAGAAGGAAAACAACGTGGCTGTTATGAAAGGGAACTGTGTTAACACGTGATCAGGGGAGTATTCATTCCGCTGATTTGTTGTTGAAAAAAACGTTTCTTAAACGGTACAAAACGGGGATAAACATACCTGATTTTGTCCAATGGAAACTCTTGTTTGCAAATGTGTGACTAATGATTATACACTATATCAGCTAGATGCAGGCAAGCGTGTGCAATGCGGTACTGAATGTGTCACTGTCACTGACCTGTGTGCACCTACATTGCAAACTTTCATCCACAGGCTAGGTTGTAGCAACCTCATGATGGGTCGAGGGAACATTTGAGAATCATGTAGTAGCCTAAACCTATCGCTGTTACATTGAACAGGGTGAATGGAATATGAATGACAGTCATCAATTATTATTATTATTTGACCCTGCTGGTCATCTATGAACATTTTAACATCTTGGCCATGTTCTGTTATAATCTCCACCCGGCACAGCCAGAAGAGGACTGGCCACCCCTCATAGCCTGATTACTCTCTAGGTTTCTTCCCTAGGTTCCTGCCTTTCTAGTTTTTCCTAGCCACCGTGCTTCTACACCTGCATTGTTTGCTGTTTGGTGTTTTAGGCTGGGTTTCTGTACAGCACTTTGTAACAACGGCTGATGTAAAAAGGGCTTCATAAATACATTTGATTGATTGATTGATTGATTGATCAATATACTGTAGTAGAAATAAGGCCATGCTCATGAATAACAAAATGGTCCTCCCTCATCTTAAATGGCACTGACTGCCACTGTTTGGGTGGTGGACCATTCTTGGTACACATTGGAAACTGTTGAGCTGAAAAACCCAGCAGCGTTGCAAATCTTGACAGAAACCGGTGCGCCTGGCACCTACTACCAAACCCCGTTCAAATGCACATAAATATTTTGTCTTCCCAATTCACCCTCTGAACGGCACACATGCATAATCCATGTCTCATTTGTCTCAAGGCTTAAAAATCCTTATTTGACCCGTCTCCTCCCCTTCATCTACACTGATTGAAGTGGATTTAACTAGTGACATCAATAAGGGATCATATCTTTCACCTGGATTCACCTGGTCAGTCTAAGTCATGGAAGGAGCAGGTGTTCTTAATGTTTTGTCTACCCAGTGTATAGCACTACAGATAATCAAGTGCTATTTGAATGTGATGCATTTTCTCTATTTTTTACAGGATGATTTGTATCATATAGAGCGTGGCTTTAAGGGAATAGTACCGTCACATCTAGATAAAAACTAATGTGAAAAATGAACAGAGCAAATGTGTATTAAACACAACCTATTCATATAAGTATTTATTCATCATCTACATGTTCATATTAAGCTTCTACGTATTTTACAGGAACGTAAGACGTAAGAGAAAATATATCAGTTTATTGTTAAATTATTACGACGTTCTTTCCAGTACAAAAAGTGTAGTAACTATTGTTTCCAAACTGCGTTACCCACTCCAGCCAGCAGATGGCGATGTGCGTCTTTCAGGTGATGCTTCTTGCGTGACGTATAACGGACTGGACGGGACGCTTCTTCAGGAACAACAACACGGCTACTCTTTCAACCACCTCGGTAGCTTGCTAGCCGACAGAAAACTGAAAGATTGACGCTTTAGACCATGTTAATGTACATTAGCTGATCTCAGTGTTTTGAACACATTTCTGTTGACGTATCAACTGGTTAACTTTAACCCAATTTGGTTGTTCTATTTGTAAACGTGTTAAAGATTGATACTGAGCCTAGCACTAGACTAGTCGCTAATGCTAACTAACATCCCTGTCCATGAGCTCACTAAACTACTCCTCCCCTGTTAAAGAAGAGGAGGTCTGCTGTATGCAGAAAGAAGCTCTGAGGCTGAACATTGTCGTGAAAGAAGAAGAGGAGGATTTTACAGTAAAAGGAGGGGAAGAAGCTTTCAGAATGATAAAAGAAGAAGAGGATTTTACAGTAAAAGGAGGGGAAGAAGCTTTCAGAATGATAAAAGAAGAAGAGGAGGATTTTACAGTAAAAGGAGGGAAGAAGCTTTCAGAATGATAAAAGAAGAAGAGGAGGATTTTACAGTAAAAGGAGGGGAAGAAGCTTTCAGAATGATAAAAGAAGAAGAGGAGGATTTTACAGTAAAAAGAGGGGAAGAAGCTTTCAGAATGATAAAAGAAGAAGAGGAGGATTTTACAGTAAAAGGAGGGGAAGAAGCTTTCAGAATGATAAAAGAAGAAGAGGAGGATTTTACAGTAAAAGGAGGGGAAGAAGCTTTCAGAATGATAAAAGAAGAAGAGGAGGATTTTACAGTAAAAGGAGGGGAAGAAGCTTTCAGAATGATAAAAGAAGAAGAGGGGGATTTTACAGTAAAAGGAGGGGAAGAAGCTTTCAGAATGATAAAAGAAGAAGAGGAGGCTGTTATAGTGAAAGAACCCTTTAGAGAGGAAGAGGAGGCTATCTCAATAAAGGTGAAGAAGGAAGACGTTTTGGGAGTGAAAGAGGAGGAGACAGAATATCAGATTACCACCAGTGAGTATTGTCTTAAAAACGGGCACAAACAATGCCGTTGTTGAACTAATGTGGGGTTTTAAAGGGGCATTCTACTGAAGTTCTACACTTGAATATGTTGCTCAGTACTGTAGGAATTGTTAAAGGGGTAAATCTGCCTTTGGTACATATATTTTGGGGACTTTTAAATTAGATGTATTGAATTCTCCATGTGGTCTACATTAAAGTTCCCCTCATCTAATATAACAGGCTTTTAAAATTCAATATTGGTGCATAATTTCTACTTAAAATATCAAAGGGACGCAAAAGACCCATTTCATGGAACGACCCTTTCACATATGCATTTTAGGCCGTTTAGAGAGATTAATGCCTCTTACAAGACTGATTGTAATAGACGGTGGTAAGTTTACCATCTGTTTGCTGTTCTTGTTCACACAGGTGAGAGACATGACTATTATGGATCCTCTGGGGAGCCTCAACAACATCCTGATGCTGACGAGGCAGAAAAGAGTCTCTCCAGATCAGAACACCAGATGGAACAGGTTGGTCTGGTTTAGCCAACAGCTTGCTCTATCTGGGCTGGGTTTCAGTAAAGCACTTCATGACAACAGTGACATAAGCATCCATAATGATATGTGTCTGTGTCCCCTCTTTATGGTTACCAGGACAACGCTAGCCCTTCCACCCTCCCGGAGTCCCCGTGTCGTGCCTCTCCCGGTAGCACCTTACTGCTGGGTATGAAGAGGTTGTCTGTGCTGCTGGTGGACTGCAGGAAAACAACGGGGCTGAGTGGAACTGTGAGAGGAGGAGAAGAGAAGAAAGGATCAGATTTGACTCATCAAAGTAAGTGCTGCAGTTTAGTTTGAACAAATTAAATAGATCTGCCCTCTGGTATCTGTTACCAGGACAACCAGCAGAGTTCTGTTAATTGACATGAAGACAGACTGGTGGATATAGATGTTATGAATATCATAACACTGAAAAAGGATTCTGCAAATGAAAAGAGAGAAACCAATAGACCATATAAAACCTTGATGAAAGTTAGCTTTAGAGAGAAAGTTTAAAGATGATCTGATGTAAGGTGCATGTTTTACAAAAACATTTCCTAAAAACATTATGGATGTTACATTGCCTGTCCCAGTCAACCCCCTATCTTTACAAGACTCTAGAACACACAAACTAAACTCCAGACACTTCAATGTGGTCTGTATTGCTTCATTAACATCTGATCTACACAACTTGTTAAAAATGGCAAATATATATTTTTAAAACAAGTACCGTAAGCCTTTTCTAAAATACATAAAATATGATTAAATGAAAAGCATTTCTAGCCAAATATAACACTATACTATCCCTAGATTCTTCAAATATTATATAGTCTTAAAGAAGGCATGTATCATCTAATGATGGAACATTATGGAGTCTTAAAGGAGGACTGTAGCATCTAATGATGAAACATTATGGAGTCTTAAAGGAGGCCTGTAGCATCTAATGATGAAACATTATGGAGTCTTAAAGGAGGACTGTAGCATCTAATGATGAAACATTATGGAGTCTTAAAGGAGGACTGTAGCATCTAATGATGAAACATTATGGAGTCTTAAAGGAGGACTGTAGCATCTAATGATGGAACATTATGGAGTCTTAAAGGAGGACTGTAGCATCTAATGATGAAACATTATGGAGTCTTAAAGGAGGACTGTAGCATCTAATGATGGAACATTGTGGAGTCTTAAAGGAGGATTTTTCCTACTTTCCGGCGTGGGGATTCGAACCGTAGATCTTTCGGTTACTGGCCTAGCGCTCTTAACCACTAGTCTACAAATGCCACAAATGTTCAAACTTCAATTAATTATTTGTCAAGGATGCTTTAAAGGAGATGTTTACCCAAAATCCAGAAACTCATAAGTGATTCCATACTAGAGGTCGAACGATTAATCGGCATGGCCGATTAATTGGGGCCGATTTCAAGTATTCATAACAATCGACAATCTGCATTTTTGGATGCCGATTACATTGCATTCCACGAGGAGACTGCGTGGCAGGCTGACCACCTGTTACGTGAGTGCAGCAAGGAGCCACGGTAAGTTGCTAGCTAGCATTAAACTTATCTTATAAAAAGCAATCAATATTAACAATCACTAGTTAACTACACATGGTTGTCCTGCGTTGCATATAATCAATGCGGTGCCTGTTAATTTATCATCAAATCACAGCCTACTTCGCCAAACGGGTGATGATTTAACAAAAGGCATTCGCGTCAGGGTATATGCAGCAGTTTGGGCCACCTGGCTCGTTGCGAACTGTGTGAAGACCATTTCTTTTTAACAAAGACCGTAATTAATTTGCCAGAATTTTACATAATTATGACATAACATTGAAGGTTGTGCAATGTAACAGCAATATTTAGACTTAGGGATGCCACCCATTTGATAAAATACGGAACGGTTCCATATTTCACTGAAAGAATAAACGTTTTGTTTTCGAAATGATAGTTTCCAGATTTGACCATATTAATGACCTAAGGCTCGTATTTCTGTGTGTTTTTTATATTATAATTAAGTCTATGATTTGATAGAGCAGTCTGACTGAGCGGTGGTAGGCAGCAGCAGGCTCGTAAGCATTCATTCAAACAGTACTTTCCTGCGTTTACCAGCAGCTCTTTCGCAATGCTTGAAGCACAGCGCTGTTTATGACTTCAAGCCTATCAACTCCCGAGATTAGGCTGGCAATACTATAGTGCCTATAAGAACATCCAATAGTCAAAGGTATATGAAACACAAATGGTATAGAGAGAAATAGTCCTATACTTCCTATAATAACTACAACTTAAAACTTCTTAACTGGGAATATTGAAGACTCATGTTAAAAGGAACCACCAGCTTTCATATGTTCTCGTGTTGTGAGCAAGGATCTTAAACGTTAGCTTTTTTACATGGCACATATTGCACTTTTACTTTCTTCTCCAACACTGTTTTTTTGCATTATTTAAACCAAATTTTATTTTACCTTATTTTTTACTTTACCCAAAATGTCATGACATCAGTGACAGTCAAAATGTTGAAAATGTGTGAACGTCTAAATAAGAAATTGGTCCATTTAAATAGCGTGTCGAACCCTTTCAACAACGGGGAGATGTTACTGATGTGCTTTGTGTCTTCGACGTAAAAACACGTTTTGGACTTCCACATGAAATTACTTCTTTACTTATTTTAGGTTTAAGTGTGTAGGTCGCATTCTGTATCATACAGCTATGAAAGTTATATATTTACAACCACCTGCTTGATAGGAATCCTGTGACTTCTGTGTCTTGATTGTCCTAGAACTGTTTAGTTGTTTTGTGCTCTGACTTGTAAAACAGAATGAATAAAATAAGTAATGTAAACATGTTATCAGTAATTACCAGGAAGCTCTACAACATCATTTGTTTTAGAATCACACCAAGATTATTAAAACTGGCCTCAGGTTATTGAGGGATCTGATTAGGATTTACCCTCGTTGCAAGGCTGTTTTATCATGTGTAGGTTTCATTCAGGTCTCTATTTAAATAAACAATCTGTCTTTGGCAGGAGAGAGACCAGACTCAGAGGAACCAGAGCCACAGATGTCCAAACCAGCAAGACGACACCAGTGCTCCCAGTGTGGAAAGAGTTTCAACCAGAAAGGACACCTGAACCAACATGAGAAAATACACACAGGGGAGAAGCCTTACCACTGCTCCCAGTGTGGAACGGGTTGTAACGGGTTAAGGGACCTGAAACAACACGAGAGAATACACACAGGGGAGAAGCCTTACCTCTGCTCCCAGTGTGGAAAGAGTTTTACCCTGTTATGTAACCTGAAAACACATGAGAGAATACACACAGGGGAGAAGCCATACCACTGCTCTCAGTGTGGAAAGAGTTTTAACCAGAAAGGACACCTGAACCAACATGGGAGAATACACAAGTGGGGGAAGCCTTACCACTGCTCACAGTTTGGAACAGGTTGTAACCAGGTAAGGGACCTGAAACGACATGAGAGAATACACAAAGGTGAGAAGCCTTACCACTGCTCCCAGTGTGGAAAGAGTTTTACAACGATAGGGACACTGAAAATACATGAGAGAATACATACAGGAGAAAAGCCGTACCACTGCTCCCAGTGTGGAAAGAGTTTTACATCATTATGGAGCCTGAAAATACATGAGAGAATGCATACAGGAGAAAAGCCGTACCACTGCTCCAAGTGTGGAAAGAGTTTTACCCACTTAAGTAACCAGAAAAAACATGAGAGAATACACACAGGGGAGAAGCCTTACCACTGCTCCCAGTGTGGAAAGAGATTTAGCGAGTTAGGAAGTCTGATAGCTCATGAGCGAATACACACAGGGGAGAAGCCTTACAAATGCTCAGACTGTGGGAAGACATATTACTCATCACAGTCACTTAAAAGACATGTGAGAATCCACACAAGAGAAAACATGAATTGAATGTAGAGTGTGTCAGTTTGAATATAGAGTAGATAAGATTCCATTCCTCCAGCATTACAGATAATCAAGTGATATTTGGATGTGATGCATTTGCTCCATTGTTTACATTTGAATTGTTGGCCCACTGATGATTTAATGAAATGAAAATGTTCAGACTCTAATGGAAAATGTTAATTGTATGTGTCCACATAACTGAGTATGTGACTAACCTTGTGAAACTGTCCTATTATAATCTCCTGTTCTGATGAGTATCATCCTGTGTTGCAAACTAGCTGCACCTGTGTCCTTGTATGAATAAAGTCCCTCCCAGGAACAGGAAACTATAAAGATATGTACTCATCACCCAATGCTTCGGAATTCAGACTGTCTACACTGCGCTGTGTAACTCTGTTATTCTCTCTGAGCTCAGAAATAAAGAATCTTGGTTTGACTTGGACTCCAGCAGATCCTTATTTTATAATATCCACCACAACTCTCCCACAGATTGCTGTTTCATCATTGTCTCAATGAAGAGTTCCTCGTTCCACTTTCCTGGGGGCATTTACAAGCCTCCCACTGGTTGAATAAACGTTTCCAGTCATTTCACCAAACAAGTCCATGTGATGATATTAGATCAATGTAGAAAACTGAATGGATTTGTAAAAGGCCATCAACATCTGGTATTTTATATTTTTAACCGAACTTGCAACATAAATCCAATGACAGGTGACATTTTGTCTTGATTTCATGTTGAATTCACTTTAGTTAACGACTCAAAAGAAGTGTAAGTCTTGACAGCCTCGTTTTAAACTTTGCAATGTGTTTATTGTTAGAACCAGCCTTCTGGACATGTGTAGTATATAAAATATCAGGGAGTCCTTGATTCACCAAAGGTTCTTGTTCTCTACAGTTGAACATAAACAGTATTCCCCTCCCCTCTAAAACATACTCTTGGATTATAAACATGTCAATAAAAAACGATTACTAAAGTAGCCAATGTATCTTATCATGTCATATACATCATCACCCAAGGGTGGTCGAAATGGTTGTTCAAATGTTGCATATAAAATCTTTAGTACCTCGGCATTGTGTTATATGTTAGAATGTCTTGTAAACAACTATATTATATACATTAACAATATTGTTTTGTCAAAATGAAGTTATTTGGATTTTTACTAATTATCTTTGAAAGACCTGAAAATGGGACGTTTCTTATATTTTTTTGCTGAGTTTCTTTAAAGTGTATAATATTGACCAGCTGAGCATCTCACTGCACAGCCTCAATAAACACAGTAGGCGTTTTGTCACATTTCGGTCTTCTCTGATGCAGTTAAAGTGTCATATTGAGATGCAAACTCCAATATAAATACATGGAAACTATATCTGACCCAGTTACTGCTGTCTTCTTTTTTTAAGCCCATAACCACGTGTGTGATGTGGATACTTTTGTTTAAGACTACCAAGAAAACACTCGGCGTGCCCCTGATTTAGCCCCCTGCAGTAAAAGATTATTAATGGGGTAAAGATTATCGTTAAAGAGTACAATTACCTTTTTATTTTTTGTTTTTGACAGGTCTATATCCTGTCAATCATTTATTCCTTCATAAACAGAAAACATGTGTTGTCACGTGTGCTCCCTCTCCGACCTCTAGGTCGTCTGGCTGCTCGTTATGGCGCACACCTGTCACCTGTTACACGCACCTGCGCGTCATCAGACTCACCTGGACTCCATCACTTCCCTGATTACCTTCCCTATATATGTCACTCCCTTTGGTTCTTTCTTCAGGTGTTATTGTTTCTGTTCCAGTGTCATGTCTGTGCCAAACCTAGCCATGAGGTTGAAGGAATTGTCCGTAGAGCTCCGAGACCTGATTGTGTTGAGGCACAGATCTGGGGAAGGGTACCAAAATATTTCTGCAGCAATTGAAGGTCCCTGATTTTGCCCCCTGCAGTAAAAGGTTATTCATGGGGTAAAATGATCTTTTTAAGTCATTAGTAAAGGGCACATCGTTAAAGACTACAATTATATTTTTTGTGGACTATATCTTCTCAATCATTTATTCCTTCATCAACGTAAAACATATGTTTACCTAAACACGTGTGCAAGGGCCCCTCTAGGTTCACAATCTCTTGACCATTAAATCTGGATAGCTGACAACAATTTTTAGAAGGTTAAATGATCTGTTTAGGTCGTCAGTAAAGGAAGCATAGTTAAAGAGTACAATGAACCTTTCAAATAGGAGGGTGTGAGGCCTCTAGGGATTTTGGGGGGGAGGTTGACTGAGACATCCCACTGAAACTCTTTTCAAACCTATTTTACTTCAAACACATTTCTTTCAGTTCAACAAGGTCACTACACGCCACATCAATCACCAGGACATTACTTTTTATTTCAAACATATTTTACTACAAAGAAACAGTTGAACTATAAAGTTACATAATCACACACTAAATATGGCGAGAACATCCAGAGAGGATGTCATTAACAGGTCAACGAGAGGACAACCAAAGGACACAGAAAAACACCATCACTTTTAGACAGCAACCGTCTACTATATTCTCTCTCACAAACAAAAACCCCACTGGGGCAAAAACTGGTTGACTCAACGTTGTTTCCACGTCATTTCAACCCAAACAATCTATGCGATCACGTTCGCAAAAGGTATTTGTGTGTGTGTGTGTGTATGTGTTTGTCTTTGTGTGTGTGTGTGAGTTTGGGTGTTGCTCATTCCACTCAGAGATTAACTTAAATTGTAGATCAGAGATGATACTGACAGCCTGGTACAGCCAAGCCAAGTAGATCAGTGATGATACTGACAGCCTGGTACAGCCAAGACAAGTAGATCAGTGATGATACTGACAGCCTGGTACAGCCAAGCCAAGTAGATCAGTGATGATACTGACAGCCTGGTACAGCCAAGCCAAGTAGATCAGTGATGATACTGACAGCCTGGTACAGCCAAGCCAAGTAGATCAGTGATGATACTGACAGCTAGGTACAGCCAAGCCAAGTAGATCAGTGAGCAGCACAATATGAATATTGTATGAAATACCATAGCTTACCATGACTATATCCAACCCTACTCCATGTGTTTCCACTATTATGTATCCTACCATGTCTATATCCAACTCAACTCCATGTGTTGCCACTATCATGTATCCTACCATGACTATATCCAACCATACTCCATTTGTTGCCACTATCATGTATCCTACCATGTCTATATCCAACCCAACTCCATGTGTTTCCACTATCATGTATCCTACCATGACTTTATCCAACCATACTCCATTTGTTGCCACTATCGTGTATCCTACCATGACTATATCCAACCCAACTCCATGTGTTGCCACTATCATGTATCCTACCATGACTATATCCAACCCAACTCCATGTGTTGCCACTATCATGTATCCTACCATGACTATATCCACCCCAACTCCATGTGTTGCCACTATCATATATCCTACCATGACTATATCCAACCCAACTCCATGTGTTGCCACTATCATGTATCCTACTTGACTGAAGCTTTGATCCAGTGGAAGAAGTATTGAGGAGCAGGGAGGTTAAAGGTCACTTCAGGATACAGCTGTTACTCTACATTATCCCTAGATAATATAGTAATGAGAGAAAATGTACAGAATATTTAGGGCCCTATCAAATCTGTTTTATTTTTTACCTAATTCCGTTATTCTTTCTTCTCAAATTCTGTTTTCTCTTTTTAGTTTTTCTAGGTTTCTGATTTGTCCCTGTTTTTCTGTTTTTCGCTCTCTAAATCACACTGTTAATAGAAAAACTACACAACTGGATGTAACTCCACAACAATACTTAAACCACATTAGGAGACCACTTTTGAATAAAAAATAAATAAAACATGTATTTTGGGGTGTAGTTAACCTATAATTCATGTGGCACCAGCAAGAGCCTTGCTTGGTTAGTGGTGTCTCTGTAGCACACATGTGATTGCAGAGTTTGCTGAACAAATCACAACTGGATTGATGCAAATAATCATGATATCATTCTGCCAGGTAGGCATATACTTCTTTGTAGTTAACATTTAATTGTCAAGGTTTTTGGGAAAGCCTTTCCATCAACCAGAAGATGGTTGTCATTAGCATAATCGCTAACAGCTACACATAGTGGCAGACAAATGCACTCAGACAGGGGCATTTCCTGGCTGTTTCCTCTTCAGAAAGTTGAAGGAAAATACAAATCACTGAGGCGAATTTAACGACGACTTGCAGGCAGTGGGTTCAGAATAACTATGAGAAAAAATGAGTACAAATTATACCACCACCCAAAAGGACACTTTATAGACGAAGGGCAAAGGGGAATGTGCTCTACACAGGTAGAGCCCTATCTGTCCATTTTGCCTTTTGCAAAGTGGGCACTGCTTCATGTGGCAACACCAAACCTCACCTAAATAGCCCATATGCCACTGGGTGAGAGAAAGTTTAATTGTTTCTGGGCAGCATTATGTGAGGTGTTATTATGTGTTGCTAAGCGATGAGCCCTGGTCAATTTAGCTGGGTGAGAGAAGTTAGCATCGTCTCGAAAGGAATATTTCACATCAAAAATAGGCTGCTTAAAGTTCATGAGAAAACACACATACTGCTCAAACACTTTATTTTACAAAAATAGAATTGTGCTTTAGGTCACATGACACATTAAATCAAACTGTATAAAGCTGTATGTTTTCTATTTCAACATCTGCTCCTAACCTGTACCCCGACTAACCTGTACACTGCCTAACCTGTACCTCGACTAACCTGTACCCCGACTAACCTGTTCCCTGACTAACCTGTACCCCAACTAACCTGTACCTCGACTAACCTGTACCCCAACTAACCTGTACACCGACTAACCTGTACCCCGACTAACCTGTACCCCAACTAACCTGTACACCGACTAACCTGTACACCGACTAACCTGTACCCCAACTAACCCGTACACCGACTAACCTGTACCCCGACTAACCTGTACCCCAACTAACCTGTACACCAACTAACCTGTACCCCAACTAACCTGTACACCGACTAACCTGTACCCCGACTAACCTGTACCCCGACTATCCTGTACCCCAAATATCCTGTACCCCGACTATCCTGTACCCCGACTAACCTGTACCCCGACTAACCTGTACCCCGACTAACCTGTACACCGACTAACCTGTACCCCGACTAACCTGCACCCCGACTAACCTGTACCCCGACTAACCTGTACCCCGACTAACCTGCACCCCGACTAACCTGTACCCCAACTAACCTGTACCCTGACTAATCTGTACCCCGCACATTGACTCAGGAACAACAACACGGATACTCACTTAACCTGTACTTCGGTACATTGACACTGCACCGGTACCCCCTGTATATAGCCTCCACATTGACACTGCACCAGTACCCCATGTATATAGTCTCCACATTGAGACTGCACCAGTACCCCCTGTATATAGTCTCCACATTGACACTGCACCAGTACCCCTGTATATAGCCTCCACATTGACACTGCACCTGTACCCCTGTATATAGCCTCCACATTGACACTGCACTGGTACCCCCTGTATATAGCCTCCACATTGACACTGCACCGGTACCCCTTGTATATAGCCTCCACATTGACTCTGTACTGGTACCCCCTGTATATAGCCTCCACATTGACACTGCACCGGTACCCCCTGTATATAGCCTCCACATTGACTCTGTACTGGTACCCCCTGTATATAGCCTCCACATTGACTCTGTACTGGTACCCCCTGTATATAGCCTCCACATTGACACTGCACCGGTACCCCCTGTATATAGCCTCCACATTGACTCTGTACTGGTACCCCCTGTATATAGCCTCCACATTGACTCTGTACTGGTACCCCCTGTATATAGCCTCCACATTGACTCTGTACTGGTACCCCCTGTATATAGCCTCCACATTGACACTGCACTGGTACCCCCTGTATATAGCCTCGGTATTGTTTTTTTTATTGTGTAACTTTTTTTTCTTCTGTTTATTTAGTCAATATTTTCTTAAGCAAAAATGCAGTTTTAAGAAAAATAAAGGGTTAAGGGCTTGTAAGTAAGCATTTCATGGTAAGGTCTACACCTGTTGTATTCAGCGCATGTTACAAATAACATTTGATTTGAACTAAATATGGAGTATGTCAGTTTCAATGTTACGTCTTTTATTAAATTATATTTTTCAAACTCAGGCTGTGTGTGTGTGTGTGTGTATGTGTGTGTTTATCTCCGTTATTCCTTGATCATTCCTTGTGGTCATGTAGCTCAGTTGGTAGAGTATGGTGCTTGTAAAACCAGGGTAGTGGGTTTGATTCCTGGGACCACCCATATGTAAAGTGTTTGCACGCATGACTGCAAATCCATTTGGATAAAAGTGCTTGCCAAATGGCAGATATATCCACTGATTATACCAAACATTTGGAACACCTTCCTAATATGGAGTTGGACCCTCCCCTTTCTCCCTCAGGACAGCCTCAATTGGTTGGGGCATGGACTCTACAAGGTGTCGAAAGCTTTCCACAGGGATGCTGGCCCATGTCGACTCCAATGCTTCCCACAATTGTGTCAAGTTGGCTGGATGTCCTTTGGGTTCAGCGGAGGCTCCTCAGAGGAGGAAGGGGAGCACCATCCTCCTCAGTGATTTCCACAAAAATAAAAATGGTAAAACATATAAAACGTTATCCTTTTTAGATAAAACTATACTCAATATAATCATGTCACCAAATAATTGATTAAAACAGACCATTTTGCGTCCTCCTTTGGGAACATTGACCTCAATACAAAACCTAGGAGGCTTATGGTTCTCAAGGCTTCCATAGACTTACACAGTTATTATGACAACTCCCGGAGAACGTCCTCCAACCTATCAGAGCTCTTACAGCATGAACTGACATGTTGTCCAACCAATGAAAGGATCAGAGAATGAATTTAGTACTGAAAGCATAAGCTACAGCCAGCTAGCATTGCAGTGCATAAAATGTGGTGAGTAGTTGACTCAGAGAGAGAAAAATACAATAGTTGAACAGTTTTGAACAAATTCATTTTTTCCAAAATTAAGGAGAAATGAGAGAGAGAGAGAGAGAGAGAGAGAGATTTCTTCACTTATTTTCCACTTTCAGCTTCACTTACTTAGCTAGCAAATGCAGCTAGCTAGTTTAGCCTTCTCAAACACCCTGCTCAAACAGAGGGATGCTATGTTAGCTAGCTGGCTATGACTATCCAACACAACACTGGAACTCTTCCAAGTCAAGGTAAGCTTTTGGTTTTACTAATTTATTGCCACCGGGACCCGCCAATGTAAGTGCTAAACTGCCTACTGACTGTACACTGTAACGTTACTGTGTGATTGTAAGCAGGTTTACTAACGCGTTAGTTCTATTAGCTGTGTTGATTATGACATTACATTAGCTAATATGGTGACAACGATGTAGGCTGTGTGTAGCGGTTATGATATGGTTTGGCTTGGAAATGATATGGTTATGATATGGTTTGGCTTGGAAATGATATGGTTATGATATGGTTTGGCTTGGAAATGATATGGTTATGATATGGTTTGGCTTGGAAATGATATGGTTATGATATGGTTTGGCTTTTCGCCTGGTCCCATACAGCTGATGTGTTGTTGCATTGAAGCCCAGAAGCAAAGGGAAAAGGTGAGAGGAGGAGAGAAGGAAAACAACGTGGCTGTTATGAAAGTGAACTGTGTTTACACGTGATCAGGGGTGTATTCATTCCGCCCGATTCTGTTGACAAACATTACTTAAACGGAACAAAACCGGGAATAAACACACCTGAATTTGTCCAATGGAATCTCTTGTTTGAAACTGTTGGAGGTTGTAGCTACCTCATGATGCGTTTAGGGAACATTAGAGTATCATGTAGTAGTCTAAACCGATTGCTGTTACATTGAACAGGGTGAATGGAATATGAATGACAGTCATCCAATATGCTGTAGTAGAAATAAGGCCATGCTCATGAAAAACAAAACGTTCCTCCCTCATCTTCAACGGCACTGACCGCCACTGTTTGGGGGGTGGACCATTCTTGGTACACATGGGAAACTGTTGAGCTGAAAAAACCCAGCACTGTTGCAGTTCTTGACACAAACCGGCGCGCCTGACACCTACTACCATACCCCGATCAAAAACACTAACATATTTTGTCTTCCTCATTTACATTCTGAATGGCACACATATGCAATCCATGTCTCATTTGTCTCAAGGCTTAAAAATCCTTATTTAACCTGTCTCCCCCCCCTACGTCTGTGTACAGGAAAGTATTATTTGTAAGACGTAAGATAAAATATATCAGCTTATTGTTAAAATATTATGACGTTCTTTCCAGAACAAAAAGTGTATTGTTTCCAAACTGCGTTACCCACTCCAGCCACCAGATGGCGATGTGCGACTTTCAGGTGATGCTTCTTGCGTGACGTATAACGGACTGGACGGGACGCTTCTTCAGGAACAACAACACGGCTACTCTTTCAACCACCTCGGTAGCATGCTAGCCGACATAAAACTGAAAGATTGAGGTCTGCTGTGTGGAGAAAGAAGCTCTGAGGATGAACATGGTCGTGAAAGAAGAGGAGCGGGGGGTTAAAGTACAAGAAATGGTAGAACCTTACAGATTGAAAAAGGAGGATGAGGAGGCTGGTATAGTGAAAGAAGAAGAGGATATTATAGTGAAAGAAGAGGAAGAACCTTTGAGAGAGGAAGAGGAGGCTATCTCAATAAAGGTGAAGAAGGAAGACGTTTTGGGAGTGAAAGAGGAGGAGACAGAATATCAGATTACCACCAGTGAGTACTGTCTTAAAAACGGGCACAAACGTTGCAGTTGTTGAACTAATGTGGGGTTTTAAAGGGGCATTCTACTGAAGTTCTACACTTGAATATGTTGTTCAGTACTGTAGGAATTGTTGAAGGGGCAATCTGCCATTGGTACATATATTTTGGGGACTTTTAAATTAGATGTATTGAATTCTCCATGTGGTCTACATTAAAGTGAACCTCATCTTATATTTTGTTTATTTTATTTAACCTTTATTTAACTAGGCAAGTCAATTAAGAACAAATTCTTATTTTTAATGAGGGCCTAGGAACAGTGGGTTAACTGCCTTGTTCAGGGGCAGAACGACAGATAACCTTTCGGTTACTAGTCCAACGCTCTAACCACTAGGCTACCTGCCGCCAAAAGGCTTTTAAAATGCAATATTGGTGCATAATTTCTCCTTAAAATATCAAAGGGACGTAAAAGGCACCCATTTAGTGGAACGACCCTTTTACATTTACATTTGAGGCATTTTTAGATATTAATGCCTATGATTGTAATAGACGGTCGTAAGTATACCATCTGTTTTATGTTCTCGTTCACACAGGAGATAGACATGCTTATTGTGGATCCTCTGGGGAGCCTCAACAACATCCTGATGCTGACGAGGCAGAGAAGAGTCTCTCCAGATCAGAACACCAGATGGTACAGCTTGGTCTGGTCTAGCATACAGCTTGCTCTATCGGGGGCTGGGTTTTTGTAAAGCACTTTATGACAACAGTGACATCAGCATCCATAATGATATGTGTCTGTGTCCCCTCTTTATGGTTACCAGGACAACGCTAGCCCTTCCTCCCTCCCGGAGTCCCCGTGTCGTGCCTCTCCCGGTAGCTCCTTACTGCTGGGTATGAAGAGGTTGTCTGTGCTGCTGGTGGACTGCAGGAAAACAACAGGGCTGAGTGGAACTGTGAGAGGAGGAGAAGAGAAGAAAGGATCAGATTTGACTCATCAAAGTAAGTGCTGTAGTTTAGTTTGAACAAATAAAATAGATCTGCCCACTGGTTTCTGTTACCAGGACAACCAGCAGAGTTCTGTTAGTTGACATGAAGATAGACTGGTGGATATGGATGTCATGAATATCATAACACTGAAAAGGATTCTGCCAATGACAAGAGAGAAACCAATAGATCATATAAAACCTTGATGAAAGTTAGCTTTAGAGAGAAAGTTTCAAGTTGATCGGATGTAAGGTGCATGTTTTACAAAACACTTTCCTAAAAACATTATGGATGTTACATTGCCTGTCCCAGTCAACCCCCTATCTTTACAAGACTCTAGAACAGGCAGACTAAACTCCTGACACTTCAATGTGGTCTGTATTGCTTCATTAACATCTGATCTACACAACTTGTTAAAAATGTCTAATCTATATTTTAAAACAAGTTCTGTAAGCCTTTTCTAAAAGCTATGCAATATGATTGAATGAAAAGCATTTCTTGTGAGACTAGGCCTCCATCTCTGTAATGGACAAAATTCATTTAATTTTCTACTTTAACAGGTCAAATAAAGCCTGAACTCCGACATATAGACCTTACAGAACATGGTTTCATTTGGAAATGACTAACTTTATTCATTTCATGTGTAACTGACGCCAGTGTGCTGCTAACAGTCTAAATTCCTCCACTGTCCCTGTCCCCATACCAGGCTCAAACTAGTGATCCTCTGCTTCTCAACACGCATGACCGCTCTCCTTGACAATGAACCGATTGAGCAATACTAAAGGCACCAGTTGGATATCTCCATCTGTGATGTTTCAAGCTAGCTGTGGAGTGAGCTTACGGCACATTCTTACCTCCGTTACACATGCTCAGGTTGACTTTCCCACGGAATCGACCATATACAGTACCAGTCCAAAGTTAGGACACAAATACTCATTCAAGGTTTTTTCTTTATTTTGACTATGTTCTACATTGTAGAATAATGGTGAAGAAATATCACATATGGAATCATATAGTAGCCAAAAAAGTGTTAAACAAATTCTTCAAAGTAGCCACCCTTTGCCTTGCACACTCTTGGCATTCTCTCAACCAGCTTCATGAGGAAGTCACATGGAATGCATTTCAGTTAACAGATGTGCCTTGTTAAAAGTTAATTTGTGGAATTTATTTCCTTTTTAATGCGTTTGAGCCAATCAGTTGTGTTGTGACAAGGTAGGGGTGGTATACTGAAGATTATCCTATTTGGTAAAAGACCCAGTCCATATTATGGCAAGAACAGATTAAATAAGCAAAGAGAAACAATAGTCCATCATTACTTTAAGACACGAAGGTCAGTCAATCAGGAAAATGTCAAGAACTTTGAATGTTTCTTCAAGTGCAGTCGCAAAAAACATCAGGCGCTATGATGAAACTTGCTCTCATGAGGACCGCCACAGGAAAATAATACCCAGAGTTACCTCTGCTGCTGAGGATAAGTTCATTAGATTTACCAGCCTCAGAAATTGCAGCCCAAATAAATGCTTCACAGACACATCTCAACATCATCTGTTCAGAGGAGACTGCGTGAATCAGGCCTTCATGGTCGAATTGCTGCAAAGAAACCACTACTAAAGGACACCAATAAGAAGAAGAGACTTGCTTGGGCCAAGAAACATGAGCGATGAACATTAGACTGGTAGAAATCTGTCCTTTGGTCTGATGAATCCAAATTAGAAATTTTGGGTTCCAACTGCCGTGTCTTTGTGAGACGCAGAGTAGGTGAATTAAATGATCTCCGCATGTGTGGTTCCCACGTGAAGCATGGAGGAGGAGGTGCGATGGTGTGGGGGTGCTGGTGACACTGTCAGTATTTATTTACATTTCAAGGCACACTTAACCAGGTTGGCTACCACAGCATTCTGCAGCGATACGCCATCCCATCTGGTTTGAGCTTAGTGGGACTATAATTTGTTTTTCAGCAGGACAATGAACCAAAACACACCTCCAGGCTGTGTAAGGGCTATTTGACCAAGGAGAGTGATTGAATGCTGCATCAGATGATCTGGTCTCCACAATCACCCGACCTCAACCCAATTGAGATGGTTTGGGATGAGTTGGACCACAGAGTGAAAGAAACCAACCAATAAGTGCTCAGCATATGTTGGAACTCCTTCAAGACTGTTGAAAAAAGCATTTCAGGTGAAGCTGGTTGACAGATTGCCAAGAGCGTGCAACGCTGTCATCAAGCGATGAGACAGGACTGTAACTACCAATTGATGAAAATTGGGGAGAAAAATATTAATATAATATATATTTTTAAATCTACCCCAAATATTTCATTCTTTTTACTTTACCCAAAATATCATGACATTAGGGATTAGTCAAAATGTTTAACATTTGTGAACCGCATGTGTCAAACCCATGTTACTGAGGTGCTTTGTGTTTGTCTCCAATGTAAAAAAAAAACAAAAGTGTTTGACTTCCACACAATTACTTCTTTACTTATTTAAGGGTTAAGGAAGTGTGTAGGTCGCATTCTGTATCATACAGCTATGAATGTTATATATTTACAACCACCTGCTTGATGGGAATCCAGCGATCTCTGTGTCTTGAGTGTCATAGAACTGTCTAGTGTTTTGTGTTCTGACTTCTAAAACATAATGAATAAGTAATGTAAACATATTTCCAGGAAGCTCTACAAAATAATTTGTTTTAAAATCACACAAAGATTGTTTTAAATTATGAAGTGTTTGAAAACTGGCCTCAGGTTATTGGGGGATTTGATTTGTATTAAACCTCATAGCAAGGCGGTTTTATCATGTGGAGGTTTCATTCAGGTCTCTCTTTAAATAAACACTGTCTTTGGCAGGAGGAAAACCAAACTTGGAGGATCCAAAGACGTCCAAACCAGCAAGACGACACCTCTGCTCCCAGTGTGGAAAGAATTTTAGTAAGTTAGGAAGCCTGAAAGCTCATGAGCGAATACACACAGGGGAGAAGCCTTACCACTGCTCCAATTGTGGAAAGAGTTTTAGCCAGTTAGGAAGCCTGAAAGCTCATGAGCGAATACACACAGGGGAGAAGCCTTACCACTGCTCCCATTGTGGAAAGAGTTTTAACCGGTTAGGAAGCCTAATAGCTCACGAGCGAATACACACAGGGGAGAAACCATACCATTGCAACCAGTGTGGAAAGAATTTTAACCGGTTAGGAAGCCTAATATCTCATGAGCAAATACACACAGGGGATAAGCCTTACCACTGCTCCCAGTGCGGAACTAGGTTTACAAAGTTAGGAAGCCTGAAAAGACATGAGAGGACACACACCGTAGCGAAGCCTTTCCACTGCGCCCTGTGTGGAACGAGTTTTAACCATTTAGGAAACCTGAAAAGACATGAGAGAATACACACAGGGGAGAAGCCTTTCCATTGCGGCCAGTGTGGAAAGAGTTTTAGCTTGTTAGGAAACCTGCAATCTCATGAGCGAATACACACAGGGGAGAAGCCATACCATTGCACCCATTGTGGAAAGGGTTTTAACCAGTTAGGAAACATGAAATATCATGAACGAAATACTCACAGGGGAGAAGCCATACCATTGTGCTCAGTGTGGAAAGAGTTTTGCGGAGTTAGGAAAGCGGAAAGCTCGTGAGCGAATATACATACACAGGGAGAAGCCTTACACACAGGAGAGAAAAATAACTTCTCCTAGTGTGTAAACTGATATTTCACATCACATTGACTTTAAATTCATCAGAGAACATACACACTGCTCCCATTGTCTTATATTGTTGACTGAGAATGTGTTTACTTGTTTATACCAAATGAAATTGAATTGTACAAAGTATACTCTAAAATATATTTGTATGTCTTTATTAGAAAATATGAATTGAATATGGATTATGTCAGTTTCAATATAGAGTAGATCAGATTCAATGTGTTTAAATGGTCCTTTTTAAAACTCTGACTGTGTGTGTTTATCTGGGTGTGTAATTCCTCCAGCACTACAGATAATAAAGTGATATTTGGATGTGATGCATTTGCTCCATTGTTTACATTTACATTGTTGGCCCACTGATGATTTAATGAAATGAAAATGTTCACAGACTCGCCCATGGATTGCTGTTTCATCATTGTCTCAATGATGAGTTCCTCGTTCGACTTTCCTGGGGGCATTTACAAGCTTCCCATTGGTTGAATAAACGTTGTTTACACATTTCAACAAAATAAATCCGTATGATGATGATATTTCAATGTAAAAAACGGATTTGGTTGGTAAAAAGCCATCAATATCAGGTATTTTTATTTATTTCTCACCCAACTGGCAACCTAAATCCAATGACGGGTGACATTTTGTGTCGATTTCATGTTGAATTCACTTTAGTTGAGGACTCAAAGAAATGTAAATAGAAACTAGATGTTGAACTGACGTCTGTGCCCCCAGAGCGATGGTTTGAATAAGCGGCAAATGTTGGATCAATATCCACCTTAGTAGCTAAGTTTCCGTGCAATGGGTTTCCATTGCATTTTCAACTCTGCTGATGGTTTTAAAAGCTGTTGCGTAATATAGGAAACGTTATCATGGCACATGCACTGTAGCCAGTAGCTCACAGATACAATGCGGGTAGGCTACCTACAGTTGAAGTCGGGAAGTTTACATAAACTTAAAACTCATTTTTCAACCACTCCACAAATTCCTTGTTAACAAACTATAGTTTTGGCAAGTCGGTTAGGACATCTACTTTGTGCAATTTTTCCAACAATTGTTTACAGACAGATTATTTAATTTATAATTCACTGTATCACAATTCCAGTGGGTCAGAAGTTTACATACACTAAGTTGACTGTGCCTTTATTAAACAGCTTAGAAAATTCCAGAAAATGAATTTCCAATCGCCTGAAGGTACACGTTCATCTGTACAAACAATAGTATGCAGGTATAAACACCATGGGACTACGCAGCTGTCATACCGCTCAGGAAGCAGACTCGTTCTGTCTCCTAGAGATTAACGTACTTTGGTGCGAACAGTGCAAATCAATCCCAGAACAACAGCAAAGGCTGCTCAGCAAGGAAGAAGCCACTGCTCCAAAACCGCCTTAAAAAAAAACAGACTACGGTTTGCAACTGCACATGGGGACAAAGATCGCACTTTTTGGAGAAATGTCCTCTGGTCTGATGAAACAAAAATAGAACTGTTTGGCCATAATGACCATCGTTATGTTTGGAGGAAGAAGGAGGAGGCTTGCAAGCTGAAGAACACCGTCCCAACCGTGAAGCACGGGGGGTGGCAGAATCATGTTGTGGGAGTGCTTTGCTGTAGGAGGGACTGGTGCACTTCACAAAATAGATGGCATCATGAGGGAGGAAAATTATGTGGCTATATTGAAGCAACATCTCAAGACATCAGTCAGGAAGTTAAAGCTTGGTCGCAAATGGGTCTTCCAAATGGACAATGACCCCAAGCATACTTCCAAAGTTGTGGCAAAAAGGACAACAAAGTCAAGGTATTGGAGTGGCCATCACAGAGCCCTGACCTCAATCCCATCTAAGATTTGTGGGCAGAACTGAAAAAGCGTATGCGAGCAAGGAGGCCTACAAACCCTTCTCAGTTACACCAGCTCTGTCAGGAGGAATGGGCCGAAATTCACCCAACTTATTGTGGGAAGCTTGTGGAAGGCTACCTGAAACGTTTGACCCAAGTTAAACAATTTAAAGGCAATGCTACCAAATACTTGGTGTCAAGTTGGCTGGATGTCCTTTGGGTTCAGCGGAGGCTCCTCAGAGGAGGAAGGGGAGCACCATCCTCCTCAGTGATTTCCATAAAAATAAAAATGGTAAAACATATAAAACGTTATCCTTTTTAGATAAAACTATACTCAATATAATCACGTCACCAAATAATTGATGGGAAAATGTGAGTATCATGTAGTAGTCTAACCCTATCGCCGTTACATTGAGTTAGGCTGGTGGACCGTTCTTGGTACACATGGGAAACTGTTGAGCCCAGCAGCGTTGCAGTTCTTGACACAAACCGGTGTACCTGGCACCTAATACCATACCCTGTTCAAAAACACTTACATATTTTGTATTCCCCATTCCCCCTCTGAATGGCACACATACACAATCCATGCCTCAATTTTCTTGCGGCTTAAAATTCCTTATTTAACCCATCTCCCCCCTTCATCTACACTGATTGAAGTGGATTTAACTTGTGACATCAATAAGGGATCATATCTTTCACCTGGATTCACCTGGTCAGTCTAAGTCATGGAAGGAGCAGGTGTTCTTAATGTTTTGTCTACCCAGTGTATAGCACTACAGATAATCAAGTGCTATTTGCATGTGATGCATTTGCTCTATTTTTTACAGGATGATTTGTATCTTATAGAGCGTGGCTTTAAGGGAATACTATGGTCTAGATATAACCGAATGTGAAAAATGAACAGAGGAAATGTGTATTAAAACACTACCTATTCATATAAGTATTTATTAATCATCCACATATTCATATTAAGCTTCTATGTCTGTGTACAGGAAAGTATTATTTGTAAGACATAAGAGAAAATATATCAGTTTATTGTTAAATTATGACGTTCTTTCCAATACAAACTATGTAGTAACTATTGAACTGACTAATGAACACTTGTGAGAATGGTGGGCTGAATTTGCTGGACTTTACTACCTTAAATAATACTTTTAAGATCAATTGGATAAAACAATTCCTAAGAAGACCCACTTCTATGTGGAATTTTATTCCTCATCATGTCTTCTCTGCTTTTGGTGGCCTTTTAACTTCACGTTGGTTTGCAATTATAATATTGACAAAGTTCCAGTGAAACGTTCTGCTTTTCATCTGCAGGGTTTTCTTGTCATGGTCCTTTAATTTATAAGCATCATTTTTCTCCACACAGATATTATATATGGAATAATCGGGACATATTGTATAAAATTACTTATTTGTTTTTTAGAATATTGGTTCTGAAATAATATCCTATTTGTAACAGACGAGACTCCCGCGGTTCCTCCTGCTCACCACCAGAGGGAACCCTCTCCTGAATATTAAGCCCTGATCCTCAACTCCCACATACCTGGCTCCAATCACCGTTGCACCTGTCTCCCATTAATAGACTATTTAGGCTCTCTCTCCCTTTGCGAAGTCTTGTTTCCCTGGTGATCATTTCTGAGCGTTTTCCCGTGTCTGTCATTTTGTGGTATTACTCTGGACTGTTTTTCCCTTTTTGATTCTTGCTGCCTGCCCTGGACTATATTCTTTATTGGACTGATTTTTGTAAGCTTGCTGCCTGCCCTGACCTCATGCCTGTACCTGGATTACGATTAGCCTTATCCCTGCTGTTGTGTTTGCTGGCGATTGACCCTGTTTGTACGACCAAGATTGTAATAAAGCTGCAAATGGATCCTCACTCTCAGGGTGCTTCATTACAGAAGACTTCGCCACTTCGCGATCCAGCAGCTCTGGTCCAAATGTCCACGGAGATCTCCACTCAAGCAAACCAGCTCGCCGTTCATCAACAGCAGCTAACCCATCTAACTACGGTAACGGAGGAACTCGTCCGGACGCTACAGAGGTTGCAGATGTCGCTCCCGAACTCAGCCCCTCCTCAGCTGAACGCAAGTATGGGCACCTCTCCACCACCGGCACCCACAGTTAACCCACGTCTGGCTCTCCCTGAGAAGTTTGACGGTAACCCCACTAAGAGTAAGGGATTTCTACTGCAATGTTCATTATTTATTGATCAACAACCAGCGATGTATGTCACTGACGCCAGCAAGATTTCCCTGGTATGTTCTCTCCTCACTGGCAGAGCGTTAGAGTGGGTAACGGCGGTTTGGAGAGAGGATGGCACGGCTTTTCCATCGTTCGGTGCCTTTCTTCAACGCTTCCGGGAAGTATTTGAACACCCGGAGGAGGCATGAGAGCCGGTGACCGACTACTCGCGTTGAACCAGGGCAGGAATACTGCAGCAGAATATGCCTTGACATTTCGCACTCTGGCAGCTCAAACCGACTGGGTTGAGAGCACGCTTAAACTGCTCTTTCGCAAGGGACTCAGTTTGGAATTACAGTCTGAACTGGCCTGCCGAGATGAAGGGAGATCGCTGAATCAGTTCATCGAACTCGCCATACAGATTGACAATCTGATTCGATCACGGCGCCCACTCAGAACGGGACCCACCAGCACACAATGTCCCGTGACTCTTCCTCCAACCGAACCCATGCAGCTCGGATATACTCACCTGACTCCGGAGGAACGTGAACGCCGCATACGTCAACATCTCTGCCTCTATTGTGGTCAACCGGGCCATCTAAGGGCGTTTTGCCCCACAAGACCACCTCCTCGTAATCCCTCTTCGGTGAGTCCTTGTGTTTAAGCACATCACTCCAGTACTTGCATCAAAGTGCCGATAGTATTATCTCTAGAGGGCAATCATATAACCACATCAGCACTATTAGACTCCGGAGCAGCCGGCAACTTTATGTCTCATGAGTTTGCCCAACAACAACAATTTCCATTAATCACCTGTGACTCTCAATTGGCAGTGGAGGCGCTAGATGGACGACCTCTCGGCGATGGGAGGGTCCTGCACACTACCGTGGACCTTCGACTACAGACCGGTACCCGCCACACGGAGGTAATTCGCTTCTACGTCATCACATCACCCCATAACCCGGTAATCCTTGGGCTTCCCTGGTTACGGCAACATAACCCGCTCATCTCATGGAGGGAGGGTCGTATCATCAAATGGGACCCGTCATGCCACTCCAACTGCTTGACTGGCAGCCCTTCACTCTCCATTCAGGCCGTTACGGTAAAGGACGAGCCAGCTCTTTCCCCACTCTACCCATTGAATACTCTGACCTCATCGAAGCTTTCAGCAAGACCAAGGCGATGGAACTACCCCTCACCGATCAAGCGACTGTGCCATCGAGCTACTACCAGGTACAAAGCCACCCAAGGGCCGAATCTTTCCCTATCTCAACCCGAATCAGAAGCCATGAAAAACTACATCGAGGAAGAACTATCGAAGGGGTTCATTAGAGCATCGACATCACCTGCAGCCGCGGGCTTCTTCTTTGTTAAAAAGAAAGACGGTGGTTTACGCCCCTGTATTGACTACCGGGTCTCAACGACATCACTGTCAAGTTTCGATATCCTTTACCGCTGGTTCCAGCTGCCCTAGAACAACTCCGCCAAGCCAAGTACTTCTCCAAACTGGACCTCCGCAGCGCCTACAACCTCATTCGCATCCGGGACGGTGATGAATGGATGACAGCCTTTTCTACCAGCACTGGGCACTATGAGTATCTGGTTATGCCTTTCGGGCTGTCTAATAGTCCCTCCGTGTTTCAATCATTTATCAATGACGTCTTTCGGGACATGCTGAATCGCTGGGTAATTGTATACATTGATGACATTCTCATCTATTCCAACACCTATGAAGAACATGTGCAACATGTGAGAACAGTATTGCAACGACTCATAGATCACCAGCTATACGCCAAAGCAGAGAAGTGCGAATTTCACCAGACTTCCACATCTTTTTTGGGCTACATCATCAGCCAGGAGGAGTCGCCATGGACGAGAAGAAGGTCAAGGCCGTTCTAGACTGGCCCCTGCCAGTAACCTTAAAGGAGTTAAAACGCTTCTTGGGATTTGCTAACTTCTACCGACGCTTCATCAGGAATTTCAGCTCGGTAGCCGCTCCTTAACCTCTATGACTAAAAGAAACTCATCACACCTCACCTGGTCAACTACAGCACAGGAGGCTTTCGCAGAACTCAAGGCACGTTTCACATCGGCCCCCATCCTCCACCACCCTAATCCTGAACTCCCATTTACAGTTGAGGTGGACGCATCTAATACGGGCATTGGAGCTATTCTTTCACAGCGCACGGATCCCCACTCAAGCTCTATCCGTGCGCCTATTATTCCCGCAAACTTAGTCCAGCCGAGCAGAACTACGACGCCGAAACCGGGAACTGTTGGCCATGAAAGCAGCTATGGAGGAGTGGCGTCATTGGCTGGAGGAGCTAAACATCCCTTCGTGATTCTAACGGACCACAAGAACCTGGAATACTTGAGGTCTGCCAAGAGACTGAACCCCAGACAAGCGAGGTGGGCACTCTTCTTCACACGATTTGACTTCACTGTTACCTATCGTCACGGTTCTAAGAACACCAAGGCAGACGCATTATCACGCCAACACGACGGTGCAGCGCCCACTGAACCCAAGGAAACCCTGCTTCCTGAGTCGTTAATCGTGGCCCGATTCAGTGGGACATCATGACAGAGCTCACCCAAGCCAACTCACAGAGGACTCCTCCGCCCGAATGCCCCCTAACAAAACGTTTGTACCTCAGGACCTCTGTCAGAAGGTGCTAAAGCAAGTTCACTCTGCACTCAGCTCCGGTCATCCGGGAATCGCGCCACGGTGCACCTGCTTCAGAACAGCTTCTGGTGGCCAACCTTGCGGGCAGACACAATAAAGTTCATTAACGACTGCACTACCTGTAACACAAATAAACATCTCAGACAACTACCATCGGGCCTACTGCAACCACTACCAGTTCCCCACCGACCATGGTCCCATCTCGCCATAGACTTCATTACCGATCTCCCCAAGTCCAATGGGAATACCACAATACTCACTGTCATAGATCGCTTCTCCAA
Source organism: Brachymystax lenok tsinlingensis (assembly GCA_030435695.1). Taxonomy (NCBI): domain Eukaryota; kingdom Metazoa; phylum Chordata; class Actinopteri; order Salmoniformes; family Salmonidae; genus Brachymystax; species Brachymystax lenok. The sequence goes on from CM059812.1 coordinate 41,586,098, forward strand.
GGCTTGCCGGTTGATTCCACTTCCCAAACTGCCTACAGCATTGGAAACTGCCGAACTCATGTGCAACCTGGTGTTCCGCTTCTATGGCCTGCCAGAGGACATCGTATCGGACCGAGGGCCCCAATTCACATCCAGAGTATGGTCAGCATTCTTCCAACAACTCAACATCAACATCAGCCTTACTTCAGGGTATCACCCGCAATCCAACGGTCAAACAGAACGCCTCAATCAAGAGATCACCCGGTTTCTCAGATCCTACTGTCATCAGAACCAAGCAGACTGGAGTCGATTCCTCATGTGGGCGGAGTATGCACAGAACTCACTCCAGAAACCCTCCACCGGTTTAACCCCATTCCAGTGTGTAATGGGCTTCCAACCTCCCCTGTTTCCATGGTCAGGGGAATCCACCGAGGTACCCTCTGTCAATGACTGGCTCCAGAGAAGCGAGGACATCTGGAGTCAGGCCCATACCCACTTACTACATGCAGTCAGGAGACAGAGGTTGCAGGCCAATCGCCACCGCCGCCCCAACCCGAATATACTCCAGGTCAATGGGTCTGGCTATCCACTCGAGACCTACGCCTCAAACTCCCCTGCAAGAAACTCAGTCCCAGGTATGTGGGTCCCTTCCAAATAATCAAACAAATCACACCAGTTTCCTTCCGTTTGGCATTACCCGCTAATTACCGTATCTCTCCTACTTTCCATGTATCTCTTCTCAAACCCGCTGGTGGTCCGAGAGTGGAGGAGGAGGAGCAGACCAGGAGCAGGGCCCCCACCCATCTTGGTGGACGGCGAGGAGGTATATCGGCCGAGATCTACTCGATTCCAGACGCCGGGCAGGCTCCTCCAATATCTGGTAGACTGGGAGAGTGCGGACCGGAGGAGCGATCCTGGGTTAATGCAGAAGACATACTCGACCCCGCACTCATGACTGAGTTCCATAGGACGCACCCGGAGAAACCGGCCCCCCGACCTCGAGGAAGACCCCGGCGTCGTTCGCCTCTTCGCGTCAGGAGCCGCTCACAGGGGGGGGGCTCTGTAACAGACGAGACTCCCGCGGTTCCTCCTGCTCACCACCAGAGGGAACCCTCTCCTGAATATTAAGCCCTGATCCTCAACTCCCACATACCTGGCTCCAATCACCGTTGCACCTGTCTCCCATTAATAGACTATTTAGGCTCTCTCTCCCTTTCTCTCTTTGCGAAGTCTTGTTTCCCTGGTGATCATTTCTGAGCGTTTTCCCGTGTCTGTCATTTTGTCATTTCGTGGTATTACTCTGGACTGTTTTTCCCTTTTTGATTCTTGCTGCCTGCCCTGGACTATATTCTTTATTGGACTGATTTTTGTAAGCTTGCTGCCTGCCCTGACCTCATGCCTGTACCTGGATTACGATTAGCCTTATCCCTGCTGTTGTGTTTGCTGGCGATTGACCCTGTTTGTACGACCAAGATTGTAATAAAGCTGCAAATGGATCCTCACTCTCAGGGTGCTTCATTACACTATTGATGAGCCAACTGGTCAATTCAGAGGGTCTTTTACTTAGTTATAAGGAATTCTTATCACTTTACAAGGTCCCTGTAACACCTAAAGATTTTGCAATTGTTTTAGAATGCCATTCCCTCAGGTGTATTATTCAGGAACGTGTCAAGACCTGACCCTCAGAGCCTGCCTTCCATTGATCCTGACTCATCAGTAGGAAATATTTGTTTCTCTTTTGGTCCATTCAACAACAGGTGCCTTATTGGAACGGATTTATTGATAATATCTGTTGGAAAAAAGTTTGGATGTTGCCACACACATACCTACTTGTTAACAAAATTAAGGAAGTTTCCTTTAAAAGTATTCATAAATATTATCCTGCCAACCACTATATGAAGAAGTTTAAGGAAAACATCAACTCAAATTGTTCCTTTTGTAATGACCACCCAGAAACAGTGTTGCATCTTTTTTTTTGCATTGTATTCATGTAAGAAAACTGTGGCAAGACATCAGTAGATTTATAATGGAACACATTTATGAAGATCTTACATTGTTGCGGAGAGATGTTCTGCTTGGATTCTTTACCTACGATAGAAATAAGCTGAAACAATTTTAGGTAATTAATTTCATTATTCTTTTGGCCAAATTTCATATTCACAAATGTAAATTTACAAACAAAACACCACATTTTCTTACCTTAAAAAAAGGTAATTGAACGGTATTTTAAGACAATTAAATACTCTACTGACAAAAAAGCTGTTAGAATAAGTGTATGTATGTCCCTTAAGGTCCTTGTGTAATGTGATGTTGTACCTCTGAGCCCATTTGTCCTTTGTATATTATTTATATATATATTATTTATATATACTTGTGTTCCCACATGTACTTGCTGTATTGATTTGTTGTTAATAAAACATTTAAATAGAACTATTGTTTCCAAACTGCGTTACCCACTCCAGTCAGCAGACGGCGATGTGCGTATTTCAGGTGATGCTTCTTGCGTGACGTATAACGGACTGGACGGGACGCTTCTTCAGGAACAACAACACGGCTACTCTTTCAACCACCTCGGTAGTTTGCTAGCCGACATTAAACTGAAAGATTGACGCGTTACACCATGTTAATGTACATTAGCTAATCTCAGTGTTTTAAACACATTTCTGTTGACGTATCAACTGGTTAACATTAACCCAATTTGGTTGTTCTATTTGTAAACGTGTTAAAGATTGATACTGAGCCTAGCACTAGACTAGTCGCTAATGCTAACTAACATCCCTGTCCATGAGCTCACTAAACTACTCCTCCCCTGTTAAAGAAGAGGAGGTCTGCTGTGTGGAGAAAGAAGCTCTGAGGCTGAACATGGTCGTGAAAGAAGAGGAGGGGGGTGTTAAAGTACAAGAAATGGAAGAACCTTTCAGATTGAAAAAGGAGGATGAGGAGGCTGGTATAGTGAAAGAAGAAGAGGATGTTATAGTGAAAGAAGAGAATGAACCTTTTAGAGAGGAAGAGGATGCTATCTCAATAAAGGTGAAGAATGAAGACGTTTTGGAAGTGAAAGAGGAGGAGACAGAATATCAGATTACCACCAGTGAGTACTGTCTTAAACAGGGGCACAAACTATGCAGTTGTTGAACTAATGTTGGGGCATTTTACTGACGTTCTACACTTTAATATGTGGTTTAATCTTTTGGGGACTTTTAAATTTGATGTTTTGAATTGTCCATGTGGTCTATATTTTAAGTGCACTTCTAATACAACAGGCTTTTAAAATTCAATATTGGTGCATACTTTGATATTTTAAATAGAAATTGACGCAAAAGGCACCCATTTAGTGGAACGACCCTTTGACATTTACAACGCACACAATATTTTATAACATCATGATGAAAGTGGCCATTATAGGCCCTTTTTAGACATATTCATGCCTCCTGATTGTAATAGACGGCCATAAGGTTACCATCTGTTTGATGTTCTCATTCACACAGGAGAGAGACATGACTATTGTGGATCATCTGGGGAGTTAAAACAACATCCTGATGCTGACGAGGCAGAGAAGAGTCTCCACAGATCAGAACACCAGATGGTACAGCTTGGTCTGGTCTAGCATGCAGCTTGCTCTATCGGGGTCTGGGCTGGGTTTCTGTAAAGCACTTTATGACAACAGTGACAACAGCATCCTTAATGATATGTGTCTGTGTCCCCTCTTCATGGTTACCAGGACAACGCTAGCCCTTCCTACCTCTTGGAGTCCCCGTGTCGTGCCTCTCCCGGTAGCACCTTACTGCTGGGTATGAAGAGGTTGTCTGTGCTGCTGGTGGACTGCAGGAAAACAACGGGGCTGAGTGGAACTGTGAGAGGAGGAGAAGAGAAGAAAGGATCAGATTTGACACATCAAAGTACAGTTTGAAGTCAGAAGTTTACATACACCTTAGCCAAATACATTTAAACTCAGTTTTTCACAATTCCTGACATTTAATCCTAGTAAAAATTCCCTGTCGTAGGTCAGTTAGAATAACCACTTTATTTTAAGAAGTTGAAGTTGTTAGTTTACATACACCGTTGCCAAATACATTTAAACTCAGTATTTTACAGTAAAGACTACCTGTCTTAGGTCAGTTAGGATAACCACTTTATTTTAAGAATGTGAAATGTCAGAATAATAGTAGAGAGAATGATTTATTTCAGCTTTTATTTCTTTCATCACATTCCCAGTGGGTCAGAAGTTTACATACACTCAATTAGTATTTGGTGGCATTGCCTTGAAATTGTTTAACTTGGGTCAAACATTTTGGGTAGCCTTCCACAAGCTTCCCACAATAAGTTGGGTGAATTTTGTCCCTTTCCTCCAGGCAGAGCTGGTGTAACTGAGTCAGGTTTGTAGGCCTCCTTGCTCGCACACGCTTTTTCAGTTCTGCCCACACATTTTCTATAGGATTGAGGTCAGGGCTTTGTGATGGCCACTCCAATACCTTGACTTTGTTGTCCTTAAGCCATTTTGCCACATCTTTGGAAGTATGCTTGCGGTCATTGTCCATTTGGAAGACCCATTTGCGAACAAGCTTTAACTTCCTGACCGATGTCTTGAGATGTTGCTTCAAAATATCCACATAATTCTTCCTCATGATGCCATCTATTTTATGAAGTGCACCAGTCCCTCCTGCAGCAAAGCACCCCCACAACATGATGCTGCCACCCCCGTGCTTCACGGTTGGGATGGTGTTCTTCGGCTTGCAAGCCCCCCTTTTTCCTCCAAACATAAATAGCATTAAAGAGCAGCAGTAAAATAACAGTAGCGAGGCTGTATACAGGAGGCACCGGTACAGAGTCAATGTTTTCTTATTTTTTTATTTTTTATTTAACCAGGTAGGCCAGTTGAGAACAAGTTTTCATTTACATCTGCGACCTGGCCAAGCAAAGCAGTGCGGCAAAAACAACAGAACAGAGTTAGACATGGGATAAACAAACGTACAGTCAATAACACAATAGAAAAATCTGTATACAGTGTGTGCAAATGAAGTAAGGAGGTAAGGCAATAAATAGGCCATAGTGGCGAAGTAATTACAATTTAGCAATTAACACTGGAGTTATACATGTGCAGATGAGGAAAAAGAGCAGAAAAACAAATATAGGGATGAGGTAGGTAGTTGGATGGGCTATTTACAGATGGGCTGTGTACAGCTGCAGCGATTGGTAAGCTGCTCTGACAGCTGATGCTTAAAGTTATTGAGGGAGATATGTCTTCAACTTCAGTGATTTTTGCAATTCATTTCAGTCATTGGCAGCAGAGAACTGGAAAGAAAGGCGGCCAAAGGAGGTGTTGGCTTTGGGGATGACCAGTGAAATATACCTGCTGGAGCGTATGCTACGGGTGGGTGTTGCTATGGTGACCAGTGAGCTGAGATACCGCAGAGCTTTACCTAGCAAAGACTTATAGATAACCTGGAGCCAGTGGGTTTGGCAACGGATATGTTGCAAGGACCAGCCAACGAGAGCATACAGGTCGCAATGGTGGGTAGTATATGGGGCTTTGGTGACAAAACGGATGGCACTGTGATAGACTGCATCCAATCTTCTGAGTAGAGGAGTCAGTCTACCCTTCCATAACATCAGGGACTCATCAATGCCATTCCTTGTATGGCACAAATGCTGGTCGGGTCTTTGTGTTGACAAAATGCTGGCATCGCAGCAGGACTAAGAAGTGTTCTTGGGGAAAAGAGGATGGCAAAGAAGAGAGTTGCAAACATAGGATCTGTGCTCCAGTATTCTCTTAGGAGTTCTTCTCTACTATTCCCATGAGAAGGACTGTCACCAGGAAGGTCGACATTTCACAAGTTGTGGTTGTCACCCATTTAGCAAGTTTCCATCTCACTCCTGGCTCTCTCTTGTCCTGTAGCTCCAAGGCATAGCCTTGTCTCCCACCAGCTCCTCTGTCAGAAACCGCTGGGCCAGGAGGGGTGAAATGGCAAGAGTGTGCAAAGCTGTCATGTAGAAAATAGTAAAGATAAAGAAAAACCCTTTAATGAGTAGGTGTGTCCAAACCTTTGACTGGTACTGTGTGTGTGTGTGGGTATATTTATTTTTATTTTTTATTTTTTTATTTCACCTTTATTTAACCAGGTAGGCAAGTTGAGAACAAGTTCTCATTTACAACTGCGACCTGGCCAAGATAAAGCAAAGCAGTTCGACACACAACAACACAGAGTTACACATGGAATAAAACAAACATACAGTCAATAATACAGTAGGAAAAAAAGAAATCTATATACAAAGAGTGCAAATGAGGTAGGATAAGGAAGGTAAGACAATAAATAGGCCATGGTGGCAGAGTAATTACAATATAGCAATTTAACACTGGAATGGTAAAAGAAAACTGTGCAGTAGATGAATGTGCAATGTAGAAAAACTGGGGTGCAAAGGAACAAGATAAATAAATAAATACGGTAGGGGATGAGGTAGTTGGTTGGGCTATTTACAGAAGGGCTATAAACAGGTACAGTGGTCTGTACACTGCTCTGACAGCTGGTGCTTAAAGCTGTTGAGGGAGATAAGTGTCTCCAGTTTCAGAGATTTTTGAAGTTCGTTCCAGTCATTGGCAGCAGAGAACTGGAAGGAGAGTCGGCCAAAGGAGGAATTGGCTTTGGGGGTGACCAGTGAGATATACCTGCTGGAGCGTGTGCTACGGGTTGGTGCTGCTAATATATTATATACACACTGAACAGAAATATAAACGCATCATGCAACAATTTCAACGATTTACAGTTCATATAAGGAAGTCAGTCAATGTAAATAAATTCATTAGGCCCTAATCTATGGACTTCACATGACTGGACAGGGGTGCAGCCATTGCTGAGCCAGGCCCAGCCAATCAGACTTAGTTTTTCCCCACAAAAGAGCTTTATTACAGAGAGAAATACTCCTCAGTTTCATCAGCAGTCTGGGTGGCTGGTCTCAGACGGTGTGGAGGTCCTGGGCTGGCGTTGTTATATGTGGTCTGTGGTTGTGAGTCCAGTTGGGTGTACTGCCAAATTCTCTAAAACGACGTTGGAGGTGACTTATGGTAGATAAATTAACATTCAATTCTCTGGTAACAGCTCCAGTGGATATTCCTGCAGTCCGCATGCCAATTGCATGCTCCCTCAACTTGAGTCGTCTGTGGCGTTGTGTTGTGTGACAAAACTGCACATTTTAGGGTGGCCTTTTATTGTCCCCAGCACAAGGTGCAGCTGTGTAATGATCATGCTGTTTAATCAGCTTCTTGATAAGCCACACCTGTCAGGTGAATGGATTATCTTGGCAAAGGAGAAATGTTAACTAACAGGGATGTAAACAAATTTGTGCACCAAATTTGAGAGAAATAAGCTTTCGTGCGTATAGAAGAATTCTTTGATCTTTTATTTCAGCTCATGAAACATGGGACCAAAACTTGTACATGCTGTATTTATATTTTTAGGAACATCTACCCAAAATATTTCATTCTTTTTTACTTTACCCAAAATATTGTGATAAATAAATAAATATAAAATGCTGTTGTGTCGACCCTATCGACAACGGGGAGATGTTACTGTCTCCAATGTAAAACAAAATACAATAAAACCCACACAAATGTCCTCCTTTACTTATTTTAGGTTTAAGGAAGTGTGTAGGTCGCATTCTGTATCATACAGCTATGAAGGTTCTGTATTTAGAACCACCTGCTCGATAGGAATCCAGCGACGTCTCTGTCTTAAATGTCATAGAACTGTCTAGTGTTTTGTGTTCTGACTTCTAAAACAGAAAGAATAAGTAATGTAAACATCAGTTATTTCCAGGAAGCTCTACATCATCATTTGTTTTAAAATCACACAAAGATTGTTTTAAATTATAAAAGGTTTGAAACCTGGCCTCAGGTTATTGAGGGATCTGATTTGGATTAAACCTCAAAGCAAAGCAGTTTTATCATGTAGAGGTTTCATTCTGGTCTCTCTTTAAATAAACACTGTCTTTGGCAGGAGAAAAACCAAACTCGGAGGAACCAGAGACATCCAAACCAGCAAGACGACACCTCAGCTCCCAGATTGGAGGGAGTTTTACCAAGTTAGGAAGCCTGAAAATACTTGAGCGAATACACACAGGGGAGAAGCCTTTCCATTGCTCCCAGTGTGGAAAGAGTTTTAAGCGGTTAGATACCCTCAAATCTCATGAGCGAATACACACAGGGGAGAAGCCATACCATTGCGCACAGTGTGGGAAAAGGTTTGGCCGGTCAGGAAGCTTGAAAGAACATATGCGACTGCACACAGGGGAGAAGCCTTACCACTGCTCCCAGTGCGGGAAGAGTTTTAACCATTCAGGAAGTCTGAAAGCCCATGAGCGAATACACGCAGGAGAGAAGCCTTACCACTGCTCCCAGTGTGCAAAGCGTTTTACCCAATTAGGAAGCCTAAAAGAACACATGAGACTGCACACAGGGAAGAAGCCTTACTATGACTGCTCAGACTGTGGGAAGACATATTACTCATCACAGTCACTTGAAAGCCATGTGAGAATCCACACAGGAGAGAAGCCTTACCACTGCTCCCAATGTGGAAAGAGCTTTAGCCACTTAGGAAAGCTGAAAGCTCATGAGCGAATACACACAGGAGAGAAGCCTTTCCATTGCTTCCAGTGTGGAAAGAGTTTCAAGCGGTTAGACACTCTCAAAGTTCATGAGCAAATACACACAGGGGAGAAGCCATACCATTGCGCCCAGTGTGGTAAGAGTTTTATTCAGTTAGGAAACCTGAAAGCTCATGAGCGAATGCACACAGGGGAGAAGCCTTTCCATTGCTCCCAGTGTGGAAAGAGTTTTACGCGGTTAGACACCCTCAAAGCTCATGACCAAATCCACACAGGGAAGATGCCTTACTACTGCTCCCAGTGTGGAAAGCGTTTTAACCAGTTAAGAAAGCTGAAAGAACACATGCGACTGCACACAGGGGAGAAGCCTTACAAATGTTCAGACTGTGGGAAGACATATTACTCATCACAGTCATTTAAAAAACATGTGAGAAACCACACAGGAGAGAATAATTAATTATTCTAGTGTGTAAACTTATTTTACATCACAGAGAACATACACAGTGCTCCTATTGACGTATATTGTTGACTGAGAATGTGTTTAACTGTTTTTACCATATGAAGTTGAATTGTACAAAGTATACTCAAACATATATTTGTATGTTTTTATTAGAAAACATGAATTGAATATGAAGTATGTCCTTATGAATATAGAGTAGATCAGATTCCATGTGTTTAAATGGTCCTTTTTTAAACTCTAACTGTGTGTGTTTATCTGGGTGTGTCATTCTTCCAGCACAACAGATAATCAAGGGATATTTGGATGTGATGCATTTGCTCCATTGTTTACATTTGCATTGTTGGCCCACTGATGATTTAATGAAATGAAAATGTTCACAGACTCTGTAATGGAAAGTGTTAATTGTATGTGTCCACATTACTGAGTATGTGACTAACCTTGTGAAACTGTCCTATTATAATCTCCTGTTCTGATGAGTATCATCCTGTGTTGCAAACCAGCTGCACCTGCGTCCTTGTATGAATAAAGTCCCTCTCAGGAACAGGAATCTATAAAGATATGTGCTCATCACCCAATGCTTCGGAATTCAGACTGTCTACTCTGCTCTGTGTAACTCTGTTATTCTCTCTGAGCTCAGAAATAAAGAATCTTGGTTTGACTTGGACTCCAGCAGATCCTTATTTTATAATATCCACGACAACTCGCCCACGGATTGCTGATTCATCATTGTCTCAATGAAGAGTTCCTCGTTCCACTTTCCTGGAGGAATTTACAAGCCTCCCACTGGTTGAAAAAACGTAGTTTCCACATAATTTCAACAAAACAAATCCATGTGATGATGCTAGATCAATGTAGAAAACTGATTGGATTGGTAAAAAGCCATCAACATCAGGTATTTTTATTTATGGATCAATATCCACCTTAGTAGAGCTAAGTTAAAAAAGCTTTGCGTGACAAATAAAAAAAACTTAGTGCACAAAGAAATATATGTTGAATGGGTTTCCATTGCAGTTGAATGGGTTTCCATTGCAGTTGAATGGGTTTCCATTGCAGTTGAATGGGTTTCCATTGCAGTTGAATGGGTTTCCATTGCATTATCAACTATGATGGTTTAAAAAAAAAAAAAACTGTTGCGTTATATAGAAAACGTGCTCTTGGCACGTGCACTGTAGCCAACAGCAAACAGATACAGTGCAGGTAGGCTGCCTACATAATGAGATAATTATGGATCATAGTGATATTTTTTTTGTCAAATGGCAACCAAACATGAATCATCATGTCACCAGAATAAGACCATCAAAATGTATTGGAAAGGAGCATCAAGCTCATCAGTTTCACCACCATGTGAAGTTCATAACTTATTTCATCTGTAGCCTAATAAACTAGATGGGTTCCCAAGTCGTAGAGGGAGGACCACACAACATATCATCACGTGACTCCAAGTTAACTACGATATCATGGTTATAATATTAATATTTGCGCATAAAGGAGTTTCCACCTCCATATCTCGTTTTTACATTTTTACTGACACAAAAAGACCCCACCATGTCAAACGAACTAACAAATTGTCTGTCTGCATTTATCAAATTCTACAGGCATATCCTGTTTCCAAGACCCTTGAATGAGTAGATGGTGTGTCCAAACGCTTGACTGGTACTGTATCCTTACGCTACTGTCACAGAACATAATACAATGTCAGTGTCAGTGTGTGCGTCCTTAGATGCTGTGGGGATGTGTTATATTGTGTACATGTTCCCCTTGTAGATATTCCTTACCATCTTAGATACTAGTACATTAATAGTACATAACAGTGTAATAGTGCGGTACTACAGTACGGTCCTGTCTGCACAGCCTCGTTTGAAACTTTAAAGTTTATTGTTTATTGTCAGAACCAGCTTTTTGGACATGTGTAGTTGTCACGACTTCCACCGAAGTCGCCTCCTCTCCGTGTTCGAGCGGCGTTCGGCGGTCGACGTCACCGGCTTTCTAGCCATCGCCGCTCAGTTATATTATTGTTCCTTTGCTTTTGTCTTGTTCACCTCGCACCTGGTTTGCATTCCAGTGATTGCGGCATGTATTTATTCCTGTGAATTATGTCATGTCGTTGTGTGGAATTATTCATTGTTACATGTGTGTGTGTAGAACCAGGCTCGTTTCTCCGGGTAACGTTTGTTCACCCGTATTTGTATTTTGTTGGACTGTGTTTAGTCGTAGCGCTAGACACTTTATGTAGTGGCCTAGGATAGTTGACGCATTGTTACGTTCCTTCCTTTTGTTTTCTTATGCCATTAAAGTGTGCGCCTTTACGACACCTTCCGCTCTCCTGCACCTGATTTCACCCCAGTGGCGCACACCGTGACAGTAGTATATAAAATCTCAGGGTGTCCTTGATTCACCAAAGGTTCTTGTTCTCTACAGTTGAACATAAACAGTATTCCCCTCTCCTCTAAAAACATACTGTTGGATTATAAACATGTCAATAAAAAACGATTACTAAAGTAGCCAATGTATCTTGTCATGTCATATACATCATAACCCAAGGGTGGTCGAAATGGTTGTTCAAATGTTGCATATAAAATCTTTAGTACCTCGGCATTGTGTTATATGTTAGAATGTCTATTAAACAACTATATTGTATACTGTGGCAAACCTCTTCAAGATTAGGAGCGTTTGTCACAATTTAAGTGGGAAAATCACCCCAAATTGAGACAGGACAGTACCTGTGTGCTTGTTTCTCCGTTCTGGTGCACCCAGGCCGCTGGCAAGGTCAAGGATAGCAGGGTTTGGTACACAAATCAGGTTCTCGGTCGGTCCAAGTCCCAACGCCAACAGGTAAGTCCAAAACAGTCCAGTTCATACACGGTAAATCCAGCCAATATATTGTTTCTTCCTCTATGTTTCACAAATCCTTCCAGCACTCACTCTCTCTCTCTCTCTCTCTTCCTGGTTTGTCTTGACCCCTTATATGTGGGTTGGCCCCACCTTCTGAGGGTTCCCCTTGCTTCTGGGATTTTTTGTTGTTGTGATCTGTAGTTCTGATCAGGGTTGCCATTTTAGTGATAGGGCAGAGCCCGTTTAATTGTTCTGCTCCCACATATCTGCCATTTATCACTCGACCCCCTTGTTTGCCACAATACATTAACAATATTGTTCTGTCACAATAAACTGTTACCTGCATCTGTATGCAGACTATACAGTTGTGTACTATATTGCCCTGCTGATCAGGCTCTATCTGAACTACAGTATGCTGTCATTATTTTACAGAAAACCTTTATTGACCTTAAATGAATTATTATTGAATCTGTGTAAAACTAAGTATATGTTGTTTTCTAGAGTGCACTAAAATGCACCTTACTTGTGGAATAACCTCCAAACCTCTTTAAAAGTTGATGTTTTGGTGCCTCTGGGTTAATTCAGACTGCCGAATGAGGACCTGTTACAACTTACAAAACCTTTAAAGGAGTTTATGAAACCATTCAGTCATGGATGTATGTAAACATATTTACCACGTATTGCTTGTTGCAGAAGACTACTGTTGTATATTGAATAGCCATTCATCACTGTTACACCTCCTTGATGTGATGGTTTTCTATGTCTGTACATAGTGTGAATAGTGGTTTCCAAAAGGTTATTACCCCCCTAAACCAGAATGTTAAATGACCATGATATTTTGTACCACAATTACTTTGGGGTTCTAATCCCTCTTTCCAAATTCGCATTGTGAACACATCTGTAGCGGATGCGTAACTGGTTTGCAGAGAAGTCAGGCGCGGGAGAGCAAAGCTGGGTAAACTTAGTGGTTTAATAAACAACCCCAAAACGGTTCAAAACAAACACAGGAGTACATGGGCACAAATATAGGCCGTAACGCACCAGTATACAAAATGTGCACAAGCACTACACAGAAACAATCCCACACAAAGGCATGAGGGGGCAGAGGGTTAAATACAAAACATGTAATTGAGGGAATTGAAACCAGGTGTGGAAAACAGACAAAACTAATGGAAAATGAAAAGTGGATCGGTGACGGCTGGAAGACCGGTGACGTCGACCGCCGAACACCGCCCGAACAAGGAGAGGTACCGACTTCGGCGGAGGTCGTGACAACATCTTTAACATTCATGAACCTTCACTATCTTCATCCCTAAACTAGCAACACTAACTATTGTCTATTGTTATTCTGAATGATCTTGCTGGCCATATGAAAGCCTAGCTAAATACATCGTTTTCATGTATTTGGTTATGCAAACATTTGTTTATTAGATAATATTTCTCATTAAGAATAATGTTGTTTTCATTCTATATGAATGACGCCTTGGGGTCTTATGGGTCAATGATTTTAATTAGAATATAGCAAGGATGCTCTCTCCTCAACCACTTACAGTTACAGTGCCTTTGGAAGGTATTCAGACCCCTTGACTTAATCCACATTTTGTTACGTTTCATCTTGTACTAAAATGGATTAAATTAAACAATTTCCTCAGCAATCTACACACAATACCCCAGAATGATAAAGTGATATAAGGCTTTTAGAAATGTTTGCAGATAGAGGGAGAGAAAGAGAGAGAGAGATTTAATTAATTTAAAGTAAATTACATTTCCTTTCAAACCTTTTATTTTATTCAAAAACTTTAGTACAGACATTTAAACATACATATTACAATTAATAAAGTTTACTATGTAATATTAAATAAAAAATTGTCACTAATGTTTTATTACTAAATAACTTTATATAAATCATACATGTTATTATTACATGTAGCAACACCACATAACAACAACATGGTAGCAACACCACATAACAACAACATGGCAGTAACACAACATAACAACAACATGGCAGTAACACAACATAACAACAACATGGTAGCAATACCACATAACAACAACATGGCAGTAACACAACATAACAACAACATGGTAGCAACACAACATGGTAGCAACACAACATAACAACAACAATGTAGCAACACAACATAACAACAACATGGCAGTAACACAACATAACAACAACATGGCAGTAACACAACATAACAACAACATGGTAGCAACACAACATAACAACAACATGGTAGCAACACAACATGGCAGTAACACAACATGACAACAACATGGTAGCAACACAACATGGCAGTAACACAACATGATAGCAACACAACATGGTAGCAACACCACATAACAACAACATGGTAGCAACACAACATGGCAGTAACACAACATGGTAGCATCACAACATAACAACAACAGGGAAGAAACACAACATGGTAGCAACACAACATGGCAGCAACACAACATGGTAGCAACACAACATGAGAACAACATGGTAGCAACACCACATAACAACAACATGGTAGCAACACAACATGACAACAACATGGTAGCAACACAACATGACAACAACATGGTAGCAACACAACATGACAACAACATGTTAGCAACACAACATGGCAGCAACACAACATGGTAGCAACACAACATGGCAGTAACACAACATGGTAGCAACACAACATGGCAACAACATGGTAGCGACACCACATACCAACAACATGGTAGCAACACAACATGACAACAACATGGTAGCAAGACCACATGGCAACAACATGGTAGCAACACAACATGGCAGTAACACAACATGGCAACAACATGGTAGCAACACCACATAACAACAACATGGTAGCAACACAACATGACAACAACATGGTAGCAACACCACATAACAACAACATGGTAGCAACACAACATGACAACAACATGGTAGCAACAAAACATGGCAGCAACACAACATAACAACTACATGGTAGCAACACAACATGGTAGCAACAGAACATGGTTGCAACACCACATGACAACAACATGGTAGCAACACAACATGGTAGCAACACCACATGACAACAACATGGAAGCAGCACAACATGGTAACAACACAACATGGCAGCAACACAACATGGTAGCAACACAACATTGTAGCAGCACAACATGGTAGCAGCACAACATGGTAGCAGCACAACATGGTAGAAACACAACATGGTACAAACATTATTGGGCACAGACAAAGGCAAGAAGGTAGAGAAAACAATACATCACGCGAAGCAGCCACAATTGCATTGGTGGCAAATCTGACGGACGAATCGTAAAGAACATCTTG
This sequence comes from Brachymystax lenok tsinlingensis, assembly GCA_030435695.1. Classification (NCBI taxonomy): domain Eukaryota; kingdom Metazoa; phylum Chordata; class Actinopteri; order Salmoniformes; family Salmonidae; genus Brachymystax; species Brachymystax lenok. The sequence continues at coordinate 41,601,280 of CM059812.1, forward strand.
CTACCATGACTATATCCAACCTTACTCCATGTATTGCCACTATAATGTATCCTGCCATGACTATATCCAACCATACTCCATGTGTTGCCACTATCATGTATCCTACCATGACTATATCCAACCATACTCCATGTGTTGCCACTATAATGTATCCTACCATGACTATATCCAACCCAACTCCATGTGTTGCCACTATCATGTATCCTACCATGACTATATCCAACCCAACTCCATGTGTTGCCACTATCATGTATCCTACCATGACTATATCCAACCAGACTCCATGTGTTGCCAGTATCATGTATCCTACCATGACTATATCCAACCCAACTCCATGTGTTGCCACTATCATGTATCCTACCATGACTATATCCAACCCAACTCCATGTGTTGCCAGTATCATGTATCCTACCATGACTATATCCAACCCAACTCCATGTGTTGCCAGTATCATGTATCCTACCATGACTATATCCAACCCAACTCCATGTGTTGCCACTATCATGTATCCTACCATGACTATATCCAACCAGACTCCATGTGTTGCCAGTATCATGTATCCTACCATGACTATATCCAACCCAACTCCATGTGTTGCCACTATCATGTATCCTACCATGACTATATCCAACCCAACTCCATGTGTTGCCACTATCATGTATCCTACTTGACTGAAGCTTTGATCCAGCGGAAGAAGTATTGAGCAGCAGGGAGGTTAAAGGTCACTTCAGGATACAGCTGTTACTCTCACTATCCCTAGATAATCCAGTAATGAGAGAAAATGTATATATTATTTAGGGCCCTATAACATCTCTATCTATGAATAACATCTCTATCAAATCCGTTTTTTTTTTTTAACCTAATTCCGTTTTTTTCTCGAATTCCATTTTCTTTGTTTAGTTTTTCCATGTTTCTGATTTGTTCCTGTTTTTCTGTTTTTCTCTCTAAATCACACTGTTAATAGAAAAACAACAACATTGGATGTTCTAAGTCAACATCAATACTTAAACTATATCAAGAGACCACTTTTGAAGTCTGAGAAAAATCTAAGTTGCACCAGCAAGAGCCTTGCTTGGTTAGTGGTGTCTCTGTAGCACACATGTGATTGCAGAGTTTGCTGAACAAATCACAACTGGATTGATGCAAATAATCACGATATCATTCTGCCAGGTAGACATAGACTACTTTGTAGTTAACATTTAATCGACAAGGTTTTTGGGAAAGCTTCTCCATCAATGAGAAGATGGTTGTAATTAGCATCATTGCTAACAGCTACACAAAGTGGTAGACAAATGCACTCAGACAGGGGCATTTCCGGGCTGTTTCCTCATCAGAAAGTTGAAAGAAAATACAAATCACTGAGGCTAATTTAACTACGACTTGCAGGCAGTGGGTTCAGAACAACTATGAGAAAAAATGAATGCTCTAATCTGTCACCTAATCCGACCTAATGGGCAGGTCAGCCCTGGAGTAAAGTATTGGCTGGAAGAAGTAAGAGAAAACATCACATCTGGTTGTTTTTAAATGACTTCTTATGACATTGCTTGCCAAAATAAACATTGTAATTCATATTTTTCCAGTCTGCGTTACCCACTCCAGTCAGCAGATGGCGATATGAGTCTTTCAGGTGATGGTTCTTGCGTGACGTATAATCTAGTCGACGGTACGGGAGGTTTCTTCAACAGCGACAAAGACTTCTGATTCAACCACGCGGTGGTTTGCCATTGAACCTAAAACCGAAACATTGAACCTTGTTAGACCAATCTTGTGTATATTACTCTTAGTGTTTTTAACACAATTCTGTTTACCTATCTACTAGTTAATTTAAACGTAATTTGCTTGTTAAATTATCAAATGTGTTAAATTGATACTGCACTAGGCTAATCTCCCGGAGCATAAACTCACTAATCGACTGGAGCATGAAATCAGTAAACTCGACGGAGAAAGAAACTCTGGTAAAAGGAGAGGAAGAAGCTTTCAGAATGAAAAAGGAGGAAGATGCCGTAACATTGAAAGAAGAGGAAGAACCCTTTGGAGTAAAAGAGGAAGCTATCTCAATAAAAGAGGAAGACGTTTTGGAAGTGAAAAAAGAGGACGCTGAATATCAGATTACCATCAGTGAGTACTGCCTTAAAAACAGGGGCACTATGCAGTTGTTGAACTAATGTGTTGTTTTAAAGGGGCATTCTACTGCAGTTCTACACATGAATATGTTGTTCAGCACTGTAGGAATTGTTTAATGGGCAATCTGCCATTGGTACATATGTTTTTGGGACTTCGATGTATTGAATTATCATTCTCCATGTGGTCTACATTAAATTTCATCTAGTATAACATGCTTTTAAAATTGGTTGATAATTTCTACTTAAAATATCAAAGGGATGTCAAAGGCACCCATTTTGTGGAAATAACCCTTTACATTTGCAACACACAATATTTTCAAAATCATGATGGAAGTGGCCATTTTAGACATATTCATGCCTTGATTGTAATAGATGGTCATAAGTTTACCGTCTGTTTGCTGTTCTCGTTCACACAGGAGAGAGACGTGACTATCGTGGATCTTTTGGGGAGCCTCAACAACATCCTGATGCTGACGAGGCAGAAAAGAGTCTCTCCAGACCAGAACACCAGATGGTACAGCTTGGTCTGGTCTAGCAAACAGCTTGCTCTATCTGGGTCTGGGCTGGGTTTCTGTAAAGCACTTCATGACAACAGTGGCATCAGCATCCATAAGGATAAGTGTCTGTGTCCCCTCTTTCTGATTACCAGGACAAGGAGTACACGTGTCATGCCTTTTCCGGTAGCGCCTTACTGGTGGGTATGAAGAAGTTGTCTGTGCTGCTGGTGGACTGCAGGAAAACAACAGGGCTGAGTGGAACTGTGAGAGGAGGAGAAGAGAAGAAAGGATCAGATTTGACACATCAAAGTAAGTGCTGCAGTTTAGTTTGAACAAATAAAATAGATCTGCCCACTGGTATCTGTTACCAGGACAACCAGCAGAGTTCTGTTAGTTGACAGGAAGATAGACTGGTGGATATGGATGTTATGAATATCATAACACTGATTAAGGATTCTGCCAATGAAAAGAGAGAAACCAATAGACCATATAAAACCTTGATGAAAGTTAGCTTTAGAGAGAAAGTTTCAAGTTGATCTGATGTAAGGTGCATGTTTTACAAAAACTTTCCCCAAAAACATTATGGATGTTACATTGCCTGTCAACCCCCTATCTTTACAAGACTCTAGAACACACAAACTAAACTCCAGACACTTCAGTGTGGTCTGTATTGCTTCATTAGCATCTGATCTACACAACTTGTTAAACATGCAAATGTACAGTTGTAGTCGGAAGTTTACATACACCTTAGCCAAATACATTTAAACTGAGTTTTTCACAATTCCTGACATTTAATCCTAGTAAAAATTCCCTGTCTTAGGTTAGTTAGGATCACCACTTTATTTTAAGAAAGTGAAATGTCAGAATAATAGATATTTATTTCAGCTTTTATTTCTTTCATCACATTCCCAGTGGGTCAGAAGTTTACATACACTCAATTAGTATTTGGTAGCATTGCCTTTAAATTGTCTTTAAATTTCACAGCGAAAACAAATCAATTACCTTTTGAAGAACTTCTGCTGAGGGCTTCCCAAGTGTCCAACGAAGACAATCAATGGTTCTTTTGTTAGAAAAAGTAATGTATTATATCCATAAATCTCCGTTTGGTTGGCGCGTTATAATCAGAAAATATAGCATCGACTCGATTGAAACGTGAAGAGAACTCGTTCAACTTATACCTATGAACTTGTCCAAGAACAATCAAACATAATTTTAAATGTATCCTTAGGAACACTTTAATGTATGTGTTGTATAATATTTCAACCGGAATATAAACTGGGCGATAAGAAAGGAAAGAAACCAAAGAACGCGCCAGCCGTGAGCGCGCATTTTCTTCTATTGACATCTATGTGGACACTTCCTTATTCGTCTTCTCTGCTCTAAAAGCAGCTAAGAAGAATCAAATCACTTTCTCGAGACTGTTGACATCCAGAGGAAGCAATAGGTACTGCATTCATATGCCCTTAAAGGACATTTTCATAAGGGAGGGGCTCTAAATGAGGCAATGTGTCAAAACCACTTTTTCCAGGACAGAAATTCCTCTGGGTTTCGCCTGCCATATCCGTTCTGTTACACTCACAGACAAAATGTTAACACTTTTGGAAACCTCAAGTGTTTCCTATCCAATAGTACTAATTATGTGCATATCCTATTTTCTGAGCTTAAGTGGCAAGCATTTTACTTTAGGCACGCCAGACTCTCCAAAACCGACCCCTCAGCTGCCACTCCCTAACAAGTTAAGGAAGTGTGTAGGTCGCATTCTGTATCATACAGCTATGAAGGGTATATATATACAACCACCTGCTTGATAGGATTCCAGCGACTGTCTAATGTTCTGTGTTCTGACTTAAAATGCTGAAATAAAAATAACTAATGTTAACATATTAGTAATTACCAGGAAGTTCTACAACATTTGTTTTAAAATCACACAGATTGTTTTAAATGATGAAATGTTTGAAAGCTGGCCTCAGGTTATTGTGGGATCTGATTTGGTTTAAACCTCATAGCAAGGCAGTTTTATCATGTGGAGATTTCATTCTGGTCTGTCTTAAAATAAACCCTGTCTTTGGCAGGAGGAAAACCAAAGACGTCCAAACCAGCAAGTCAACACCTCTGCTCCCAGATTGGAAAGAGTTTTACCAAGATAGGAAACCTGAAAAGACATGAGCGAATACACACAGGGGAAAAGCCTTACAAATGCTCAAACTGTGGGAAGAGTTTTAAGCGGTTAGACACCCTCAAATCCCACGAGCGTATACACACAGAGGAGAAGCCTTACCACTGCTCCAAATGTGGGAAGAGTTTTAAGCGGTTAGACACCCTCAAATCCCACGAGCGTATACACACAGAGGAGAAGCCTTACCACTGCTCCCAGTGTGGAAAGCATTTTAGATGCTCGAGAAGCATGAAATCTCATGAGCGAATACACACGGGGGAGAAGCCTTACCACTGCTCCCAGTGTGGAAAGAATTTTGTCCAATTTGGAACGCTGAAAGCGCATGAGCGAATTCACACAGGGGAGAAGCCTTTCCATTGCTCCAAATGTGGGAAGAGTTTTAAGCGGTTAGACGCCCTCAAATCCCACGAGCGTATACACACAGAGGAGAAGCCTTACCACTGCTCCCAGTGTGGAAAGCGTTTTAACCATTCAGGAAACCTGAAAGAGCACATGAAACGGCACACAGGGGAGAAGCCTTACAAATGCTCAGACTGTGGGATGACCTATTTCTCATTACAGTTGCTTAAAAATCATGTGAGAATTCACACCGGGGAGAAGCCTTACCGCTGCTCCCAGTGTGGGAAGAGTTTTAGCCAGAAATGCGGCCTGAAAAGACACGAGAGAATCCACACCGGGGAGAAGCCTTACCACTGCTCCCAGTGTGGAAAGAATTTTTGCCAATTAGAATCCCTGAAAGCGCATGATCGAATTCACACAGGGGAGAAGCCTTACCACTGCTCCCAATGTGGAAAGAGTTTTAGTTGCTCTGGAAACATGAAATCTCATGAGCGAATACACACGGGGGAGAAGCCTTACCACTGCTCCCAGTGTGGAAAGAGTTTTAGTCACCTTGTAACCCTGATAAAGCACATGGGACTGCACACAGGGGAGATGCCTTAGCACTGCTCCTATTGTATGAAGAGTTTTAAGCTGTTAGACACCCTCAAAGCTCATGAGCGAGTACACACAGGTGTGAAACCTTAATTCTTAGACTGTGGGAAGATATATTACTCAACACAGTCAGTTGCTTTGGAAACATAATCTCATGAGCGAATACACACGGGGGAGAAGCATTACCACTGCTCCCAGTGTGGAAAGAGCTTTAACCATTCAGGAAGTCTGAAAGCCCATGAGCGAATACACGCAGGAGAGAAGCCTTACAAATGCTCAGACTGTGGGAAGACCTATTACTCATCAGTCTTTGAAAATTCACGTGAGAATCCACACCGGAGAGAAGCCTTACCACTGCTCCTAGTATGGAAATAGTTTTAACCATTCAGGAAACCTAAAAGAGCACATGAGGCTGCACATGGGGGAGAAGCCTCACCACTGCTCCGAGTGTGGAAAAAGTTTACCATTCAGGAAAGCTGAAAAAACGTGAGAATCCACACAGGAGAGAAGAATTACTCGTCCTAGCGTATATATTGATATTTCACATCACATTGACTTAAAATTCATCAGAGAACATACACAGTGCTAGTGTCTTATATTGTTGACTGAGTGTGTTTACTTGTTTAAACCATATGAATTTAAATTGTACAATGTATACTCAAAAAATATATTTGTTTTTATTAGAAAACATGAGTTGAATATGGAGTACAGTGGTTCGTCCTTTAACTTGTTGGGGAGTGGTGGGGCGCTAGCACTCTCGACACTACCAGGTGAAATGCAAGGCAAAATCCAAAAGTTGAATGATTAAACATGCACCAATATACAAGTGTTTCATACTCATCAAAAGCTCTGCTTCTTGGCAATATCACAGCGTTGTCGGATTTCAAAAAGGCTTTACGGGAAAGCACTACATTTGATTGTTTGAGGGTAGCACCTTCAATATTTTCCATAACCATGAAATCTTTAGCCAGCGCGGTCGATAGAAAATGCATTTCACAGGGAAAACCTGTGCCTTACCTTTTGTAGAACTTCTGCAGAGGGCTTCCTAAGTGTCCAACGAAGACAATCCATGGGTATTTGGTTAGAAAAAGTAATTTATTATATCCATAAATCTCCGTTTGGTTGGCGCCTTGTGTTCAGAAAATCCAACGTGAAAAGAACGCGTTCAACTAAACCTATACACTTTCCCTCAACAAAACAAAAAACAATTAAAATGCATCCTTATCTTTTATGAATAAAGGTGATAATCTTTCACTTGGATGGTCACCTAAACGTTATATAAGTCAAATAAAGTGGACCGCACAGCCAAACGTGCGCCCAAAAAGGTGCAACTGAAAAAGAGCTCCCCTCACCAAAACCTCTACCTATTGAACACATTGGTTCCGATTGCCATGAAACTTTACCTATACACTGCTGACATCCAGTGGAAGCAATAGGTACTACATTCAGTGTCCTGGTATAAAAACTTTTCAATAGGCAGTCTCTCTAAGTGAGCCATAAGCATGACATTTCCGGATGGAACTTTCTCTGGTTTTTGCCTGCCAAATGAGTTCTGTTACACTCACAGACAAAATGTTAACACTTTTGGAAACCTCAGTGTTTGGCAAGCATTTTACTTTAGGCACGCCAGACTCTCCAAAACCGACCCCTCAGCTGCTACTCCCTTATATGTTGCAGCGTACTGTAGCACAGCTTGCATGGTGCCACAGAATTCTATGGCACGTTATTTATGTGTCAACCACTGTCACCATTAATGCTAGTTAGTGCTAGTTTGATCACCAGAAGGCATCTTTGAGAAGCATTATATAGCATTATAATACCTCACTTACTTTTTAAGATCTTCTGATGTTTTCAACCAGGAGGGTCCCAGCTACACAACCGCTGTTCGTTTTGTTCGATAAAGTACATATTTATATCCGAAAAACGCAGTTTAGACGGTGCCATTGAATTCAGAAATCCACAGGAAACACCTCCGTCAAAACGACAACAGAAGTGTCCAAATTGCTCCCTGTAAACTTAGTCTATTTTTGTCAAACAAAGACTCTATATAATCCTTAGGTTGTCTAAAATGTTAATAAACGATAAAACTTCACGCGGAAACAACTATGTTCAATATACAAGGCAAATTCCCATGCGAGTGCTCTCCCGAGAATGCGCCAAAACACTGTTTTTCTTCCGGCGCTGTCTTCTCTCCAAGTGAAACATTTTTCAAAATACAAGCCCAAAGCCATCAATAGTAGACTGTTACCATATAGGGGAAGCCATAGGAAAATGGTGGATGGATTCAATGCTTTTTAATAGCTTTTCAGAATAAGAGCATGGGAGCAGAATTCTTTTTTTTTTTTTCTGGTCGGATTTCCTTCGGGATTTTGCTTGCCAAGAGTCTTTTTATATGCATGTCCTAGCTTCTGGGCCTGAGTGACAGCCTGTTTACTTTGGGCACATCAGACAGGCGGAAACTAGGAATTCTGCCCCCTAGCTGTAAGAAGTTAACAGCTTATTTTGACAAAACAATATTGTTACCGGCATCTGTATGCCCTGCTGATCAGGCTCTATCTGAACTACAGTATGCTGTCATTATTTTACAGAAAACCTTTATTGACCTTAAATGAATTATTATTGAATCTGTGTAAAACTAAGTATATGTTGTTTTCTAGAGTGCACTGAAATGATTCTAATGATTGAAGTGTATGAACCTTGTATGGTGTATCTGACGTTAAGCTGTTTTTTTTAAAACATATTGATGAGTTGAGTTAATTAAGATGCTGAGTTGGGGTTTTAGGCTGGGTTTCTGTATAGACGTTAAGCTGTCTTTTAAAAACATTATGTAGGTGCCAGGCTATATGACTGCCATCAAACGAAAGTGAGCGATTGTAATCCGAATAAAGGCCAAAATAATATTTGTAAAGGCCAAAACACTTTATTTCTGTTTTTAGAGGGAGAGATACGCAGGGCCGCTTGTGCGCCGCCCTCTGGGACTCCCAATCACGGTCAGATGTGATACATAAAAATATTATAATTATGTTGTATTATTTGTTTTGTCTTTTCTGGTGGATTAAACTGAAATTGCAACCAATCACGGACGGTTGTGATACAGCCAACCTAACTAAGAAATGCATTTGACGTTAGAATTCTCCCTCTACCCTCCTTCTAGGCAAGTCTATTGTCCAGCTACCTGCTAATATCCATAACGGCGCTGTACAACGTGACCGTGTGTGTGTGTGTGTGTGTGTGTGTGTGTGTGTGTGTTTTTGAAAGAGTATTTTCCAGTAAGCAATATTTCTGTCATTCAGTGATATTTATTCCCATAGTAATTCGATATGGATCCATAACTAAATAAACTTTTGCCTTTTTGAAAGAGTATTTTTATCATTTATTAACGAAAGCATAAAGATGCTGCTGAAGAAATACTGTACTGCTGTTTGGAGTAAGAAATGTAACACCTTAGAGTACTTAAGCATCGAATACAGTGCAGGTGGAGGGATGTTCCCACCTACAGTAGCCGGGATATAAAGAGTCTATTGTCCTGCTAAAAGTGTTTGAAAACCTGTTGCCACCAAAATGCCACCAGCTGTCCATCCCTACTGTAAATAAAAACACAGCATCTTGTTTACATGTTGTTTACATTCTTTATTGTAACCACGTCTCTAATCATTTGTATCTACCTTTTCAATTGCTTTTAGAGTTTGGGATTTATAAATGTGCGATTTTTCATATCATTTTTTAGTTAAATCCAGTTCGGATTTAAGTGCAACTTTTGACTGACGCCTTTAGTGAGAGGTCTTATGCTCTAATATTTAATAATATCTTCCCTCCAAATTCATATCTAAGGGACATTTTTCACACCATTGATAGTTACATTGTTTTAGTTTGAACATGCAGACAGGCACTAAGAACAGTGGGAACGTTTCCTTGGTCAGTGCCATCATTAATGCAATGCCCCTTAAAGTGTTGCTCTGTGCTGCGCAGTGGGGCGGGGTGGGGGTCCACCTCCCTTCCCCCTTCCTCCTCCCCTCTTTCCCATGGGCTAGGTCCATCTTCTGCGGCCCATCCCGTGCCCCCTGCCCTCTTGCCTTGAACCTTGCGCGCCCTCTGCTGTTTCAGTGGATACAGCTGGAGAACTGCAAGGCAATCCCATTGTGCGCCACACTGGAGCCATGACCAATATAACCAATATGTATTGTCCTGCTAATAACAGGGTTAATAATATATCTGTGGGAATATCCAAGGAGCTTTTATATCATTCTAAATTAATAATACTAATAATAATCGCTTTGTTTCAAAAATAATATTTTGGAGATTTAGTGTCCAAGTAACGTAAAATGAGCAAGAAAAGGGCCATTCTTGAACATGGGGTGAGACATTGTTACTAATTTGTAAATGAAGTCAGTCAGTTAGAATAATTTATTTCTCTTTTTAGAAGGAGAGAGAGAACAAAAGCCTACCATCACCTCATGCATCTCGCGGTCGGCACAGGTATTGAACTATCATCTGTAGCAAAGCAGTTTGCACTGCACTGCAGTGTCTTAAACCGCTGCACCACTCGGGCGCTGTACATTGTTGTGAAGAATAAGAGGAGAGTGTTACAGTGAAAGAAGAGGAAGAACCTTTCAGAATGAAAAAGGAGGAAGAGGGGGATGTTTTCGATGCTATCTCAATAAAGGTGAAGAAGGAAGATGTTTTGGGAGTGAAAGAGGGGGAGACAGAATATCATATTAACACCAGTGAGAACCGTCTTAAAACAAGGGGACAAACTATGCCATTGTTGAACTAATGTGGGGTTTTTAAGGGTGATTCTACTGAAGTTCTACACTTGAATATGTTGTTCAGTACTGTAGGAATTGTTGAAGGGTCAATCTGCCATTGGTACATACATTTTCTGGACTTTTAAATCAGCTGGGCTAGACAATCTGGACCCTCTTTCTAAAATGATCAGCCAAAATTGTTGCAACCCCTGTTAATAGCCTGTTCAACCTCTCTTTCATATCGTCTGAGATCCCTAAAGATTTGAAAGCTGCTGCAGTCATCCCCCTCTTCAAATGGGGAGACACTCTAGACCCAAACTGTTAGACCTATATCCATCCTGCCCTGCTTTTCTAAAATCTTCGAAAGCCAAGTTAACAAACAGATCACCGACCAGTTCGAATCCCACTGTTCCTTCTCCACTAAGCAATCTGGTTTTTGAGCTGGTAATGGGTGCACCTCAGCCACGCTCAAGGTCCTAAACGATATCACGATATCACCCTGCATCCCACTGCTGGCTTGCTTCTGAAGCTAACCAGGGTTGGTCCTGGTCAGTCCCTGGATGGAAGACCAGATGCTGCTGGAAGCAGTGTTGGAGGGCCAGTAGGAGGCACTCTTTCCTCAGGTCTAAAAAAATATCCCAATGCCCCAGGGCAGTGATTGGGGACATTGCCCTGTGTAGGGTGCTGTCTTTCGGATGGGACGTTAAATGGGTGTCCTGACTCTCTGAGGTCATTAAAGATCCCATGGCACTTAGTGTAAGAGTAGGGGTGTTAACCTTGGTGTCCTGGCTAAATTCCCAAGCTGTCCCTCATACCATCATGGTCACCTAATCATCCCCAGCTTACAATTGGCTCATTCATCCCCCTCCTCTCCCCTGTAACTATTCCCCAGGTCATTGCTGTAAATGAGAATGTGTTCTCAGTCAACTTACCTGGTAAAATAACGGATAAATAAATAAAAATAACCGGCATCGATAAAAGACAGTACTGTGCTGCCTTCTTCATCGACCTGGCCAAGGCTTTCGACTCTGTCAATCATGGCATTCTTAGCGGCAGACTCAATATCCTTGGCTTCTCAAATGACTGCCTCGCCTGGTTCACCAACTACTTCTCAGATAGAGTTCAGTGTGTCAAATCGGAGGGCCTGTTGTCCAGACCTTTGGCAGTCTCTATAGGGGTTCAATTCTCGGGCTGACTCTTTTCTCTGTATATATCGATGATGTCGCCCTCTTGCTGCTGGTGATTCTCTGATCCACCTCTATGCAGACGACGCCATTCTGTATACATCTGGCCCTTCTATGGACACTGTTAACAAACCTCCAAACGAGCTTCAACGCCATACAACACTCCTTCCGTGGCCTCCAACAGCTTCTAAATGCTAGTCAAACTAAATGCATGCTCTTCAACCGATTGCTGCCTGCACCCACCTGCCCGACTAGCATCACTACTCTGGACGGTTCTGACTTAGAATATCTGGACAACTACAAATACCTAGGTGTCTGGTTAACCTGTAAACTCCCCTTCCAGACTCACATTAAGCATCTCCAATCCTAAATTAAATCTAGAAAAAATCCAGTCTTCCTATTTCGCAACAAAGCCTCCTTCACTTATGCTGCCAAACATACCCTCGTAAAACTGACTATCCTACCGATCCTTGATGTCATTTACAAAATAGCCTCCAACACTCTACTCAGCAAACTGGATGTAGTCTATGACAGTGCCATCTGTGACCAGATCTGTGACCTGTATGCTCTCGTTGGCTGGCCCTCACTCCATATTCAACGCCAAACCCACTGGCTCCAAGTCATCTATAAGCCTTTGCTAGGTAAAGCCCCGCCTTATCTCAGCTCACTGGTCACCAAAGCAACACCCACCTGTAGCACGTGCTCCAGCTGGTATATTGCACTGGTCATCCCCAAAGCCAACACTTCCTTTGGCTGCCTTTCCTTCCAGTTCTCTGCTGCCAATGACTGGAATGAATTGCAAACATCACTGAAGCTGGAGTCTTATATCTCCCTCTAACTTTAATCTTCAGCTGTCAGAGCAGCTTACCGATCACTGTACCTGTACACCGCCAATCTGTAAATAGCACACCCAACTACCTCATCCCTATATTGTTTTTTATCCTCTTGCTCTTTTGCACCCCAGTATCTCTACTTGCACATCCTCATCTGCACATCTATCACTACAGTGTTAATGCTAAATTGTAATTATTTCGCCTCTATGTCCTATTTATTGCTACCTCCCTACTCTTCTACATTTGCACGCACTGTACATATATTTTTCTATTGTGTTATTGACTGTACATTTGTTTGTAACCCTGTGTTGTTTTTGTCGCACTGCTTTGCTTTATCTTGGCCAGGTCGCAACTGTTCTCAACTGGCCTACCTGTATTATGACATCAAATAGAACTACCTGGTAAAATAAAGGTGAAATAAATACTAATAAAACAATACCTTCATGAGGTTCTATAGTAGCAAGGATCAGACACCTCCGGAGGGCTTGATGGCTCAATCCACCAGAGGGATGGCTACATCATAGGCATTGTTCAAAGGCATCTCTGTTCAAGAGATCTGTAATGCAGCATGTTGTGGTGATATACCTTCATGAGGTTCTACCGACTGGACATCACTGCACATACGGTGAGTAGAGTGGGGACCTCTGAGGGATGATCCTGTCTAGACTTGGCAGAAAATATATGAGCTCTATGGTAGTTGACTTTATCCACAAAGTGAGATACTAACAAGTCATTGAAGTAGAATTTAAGGTTACCTAACGTAACCCCGATTCTATGATATTCACCAGGTTACCTTTCACACATGGAAGACTAGCATGTACTTAGATGTGAAGACGGGAGCGACTATGTCCCTTATATAGGAAGTGGAGTGGTCTGCTAGTAGCTGTTGCTTGACAGACGACGTTTGATTGGATCTCCCTAGACTCCACCACTACCGAGGCTTATCATATCATAGAACCGGGGTTATGTTAGGTAACCTTAAGTTACATGTCCTACTATGCTCATTTCTCTGTATAAAGTGGCCCATAACTAACACTGGCAGAGATCCTGGAACTAATATACCCTTAAAGTATATTATGTTCAACAATATATATATATATAAAAAAACTAAACATTCATATATTTTCTATATTCATAAATTCATGTAAGAAAAGTATGAATGAAATCAAAATTCAAATCTAATTTAAGTGTAGACCTTACAGTGAAATGCTTACTTACAAGCCCTTTAACCAACAATGCAGTTTTAAGAAAAATAAATGTTAAGTAAAAAATACAAATAATTAAAGAGCAGCAGTAAAATTAACAGTAGTAATAACAGTAAAAATAACTATTTACATGTGATGCAATTGCTCTGTTGTTTACAGGATGATTTGTATCTTATGGAGCCTAGCTTTTAGGGAATAGTATGGTCACATCTAGATAAAAACGAATGTGAAAAATGAACTGGGAAAATGTGTATTAACACACAAGGACATGACTGTATTAAAACACAACCTATTCATAGAATTATTTATTCATCATCTACATGTTCATATTAAGTTTCTACGTCTGTGTACAGGAAAGTATTATTTGTAAGACGTAAGAGAAAATATATCAGCTTATTGTTAAATTATTATGACGTTCTTTCTAATACAAAAAGTGTAGTAACTATTGTTTCCAAACCGCGTTACCCACTCCAGCCAGCAGATGGCGATGTGCGACTTTCAGGTGATGCTTCTTGCGTGACGTAAACGGACTGGACGGGACGCTTCTTCAGGAACAACAACACGGCTACTCTTTCAACCACCTCGGTAGCTTGCTAGCCGACATAAAACTGAAAGATTGACGCTTTACACCGTGTTAATGTACATTAGCTGATCTCAGTGTTTTAAACACATTTCTGTTTACGTATCAACTGGTTAACTTTAACCTAATTTGGTTGTTTTATTTGTAAACGTGTTAAATATTGATACTGAGCCTAGCACTAGGCTAGTCGCTAATGCTAAATAACATCCCTGACCATGAGCTCACTAAACTACTCCTCCTCTGTTAAAGAAGAGGAGGTCTGCTGTGTGGAGAAAGAAGCTCTGGGGCTGAACATGGTCGTGAAAGAAGAGGAGCGGGGTGTTAAAGTACAAGAAATGAAAGAACCTTTCAGAATGAAAAAGGAGGATGAGGAGGCTGGTATAGTGAAAGAAGAAGAGGATGTTATAGTGAAAGAAGAAGAGGATGTTATAGTGAAAGAAGAGGAAGAACCGTTGAGAAAGGAAGAGGATGCTATCTCAATAAAGGTGAAGAATGAAGACGTTTTGGGAGTGAAAGAGGAGGAGACAGAATATCAGATTACCACCAGTGAGTACTGTCTTAAACAGGGGCACAAACTATGCAGTTGTTGAACTAATGTGGTGTTTTAAAGGGGCATTCTACTGAGGTTCTACACTTGAATATGTTGTTAAGTTTTTTGGGGACTTTTAAATTGTATGTTTTGAATTGTCCATGTAGTCTATATTTTAAGTGCACTTCTAACTTCAAACTATGCAGTTGTTGAACTAATGTGGGGTTTTTAAGCGGCATTCTACTGAAGTTCTACACATGAATATGTTGTTCAGTACTGTAGGAATTGTTAAACGTTCAATCTGCAATTGGTTCATATATTTTGGGACTTAAACTAGATTGATTAAATTCTCCATGTAGTCTACATTAAAGTGCATCTCATCTAATACAACAGGCTTTTAAAATTCAATATTGGCATAATTTCTACTTTAAATATCAACGGGACACAAAAACACCCATTTTGTAGAACAACAATATTTTAGGAAATCATAATGAAAGTTGCCATTTTAGGCCCTTTTTAGAGATATTAATGGCTCTTGTAAGACCCTATGATTGTAGTAGATCACAAGTTTACCATCTGTTTGATGTTCTCATTCACACAGGACAGAGACATGACTATAATGGATCCTCTGGGAAGCCTCCACAACATCCTGATGCTGACGAGGCAGAGAAGAGTCTCTCCAGATCAGAACACCAGATGGTACAGCTTGGTCTGGTCTAGCGTACAGCTTGCTCTATCAGGGGCTGGGTTTCTGTAAAGCACTTTATGACAACAGTGACATCAGCATCTATAATGATGTGTGTCTGTGTCCCCTCTTTATGGTTACCAGGACAACGCTAGCCCTTCCTTCCTATTGGAGTCGCCGTGTCGTGCCTCTCCCGGTAGCACCTTACTGCTGGGTATGAAGAGGTTGTCTGTGCTGCTGGTGGACTGCAGGAAAACAACGGGGCTGAGTGGAACTGTGAGAGGAGGAGAAGAGAAGAAAGGATCAGATTTGACTCATCAAAGTAAGTGCAGCAGTTTATTTTGAACAAATACAATAGATCTGCCCACTGGTTTCTGTTACCAGGACAACCAGCAGAGTTCTGTTAGTTGACATGAAGATAGACTGGTGGATATGGATGTCATGAATATCATAACACTGAAAAAGTATTCTGCCAATGAAAAGAGAGAAACCAATTAACCATATAACACCTTGATGAAAGTTAGCTTTAGAGAGAAAGTACTATTGGTCAAATGTTTTAGAACACGTACTCATTCAAGGGTTTTTCTTTAATTTGACTATTTTCTGCATTGTTGAATAATAGTGAAGACATCAAAACTATGAAATAACACATATGGAATCATGTAGTAACCAAAAAAGTGTTAAATAAATCAAAATATCTTTTATATTTGAGATTCTTCAAAATAGCCACCCTTTGCCTTTATGACAGCTTTGCACGCTCTTGGCATTCTCTCAACCAGCTTCATGAGGTAGTCAGCTGAAATGCATTTCAATTAACAAGTGTGCCTTCATGAGGTTCTACTGACTGGACATCACTACACATACGGTGAGTAGAGTGGGGACCTCTGAGGGATGATCCTGTCTAGACTTGTCATCAGAGAGTATATAAGCTCTATGGTAGTTGACTATCCCCAAAGTGAGAGACTAACGAGTCATTGAAATAGAACTTAATTCTATGATATTCACCAGGTTACCTGACGGAACCCTGATTCTATGATATTCACCAGGTTAACTAACGGAACCCTGATTCTATAATATTCACCAGGTTACCTAACGGAACCCTGATTCTATGATATTCACCAGGTTACCTAACGGAACCCTGATTCTATGATATTCACCAGGTTACTTTTCACACATGGAAGACAAACATGTACTTAGATGTGAAGACGGGAGCGACTATGGCCCCTTATACGGGAAGTGGAGTGGTCTGCTATTAGCCAATTTCTCAATTGACGTTGTTTGACTGGATCTCCCTAGACTCCACCCCTAATGAGGCTTATATTATCATAGAAACGGTGTTATGTTAGGTAACCTTAAGTTACATGTCCTACTATGCAAATATTTCTGTATAAAATGGCCCATAACTTTAACACTAGCAGAGATTCTGGAACTGATATACCCTTAAAGTATATTATGTTCAACAATATTTCAAAATAATCTAAACATTTGTTTTCAATATTCATGTTTATATTTTTCAATATTCATGTCGTAAAAAAAACTATGTTTTTGGACCTCCACACAATAATTAACACTGTCTTTGGCAGGAGGAAAACCAAACTTGGAGGAACCAAAGACGTCTAAACCAGCAAGACGACACCACTGCTCCCAGATTGGAAAGAGTTTTACCAAGTTAGGAAGCCTGAAAAGACATAAGCGGACACACACGGGAGCGAAGCCACACCACTGCTCCCAGTGTGGAAAGAATTTTAGCTTGTTACGAACCCTTAAAGGTCATGAGCGAATACACACAGGGGAGAAGCCATACAATTGCACCCAGTGTGCAAAGCGTTTTACCCATTTAGGAAGCCTGAAGGCTCATGAGCGAATACACACAGGGGAGAAGCCTTACCGCTGCTCCCAGTGTGGAAAGAGTTTTACACAGTTAGGAAACCTGAAAGCTCATGAGCGAGTACACACAGGTGAGAAACCTTACAAATGCTTAGACTGTGGGAAGATATATTACTCATCACAGTCACTTAAAAGTCATGTGAGAAGCCACACAGGGGAGAAGCCTTACCACTGCTCCCAGTGTGCAAAGCATTTTACCCATTTACGATGCCTGAAAGTTCATGAGCGAATACACACAGGGGAGAAGCCTTACTGCTGTTCCCAGTGTGGAAAGCGTTTCGCCCAGTTAGGAAACCTGAAAGCTCATGAGCGAATACACACCGGGGAGAAGCCTTACCATTGCTCCCACTGTGGAAAGAGATTTAACCATTCAGGAAAGCTGAAAGAACACATGAAACTGCACACAGGCGAGAAGCCTTACAAATGCAAGTCCAATATAAATGTTCAATACACACAATAGGTTGACCGGTAGCCAGTTAGCTAGCTGCTAAGTCTTAACACCGCTAGCTAACACAGCTCGCTATGAACAAAGTCAAAATGCACTCCAGGCCTAGTGGTGGCAGCAGTGCACTACAACCACTGTTTACCAAAGCTTCCTGAGGGGAAAATAATTAGGGTGTATATAGCTTGATTAACCACGTTTCCATCCAAAGTTTTTATTTGAGTAAAGTGATACTGTATAAACAACTCACGACAGATGTGATGTTAACAGGTTTTCAGAAGACTGAGGTGGGTTTTCCTTAAACCTTTTACCTGAGCTTTGCTCCTTTCATATTTATTTTGATCCTTACAAACTCCCCAGTCCCTGCCGGTGACAAGCATACCCATAACATGATGCTGCCACCGCAATACTTATTGTGTGGTCTATCTCCAGGTCATCAGACTGTTAAATAGTCACCACAAGCCGACCTCTGCCCAGTACCCTGCCCTGAACTTTAGTCACTGTTACTAGCCGTCTACCACCCAGTACTCCACCCTGTATTCTAGTCCAGGCTCATCCTATATAACTACTGCTGTACACACCTTTTCTATTCATATACGGTCTGTAATGTCTATACACACCATCATATACATTGTAAACAAACTATATATATTTATATTTCAGACTCTGACATTGCTCGTTCTACTATTTCTATATTCCTAAATCCTTAAAAGGAATTGTGGGGATTTGCGTGTACTGTTTTGTATTGTTAGATATTACAGCACTGTTTCACTACACCCGCGATAACATCGTAGAAATATGTGTATGCGACCAATAACATTTGATTTTATCTGGTCAGAGGTGTGCAGACAACAGACAGTGGTAGAGGTGTTTCTGGTGGAGAGGACTGTACACTCAGTGGAGGACATCCCTGCTACTGCCTACCTGACTGGTAGTAGGACTTCACTGCTACTGCCTACCTGACTGGTAATAGGACTTCACTGCTACTGCCTACCTGACTGGTAGTAGGACTTCACTGCTATTTCCTACCTGACTGGTAATAGGACTTCACTGCTACTTCCTATCTGACTGGTAGTATGACTTCACTGCTACTGCCTACCTGACTGGTAATAGGACTTCACTGCTACTTCCTACCTGACTGGTAATAGGACTTCACTGCTACTTCCTATCTGACTGGTAGTATGACTTCACTGCTACTGCCTACCTGACTGGTAATAGGACTTCACTGCTATTTGTGTTATTTCATAGTTTTGATGTTTTCATCTATTATTCTACAATGTAGAAAATAGTAAAAATAAAGAAAAACCCTTGAATGAGTAGCTGGTGTGTCCAAACTTTAGACTGGTACGGTATACTTATACTACTGTCACAGAACACAATACAATGTCAGTGTCAGTGTATGCGTCCTTAGATGCTGTGGGGATGTGTTATATTGTGTACATGTTCCCCTTGTAGATATTCCTTACCATCTTAGATACTAGTACATAACAGTGTAATAGTGCGGTACTGCAGTACGGTCCTGTCTCGCATAGCCTCGTTTGAAAATTAAAAGTTTATTGTTTATTGTCAGAACCAGCTTTTTGGACATGTGTAGTTGTCACAACTTCCACCGTGTAATACTGCAGTACAGACCTGTCTTGACAGCCTCGTTTGAAACTCAAAAGTTTGTCAGAAACAGCCTTCTGGACATGTGAACTATATAAAATATCAGGGAGTCCTTGGTTCACCAAAGGTTCTTGTTCTCTACAGTTGAACATAAACAGTATTCCCCTCCCCTCTAAAACATACTCTTGGATTATAAGATACATTGGCTACTTTAGTAATCTTTTTATCTTGTCATGTCATATACATCATAGCCCAAGGGTGGTCGAAATGGTTGTTCAAATGTTGCATATAAAATCTTTAGTACCTCTGCATTGTGTTATATGTTAGAATGTCTATTAAACAACTATATTGTATACTTTAACAACATTGTTTTGTCACAATAAACTGTTACCTGCATCTGTATGCAGACGATACAGTTGTGTACTATATTGCCCTGCTGATCAGGCTCTATCTGAACTACAGTATGCTGTCATTATTTTACAGAAAACCTTTATTGACCTTAAATGAATTATTATTGAATCTGTGTAAAACTAAGTATATGTTGTTTTCTAGAGTGCACTAAAATGATTCTAATGATTGAAGTGTATGAACCTCGTATGGTGTATCTGACGTTAAGCTGTCTTTTAAAAACATATTGATGAGTTAGTTCATTAAGATGCTGAGTTGGGGTTTTAGCTCTATCTGAACTACAGCAAACATATTTACCATGTACTACTGTTGTATATTGAATAGCCATTCATCACTGTTACACCTCCTTGATGTGATGGTTTTCTATGTCTGTACATAGTGTGAATAGTGGTTTCCAAAAGGTTATTACCCCCCTAAACCAGAATGTTAAATTACCTTTATGATATTTTGTATCACAATTACTTTGGGGTTCTAATCCCCCTCTGTCAACATCCACACTGTGAACACATCTTTAACATTCATGAACCTTCACTATCTTCATCCCTAAACTAGCAACACTTAACTATTGTCTATTGTTATTCTGAATGACCTTGCTGGCCATATGAAAGCCTAGCTAAATACATCGTTTTCATGTATTTGGTTATGCCAACATTTGTTAATTAGATAATATTTCTCATTAAGAATAATGTTGTTTTAATTCTATATGGGTGACGCCTTGCTTTGGTCAAGGGGTTCTCTTATGGGTCAGTGATTTTAATTAGAATATAGCGATGATGCTCTCTCCTCAACCACTTCCAGTGCCTTTGGAAAGTATTCAGACCCCTTGACTTTTTCCACATTTTGTTACGTTACATCTTAGTCCAAAAATGTATTAAATTAAACAATTTCCTCAGCAATCTACACACAATACCCCAGAATGATAGTGATAAAAGGCTTTTAGACATGTTTGAAAATGTGGTAAATGCAATTATTATTGGGTATTGTGTGTAGATTGATGAGGGAACAAATGTAATTTAATACATTTTAGAATAAAGCTGTAACATAACAAAATGTGGATAATGTCAAGGTGTCTGCATATTTTCCCGAAGGCACTGTACAAACATCACCTTGAATATTCAACTCACTTTCATAAAGCTCCATGAGGAAGAAAGGATTCCCAGATTATCTTTTAGATGTTCTGTCTTCAGGATGTTCTGGGTTGATGGCTGCTGGAGAGGGGAGGGGCAGTTGAGTGAGCTAGGGCCTTTTATTGCCCTTCCTCTGGGAGCCTGTCAGCTTGTGACATGATGAGAGAGAGTGAGAGAGGGCCTGGAAGATATTTTGTGTTGTAAACGTACTTCTGTTTTTAAGAGTTTTTTTGACCATTCGGGGACCTAATCTCAAACACTCATGAAAACATGAGGAAAATGACATCTACACTAAAGAATGTGAATTTTGTCATAAAAATGCTTTTTGACAGTTTTTTAAAAATTTTATATATAATTTTATATATTATTATATATATTTTTTTTTACCTTTTATTTAACTAGGCAAGTCAGTTAAGAACAAATTCTTAATTTCAATGACGGCCTAGGAACAGTGGGTTAACTGCCTTGTTCAGGGGCAGAACGACAGATTGCATGAAAATAAAGATGTTTAAAGCATTTGACATTTTGGAGAGGTTTTTTCAGACTATATGGGAGGCCTAAGCATTCTTCTGGATACATGTCTATAAAGATAGACTGGTATAAGATATCTGCTCCACATGTTGACAAGATGTTGGGGAATCACTGGAGGCGAATATTGACCAACTGAGCATCTCAGTGTACAGTTCAATAAACACGAGGCATTTTGTTACATTTCAGTCTTCTGTAATGTATTTAAAGTGTTACATTGGAATGCCAACTCCAATATGAATACATTTAAACTATATCTGACATGGTACTGGTGTCTTCTTTTTTAAGCCCATAACCCCCCCCAAAAAAAGGATCCTGCTACAGAAAGCTGCACAATATGTTGAGTAAAGTATTTTGCTTACCATTACTATATCAAACCCAACTCAATGTGTTGCCACTATCATATATCCTACCATGACTATATCAAACCCAACTCAATGTGTTGCTACTATCATATATCCTACCATGACTATATCCAACCCAGCTCCATGTGTTGCCTGTTACATGTATCCTACCATTACTATATCCAACCCTACTCCATGTGCTGCCACTATCATGTATCCTACCATGACTATATCAAACCCTACTCCATGTGAAGCCACTTTCATACAGTTGACGTCGGAAGTTTACATACACTTAGGTTGGAGTCATTAAAACTCATTTTTCAACCACTCCACAAATTTCTTGTTAACAAACTATAGTTTGGCAAGTTGGTTAGGACATCTACTTTGTGCATGACACTTATATTTCACTGTATCACAATTCTAGTGGGTCAGAAGTTTACATACACTAAGTTGACTGTGCCTTTTAACAGCTTGGAAGCTTTAGAAGCTTCTGATAGGAGGTGTTCCTGTGGATGCATTTCAAGGCCTACCTTCGAACTCAATGCCTCTTTGCTTGACATCATGGGAAAATCAAAAGAAATCAGCCAAGACCTCAGAAAAAAAATTGTAAACTTCCACAAGTCTGGTTCATCCTTGGGAGCAATTTCCAAACGCCTGAAGGTACCAAGTTCATCTGTACAAACAATAGTACGCAAGTGTAAACACCATGGGACCACGCAGCTGTCATACCGATCAGGAAGAAGACGCGTTCTGTCTCCTAGAGATGAATGTACTTTGGTGCGAAAAGTGCAAATCAATCCCAGAACAACAGCAAAGGACCTTGTGAGGATGCTGGAGGAAACAGGTACAAAAGTATTTATATCCACAGTAAAATGAGTCCTATATAGACATTTCCTGAAAGGCCACTCAGCAAGGAAGAAGCCACTGCTTCAAAACCGCCATAAAAAAGCCAGACTACGGTTTGCAACTGCACATGGGGCCATAGATTGTACTTTTTGGAGAAATGTTCTCTGGTCTGATGAAAAAAAATAGAACTGTTTGGCCATATTGACCGTTGTTATGTTTGGAGGAAAAAGGGGGAGGCCTGCAAGACGAAGAACACCATCCCAACAGTGAAGCACTGGGGTGGCAGCATCATGTTGTGGGGGTGCTTTGCTGCAGGAAGGACTGGTGCACTTCACAAAATAGATGGCATCATGAGGAAGGAAAATTACGTGGATATATTGAAGCAACATCTCAAAACATCAGTCAGGAAGTTAAAGCTTGGTCACAAATGGGTCTTCCAAATGGACGATGACCCCAAGCGTACTTCCAAAGTTGTGGCAAAATGGCTTAAGGACAACAAAGTTAAGGTATTGAAGTGGCCATCACAAAGCCCTGACCTCAATCCTATAGAACATTTGTGGGGGCAGAACTGAAAAAGTGTGTGCGAGCAAGGAGGCCTACAAACCTGACTCAGTTACACCAGCTCTGTCAGGAGGAATGGGCCAAAATTCACCCAACTTATTGTGGGAAGCTTGTGGAAGGCTACCCGAAACATTTGACCCAAGTTTAACAATTTCAAGGCAATGCTGCCAAATACTAATTGAGTGTATGTAAACTTCTGACCCACTGTGATGAAAGAAATAAAAGCTGAAATTATTCTCTACTATTATTCTGACATTTCACATTCTTAATATAAAGTGGTGATCCTAACTGACCTAAGACAGGGAAATTTGAATTAAATGTCAGGAATTGTGAAAAACTGAGTTTAAATGTATTTTGCTAAGGTGTATGTAAACTTCCAACTTCAACTGTATATCCTACCATGACTATATCCAACCCAACTCCATGTGTTTCCACCATCATGTAATCTCCATTTCTGAAGCTTTGATCCAGTGGAAGAAGTATTGAGGAGCAGGGAGTTTAAAAGCCACTTCAGGATACAGCTGTTACTCGACACAATCCCTAGATAATCCAGTAATGAGAGAAAATGTATAGAATGTGTAAGGACCTATTAAATCAGTTTAATTTTCTTTACCCAATTCCGTTTTAGATTTTTTTCTCAAATTCCGTTTTCTCCGTTTAGTTTTTCCATGTTTCTGATTTTTCTGTTTTTCGCTCTGTAAATCACCCTGTTAATAGAATAACAACACTAATACTTCTTATGACATTGCTTGCCAGAAAAAAAACATTGTATTTCATATTTTTTAACAATTGTTTCCAAACTGCGTTACCCACTCCAGTCAGCAGATGGCGATATGAGTCTTTCAGGTGATGCTTCTTGCGTGACGTATAATCTAGTGGACGGGGAGGTTTCTTCAACAGCGACAACAGACTACTGATTTAACCAACGCGGTGGTTTGATAGCAAATTTAAAACCGAAACATTGAATCTCTTTAGACCAATCTTGTGTATATCACTCTTAGTGTTTTAAACAATTCTGTTTACATATCAACTAGTTCATTTAAACGTAGTTTGCTTGTTAAATTAGCAAATGTGTTAAATTGATACTGCACTAGGCTAATCGACCGGAGCATGAGATCACTAAGCTCGACGGAGAAAGAAACTCTGGTGAAAGGAGAGGAAGAAGCTTTAAGGGTGAAAAAGGAGGAAGAGGAGGCTATCACATTGAAAGAAGAAGAGGATGATGGGAAAGAGGTTGTCAGAGTGGAAGAGGAGGAGGTAGAAGCTTTCAGAATCAAAAGGGAGGAAGATGCCGTAACATTGAAAGAAGAGGAAGAACCTTTTGGAGAAAAAGAGGAAGAGGAGGAAGACGTTTTGGGAGTGAAAGAGGAGGAGACTGAAGACCCGATTAATACCAGTGAGTACTGTCTTAAATACATGGACACAAATGATGCAGTTGTTGAACTAATGTGTGGTTTTAAAGGGGCATTCTACTGCAGTTCTACACTTGAATATGTTGTTCAGTACTGTAGGAATTGTTGAAGGGGTAAATCTGCCATTGGTACATATATTTTGAACTTTTCAATTAGATGTATTGAATTCTCCATGTGGTTTACATTTAAAGTTCCCCTCATCTAATATAACAGGTTTTTAAAATTCAATACTGGTGCATCATTTCTATTTAAAATATCAAATGGACGCAAAAGGCCCCCCATTTAGTGGAACGACCCTTTCACATTTACAACACAAACAATATTTTATAAAATCATGATGAAAGTGGCCATTATAGGCCCTTTTTAGACATATTCATGCCTCCTGATTGTAATAGATGGCCATAAGTTTACCATCTGTTTGATGTTCTTATTCACACAGGAGAGAGACATGACTATTGTGGATCCTCTGGGGAGCCTCAACAACATCCTGATGCTGACGAGGCAGAGAAGAGTCTCTCCAGATCAGAACACCAGATGGTACAGCTTGGTCTGGTCTAGCATACAGCTTGCTCTATCTGGGGCTGGGTTTCTGTAAAGCACTTTATGACAACAGTGACATCAGCATCTATAATGATGTGTGTCTGTGTCCCCTCTTTATGGTTACCAGGACAATGCTAGCCCTTCCTTCCTATTGGAGTCGCCGTGTCGTGCCTCTCCCGGTAGCACCTTACTGCTGGGTATGAAGAGGTTGTCTGTGCTGCTGGTGGACTGCAGGAAAACAACGGGGCTGAGTGGAACTGTGAGAGGAGGAGAAGAGAAGAAAGGATCAGATTTGACTCATCAAAGTAAGTGCTGTAGTTTAGTTTGAACAAATAAAATAGATCTGCCCACTGGTTTCTGTTACCAGGACAACCAACAGAGTTCTGTTAGTTGACATGAAGATAGACTGGTGGATATGGATGTTATGAATATCATAACACTGAAAAAGTATTCTACCAATGAAAAGAGAGAAACCAATAGACCATATAAAGCCTTGATGAAAGTTAGCTTTAGAGAGAAAGTTTCAAGATGATCTGATGTAAGGTGCATGTTTTACAAAAACATTTCCTAAAAACATTATGGGTGTTACATTGCCTGTCCCAGTCAACCCCCTATCTTTACACGACTCTAGAACACACAAACTAAACTCAAGACACTTCAAATTTGTATGTATTGCTTCATTAACATCTGATCTACAGATATATTATTCTACACTACTGGTCAAATGTTTTAGAACACCTACTCATTCAAGAGTTTTTCTTTAATTTGACTATTTTCTGCATTGTTGAATAATAGTGAAGACATCAAAACTATGAAATAACACGTATGGAATCATGTAGTAACCAAAAAAAGTGTTAAATAAATCAAAATATCTTTTAAATTTGAGATTCTTCAAAATAGCCACCCTTTGCCTTTATGACAGCTTTGCACGCTCTTGGCATTCTCTCAACCAGCTTCATGAGGTAGTCAGCTGGAATGCATTTCAATTAACAGGTGTGCCTTTCCTCCTTAACCAGTCAGTATCCAGTGGGTCCCTAGCGGGCTCATCCCGTCACTACCAGGTAAAAAGGTAAAGCGCGAAATTCAAATATCTAAATTTTAATTATTAGACATCCACCAATATACAAGTGTTCCATACTCATCAAAAGCTCTGTTTCTTGGCAATATCACAGCGTTGTCAGATTTCAAAAAGGCTTCACGGCGAAAGCAGCACATTCATTTGTTTGAGGCTATCACCTCACATATTTTCCAATAGCCATGTATCGATTAGCCATCATGGCACACACATAACACATTTCACAGCAAAAACAAATAAATTACCTGTTGAAGAACTTCTGCTGAGGTCATCCTAAGTGTCCAACGAAGACAATCCATGGTTCTTTTGTTAGAAAAAGTAACGTCTTTTATCCATAAATCCTCCATTTGGTTCGCGTTATAATCAGAAACGACAGCCTCCACAGCGAAAATCTACAGTGCCAAATTTAAATTCGAAAGTTGAATTATTAGACATCCAGCAATATACAAGTGTTCCATACTCATCAAAAGCTCTGTTTCTTGGCAATATCACAGCGTTGTCAGATTTCAAAAAGGCTTCACGGCGAAAGCAGCACATTCATTTGTTTGAGGCTATCACCTCACATATTTTCCAATAGCCATGTATCGATTAGCCATCATGGCACACACATAA
The DNA here is from genome assembly GCA_030435695.1 of Brachymystax lenok tsinlingensis. NCBI lineage: Eukaryota > Metazoa > Chordata > Actinopteri > Salmoniformes > Salmonidae > Brachymystax > Brachymystax lenok. Next base: position 41,628,157 of record CM059812.1, read on the forward strand.
CACATTTCACAGCAAAAACAAATAAATTACCTGTTGAAGAACTTCTGCTGAGGTCATCCTAAGTGTCCAACGAAGACAATCCATGGTTCTTTTGTTAGAAAAAGTAACGTCTTTTATCCATAAATCCTCCATTTGGTTTGCGCGTTATAATCAGAAACGACAGCCTCCACTAGTCCATGAAACGCGGGGCACCAACTCGTTCAAATTATACCTATAAACTTGTCCAAAAACAATCAAACATAGTTTTAAATGTTTCCATAGGAACACTTTTACGTATATTTACTATTATAAATCAGCCGGAATATAAACTGATCAATAACGACGATAAAACAGACGCTCCGTGACTTCTCGTGCACGCGCATTGTGAAGAGTTCCCATAAAGGACCCCATGAGGGGTCCTCGTGGTATCGTGGTTTTCTCTGGAATGACTCACCCAAAATGGAGGAAAACACCATCCAGAGGCTGGTGACATCACAAGGAAACTTCCTGGACTGCAAACATATGCCTATATATGGTCATTTTCAATAGGGAGGGGTTCCAAAATGAGCAATGTGTCAAAATGACTTTTTCCAGGACAGAAATTCCTCAGGGTTTTGCCTGCCCTATGCGTTCTGATTGACTCTCAAATTCAGAGTGTTTCCTATCCAATGGTACTAAATATATGCATATCCCATTTTCTGATCCTGAATGGGAGGCATTTTACTTTGGGCACGCCAGGCTCTCCAAAACAGTCACCTTTGCTGCCGGAGCTTGAGAGGTTAATGCTTTTGAGCGAAATCAGTTGTGTTGTGACAAGGTAGGGGTGGTATACTGAAGATAGCCCTATTTGGTAAAAGACCAAGTCCATATTATGTCAAGAACAGCTCAAATAAGCAAAGAGAAATGACACTCCATCATTACTTTAAGACATGAAAGTCAGTCAATCAGGAACATTTCAAGGACTTTGAAAGTTTCTTCAAGTGCAGTTGCAAAAACCATCAAGCGCTATGATGAAACTGGCTCTCATGAGGACCGCCACAGGAAAGGAAGACCCAGAGTTACCTCTGCTGAAGAGGATAAGTTCATTAGAGTTACCAGCCTCAGAAATTGCAGCCCAAATAAATGCTTCACAGAGTTCAAGTAACAGACACTTCTCAACATCATCTGTTCAGATGAGACTGCGTGAATCAGGCCTTCATGGTCGAATTGCTGCGGAGAAACCACTACTAAAGGACACAAATAAGAAGAAGAGACTTGCTTGGGCCAAGAAACACGAGCCATGGACATTAGACCGGTGGATATCTGTCCTTTGGTCTGATGAGTCCAAATTTTAGAGTTTTGGTTCTTTGTGAGACGCGGATGTCTTTGTGAGACGCGGGGTATGTGAACGGATGATCTCCGCATGTGTGGTTCCCACCGTGGATCATGGAGGAGGAGATGTGAGGTGTCGGATGCTTTGCTGGTGACAATGTCAGTGATTTATTTAGAATTAGTCACACCAGCATGGCTACCACAGCATTCTGCAGCGATATGCCATCCCATCTGGTTTGGGCTTAGTCCCACTATCATTTGTTTTTCAACAGGACAATGACCCAACACACCTCCAGGCTGTGTAAGAGCTATTTGACCAAGAAGGAGAGTTATTGAGTGCTGCATCAGATGACCTGGCCTCCACAATCCCCCAACCTCAACCAAATTGAGATGGTTTGGGATGAGTTGGATCGAAGAGTGAAGGGAAAGCAACCAACAAGTTCTCAGCATATGTGGGAACTCCTACAAGACTGTTGGAAATCATTCCAGGTGAAGCTGGTTGAGAGAATGCCAAGAGTGTGCAAAGCTGTCATCATGGCAAAGGGTTGCTACTTTGAAGAATCTAATATATATTTTGATTTGTTTAACACTTGTGGTTACTACATGATTCCATGTGTTTTTTAATAGTTTTGATGTCTTCACTTTTATTCTACAATGTAGAAAATAGTAAAAATAAAGAAAAACCCTTGAATGAGTAGGTGAGTCCAAACCTTTGACTGGTATAGTACATTAAATTCCCTGTCAACATCTCCAGTGGACATTCCTGCAGTCAGCATGCCAATTGCACGCTCCCTCTGAGACATCTGTGGCCCCAGCACAAAGTGCACCTGTGTAATATTCAAGCTGTTCAATCAGCGTCTTGATATGCCACACCTGTCAGGTGGATGGGATGTTCACTAACAGGGATGTAAAAAAATTCTACAATATTTTTTGTCAGCTCATGAAACATCCAGCACTTTACATGTTGCGTTTATATTTTTGTTTATTGTAGTTACTATCAGTTTTGGGAACATCTACCCAAAATATTTCACCTTATTTTTTACTTTACCCAAAATATGACATCAGCGATAGTCAAAATGTTGAATATCTGTGAACGTCTACATAATAAATTGGGCCATTTAAACAGCGTGTCGAACCCTTTCAACAACGGGGGAGATGTTACTGATGTGCTTTGTGTCTTCGACGTAAAAATAAGTTTTGGACTTCCACTTAAAATGACTTCTTTACTTATTTTATGTTTAAGGAACTGTGTTTTTCGCATTCTGTATCTTACAGCTATGAAAGTTATATATTTAGAACCACCTGCTCGATAGGAATCCTGCGACGTCTGTGTCTTGATTGTCCTAGAACTGTTTCGTTTTTTCTGTTCTGACTTGTAAACAGAATGAATGTAAACATAATCAGTAATTACCAGGAAGCTCTACAACCTTTGTTTTAAAATCACACCATGATTGTTAAAACTGGCCTCAGGTTATTGAGGGATCTGATCCTTGCTACGAGGATATTGAGAGATCCTTGCTACGAGGATTTACCCTCGTAGCAAGGCTGTTTAATTATGTGGAGGTTTCATTCGGTTCTCTATTTTAAAAAACACACTCTTTGGCAGGAGAAAGACCAGACTCAGAAGAACCAGAGCCAGGAACGGCCAAACCAGCAAGACGATACCAGTGCCCCCACTGTGGAAAGGGTTGTAACCACTTATGGGAGCTGAAACAACATGAGAGAATACACACAGGGGAGAAGCCTTACCACTGCTCCCAGTGTGGACAGAGTTTTAACCATTTAGGGAACCTGAAGCAACATGAGAGAATACACACAGGGGAGAAGCCTTACCACTGCTCCCAGTGTGGAAAGAGTTTTAAGCAGTTAGGGGACCTGAAACGACATGAGAGAATACATACAGGGGAGAATCCTTACCACTGCTCCCAGTGTGGCAAGTGTTTTAAGCTGTTAGGGGGCCTGAAACAACATGAGAGAATACACACAGGGGAGAAGCCTTATCACTGCTCACAGTGTGGAAAGAGTTTTAACCATTTAGGGGGCCTGAAACAACATGAGAGAATACACACAGGGGAGAAGCCTTACCACTGCTCCCAGTGTGGAAAGAGTTTTAACCAGAAAGAAAACCTTAACCGACATGAGAAAATACACACAGGGGAGAAGCCTTACCACTGCTCCCTGTGTGGAAAGTATTTCATCCATTTAGGGGGCCTGAAACGGCACGAGAGAATACACACAGGGGAGAAGCCTTACCACTGCTCCCAGTGTGGCAAGTGTTTTAAGCAGTTAGGGGACTTGAAACAACATGAGAGAATACACACAGGGGAGAAGCCTTACCACTGCTCCCAGTGTGGAAAGAGTTTTAACCATTTAGGGGGCCTGAAACAACATGAGAGAATACACACTGGGGAAAAACCTTACCACTGCTATCAGTGTGGAAAGAGTTTTAACCAGGTAGTGGACCTGAAACGACATGAGAGAATACACACAGGGGACAAGCCTTACCAATGCTCCCAGTGTGGAAAGAGTTTTAACCATTTAGGGAACCTGAAAAAACATGAGAGAATACACCAGGGGAGAAGCCTTACCACTGCTCACAGTGTGGAAAGAGTTTTAACCATTTAGGAAGCCTGAAAGAACACATGAGACTGTACAAAGGAGAGAATCCTTACAAATGCTCAGATTGTGGAAAGACATATTACTCATCACAGTCACTTAAAAGTCACGTGAGAATCCACACAGGAGAGAATAATTACTTCTCCTAGTGTGAATATTGATATTTTTCAGAATGTGTTTACCTGTTTATACCATATGACATTTGAATTGTACAAAGTATACTCAAACAAATGTTTGTTTTTATTAGCAAACATGAATTGAATATGGAGTATGTCAGTTTGAATATAGAGTAGATCAGATTCCATGTGTTTAAATTGTACTTTTTTAAACTGTGTGTGTTTATCATTCCTCCAGCACTACAGATAAATCAAGTGATATTTGGATGTGATGCATTTTTTCCATTGTTTACATTTACATTGTTGGTCCACTGATGATTTAATGAAATGAAAATGTTCAGACTCTGTAATGGAAAATGTTAATTGTATGTGTCCACATCTGAGTATGTGACTAACCTTGTGAATCTGTCCTATTATAATCTCCTGTTCTTGGGAGTATCATCCTGTGTTGCAAACCAGCTGCACCTGTGCCCTTCAGACTGTCTATGCTGCTCTGTGTAACTCTGGTGTTCTCTCTGGGCTCAGAAATAAAGAATCTTGGTTTGACTTGGACTCCAGCAGATCCTTATTTTATAATATCCACCACAACTCTCCCACATATTGCTGTTTATCATTGTCTCAATGAAGAGTTCTTTGTTTTACTTTCCTGGGGGCATTTACAAGCCTCCCACTGGTTGAATAAACGTTGTTTCCACGTCAATTCAACATAACAGATCCATGTGATGATGTTAGATCAATGTAGAAAACTGATTTGGTTTGTAAAAAGCCATCAACATAAGGTATTTTTTATTTATTTTTCATCCAACTTGCAACCTAAATCCAATAACAGTTGACATTTTCTGTTGATTTCATGTTGAGTTCACTTTAGTTGACGAATCAAAGAAATGTAAATAGAAACTAGATGAACTGACGTCTGTGCCCAGTGGGCTGGTTTGAATACGTGGCAGGTGTTGGATCAATATCCACCTTAGTAGCTTAGTTTCCATGCAATTTGCAACAGATTTTCATGTGAATATTTTAAAATATGCATTAAACAATATAGATGCATTTTCCTACCATAAATGTTTGCATCAAACAGACTTATTGCAGATACAGGCTTTGCGTTATGACGTAGTGCACAAAAAGAACGTTTGCTGTTAAATTTCCCTGTACCGAATGAAAAATACCAGTTAACTGGGTTTCCTTCGCATTTTCAACTCTACTGATGGTTTTAAAAACTGTTGTGTTATATATATAAAATAAGCTCTTGGCACGTGCACTGTAGCCAGCAGCTCACAGATACAGGTAGGCGGGTAGGCTACCAACATGATGAGATTCTTATGGATAAGAGCCATATTATTTTATTTGTCAAATGGCAAACAAGCATCAATCATCATGTCAGCAGAATAAGACCATGAAAATATATTGGAAAGGAGCATCAAGCTCATCACTTTCACCACTCTGTGAAGTTCAGAACTTATTTCATCTGTAGCCTAATAAACTGCATGTGTTCCCAAGTCGTAGTGAGAGGACCACACAACATATCATCTTGTGACTCCAAGTTAACTAAGATCTGAATATCAGCCCGGTCATTACTTTTGAAATGGTTGGATCAGTATCTACATTCATGATATGGATGAAGCCTGATTTGGAATGTCTGAGTAGTTCTATATGACGTCATAAAAGTTTTGAGAATGACACATAAATTCCACAAAGTTTGCTGCTTCAGTGTCTTTAGATATTTTTGTCAGATGTTACTATGGAATACTGAAGTATAATTACAAGCATTTCATAAGTGTCAGAGGCTTTTATTGACAATTACATGAAGTTGATGCAAAGAGTCAATATTTGCAGTGTTGACCCTTCTTTTTCAAGACCTCTGCAATCCACCCTGGCATGCTGTCAATTAACTTCTGGGCCACATCCTGACTGATGGCAGCCCATTCTTGCATAATCAATGCTTGGAGTTTGTCAGATTTTGTGGGGTTTTGTTTGTCCACCCGCCTCTTGAGGATTCACCACAAGTTATCAATGGGATTAAGGGCTGGGGAGTTTCCTGGCCATGGACTCAAAATATCGATGTTTTGTTCCCCGAGCCACTTAGTTATCACTTTTGCCTTATGGCAAGGTGCTCCATCATGCTGGAAAAGGCATTGTTCGTTACCAAACTGTTCCTGGATGGTTGGGAGAAGTTGCTCTCGGAGGATGTGTTGGTACCATTCTTTATTCATGTCTGTGTTCTTAGGCAAAATTGTGAGTGAGCCCACTCTCTTGGCTGAGAAGCAACCCCACACATGAATGGTCTCAGGATGCTTTACTGTTGGCATGACACAGGACTGATGGTAGCACTCACCTTGTCTTCTCCGGACAAGCTTTTTTCCGGATGCCCCGAACAATAGGAAAGGGGAATCATCAGAGAAAATGACTTTACCCCAGTCCTCAGCAGTCCAATCCCTGTACCTTTTGCAGAATATCAGTCTGTCCCTGATGTTTTTCCTGGAGAGAAGTGGCTTCTTTGCTGCCCTTCTTGACACCAGGCCATCCTCCAAAGGTCTTTGCCTCACTGTGCGTGCAGATGCACTCACACCTGCCTGCTGCAATTCCTGAGCAAGCTCTGTACTGGTGGTGCCCCGATCCCGCAGCTGAATCAACCTTGCTGGACTTTCTTGAGCGCCCTGAAGCCTTCTTCACAACAATTGAACCGCTCTCCTTGATGTTCTTGATGATCCGACAAATGGTTGATTTCTTACTGGCAGCAATATCCTTGCCTGTGAAGTCCTTTTTGTGCATAGCAATGATGATGGCACCTGTTTCCTTGCAGGTAACCATGGATGACAGAGGAAGAACAATGATTCCAAGCACCACCGGTCCTTTAGAAGCTTCCAGTCTGTTATTCAAACTCAATCAGCATGACAGTGTGATCTCCAGCCTTGTCCTCATCAACACTCACACCTGTGTTAACAAGAGAATCACTGACATGATGTCAGCTGGTCCTTTTGTGGCAGGGCTGAAATGCAGTGAAAATGTTTTTGGGGGGTTCAGTTCATTTGCATGGCAAAGAGGGACTTTGCAATTAATTGCAATTCATCTGATCACTCTTCATAACATTCTGGAGTATATGCAAATTGCCATCATACAAACTGAGGCAGCAGACTTTGTGAAAATGTATATTTGTGTCATTCTCAAAACCTTTGTCTACGACTGTACACCCCTCTGGTAAGTGATATTTGGAATGTCTGAGTAGTTCTATTGGATGTCATAATACACCCCTCGGATAGTGATCCATTTGACTATACTATAGTACATTGTCCACTAGACTATGGCGAAATCATCTACAATAACCATTAGAGGTAAGAGTTGGTGTTATCACACACAGTCTCAGGGATGACTAGCTCTGGGAATTCCTTTGGTCTGTAGAGAGTTATGTAAATCAGCTCTTTGCACCTAACTTGTGGAATAATCTCCAAACTTCTCTAAAAGTTGATGTTTTGGTGCCTCTGGGTTAATTCAGACTGCTGAATGAGGACCTGTTACAATTTACTTACCAAACCTTTAAAGGAGTTCATGAAACCATTCAGTCATGGATGTATGTAAACATATTTACCACGTATTGCTTGTTACAGAAGACTACTGTTGTATATTGAATAGCCATTCATCACTGTTACACCTCCTTGATGTGAAGTTTTTCTATGTCTGTACATAGTGTGAATAGTGGTTTCCAAAAGGTTATTACCCCCCTAAACCAGAATGTCAAATTACCTTTATGATATGTTGTATCACGATTACTTTGGGGTTCTAATCCCCCTCAACCCAACTCCATGTGTTGCCACTATCATGTATCCTACCATGACTATATCCAACCCTACTCCATGTGTTGACACTATCATGTATCCTACCATGACTATATCCAACCCAACTCCATGTGTTGACACTATCATGTATCCTACCATGACTATATCCAACCCAACTCCATGTGTTGACACTATCATGTATCCTACCATGACTATATCCAACCCAACTCCATGTGTTGACACTATCATGTATCCTACCATGACTATATCCAACCCAACTCCATGTGTTGACACTATCATGTATCCTACCATGACTATATCCAACCCAACTCCATGTGTTGCCACTATCATGTATCCTACCATGACTATATCCAACCCAACTCCATGTGTTGTCACTATCATGTATCCTACCATGACTATATCCAACCCAACTCCATGTGTTACCACTATCATGTATCCTACCATGACTATATCCAACCCAACTCCATGTGTTGCCACTATCATTTATCTTACCATGACTATATCCAACCCAACTCCATGTGTTGCCACTATCATTTATCCTACCATGACTATATCCAACCCAACTCCATGTGTTGCCACTATCATATATCCTACCATGACTATATCCAACCCAACTCCATGTGTTGCCACTATCATGTATCCTACCATGACTATATCCAACCCAACTCCATGTGTTACCACTATCATGTATCCTACCATGACTATATCCAACCCAACTCCATGTGTTGCCACTATCATGTATCTTACCATGACTATATCCAACCCAACTCCATGTGTTGCCACTATCATGTGTCCTACCATGACTATATCCAACCCAACTCCATGTGTTGCCACTATCATATATCCTACCATGACTATATCCAACCCAACTCCATGTGTTGCCACTATCATATATCCTACCATGACTATATCCAACCCAACTCCATGTGTTGCCACTATCATGTATCCTACCATGACTATATCCAACCCAACTCCATGTGTTGCCACTATCATGTATCCTACCATGACTATATCCAACCCTACTCCATGTGTTGCCACTATCATGTGTCCTACCATGACTATATCCAACCCAACTCCATGTGTTGCCACTATCATATATCCTACCATGACTATATCCAACCCAACTCCATGTGTTGCCACTATCATGTATCCTACCATGACTATATCCAACCCAACTCCATGTGTTGCCACTACCATGTATCCTACCATGACTATATCCAACCCAACTCCATGTGTTGACACTACCATGTATCCTACCATGACTATATCCAACCCAACTCCATGTGTTGCCACTATCATGTATCCTACCATGACTATATCCAACCCATCTCCATGTGTTGACACTATCATGTATCCTACCATGACTATATCCAACCCAACTCCATGTGTTGCTACTATCATGTATCCTACCATGACTATATCCAACCCAACTCCATGTGTTGCCACTATCATATATCCTACCATGACTATATCCAACCCAACTCCATGTGTTGCCACTATCATGTATCCTACCATGACTATATCCAACCCAACTCCATGTGTTGCCACTATCATGTGTCCTACCATGACTATATCCAACCCAACTCCATGTGTTGCCACTATCATTTATCCTACCATGACTATATCCAACCCTACTCCATGTGTTGCCACTATCATATATCCTACCATGACTATATCCAACCCAACTCCATGTGTTTCCACCATCATGTGACCTCCATGGCTGAAGCTTTGATCCAGTGGAAGAATTATTGAGGAGCAGGGAGTTTAAAAGCCACTTCAGGATACAGCTGTTACTCGACACAATCCCTAGATAATCCAGTAATGAGAGAAAATGTATAGAATGTGCAAAGACATATTAAATAAGTTTTTGTCTTTTACCTAATTTCGTTTTTGTTTTTTTCTCAAATTCCGTTTTCTCCGTTTAGTTTTTCCAGGTTTCTGATGTCCTTGTTTTTCTGTTTTTCGCTCTCTAAATCACACTGTTAATAGAATAACAATAAAATTGCATGTTCTAAGTCCACAACATTACTTAAACCTCATCAAGAGACCACTTTTGAAGTCTGAGAAAAATCGAAAACATTTTCATTTTTGGGTGTAGATACCCTTTAATTCAAGTGACACCAGCAAGAGCCTTGCTTGGTTAGTGGTGTCTCTGTAGCACACATGTGATTGCAGAGTTTGCTGAACCAATCACAACTGGATTGATGCAAATAATCAAGATATCATTCTGCCAGGTAGACATAGACTACTTTGTAGTTAACATTTAATTGACAAGGTTTTTTGGGAAATCTTTTCCATCAACCAGAAGATGGTTGTCATTAGCATCATCGCTAACAGCTACACATGGTGGCAGACAAATGCACTCAGGCAGGGCATTTCTGGCTGTTTCCTCTTCAGAAAGTTGAAGGAAAATGCAAATCACTTAGGCGATTTTAACGACGACTTGCAGGCAGTGGGTTCAGAATAACTATGAGAAAAAATAGATACAAATTATACCACCACCCAAAAGGACACTTTAGAGACTGGAAGGGCAAATGGGAATGTGCTCTACACAGGTAGAGCCCTATCTGTCCATGTTGCCTTTTGCAAAGTGGGCACTGCTTTATGTGGCAACACCGACACTCACCTAAATAGCCCATATGCCACTGGGTGAGAGAAGGTTTCATTGTTTCTGGGCAGCATTATATGAGGTGTTATTATGTGTTGTTAGCGATGAGCCTTGGTCAATTTAACTAGGAATATGCCACCCTCTTCAATCTGTCACCTAATCCTGCCTAATGGGCAGGTCAGCCCTGGTGGAAAGTATTGGCTGTAAGAAGTAAAAGAAAACATAATCTGGTTGTTTTTAAAATAACTTCTCATGACATTGTTAGGCAGATTAAACTATTTCATAAAACATTTTCCCAGTCTGCGTTACCCACTCCAGTCAGCAGATGGCGATGTGAGTCTTTCAGGTGATGCTTCTTGCGTGACGTATAATCTAGTGGACGGGACGGGAGGTTTCTTCAACAGCGACAACAGACTACTGATTTAACCAACGCGGCAGCTTGCTAGCGAATTTAAAACCGAAACATTGAAGCTCTTTTGACCAATCTTGTGTATATTAATCTTTGTGTTTTGAACATAATACGTATCTACAAGTTCATTTAAACGCAATTTGCTTGTTAAATTAGCAAATGTGTTAAATAGATACTGCACTAGGCAGAGCATGAGGTCACTAAGCAAGACGGAGAAAGAAACTCTGGTGAAAGGAGAGGAAGAAGGTTTCAGAATGAAAAAGGAGGAAGAGGAGGCTATTACAGTGAACGAGGAAGATGGGAAAGAGGTTGTCAGAGTGGAAGAGGAGGAGGTAGAAGCTTTCAGAATCAAAAAGGAGGAAGATGCCGTAACATTGAAAGAAGAGGAAGAACCTTTTGGAGTACAAAAGGAAGAGGAGGCTATCTCAATAAAAGAGGAGGAAGAAGACGTTTTGGGAGTGAAAAATGAGGAGACTGAAGATCCGATTACCACCAGTGAGTGCTGTCTTAAAAACAGGAACACAAACTATGCAGTTCTTGAACTAATGTGTGGTTTTTAAGGGGCATTCTACTGAAGTTCTACACTTGAATATGTTGTTCAGTACTGTAGGAATTGTTAAAGGGGCAATCTGCCATTGGTACATACATTTTTGGGACTTTTCAATTGGATGTATTGAATTCTCCTTGTGGTCTACATTAAAGTTCCCCTCATCTATTATAACAGGCTTTTAAAATGCAATATTGGTGCATAATTTCTACTTAAAATATCAAAGGGACGCAAAAGGCCCCCATTTAGTGGAACAACCCTTTTACATTTACAACACAAACAATATTTTATAAAATCATGATGAAAGTGGTCATTTTAGGCCCTTTTTGACATTCATGCCTCTTGTAAGACTCTGTGATTGCAATAGATGGTCCTACGTTACCCATCTGTTTGATGTTCTTGTTCACACAGGAGCCACGCATGACTGTTATGGATCCTCTGGGGAGCCTCAACAACATCCTGATGCTGATGAGGCAGAGAAGAGTCTCTCCAGATCAGAACACCAGATGGTACAGCTTGGTCTGGTCTAGCATACAGCTTGCTCTATCGGGGGCTGGGTTTCTGTAAAGCACTTTATGACAACAGTGACATCAGCATCCATGATGATATGTATCTGTGTCCACTCTTTATGGTTACCAGGACAACGATAGCCCTTCCGCCATCCCGGAGTCCCCGTGTCGTGCCTCTCCCGGTAGCACCTTACTGCTGGGTATGAAGAAGTTGTCTGTGCTGCTGGTGGACTGCAGGAAAACAATGGGGCTGATTGGAACTGTGAGAGGAGGAGAAGGGAAGATAGGATCAGATTTGACTCATCAAAGTAAGTGCTGTAGTTTAGTTTGAACAAATAAAATAGATCTGCCCACTGGTATCTGTTACCAGGACAACCAGCAGAGTTCTGTTAGTTGACATGAAGATAGACTGGTGGATATGGATGTTATGAATATCATAACACTGAAAAAGGATTGCAGAGATAGCCTGCAATGTTCTGTCATACTTTCCAGGTCTGTGCCCAAACAGTTCGAACTTCTAATTCCAGAAATAAGTCTCTCACTGTTGCCGCCCCCTCAGCTCCCAGCTGTGCCCTGGATACCATATGTGAATTGACTGCCCCCCATCTATCTTCAGAGTTCGTTCTGTTAGGTGACCTAAACTGGGATATGCTTAACACCCCGGCAGTCCTACAATCTAAGCTAGATGCCCTCAATCTCACACAAATCATCAAGGAACCCACCAGGTACAATCCTAAATCTGTAAACATGGGCACCCTCAGATATTATCCTGACCAACTTGCCCTCCAACTACACCTCTGCTGTTTTCAATCAGGATCTCAGCAACCACTGCCTCATTGCCTGCATCCGCTATGGGCCCGCGGTCAAACGACCATCCCTTATCACTGTCAAACGCTCTCTAAAACACTTCTGTGAGCAGGCCTTTCTAATCGACCTGGCCAGGGTAACCTGGCAGGATATTGACCTCATTCCATCAGTCGAGGATGCCTGGTCGTTCTTTAAAAGCAACTTCCTCACCATCTTAAATAAGCATGCCCCTTTCAAAAAATGTGGAACTAAGAACAGATACAGCCCTTGGTTCACTCCAGACCTGACTGCCCTTGAACAGCACAAGAACATCCAGTGGCGGACTGCTATAGCATCGAATAGTCCCCGCGATATGCAACTGTTCAGGGAAGTCAGGAACCAATACACGCAGTCAGTCAGGAAAGCAAAGGCTAGCTTTTTCAAACAGAAATTTGCATCCTGTAGCTCTAACTCCAAAAGGTTTTGGGATACTGTCAAGTCCATGGAGAACAATAGCACCTCCTCCCAGCTGCCCACTGCGCTGAGGCTAGGTAATACGGTCACCACCGATAGATCCAGGATAATCGAAAATTTCAAACAAGCATTTCTCAACGGCTGGCCATGCTTTCCTCCTGGCTAATCCAACCCCTGCCAACAGCTCCGCAGCTACTTGTCTGAGCCTCCCCAGCTTTTCCTTCACCCAAATCCAGATAGCAGATGTTCTGAAAGAACTGCAAAACCTGGACCCGTACAAATCAGCTGGGCTAGACAATCTGGACCCTCTCTTTCTAAAACTATCCGCCGCCATTGTTGCAACTCCTATTACCAGTCTGCTCAACCTCTCTTTCGTGTCGTCCGAGATCCCTAAAGATTGGAAAGCTGACGCGGTCATCCCCCTCTTCAAAGGGGGTGACACTCTAGGCCCAAATTGCTATAGACCTATATCCATCCTGCCCTGCCTCTAAAGTCTTCGAAAGCCTAGTTAATAAACAAATCATTGACCACTTCGAATCCCACCGTACCTTCTCCACTGTGCAATCCGGTTTCCGAGCTGGTCACGGGTGCACCTCAGCCACGCTCAAGGTACTAAACGATATCGTATCCGCCATCGATAAGAGACATTACTGTGCAGCCGTATTCATTAACCTGGCCAAGGCTTTCGACTCTGTCAATCACCACATACTTATCGGCAGACTCAACAGCCTTGGTTTCTCAAATGATTGCCTCGCCTTGTTCACCAATTACTTTGCAGACAGAGTTCAGTGTGTTAAATCGGAGGGCCTGTTGTCCGGGCCTCTGGCAGTCTATGGGGGTGCCACAGGGTTCAATTCTTGGGCCGACTCTTCTCTGTATACATCAATGATGTCGCTCTTGCTGCTGGTGATTCTCTGATCCACCTCTATGCAGACGACACCATTCTGTATACTTCTGACCCTTCCTTGGACACTGTTAACTAACCTCGGAACGAGCTTCAATGCCATACAACACTCCTTCCGTGCCCTCCAACTGCTCTTAAACGCTAGTAAAACCAAATGCATGCTTTTCAACCGTTCGCTGCCTGCACCCGCCCGCCCGATTAGCATCACTACCCTGGACGGCTCTGACCTAGAATATGTGGACAACTACAAATACCTAGGTGTCTGGCTAGACTGTAAACTCTCCTTCCAGACTCATTAAACATCTCCAATCCAAAATCAAATCTAGAATCGGCTTTCTATTTCGCAACAAAGCCTCCTTCACTCATGCTGCCAAATAGTGCTGCACTATTAAAACTGACTATCCTACCGATCCTCGACTTCGGCGATGTCATCTACAAAATAGCCTCCAACACTCTACTCAGCAAACTGGATGCAGTCTATCACAGTGCCATCCGCTTAGTCACCAAAGCCCCTTATAACACCCACCACTGCGACCTGTATGCTTTAGTCGGCTGGCCCTCGCTACATACTCGTCGCCAGACCCACTGGTTCCAGGTCATCAACAAGTCCCTGCTAGGTAAAGCCCCGCCTTATCTCAGCTCGCTGGTAACCATAGCAGCACCCACCCGTAGCACACGCTCCAGCAGGTATATCTCACTGGTCACCCCCAAAGCCAATTCCTCCTTTGGCCGCCTTTCCTTCCAGTTCTCTGCTGCCAATGACTGGAACGAACTACAAAAATCACTGAAACTGGAGACACTTATCTCCCTCACTAGCTTTAAGCACCAGCTGTCAGAGCAGCTCACAGATCACTGCACCTGTACATAGCCCATCTGTTAATAGCCCAACCAACTACCTCATCCCCTACCGTATTCATTTATTTATCTTGCTCCTTTGCACCCCAGTATTTTTACTTTGCACATTCATCTACTGCACATCTACCATTCCAGTCTTAAATTGCTATATTGTAATTACTTCGCCACCATTGCCTATTTATTGCCTTACGTTCCTTATCTTACCTCATTGCACACATTGTATATAGATTAGTTTATTTTCCTACTGTATTATTGACTATGTTTGTTTACTCCAATGTGTAACTCTGTTGTTGTGTGTGTCGAACTGCTTTGCCTTTTCTTGGCCAGGTCGCAGTTGTAAATGAGAACTTGTTCTCAACTTGCCTACCTGTATTATGACATCAGATAGAACTACCTGGTTAAATAAAGGTGAAAGAAAATAAAAAAGGATTCTGCCAATGAAAAGAGAGAAACCAATAGACCATATAAAACCTTGATGAAAGTTGGCTTTAGAGAGAAAGTTTCAAGATGATCTGATGTAAGGTGCATGTTTTACAAAAACCTTTCCTAAAAACATTATGGATGTTACATTGCCTGTCCCAGTCAACCCCCATCTTTACAAGACTCTAGAACACACAAACTAAACTCAAGACGCTTCAGATTTGTATGTATTGCCTCATTAACATCTGATCTACAGATATATTATTCTACGCTACCGGACAAAAGTTTTAGAACACCTACTCATTCAAGGGTTTTTCTTTAATTTGACTATTTTCTGCATAGTAGAATAATAGTGAAGACATAAACTATGTAATAACACATATGGAATCATGTAGTAACCAAAAAAGTGTTAAATATATAAAAACATATTTGAGATTCTTCAAAGTAGCCACCCTTTGCCTTGATGGCAGCTTTGCACGCTCTTGGCATTCTCTCAACCAGCTTCATGAGGTAGTTAGCTGGAATGCATTTCAATTAACAGGTGTGCCTTGTTAGAAGTTAATTTGTGGAATTTCTTTCCTTCTTAATGCTTTTCAGCCAATCAGTTGTTGTTACAAGGTAGGGGTGGTATACTGAAGATGCCCTATTTGGTCAAATATCAAGTCATGTTGCGTTTTGTATTTTTGATTTTGGACTTCCACACAAAATTTCTTCTTTACTTATTTTATGTTTAACTTCTTAGGGATCAGCAAGGTGATTTGGTGCGCTAGCGCCCCACTCCCAACACTACCAGGTGAAAAGCGTTGTCGGATTTCAAAAAGGCTTTACGGCGAAAGCACTACATTGGATTGTTTGAGGGTAGCAGCTTCAATATTTTCCATAACCATGAAATCTTTAGCCAGCGCGGTCAATAGAAAATGCATTTCACCGTGAAAACCTGTGCCTTACCTTTTGTAGAACTTCTGCAGAGGGCTTCCTAAGTGTCCAACGAAGACAATCCATGGGTATTTGGTTAGAAAAAGTAATTTATTATATCCTTAAATCTCCGTTTGGTTGGCACCTTGTGTTCAGAAAATCCAACGTGAAGTGAACGCGTTCATTTAAACCTATAAACTTTCCCTCAACAAAACAAAAACCAATTAAAATGCAACATTAGCTTATCTTTTATGAATAAAAGTGATACTTTTACTTGGATGGTCACCTAAACGTTATATAAGTCAAATAAAGTGGACCGCTCAGCCAAACGTGCGCCCAAAAACGTGCAACTGAAAAATAGCTCCCCTGACTAAAACGTCAACCGATTGAACACAATGATTCCGATTTCCATTAAACTTTACCTATACACTGCTGACATCCAGTGGAAGCAATAGGTACTACATTCAGTGTCCTGGTATAAAAACTTTTCAATAGGCAGTCTCTCTAAGTGAGCCATAAGCCACCAGAATGAAATTTCCGGATGGAATTTTCTCTGGTTTTTGCCTGCCAAATGAGTTCTGTTACACTCACAGACAAAATGTTAACACTTTTGGAAACCTCAGTGTTTCCTATCCAATAGTACTATTTATGTGCATATCCTATTTTCTGAGCCCGAGTAGAAAGCATTTTAATTTAGGCACGCCAGACTCTCCAAAACCGACCCCTCAGCTGCTAATCCCCAACAAGTTAACTTCTTTGGGATGGGCGCATGAGGTGACCGTTTTGGAGAGCCTGGCGTGCCCAAAGTAAAATGCCTCCCATTCAGGCCCAGAAAATAGGATATGCATATATTTGGTACCATTGGATAGGACACACTCTGAATTTTCCAAAACTGTTAACCATTTGTCTGTGAGTAAAACAGAACGCATATAGCAGGCGAAACCTCGAGGAATTTCTGTCCTGGAAAAAGTGATTTTGACACATTGCTCATTTGGGAACCCCTCCCTAATGAAAATGACCATATAAGGGCATATGAATGCAGTACCCATCACTTCCTTTAGATGTCAACAGTCTCGAGACAGTGTGTTTTTTTCATTTTGGATGAATAAGACCAGAGAAGAAGACCAAACAAGGAAGTCACTCTTTGATGACAACAGTAGGCTGGGCGCGCTCCCGCGAAAGCGCGCAGTGTCTTTTTTACCGTCGTTATCGATCAGTTTATATTCCGGTTGATTTATAATAGTAAATATACGTAAAAGTGTTCCTAAGGATACATTTAAAACTGTTTGATTGTTCTTGGACAAGTTTATAGGTATAAGATGAACGAGTTCGCGTCACGTTTTAATGGAGTAGTGGAGGCTGTCGTTTCTGATTATAACGCGCAAACCAAATGGAGGATTTATGGATAAAATACGTTACTTTTTCTAACAAAAGAACCATGGATTGTCTTCGTTGGACACTTAGGATGACCTCAGCAGAAGTTCTTCAACAGGTAATTGATTTGTTTTCGCTGTGAAATGTGTTATGTGTGTGCCATGATGGCTAATCGATTCATGGCTATTGGAAAATATGTGAGGTGCTACTCTCAAACAATCAAATGTGCTGCTTTCGCCGTAAAGCCTTTCTGAAATCTGACAATGCTGTGATATTGCCAAGAAACAGAGCTTTTGATGAGTATGGAACACTTGTATATTGGTGGATGTTTAATAATTCAACTTTTGGATTTTGAATTTGGCGCTTTACATTTTACCTGGTAGTGTCGGGAGGAGCCCGCTAGCGCCCCACTGATCCTTGAGAAGTTTTAAGGAAGTGTTAATTATGTGCATATCCTATTTTCTGAGCCCAAGTGGAAAGCATTTTAATTTAGGCACGCCAGACTCTCCAAAACCGACCACTCAGCTGCTAATCCCCAACAAGTTAAGGAAGTGTGTAGGTCACATTCTGTATCATACAGTTATGAAAGTTGTATATTTAGAACCACCTGCTCAATAGGAATCCAACGACGTCTGTGTCTAGAGTGTCCTAGAACTGTCTAGTGTTTTGTGTTCTGACTTATAAAACGGAATGAATAATATAAGTAATGTAAACATATTATTAGTAATTACCAGGAAGCTCTACAACAATTGTTTTAAAATCACACCAAGATTGTTAAAACTGGCCTCAGGTTATTGAGGGTTCTGATTAGGATTTACCCTCGTAGCAAGGCCGTCATGTGGAGGTTTCGTTCAGGTCTCTATTTAAATTAACACACTGTCTTTGGCAGGAGACTCAGAGGAACCAGAGCCAGGGACGTCCAAACCAGCAAGAGGACACCAGTGTTCCCACTGTGGAAAGGGTTGTAACCACTTATGGGAGCTGAACCAACATGAGAGAATACACACAGGTGATAAGCCTTACCATTGCTCCCAGTGTGGAAAGAGTTTTAACCAGAAAGGACACCTGAACCAACATGAGAAAATACACACAGGGGAGAAGCCTTACCACTGCTCCCAGTGTGGAAAGAGTTTTAACCGGAAAAGCTACCTAAAAAAACACGAGATAATACACACAGAGGGGAAGCCTTACCACTGCTCCCAGTGTGGAAAGGGTTGTAACCACTTATGGGAGCTGAAACAACACGAGAGGATACACACAGGTGAGAAGCCTTACCACTGCTCCCAGTGTGGAAAGGGTTGTAATATCTTATGGGAGCTGACACAACACGAGCGAATACACACAGGGGAGAAGCCGTACCACTGCTCTCAGTGTGGAAAGAGGTTTAACCAGAAAGGACACCTGAACCAACACAAGAAAATACACACGGGAGAAGCCTTACCACTGCCCCCAGTGTGGAAAGAGGTTTAACCAGAAAGGCTACCTGAATAAACATGAGAGAATACACACAGGGGAGAAGCCTTACCACTGCTCCCATTGTGGAAAGTTTTTTAATCAGTTAGGGGACCTGAAACGACACGAGAGAATACACACAGGGGAGAAGCCTTACCACTGCGCCCACTGTGGAAAGAGTTTTACCCACTTAGGTAACCTGAAAACACATGAGAGAATACACAAGGGGGGAATCCGTACCACTGCTCCCAGTGTTGAAAGAGTTTTAACCAGAATGGACACCTGAAAACACATGATAAAATACACAAGGGGTGAATCCGTACCACTGCTCCCAGTGTAGAAAGATGTTTAAAACTTCTTAGGGATCGGTTGGACGCTAGCGGACCACCTACGACAACATCCGGTCAAATGCAGAGCGTCAAATTCAAATTACAAAAATAGTAATATTAAACATTCATTAAAATATGTGTTGTACACCATTCAAAAGCTTTGAATCTTGGTAATCGAAACGCCTTGTCGGATTTACAATAGGCTTTACGGCAAAAGCAGAACAGTGAATTATCTGAAGACAGTGGCCCACAACAACATATTATTCAAACCAGCACATCCGTTACAAAATCAAATATAGCGATAAAATAAATCACTTACCTTTGAAGATCTTTCTCTGGTTGCAATTCCAAGGGTCCCAGGAACACAAAGAATGGTTGTTTTGTTCGATAAAGTCCTTCTTTATATCCCAAAAAGTCAGTTGAGTTCTGTAATCCAGTCGTTTAACATGCAGACAAAAAAATCCCCAAAATACCGGTACAGTTCGTCCAAACAAGTCAAACTATGTTTCTAATTAATCCTCAGGTGGTCAAATATCTAAATAAACGATAGTATTTCAGACAGAGAATAGTCTGTTCAAAAGGGAAGAGGAATAACGAAGAGCGCGCACCCCAGTCACGCACGCAAAACAGTAGTGTCAGTTTCATGAGCCACTTGGAAGAATGACAATTTCTTGTTCATTTTTCAAAAAGAAAGCCTGAAACCGTGTCTTAAGACTGTTGACATCTAGTGGAAGCCATTGGAACTGCAATCTGGGAGCTAATTCCCTCTATAGTCAATAGCAAGTCAATGGAAAAACTGACCTAAAAAAAACACATTTTCCGGATGGATCTTGTACAAAGTATACTCAAACTTATATATTTGTATGTTTTTATTAGAAAACATGAATTGAATATGGAGTTTGTCAGTTTAAATATAAAGTAGGTCAGATTCCATGTGTTTAAATGGTCCTTTTTTAAACTCTGACTGTGTGTGTTTATTTGGGTGTGTCATTCCTCCAGCACTACAGAGAATCAAGTGATATTTGGATGTGATGCATTTGCTCCATTGTTTACATTTGCATTGTTGGTCCACTGATGATTTAATGAAATGAAAAAGTTCACAGACTCTGTAATGTAAAATGTTAATTATGTGTCCACAATACTGAGCATGTGACTAACCTTGTGAAACTGTCCTATTATAATCTCCTGTTCCTGGGAGTATCATCCTGTGTTGCAAACCAGCTGCACCTGTGTCCTTGTATGAATAAAGTCCCTCCCAGGAACAAGAAACTATAAAGATATGTGCTCGTCACCCAATGCTCCGGAATTCAGACTGTCTCCACTTCGCTGTGTAACTAGTGTATAAGAGATCATACAAAGATTTTGCTGTGACTCTTATGTGGAGGATGTTATATATATTTGTTGGTCTGATTTGATTAATGAGAAGCATCCAGATGCTGCACTTGATTAATTTATGAAATTGCTTCTTCCAATTATTGATAAACATGTACCTGTTAAGAAACTGGCTGTTAGAACTGTTAAGGCTCCATGGATTGATGAGGAATTGAAAAACTGTCTGGTTGAAAGAGACGGGGCAAAAGGAGTGGCTAATAAGTCTGGCTGCACATCTGGGTGGCTGACTTACTGCAAATTGACAAATTATATGAATAAACTCAACAAAAAGAATCACATTTATTATGAATCCTAGATCAATGATATAAAAAATGATGGAAAAAAACTTGTAAAAAAATAATGAAAGAGAAGCAGTGCAAGTATTGAATTTTGAAAAGTTTGAGGAGAGGAGGAAAAATTGTTTTCGATCAATAATGACAAGCCTCTTGGCATTGACAACTTAGATGGAAAGTTACTGATGACGGTAGCTGACTCTATAGCCACTCCTATCTGTCATATCTTTAATCTGAGCCGAGAGGAAAGTCTTTGTCCTCAGGCCTGGAGGGAAGCCAAAGTAATTCCGCTACCCAAGAGGGGTAAAGCGGCCTTTACTGGTTCTAACAGCAGACCTATAAGCTTGCTGCCAGCTCTTAGCAAACTGTTGGGAAAAATCGTGTTCAGCCAAATACAATGCTATTTCTCTGTAAACAAACTAACAACAGACTTTCAGCATGCTTATTGAAAAGGGCCCTCAACATGTACTGCACTGACACAAATGACTGATGATTGGTTGAGAGAAATTGATGATAAGAAGATTGTGGGAGCTGTACTGTTAGATTTCAGTGCAGCCTTTGATATTATTGACCATAACCTGTTGTTGAAAAAACATATGTGCTATAGCTTTTCAACCTCTATTTTGGATTCAGAGCTATCTATCTAATAGAACTGAGGGTTTTTAATGAAAGCTTCTGTAATGTCAAACATGTAAAGTGTGATGTACAGCAGGGCAGCTCTCTAGGCCCTCTGCTCTTTTCTATTTTTACCAATGACATGCCACTGGCATTAAACAAAGCATGTGTGTCCATGTATGCTGATGATTCAACCATATACGCATCAGCAACCACAGCTAATGAAGTCACTGAAACCCTTAACATAGAGTTGCAGTCTGTTTTAGAATGGGTGGCCAGTAATAAACTGGTCCTGAACATCTCTAAAACTAAGAGCATTGTATTTACGTACAAATCATTCCGTTAGTTCTAGACCTCAGCTGAATCTGGTAATGAATTGTGTGGCTGCTGAACAAGTTCAGAAGACTACTAAATTACTTGGCATTACCTTAGATTGTAAACTGTCATGGTCAAAACATATATAGATTCAATGGTTGTAAAGATGGGGAGAAGTCTAGCTGTAATAAAGAGATTTTTTGACACCACACTCCAAAAGCAAGTTCTGCAGGCTCTAGTTTTATCTTATCTTGATTCTTGTCCAGTCGTGTGGTCCAGTGCTGCAAGGAAAGACCTAGTTAAGCTGCAGCTGGCCCAGAACAGAACGGCACGTTTTGCTCTTTATTGTAATCAGAGGGCTGATATAAATACTATGCATGCCAGTCTCTCTTGGCTAAGAGTTGAGGAGAGACTGACTGCATCACTTCTTATTTTTATAAGAAACATGAATGTGTTGAAAATCCCAAATTGTTTGCATAGTCTAATTATGCCCTATGTGCACAGAAGAGTCCACAGGAAAACTTATTTGATCAGAGGTTTGTTTGTTTAATAAGGATTGCAACCCGGAGTATACACTTACAGCAATTTACAAGCAAGACACTGAGGATCACCCCACCCAGGGTGATGTCCCTTAACTTTAATACCATATAAGGATCATAGTACCATCAGGAACTCTTTGTTCCCTTTATCCATCTGTTACCTAAAATATAGTTTCAACACACAGACATCTGACTTTGTACTGTTGACCTCTACATGCCCTTGCAAGGTCTCAATCTCAAGCTATAGCAAAACATGAATCATTGTACTTTTGTCATCACAGTCCCCAAATCCAGAACAACTATCATTTATCCTACCATCCAACTATATCCAACCAGACTCCATGTGTTGCCACAGTCATGTATCCTACCATGACTATATCCAACCCAACTCCATGTGTTGCCACTATCATGTATCCTACCATGACTATATCCAACCAGACTCCATGTGTTGACAGTATCATGCATCATACCATGACTATATCCAACCAGACTCCCTGTGTTGCCAGTATCATGCATCCTACCATGACTATATCCAACCAGACTCCATGTGTTGCCAGTATCATGCATCCTACCATGACTATATCCAACCCAACTCCATGTGTTGCCACTATCATGTATCCTACCATGACTATATCCAACCCAACTCCGTGTGTTGCCACTATCATGTATCCTACCATGACTATATCCAACCCAACTCCATGTGTTGCCACTATCATGTATCCTACCATGACTATATCCAACCAGACTCCATGTGTTGCCAGTATCATGCATCATACCATGACTATATCCAACCAGACTCCATGTGTTGCCAGTATCATGCATCCTACCATGACTATATCCAACCAGACTCCATGTGTTGCCAGTATCATGCATCCTACCATGACTATATCCAACCCAACTCCATGTGTTTCCACCATCATGTTCCTACTTTGCTGAAGCTTTGATCCAGCGGAAGAAGTATTGAGGAGCAGGGAGGTTAAAGGTCACTTCAGGATACAGTTGTTACTCTACACAATCCCTAGATAAGCCTTTATTATACGTAAACCTCATCAGGAGACCACTTTTGAAGTCTGAGAAAAATCTAAGACATTTTCATTTTTGCACTCAGACAGGGGCATTTCCGGAAAATACAAATCAGGCTAATTTAGCAACGACTTGCAGGCAGTGGGTTCAGAATAACTGTGACAAAAAATGAATACTCTTTAATCTGTCACCTAATCCTACCTAATGGGCAGGTCAGCCCTGGAGTAAAGTATTGGCTGTAAGAAGTAAGAGAAAACATAACATCTGGTTGATTTTAAATGACTTCTTATGACATTGCTTGCCAGAATAAACATTGTTATTAATATTTTTCCAGTCTGCGTTACCCACTCCAGTCAGCAGATGGCGATGTGAGTCTTTCAGGTGATGCTTCTTACGTGACGTATAATCTAGTGGACGGGACGGGAGGTTTCTTCAACAGCGACAAAAGGCTTCTGATTCAATCAACGCGGTGGTTTGCTAGTGAACATAAAACCGAAACATTGAAGCTTGTTAGACCAATGTTGTGTGTATTACTCTTAGTGTTTTGAACATAATTGTTTTTACGTATCTAAGGGTTCATTTAAACGTAATTTGCTTGTTAAATTAGCGAATGTGTTAAATTGATACTGCACTAGGCTAAACCACCGGAGCATGAGATCACTAAGCTTGACGGAGAAAGAAACTCTGGTGAAAGGAGAGGAAGAAGCTTTCAAGTTGGAAGAGGAGGCTATCTCAATAAAAGAGGAGGAAGACGTTTTGGGAGTGAAAAAGGAGGAAGAGGCTGAATATCAGATTACCACCAGTGAGTACTGCCTTAAAAACAGGGGCACTATGCAGTTCTTGAAATTATGTGTTGTTTTAAAGGGGCATTCTACTGCAGTTCTACACTTGAATATGTTGTTCAGTACTGTAGGAATTGTTTAAGGGGCAATCTGCCATTGGTACATATGTTTTTGGGGACTTCGATGTATTGAATTCTCATTCTCCATGTGGTCTACATGTAACGTTCACCTCATCTAATATAAACACGTTTAAAATTCAAAATTGGTGCATAATTTCTACTTAAAATATCAAAGGAATGTAAATGGCACCCATTTAGTGGAAATGACCCTTTACATTTGCAACGCAAACAAAATTTTACAAAATCATGATAAAGGTGTTTAATGCCTCTTGATTGTAATAGGAGGTCAAAAGTTTACCGTCTGTTTGATGTTCTCGTTCACACAGGAGAGAGACATGACTATGGTGGATCCTCTGGGGAGCCTCAACAACATCCTGATGCTGACGAGGCAGAGAAGAGTCTCTCCAGATCAGAACACCAGATGGTACAGCTTGGTCTGGTCTAGCATACAGCTTGCTCTATCGGGGGCGGGGTTTCTGTAAAGCACTTCATGACAACAGTGACATCTGCAACCATAATTATGTGTGTCTGTGTCCCCTCTTTATGGTTACCAGGACAACGATAGCCCTTCCACCCTCCTGGAGTCCCCGTGTCGTGCCTCTCCGGGTAGCGCCTTACTGCTGGGTATGAAGAGGTTGTCTGTGCTGCTGGTGGACTGCAGGAAAACAACGGGGCTGAGTGGAACTGTGAGAGGAGGAGAAGAGAAGAAAGGATCAGATTTGACTCATCAAAGTAAGTGCTGTAGTTTAGTTTGAACAAATAAAATAGATCTGCCCACTGGTTTCTGTTACCAGGACAACCAGTTCTGTTAGTTGACATGAAGATAGACTGGTGGATATGGATGTTATGA
This sequence comes from Brachymystax lenok tsinlingensis, assembly GCA_030435695.1. NCBI lineage: Eukaryota > Metazoa > Chordata > Actinopteri > Salmoniformes > Salmonidae > Brachymystax > Brachymystax lenok. Next base: position 41,653,459 of record CM059812.1, read on the forward strand.
ATATCATAACACTGAAAAAGGTTTCTGCCAATGAAAAGAGAGAAACCATATAAAGCCTTGGTGAAAGTTAGCTTTAGAGAGAAAGTTTCAAGATGATCCGATGTAAGGTGCATGTTTTACAAAAACCTTTCCTAAAAACATTATGGATGTTACATTGCCTGTCCCAGTCAACCCCCTATCTTTACAAGACTCTAGAACACACAAACTAAATTCAAGACACTTCAATTTGTATGTATTGCCTCATTAACATCTGATCTACAGATGTATTATTCTACACTATTGGTCAAATGTTTTAGAACACCTACTCATTCAAGAGTTTTTCTTTACTTTGACTATTTTCTGCATTGTAGAATAATAGTGAAGACATCAACACTATGAAATAATATATATGGAATCATGTAGTAACCAAAAAAGTGTTAAATAAAACCAAATATATTTTATATTTGAGATTCTTCAAAGTAGCCACCCTTTGCCTTTATGACAGCTTTGCACGCTCTTGGCATTCTCTCAACCAGCTTCATGAGGTAGTCAGCTGGAATGCATTTCAATTAACAGGTGTGCCTTGTTAGAAGTTAATTTGTGGAATTTCTCATGAGTCTTGATGCTTTTGAGCAAATCAGTTGTGCTGTGACAAGGTAGGGGTGGTATACTGAAGATAGCCCTATTTGGTAAAAGACCAAGTCCATATAATGGCAAGAACAGCTCAAATAAGCAAAGAGAAATGACACCCCATCATTACTTTAAGACATGAAAGTCAGTCAATCAGGAAAATGTCAAGGACTTTGAAAGTTTCTTCAAGTGCAGTCGCAAAAACCAGCAAGCGCTAGGATGAAACTGGCTTTCATGAGGACCGCCACAGGAAAGGACCCAGAGTTACTTCTGATGCAGAGGATAAGTTCATTAGAGTTACCAGCCTCAAAACTTGCAGCCCAAATAAATGCTTCACAGAGTTAAAGTTACAGACACATCTCAACATCATCTGTTCAGAGGAGACTGCGTGAATCAGGCCTTCATGGTCGAATTGCTGCAAAGAAACCACTACTAAAGGACACCTATAAGAGACTTGCTTGGTCCAAGAAACAGGAGCAATGGACATTAGACCGGTGGATATCTGTCCTTTGGTCTGGTGAGTCCAAATTTGAGATTTTTGGTTCCAAGCGTCATGTCTTTGTGAGACGCGGAGTAGGTGAACGGATGATCTCCGCATGTGTGGTTCCCACCGTGAAGCATGGAGGAGGAGATGTGATGGTGTGTGGGTGCTTTGCTGTTGACAATGTCAGTGATTTATTTAGAATTCATGTCACACTTAACCAGCATGGCTACCACAGCATTCTGCAGCGATATGCCATCCCAGCTGGTTGGGCTTTGTCCCGCTATCATTTGTTTTTCAACAGGACATTGACCCAACACACCTCCAGGCTGTGTAAGAGCTATTTTATCAAGGAGGAGAGTGATGGAGTTCTGCATCAGATGACCTGGCCTACACACTCCCCCGACCTCAACCAAATTGAGATGGTTTGGGATGAGTTGGATCGTAGAGTGAAGGGAAAGCAGCCAACAAGTACTCAGCATATGTGGGAACTCCTACAAGACTGTTGGAAAGCATTCCAGGTGAAGCTGGTTGAGAGAATGCCACGTGTGCAAAGCTGTCATCAAGGCCAAGGGTGGCTACTTTGAAGAATCTAATATATATTTTGATTTGTTCTACACTTGTGGTTACTACATGATTCCATATGTGTTTTTTAATAGTTTTGATGTCTTCACTTTTATTCTACAATGTAGAAAATAGTAAAAATAAAGAAAAACCCTTGAATGAGTAGGTGAGTCCAAACCTTTGACTGGTACTGTACATTCAATTCCCTGTCAACAGCTCCAGTGGACATTCCTGCACTCAGCATGCCAATTGCCCACTCCCTCTGAGACATCTGTGGCATTGTGTTGTGTGACAAAACTGCACATTTTAGAGTGGCCTTTTATTGTTCCCAGCACAAGGTGCACCTGTGTAATGATCAAGCTGTTCAATCAGCTTCCTGATATGCCACACCTTTCAGGTGGATGGATTATCTTGGCAAAGAATAAATGATCACTAACAGGGATGTAAAAAATTCTGCAATAATCCAACACTTTACATGTTGCGTTTATATTTTTGTTTATTGTAGTTACTATCAGTTTTAGGAACATCTACCTAAAATATTTCACCTTATTTTTTTACTTTACCCAAAATATGACATCAGCGATTGTCAAAATGTTGAATATCTGTCAACGTCTAAATAAGAAATTGGTCAATTTAAACAGCGTGTCGAACCCTTTCAACAACGGGGAGTTACTGATGTGCTTTGTGTCTTCGACGTAAAAACAAGGTTTGGACTTCCACTTTAATTTACTTCTTTACTTATTTTATGTTTAAGGAAGTGTTTTTTTTGCATTCTGTATCATACAGCTATGAAAGTTATATATTTAGAACCACCTGCTCGATAGGAATCCTGCGACGTCTGTGTCTTGATTGTCCTAGAACTGTTTCGTTTTTTCTGTTCTGACTTGTAAACAGAATGAATGTAAACATAATCAGTAATTACCAGGAAGCTCTACAACATTTGTTTTAAAATGACACCAAGATTGTTAACTGGCCTCGGGTTATTGAGGGATCTGATTAGGATTTACCCTCATAGCAAGGCTGTTTAATCATGTTGAGGTTTCATTCGGTTCTCTATTTTAAAAAACACACTATTTGGCAGGAGAAAGACCAGACTCAGAAGAACCAGAGGCAGGAACGTCCAAACCAGCAAGACGACACCAGTGCTCCCACTGTGGAAAGGGTTGTAACCACTTATGGAATCTGAAACAACATGAGAGAATACACACAGGGGAGAAGCCTTACCACTGCTCCCAGTGTGGCAAGTGTTTTAAGAAGTTACAGGGCCTGAAACAACATGAGAGAATACACACAGGGGAGAAGCCTTACCACTGCTCACAGTGTGGAAAGAGTTTTAACCATTTAGGGGGCCTGACACAACATGAGAGATTACACACAGGGGAGAAGCCTTACCACTGCTCACAGTGTGGAAAGAGTTTTAACCGTTTAGGGGGCCTGAAACAACATGAGAGAATACACACAGGGGAGAAGCCTTACCACTGCTCACAGTGTGGAAAGAGTTTTAGCCATTCAGGGGGCCTGAAACAACATGAGAGAATACACACAGGGGAGAAGCCTTACCACTGCTCACAGTGTGGAAAGAGTTATAACCATTTAGGTGGCCTGAAACAACATGAGAGATTACACACAGGGGAGAAGCCTTACCACTGCTCCCAGTGTGGAAAGAGTTTTAACCGGAAAGACCACCTTAACCAACATGAGAGAATACACACAGGGGAGAAGCCTTACCACTGCTCCCAGTGTGGAACGTGTTTCCGCCATTTAGGGGGCCTGAAACGACACGAGACAATACACACAGGGGAGAAGCCTTACCACTGCTCCCAGTGTGGCAAGTGTTTTAAGCAGTTAGGGGATTTGAAACAACATGAGAGAATACACACAGGGGAGAAGCCTTACCACTGCTCCCAGTGTGGAAAGAGTTTTAACCATTTAGGGGGCCTGAAACAACATGAGAGAATACACACCGGGGAAAAACCTTACCACTGCTATCAGTGCGGAAAATATTTTAGCCAGGTAGTGGACCTGAAACGACATGAGAGAATACACACAGGGGAGAAGCCTTACCACTGCTCCCAGTGTGGCAAGAGTTTTAACCAATTAGGACACCTGAACGCTCATGAGCGAATACACACAGGGTAGAAGCCTTACCACTGCTCCCACTGTGGAAAGCATTTTAACCATTCAGGAAAGCTGAAAGAACACACGAGACTGCACACAGGGGAGAACCCTTACACATGCTCAGACTGTGGGAAGACATATTACTCATCACAGTCACTTAAACGTCATGTGAGAATCCACACAGGAGTCAATAATTACTTCTCCTAGTGTGTATATTGATATTTCACATCACATTGACTCAAAATTCATCAGAGAACATACACACTGCTCCTGTTGTCTTATTGTTGACTGGGAATGTGTTTACTTGTTTATACCATATAAAATGAAATGGTACAAAGTATACTTAAACATATATTTGTATGTTTTTATTATAATACATGAATTGAATATGGAGTATGTCAGTTTGAATATAGAGTAGGTCAGATTCCATGTGTTTAAATGGTCCTTTTTTAAACTCTGACTGTGTGTGTTTATCTGTGTGTGTCATTCCTCCAGCACTACAGATAATCAAGTGATATTTGGATGTGATGCATTTTTTTCCATTGTTTACATTTAAATTGTTGGTCCACTGATGATTTAATGAAATTAAAATGTTCAGACTCTGTAATGCAAAATGTTAATTGTATGTGTCCACATCTGAGTATGTGACTAACCTTGTGAATCTGTCCTATTATAATCTCCTGTTCTTGGGAGTATCATCCTGTGTTGCAAACCAGCTGCTCCTGTGCCCTTCAGACTGTCTATGCTGCGCTGTGTAACTGTTATTCTCTCTGAGCTCAGAAATAAAGAATCTTGGTTTGACTTGGACTCCAGCAGATCCTTATTTTATAATATCCATAATAACTCTCCCACAGATTGCTGTTCATCATTGTCTCAATGAAGAGTTCTTTGTTTGACTTTCCTGGGGGCATTTACAAGCCTCCCACTGGTTGAATAAACGTTGTTTCCACGTCAATTCAACATAACAAATCCATGTGATGATGATAGATCAATGTAGAAAACTGATTTGGTTTGTAAAAAGCCATCAACGTATTTTTTATTTATTTTTCATCCAACTGGCAACCTAAATCCAATGACAGGTGACATTGTGTTTCACCCAACTTGCAACCTAAATCCAATAACAGGTGACATTTTCTGTTGATTTCATGTTGAGTTCACTTTAGTTGACGAATCAAAGAATTGTAAATAGAAACTAGATGAACTGACGTCTGTGCCCAGTGGGCTGGTTTGAATACGTGGCAGGTGTTGGATCAATATCCACCTTAGTAGCTTAGTTTCCATGCAATTTGCAACAGATTTTCATGTGAATATTTTAAAATCTGCATTAAACAATATAGATGCATTTTCCTACCATAAATGTTTGCATCAAACAGACTTATTGTGGATAAAAGGCTTTGCGTTATGACGTAGTGCACAAAAAGAACGTTTGCTGTTAAATTCCCCTGTACCGAATGAAAAATACCAGTTAACTGGGTTTCCTTCGCATTTTCAACTCTACTGATGGTTTTAAAAAGTGTTGCGTTATATATAAAATAAGCTCTTGGCACGTGCACTGTAGCCAGCAGCTCACAGATACAGGTAGGCGGGTAGGCTACCAACATGATGAGATTCTTATGGATAAGAGCCATATTATTTTATTTGTCAAATGGCAACCAAGCATCAATCATCATGTCACCAGAATAAGACCATCAAAATGTATTGGAATGGAGCATCAAGCTCATCACTTTCACCACCCTGTGAAGTTCATAACTTATTTCATCTGTAGCCTAATAAACTACATGGGTTCCCAAGTCGTAGTGGGAGGACCACACAACATATCATCTTGTGACTCCAAGTTAACTAAGATCTGAATATCAGCCCGGTCATTACTTTTGAAATGGTTGGATCAGTATCTACATTCATGATATGGATGAAGCCTTATTTGGAATGTCTGAGTAGTTCTATATGATGTCATAATACACCCCTCTGATAATCAAGTGATATTTGGAATGTCTGAGTAGTTCTATATGACGTCATAAAAGTTTTGAGAATGACACATTAAATTCCACAAAGTTTGCTGCTTCAGTGTCTTTAGATATTTTTGTCAGATGTTACTATGGAATACTGAAGTATAATTACAAGCATTTCATAAGTGTCAGAGGCTTTTATTGACAATTACATGAAGTTGATGCAAAGAGTCAATATTTGCAGTGTTGAACCTTCTTTTTCAAGACCTCTGCAATCCACCATGGTATGCAGTCAATTAACTTCTGGGCCACATCCTGACTGATGGCATCCCATTCTTGCATAATCAATGCTTGGAGTTTGTCAGAATTTGTGGGGATTTGTTTGTCCACCCGCCTCTTGAGGATTCACCACAAGTTGTCAATGGGATTAAGGTCTGGGGAGTTTCCTGGCCATGGACCCAACATATTGATGTTTTGTTCCCCGAGCCACTTAGTTATCACTTTTGCCTTATGGCAAGGTGCTCCATCATGCTGGAAAGGCATTGTTCGTTACCAAACTGTTCCTGGATGGTTGGGAGAAGTTGCTCTCGGAGGATGTGTTGGTACCATTCTTTATTCATGTCTGTGTTCTTAGGCAAAATTGTGAGTGAGCCCACTCTCGTGGCTGAGAAGCAACCCCACACATGAATGGTCTCAGAATGCTTTACTGTTGCCATGACACAGGACTGATGGTAGCGCTCACCTTGTCTTCTCCGGACAAGCTTTTTTTCCGGATGCCCCGAACAATAGGAAAGGGGATTCATCAGAGAAAATGACTTTACCCCAGTCCTCAGCAGTCCAATCCCTGTACCTTTTGCAGAATATCAGTCTGTCCCTGATGTCTTTCCTGGAGAGAAGTGGCTTCTTTGCTGCCCTTCTTGACACTAGGCTACCTACATGATGAGATTATTATGGATAAGATTATTATGGATTATTATCGATATTATTTGATTTTATCAAATGGCAACCAAGCATCGATCATCATGTCACCAGAATAAGACCCTCAAAATGTATTGGAAAGGAGCATCAAGCTCATCAGTTTCACCACCCTGTGAAGTTCATAACTTATTTCATCTGTAGCCTAATAAACTGCATGGGTTCCCAAGTCATAGTGGGAGGACCACACAACATATCATCACGTGACTCCAAGTTAACTAAGATATGATGGTTATTATATAAAGGAGTTTCCACCGCCATTTCTCGCTCATAGATTTTTAATGACACAAAAAGACCCCACCATGTCAAACGAACTAACAAATTGTCTGTCTGCGTTTATAAAAGTGTACAGGCATATTCTGTTTCCATCAGACTGGTCATTACTTTTGAAATGTTTGGATCAATATCCACCTTCATGATATGGATGAAGCCAGATTTGGAATGTCTGAGTAGTTCTTTCTGACGTCATAATACACCCCTCTGATAATCAAGTGATATTTGGAATGTCTGAGTAGTTCTATCTGATGTCATAATACACCCCTCTGATAATCAAGTGATATTTGGAATATCTGAGTAGTTCTATCTGACGTCATAATACACCTCACTGATAATCAAGTGATATTTACATGTGATACATTTGCTCCATTTTTTCCATTTGATGTCAGGAAGAGAATGGGCTGATGGGTGGTGGTGCTACTCTATAGGTAAGGCTGTCCAATATGAATGTTCAATACACACAATAGGTTGATCGGTAGCCAGTTAGCTAGCTGCTACGTCTTTGTCCACACAGCAGCTAGCTAGCTGCTACGTCTTTGTCCACACAGCATCTAGCTAGCTGCTACGTCTTTGTCCACCCAGCAGCTAGCTATCGACAAAGTCAAAATGCCCTCCAGGCCTGGTGGTGGCAGCGGTGTACTACAACCACTGTTTACCGGAGCTTCCTGAGGAGAAAATAATTAGGCTGTATTTTGCTTGATTAACCATCTAAAAATGTTATGTGAGTAAAGTCATACCTTGTAAAAACAACTCACGACAGATGTGATGTTAACAGGTTTTCAGAAGACTGAGGTGTGTTTTCCTTAAACTTTTTACCTGGTCTTTGCTCCTTTCATATTTATTTGATCCTTACAAACTCCCCAGTCCCTGCCGGTGACAAGCATACCCATAACATGATGCTGCCACCACAATACTTATTGTGTCGTTAATGTGTGGTCTATCTCCAGTTAATCAGACTGTTAAATAGTCACCACAAGCCAGCCTCTGCCCAGTACCCTGCCCTGAACTTTAGTCACTGTTACTAGCCGTCTACCACCCAGTACTCCACCCTGTATTCTAGTCAAGGCTCATCCTATATAACTACTGCTGTACACACCTTTCCTATTCATATACGGTCTGTAATGTCTATACACACCATCATATACATTGTAAACAAACTGTATATAATTACATTCCGGACTCTGACATTGCTCGTTCTACTATTTCTATATTTCTTCATCCTTAAAATAAAGTGTGGGGATTTACGTGTATTGTTTTGTTAGATATTACTGTTTCGCCACACCCTCGATAACATCAGAGAAATATGTGTATGCGACCAATAACATTTAGTTTGATTTGATTTGCTACTTCCTATCTTACTGGTAATAGGACTTCACTGCTACTTACTACCTGACAGGTAGTAGGACTTCACTGCTACTTCCTACCTGACTGGTAATAGGACTTCACTGCTACTTCCTTGCTGTTCCCCTTGTAGATATTCCTTACCATCTTAGATACTAGTACATTAGTAGTACATAACAGTGTAATAGTGTAGTACTGCAGTAAAGACCTGTTTTGACAGTCTCGTTTGAAACTCAAAAGTTTATTGTCAGAACCAACCTTCTGGACATGTGTAGTATATAAAATATCAGGGAGTCCTTGATTCACCAAAGGTTCTTGTTCTCTACAGTTGAACATAAACAGTATTCCCCTCCCCACTAAAACCTACTCTTGGATTATAAACATGCCAATAAAAACTATTACTAAAGTAGCCAATGTATCTTGTCATGTCATATACATCATAACCCAAGGGTGGTCGAAATGGTTGTTCAAATGTTGCATATAAAATCTTTAGTACCTCTGCATTGTGTTATATATTAGAATGTCTAGTAAACAACTATATTGTATACATTAACAATATTGTTTTGTCACAATAAACTGTTACCTGCATCTGTATGCAGACGATACAGTTGTGTACTATATTGCCCTGCTGATCAGGCTCTATCTGAACTACAGTATGCTGTCATTATTTTACAGAAAACCTTTATTGACCTTAAATGAATTATTATTGAATCTGTGTAAAACTAAGTATTTGCTGTTTTCTAGAGTGCACTAAAATGATTCTAATGATTGAAGTGTATGAACCTTGTATGGTGTATCTGACGTTAAGCTGTCTTTTAAAAACATATTGATGAGTTAGTTCATTAAGATGCTGAGTTGGGGTTTTAGGCTGGGTTTCTGTTGCTACTATCATGTATCCTACCATGACTATATCCAACCCTACTCCATGTGTTGCCACTATCATGTATCCTACCATGACTATATCCAACCCTACTCCATGTGTTGCCACTATCATGTATCCTACCATGACTATATCCAACCCAACTCCATTTGTTTTTTCTTCAATCTGCGTTACCCACTCCAGTCAGCAGGTGGCGATGTGAGTCTTTCAGGTGATGCTTCTTGCGTGACGTATAATCTAGAGGACGGGACGGGAGGTTTCTTCAACAGCGACAACAGGCTACTGATTTAACCAACGCGGTAGCTTGCTAGCGAATTTAAAACCGAAACATTGAAGCTCTTTAGACCATCTTGTCTATATTAATCTTTGTGTTTTTAACATAATTCTGTTTACGTATTTACAAGTTCATTTAACCGTAGTTTGCTTGTTAAATTAGCAAATTTGTTAAATTGATACTGCACTAGGCTAATCGACCGGAGCATAAACTCGACGGAGAAAGAAAGTCTGGTTAAAGGAGAGGAAGAAGCTTGAAGAATGAAAAAGGAGGAGGCTATCACATTGAAAGAAGAAGAGGATGATATTACAGTGAAAGAGGAAGATGGGAAAGAGGTTGTCAGAGTGGAAGAGGAGGAGGTAGAAGCTTTCAGAATCAAAAAGGAGGAAGATGCCATAACATTGAAAGAAGAGAATGTAGTGAAAGAAGAGGAAGAACCTTTTGGAGTAAAGGAGGAAGAGGAGGCTATCTCAATAAAAGAGGAGGAGGAGACTGAAATTCCGATTACCACCAGTGAGTACTGTCTTAAAAACGGGCACAAACTATGCCGTTTTTGAACTAATGTGTGGTTTTTAAGGGGCATTCTACTGAAGTTCTACACTTGAATATGTTGTTCAGTACTGTAGGAATTGTTGAAGGGTCAATCTGCCATTGGTACATATATTTGGGACTTTTCAATTAGATGTTTTGAATTCTCCATGTGGTCTACATTAAAGTTCCCCTCATCTAATATAACAGGTTTTTAAAATTTCAATATTGGATTAATTTAATTAATTAATATATTTTCTACTTAAAATATCAAAGGGACTCAAAAGGCCCCCATTTAGTGGAACGACCCTTTCACATTTACAACACAAACAATATTTTATAAAATCATGATGAAAGTGGCCATTATAGGCCCTTTCTAGACATATTCATGCCTCCTGATTGCAATAGATGTCCATAAGTTGACCATCTGTTTGATGTTCTCATTCACACAGGAGAGAGACATGACTATCGTGGATCCTCTGGGGAGCCTCAACAACATCCTGATGCTGACGAGGCAGAGAAGAGTCTCTCCAGATCAGAACACCAGATGGTACAGCTTGGTCTGGTCTAGCATACAGCTTGCTCTATCGGGGTCTGGGTTTCTGTAAAGCACTTCATGACAACAGTGACATCTGCAACCATAATTATGTGTGTCTGTTTCCCCTCTTTATGGTTACCAGGACAACGCTAGCCCTTCCTTCCTATTGGAGTCGCCGTGTCGTGCCTCTCCCGGTAGCTCCTTACTGCTGGGTATGAAGAGGTTGTCTGTGCTGCTGGTGGACTGCAGGAAAACAACAGGGCTGAGTGGATCTGTGAGAGGAGGAGAAGAGAAGAAAGGGTCAGATTTGACTCATCAAAGTAAGTGCTGTAGTTTAGTTTGAACAAATAAAATAGATCTGCCCACTGGTTTCTGTTACCAGGACAACCAGCAGAGTTCTGTTAGTTGACATGAAGATGGGCTGGTGGATATGGATGTTATGAATATCATAACACTGAAAAAGGTTTCTGCCAATGAAAAAAGAGAAACCAATAGACCATATAAAACCTTGATGAAAGTTAGTTTTAGAGAGAAAGTTTCAAGATGATCTGATGTAAGGTGCATGTTTTACAAAAACATTTCCTTAAAACATTATGGGTGTTACATTGCCTGTCCCAGTCAACCCCCTATCTTTACAAGACTCTAGAACACACAAACTAAACTCAAGACACTTCAAATTTGTATGTATTGCTTCATTAACATCTGATCTACAGATGTATTATTCTACACTACTGGTCAAATGTTTTACAACACCTACTCATTCAAGGGTTTTTCTTTAATTTTACTATTTTCTGCATAGTGAAGACATCAAAACTATGAAATAACACAATTGGAATCATGTATTGACCAAAAAAGTGTTAAATATATCAAAATATATTTTATATTTGAAATTCTTCAAAATAGCCACCCTTTGCCTTTATGGCAGCTTTGCACACTCCTGGCATTCTCTCAACCAGCTTCATGAGGTAGTCAGCTGGAATGCATTTCAATTAACAGGTGTGCCTTGTTAGAAGTTAATTTGTGTAATTTCTTTCCTCCTTTATGCTTTTGAGCCAATCAGTTGTGCTGTGACAAGGTAGGGGTGGTATACTGAAGATAGCCCTATTTGGTAAAAGACCAAGTCCATATTATGTCAAGAACAGCTCAAATAAGCAAAGAGAAATGACACTCCATCATTACTTTAAGACATGAAGGTCAGTCAATCAGGAACATTTCAAGGACTTTGAAAGTTTCTTCAAGTGCAGTCGCAAAAACCATCAAGCGCAATGATGAAACTGGCTCTCATGAGGACCACCACAGGAATGGAAGGCCCAGAGTTACTTCTGCTGCAGAGGATAAGTTCATTAGAGTTACCAGCCTCAGAAATTGCAGCCCAAATAAATGCTTCACAGAGTTCAAGAAACAGACACTTCTCAACATCATCTGTTCAGATGAGACTGTGTGAATCAGGCCTTCATGGTCAAATTGCTGCAGAGAAACCACTACTAAAGGACACAAATAAGAAGAAGAGACTTGCTTGGGCCAAGAAACACGAGCCATGGACATTAGACCGGTGGGTATCTATCCTTTGGTCTGAGTCCAAATTTGAGAGTTTTGGTTCTTTGTGAGACGCGGATGTCTTTGTGAGACACGGAGTATGTGAACGAATGATCTCCGCATGTGTGGTTCCCACCGCTGGTGACAATGTCAGTGATTTATTTAGAATTCAAGTCACAGTTAACCAGCATGGCTACCACACAGCATTCTGCAGCGATATCCCATCTAGTTTGGGCTTAGTCCCACTATCATTTGTTTTTCAACAGGACAATGACCCAACACACCTCCATGCTGTGTAAGAGCTATTTGACCAAGAAGGAGAGTGATGGAGTGCTGCATCAGATGACCTGGCCTCCACAATCCCCCGACCTCAACCAAATTGAGATGGTTTGGGATGAGTTGGATCGCAGAGTGAAGGGAAAGCAGCCAACAAGTTCTCAGCATATGTGGGAACTCATACAAGACTGTTGGAAAAGCATTCCAGGTGAAGCTGGTTGAGAGAATGCCAAGAGTGTGCAAAGTTGTTATCATTGCAAAGGGTGGCTACTTTGAAGAATCTAATATATATTTTGATTTGTTTAACACTTGTGGTTACTACATGATATGTTTTTTAATAGTTTTGATGTTATTCTACAATGTAGAAAATAGTAAAAAGAAAGAAAAACCCTTGAATGAGTAGGTGAGTCCAAACTTTTGACTGGTACAGTACATTCAATTCCCTGGCAACAGCTCCAGTGGACATTCCTGAGACATCAGTGGCCCCAGCACAAAGTGCACCTGTGTAATCAAGTTGTTCAATCAGCATCTTGATATGCCACACCTGTCAAGTGGATGGATTGTTCACTAACAGGGATGTAAAAAATTCTGCAATCATTTTTTTCAGCTCATGAAACATCCAACACTTTACATGTTGCGTTTTATATTTTTGTTTATTGTAGTTACTATCAGTTTTAGGAACATCTACCCAAAATATTTCACCTTGTTTTTTACTTTACCCAAAATATGACATCAGCATTAGAATATCGGTGAACATCTAAATAAGAAATTGGTCCATTTAAACAGCGTGTTGAACCCTTTCAACAACAGGGAGATGTTACTGATGTGCTTTGTGTCTTCGACGTAAAATCAAGTTTTGGACTTCCACTTTAATTTACTTCTTTACTTATTTTATGTTTAAGGAAGTGTGTTTTTCGCATTCTGTATCATACAGCTATGAAAGTTATATATTTAGAACCACCTGCTCGATTGGAATCCAGCAACGTCAGTGTCTTGAGTGTCCTAGAACTGTTTAGTTTGTGTTCTGACTTGTAAAACAGAACGAATAAAATAAGTAATGTAAACATTATCAGTAATTACCAGGAAGCTCTATAACATTTGTTGTAAAATCACACCAAGATTGTTAAAACTGGCCTGAGGTTATTGAGGGATCTGATTAGGTTTTACCCTCGTAGCAAGGCTGTTTTATCATGTGGAGGTTTCTTTTGGGTCTCTATTTTAAAAAACACTTTTTGGCAGGAGAAAGACCAGACTCAGAAAAAACAGAGCCAGGCACGTCCAAACCAGCAAGACGACACCAGTGTTCCCACTGCGGAAAGTGTTTTAACCAGTTTGGGGACCTGAAACGACATGAGAGAATACACACAGGGGAGAAGCCTTACCACTGCTCCCAGTGTTGGAAGTGTTTTAACCTCTTATGGGAGATGAAACTACATGAGAGAATACACACAGGGGAGAGGCCGTACCATTGCTCCCAATGTGGAAAGAGTTTTAACCAGAAAGGACACCTGAACCAACATGAGAGAATACACACAAGGGAGAAGCCTTACCACTGCTCCAAGTGTGGAAAGAGTTTTAACCAGAAAAGCTACCTGAAAAAACATGAGAGAATACACACAGGGGAGAAGCCTTTTCACTGCTCCCAGTGTGGAAAGTTTTTTAACCAGTTAGGGGACCTGAAACGACATGAGAGAATACACACAGGGGAGAAGCCTTATCACTGCTACCAGTGTGGAAAGTTTTTTAACCAGTTATGGGACCTGAAACAACATGAGAGAATTCACACAGGGGAGAAGCCTTACCACTGCTCCCAGTGTGGAAAGAGTTTTAACCAGAAAAACTACCTGAAAAAACACGAGAAAATACACACAGGGGAGAAGCCTTACCACTGCTCCCAGTGTGGAAAAAAGTTTAACCAGAAAAGCTACCTGAAAAAACATGAGAATACACACAGTGGAGAAGCCTTAGCACTGCTCCCAGTGTGGACAGTGTTTTACCCACTTACATAACCTTAAAACACATGAGCGAATACACACAGGGGAGAAGCCTTAGCACTGCTCCCAGGGTGCAAAGGTTTTGCCCATTTAGGAAGCCTGAAAGAACACATGAGACAGTACACAGAGGAGAAGGCTTACAGAAGCTCAGACTGTGGGAAAACATATTGCTCATCACAGTCACTTAAAGGTCATTAGAGAATCCACACAGGAGATAGAATTTGCTTCTCCATGTATGTTGGTATTTCACATAATTCATAAGAGAACATTCACAGTTATCCCGTTGTCTTATAGTTTTGACTGGGAATGTTTTTACCATTATGAAATTGATTTGTACAAAGTATACTCAAACGTATATATTTGTATGTTTTTATTATAAAACATGAATTGAGTATGGAGTATGTCAGTTTGAATATAAAGTAGATCAGATTCCATGTGTTTAAATGGTCTTTTTTTTTAAACTCTTGACTGTGTGTGTTTATCTGGGTGTGTCATTCCTCCAGCACTACAGATAAATCAAGTGACATTTGGATGTGATGCATTTGCTCCATTGTTTACATTTACATTGTTGGCCCACTGATGATTTAATGAAATGAAAATGTTCAGACTCTGTAATGGAAAATGTTAGTTGTATGTGTCCACATAACTGAGTATGTGAATAAACCTTGTGAAACTGACCTGTTATAATCTTCTGTTCCTGGGAGTATCATCCTGTGTTGCAAACCAGCTGCACCTGCGTCCTTGTATGAATAAAGTCCCTCCCACGAACAAGAAACTATAAAGATATGTGCTTGTCACCCAATGCTCCGGACTTCAGACTGTCTCCACTTCGCTGTGTAACTAGTGTATAAGAGATTATACAAAGATTTTGCTGTGACTCTTATGTGGATGATGTTATAAATATTTGTTGGTCTGATTCGATTAATGAGGAGCATCCAGACGCTGCACTTGAGGAATTTATGAAATTGCTTCTTCCAATTATTGATAAACATGTACCTGTTAAGAAACTGACTGTTAACTGTTAAGGCTCCATGGATTGATGAGGAATTGAAAAACTGTATGGTTGAAGAGACGGGGCAAAAGGAGTGGCTAATAAGTCTGGCTGCACATCGGGCTGGCTACGTACTGCAAATTGAGAAATTATGTGACCAAACTCAACAAAAAGAATCAACTTTATTATGAATCCTAGATCAATGATATAAAGAATGATGGAAAAAAACGTGTAAAAAAATTATGAAAGAGAAGCAGTTGCGAGTATTGAATTTTGAAAAGTTTGAGGAGAGGAGGAAAAATTATTGTTATCGATCAATAATGACAAACCTCTTGGCATTGACAACTTAGATGGAAAGCTACTGATGACGGTAGCTGACTCTATAGCCACTCCTATCTGTCATATCTTTAATCTGAGCCGAGAGGAAAGTCTTTGTCCTCAGGCCTGGAGGGAAGCCAAAGTAATTCCGCTACCCAAGAGTGGTAAAGCAGCCTTTACTGGTTCTAACAGCAGTTAGCATACTGTTGGGAAAAAATTGTGTTTGACCAAATACAAAGCTATTTCTCTGTAAACAAACTAACAACAGACTTTCAGCATGCTTATAGAAAATGGCCCTCAACATGTACTGCACTGACACAAATGACTGATGATTGGTTGAGAGAAATTGATGATAAGAAGATTGTGGGAGCTGTACTGTTAGATTTCCGTGCAGCCTTTGATATTATTGACCATAACCTGTTGTTGAAAAAACATATGTGCTATAGCTTTTCAACCTCTATTGTGGATTCAGAGCTATCTATCTAATAGAACTGAGGGTTTTTAATGAAAGCTTCTGTAATGTCAAACATGTAAAGTGTGATGTACAGCAGGGCAGCTCTCTAGGCCCTCTGCTCTTTTCTATTTTTACCAATGACATGCCACTGGCATTAAACAAAGCATGTGTGTCCATGTATGCTGATGATTCAACCATATACGCATCAGCAACCACAGCTAATGAAGTCACTGAAACCCTTCACAAAGAGTTGCAGTCTGTTTTAGAATGGGTGGCCAGTAATAAACTGGTCCTGAACATCTCTAAAACTAAGAGCATTGTATTTACGTACAAATCATTCCGTTAGTTCTAGACCTCAGCTGAATCTGGTAATGAATTGTGTGGCTGCTGAACAAGTTGAGAAGACTACTAAATTACTTGGCATTACCTTAGATTGTAAACTGTCATGGTCAAAACATATATAGATTCAATGGTTGTAAAGATGGGGAGAAGTCTATCCGTAATATAGAGATGCTCTGCTTTTTTGACACCACACTCCAAAAGCAAGTTCTGCAGGCTCTAGTTTTATCTTATCTTGATTATTGTCCAGTCGTGTGGTCCAGTGCTGCAAGGAAAGACCTAGTTAAGCTGCAGCTGGCCCAGAACAGAGCGGCACGTTTTCCTCTTAATTGTAATCAGAGGGCTGATATAAATACTATGCATGCCAGTCTCTAATGGCTAAGATTTGAGGAGAGACTGACTGCATCACATATTTTTATGAGAAACATGAATGTGTTGAAAATCCCAAATTGTTTTCATTGTCTGTAAGTGAATTCTGCCCTATGTGCACACGAGACCACAGGAAAACTTATTTGATCAGAGGTTACTTAGTTTAATAAGGATTGCAACCCGGAGTATACACTTACAGCAATTTGCAAGCAAGACACTCAGTTCAAAAGATGGTGTTTTCCCTTTTAATCCCCTACAGAGGGGGAAAAAATATAATTATAACATTTTTCACGTGGTTTCTGGATTTTTTTGTTGTTATTCTGTCTCTCACTGTTCAAATAAACCTACCATTAACATTATAGACTGATAATTTCTTTGTCAGTGGGCAAATGTACAAAGTTAGCAGGGGATCAAATACTTTTTTCCCTCACTGTATATATATACACAATACCAGTCAAAAGTTTGGACACCTACTCATTCCAGAGTTTTTCTTTAGTTTGACTATTTTCTACATTGTAGAATAATAGTGAAGACATCAAAACTATGAAATAACCAGAGGTGTGGACTCAACACAAATAGACTGACTTTAACACCAATGACTCTTGACTTGACATGGACTTGGGCCTTATGACTCGACCTGACTTGATACCCTCCCCAAGCTGACTTGATACCCTCCCCAAACTGACTTGATACCCTCCCCAAGCTGACTTGATACCCTCCCCAAACAGACTTGATACCCTCCCCAAACTGACTTGATACCCTCCCCAAGCTGACTTGATACCCTCCCCAAGCTGACTTGATACCCTCCCCAAGCTGACTTGATACCCTCCCCAAACTGACTTAATACCCAAGCTGACTTGATACCCTCCCCAAGCTGACTTGATACCCTCCCCAAGCCCAAATATTAAAAATGATGCTATTAAAAAAGTGTGCAGCGCATCAACTCTTCATTTAACAGATTACAATCTGAATCGGACAGCGGCCAATCAAATTGTGCCAGCTGAGAAAATACTGTAAACAAATGGCAGAGGAACGTCGGCGGGTGAATTCAGATGGATCCCTTGGAAAGATGATACCCCAAATTATTATTTTCGGATATAAAGACGACGCCGTATGAACAAAGAACGGATTGCAGCTTGCAAAACATGCGGGAAGAAAATTACAGGCGGAGGCGCAACAATTTCCAACTTTGTTCGACATTTGAAGCTGCACAAAAAAACGGTAAGTCGTGGCTAATATAGCCGACAGCTATATATTTTATTACGTTAGGTTGGCCTACGCGATACACTAGTAACGTTAAATCAATGAGCCTCTACACAGTCAGTCAGTGCAGGAACGTGATCATTGCACCCGAGCTTGAGCTACAACTGGCAAGGCAGTTGGTAGCCTAAATCCTGCCTGATAAAACTGCCGTTCCTAAAACCATTGACATACGTTAGCCTACTGTAACTACAGAGAGAGAGAGAGAGAGAGAGAGAGAGAGAGAGAGAGAGAGAGAGTGTGTGTGTTAAGGTTGGGCGATTGTGTACAAGCCTACATCGCCCGATTGCGCCTCTTAGCGATCCTCGAAAGTCGATCACTATTGAGGGGTGGGGTCTTTCTTATGGCTACCCATGTATTTCCATGGAAATATAACATTTATTTGGAAAGTAATAAATATATAGATATTTTTTAAAAGCATTCATGATTTGCGTAAAATGTAATATACTAACTATTACTCTTGTTAAAAATATGAAATGGTATTACATTTGGTGAAGAGCACATTATGACTTGTTTAGGACTCGAAACTCAAAGATTAGGACATGAGGCTTGACTGGACTTGCCTGTCTTGACTTGGGACTTGACTTGAGTGCTAAGACTTGAGACTTACTTGTGACTTGTAAACAATGACTTGGTCCCACCTCTGGAAATAACACATATGGAATCATGTAGTAATCAAAAAAAGTGTTAAAGAAATCTAAATATATTTTATGTTTGAGATTCTTTAAAGTAACCACCCTTTGTCTTGACAGCTTTGCACACTCCTGGCAATGTAGAAAAAAGTAAAAATAAAGAAAAACCCTGGAATGAGTAGGTGTGTCCAAACTTTTGACTGGTACTGTATATATTTTTTTTAATCAAATATTGAATTTGGGCTTTACTAATATTGCCCGTTGAAACGAATTGATAAACATGTTGATAACTGGCAAAAAAATACATTATTTTCTTTAAGGAATAAGGTTTTGAAGTGTCTGTCCTATATCTAGGCGATATAAGAAAGCTCAGGGAATATTTTATATATTGTTTTACATATATTTAAACCCTTATTTTGGCGGGGCAGAAAACTACCTCCGTACTTCCATTTGTGTGTATAAGTTACCTTCAAACGTGTTCTGATGAGCAACATAGAGAACACCGTTATGATGGTGAGTCTCCCCTTTTCCATTTTATTTTGTAGCTCAAACGGTTTAGATGCTACAGACATTTTTGTTGTTGAGAAGACCCGATTTTCGGGATGTGTCTCATGGTCTGACAAAAAACGTTGTAGCGACCACCTTCCACCGAACACAGGCGGAAGGCCGACATTTGCAGATGTGATGGATTGAGACACAGCCCAATCCCCCAAAAAACAGGTATCTTTATCTTAAACTGACAGATTTGGATGGGGATTTTAATTGATTTACAACGCTACTTAGATTGATGCACAGGTGCTTCAATAGACTCTTAAGTATTAACATCACCAGTAGGTTACCAGTAGGCTATCACATCCTTATGATATACAGTATCTATTTTCATAAGAGCAACGTGAATGCAAGAGACAGGTCGGGAATGTCAGACTGTTTTACAGGACAAATCAACCTTTTTTTCTAAAATTGGTGGTGTTTGAATTTGTTGATAAAATGAAGGACATGATTGTTTGGTTGTGCGGGACATGTGGTCACCCTAATTACCCGCCTCACTGACTCTCCCTGGCCAGGTGAAACGACCTCTCTCTCAGAAGCACTTCTCTCCCTGCCTCTCGCTTCAGTAACTCAGCCACTCTTTTACCATCAGATGGCCCGTCAATCTATTCGCTGGCTGGCTAAGATAACTGCATTTAACATGATTTGATAACTGGTTAAATGGCATGGTGTATTTACACAACTTTTGGTTTACTTTAATATGTCTCAATTTGCTATTGATAAAGCTGTACATTAGAGCTAGCTAGGTGTTGATAGCCACTGGCTGACTCATGCAGTGCTGAAGTAGGTAGGCCTGGTAGGGCTAACGTTAGAAGGCTAGTTGCCTAGCAACCTTGCAAGCTTATCTGTAACAGACAATTCATAAAGTATCCTGCTCGTAAGCTGGCTGAAAATGTTATTGAAACCAGTAGTCATGCGTGCACACGATTTGGTTTAATTTGAAGTTATTTATTTGAAGATATTTCTGTCAGAGTTTACATTGTAGGGAATAGGCTGGCTAGCCAGGTCTTCCATATTACTTCACGGCCTGTAAAAAAATATATATATATTTGGAATTCTGATCGGTTTTATGTACTCGAAAAATAGAAAAGGAGAGGTGTAACTTTGCATTGGGACGTGTGCTGCTATACCAATGCAGATCCCAATGTTACATGTGGTTACATTTAGCTACCTTCACTTGAAGGGAGTTGTATGGTCACATTTATATGTGAAAAAAGACAGAGAAAACAATTTTATATTGTATTTGGGTCATTCTTGAGCTCTGGTAATATTTCAGTCCCTCTGGCTGATTTTGTATATAAATTGAAATGTCCAGTATAATGAATTGAAATAAATATAGCATTAATTTAAACTTTATTATTACAAAATCATATTTTTTAACTGACACCAATAATTGTCATGTCCGCTAGGCGTTTTAAATACATTTTCTATTGGGAAATTATTATTAAAATGTGCACATAATAACTTTCTCTATTTTTAAATACAAACATAAATTACTGTTATTTTGTTGAGAAAGTATTTTTTACCAAATAAATGGTTATTCATTAAAATCACACAATGTAGCTCTGTCCCTCAGTCTACATGTAACGGGTTGTAAAACCTGTGACCAGGGTTGAGTTATTTACTTTAGACATGAATATTGCATCTAAACAAATTAATTATTGACTAGATTAGACATGATATATTGTTTATATTCACTTATGAAACATGTTGTAATGTGTTCCATGTGAATAGAACATATATTTTTTATATTCTAACAATCTTCGATTTAACGTTATTCCATTGAAACATCTAGGGAATGACCGCACCCACATCAGCAGCAGAAAGACAAAGGCGGTGTCTAACACGTCACAATGCTGACCCAATAAAAAGGGAACAATACCTTGAGATAGAGAGATGGAAAAGGAATGTTGATTCAGGGAAAAAATAAAAAAAAATATCAGTGATTTATGTGAGAGAGACCAGCATCAGAAGCGTAAACAGAGAAGAGAACAACATACAAACGAAGCAAGGAGAGGAAAGGAGCACTGAGGAACTTGACCACTCCTCCACAAAGTCCAGATCCTGAACGTTGAAGAGAACGGCGGACAGGTTGCTGGCTGAGGGCGGTGATATCAGTGACGCGCGGGAGCTTTGCTAAGGCCTCCGTGAGACAAATACGTCAGTGAAGCTGTTCTGTGTGAAGAGTGCCGATGTTGAACGTGCGATGGAGATGATGCCAAGCCCGATAAAAGCGGTGCCCTCCACCATGAGAATATCACCAGGTCATCACCATTTCTCCTGGTGAGCTGATGGCTGGTGATGTGAGTTGCCTTTGTTCAACTAAGAAGGACCTAAACTGTACATGCTTTAACACACAGCACTTCAGTTTCAGGCAGAAGGCCCTGGCTGCTCCAGAAGAGCCAGCAAATGAGGAAAATATATATTTTTTTTATCCAGGCATCATCCTAGGCACGGATGAAATGAGTGTATAAGTGAAATATATACATCGTGTAGGACCAAACAGATTTTTTTCTGGCATTCTCGAGACGACATCCACTTGGTGTCAGTTTGATGAAGTCCTTGAGATGATTCCACCCGCACAGCGTGTGAAATCCCGCCACGTAAGAGGTTGAGAGAGACGTGTGGGCCAGACTCTCAGGAAGAAAACCATGAATGAATGAATATGGTGCTCCTGAGAAGAAGGATAGTCATGCCGACACTAGTGCTGTAGTTAACAGCTGTTCTAGCGTTCTAAAAAGAACATGTTCCTACAGTTTGGTGACAAGTTGAACTTTTTCTGAAGAAACCTGTTGAATGTTATGAACTACCCGTAATGCCTGACGTGTTTTTATTTGTTTCGATATTTCCTGCAGTTTGGTTTATACTACCCAGATTATTATAAATATATTTAATGTCCTTATTACATGGTTGCATAAAATGAAATGCAATGTTTTGAGGTAAATATTGGAGGGATTTTGATAGTAAACTAGACTAGTTTATATGGAAACCGATGTCTCTTCAACCCCGTTACAGTAGTAACTGTAACCCCGTCACATGACAATATTTGTTAAATAAAATGGCAAAGATGAATAACTATGAATTTCATGTTTTCTGAGCTGAGTGTGAAATGTTAAGGACAACCTCGAGATGATTAGAAGTATGTTAAAATTCTGAATGAAAATCCTTTTTTAAAATTTAAATGATGACCCGCTGACACACAATGTGTCTATTTCACGGTTTAATATAGCAACATTCTGAGATTTTACATAAATGCTATATTTATAATAATTTAATTGGTTTTGGGGGACACGTGAGCATTAGATAAATGTTGATTTTATAACAAGTATATTTTATAATCATATTCAGACCACTTCCATATTGTCTGTGACGGGGTTGACGATAAATGGTGTCCATATCAGACAATAATGGACGATAATGAAAGGGCTTTGATGCCTGAGGTGGGAAAATATGTTTTCTTGAAGGTTTAATATGTACTTAAATATTACCGCAGCCCAATAAGGACCCTTTTTTTTTAATTCATAATGTAC
This sequence comes from Brachymystax lenok tsinlingensis, assembly GCA_030435695.1. Taxonomy (NCBI): domain Eukaryota; kingdom Metazoa; phylum Chordata; class Actinopteri; order Salmoniformes; family Salmonidae; genus Brachymystax; species Brachymystax lenok. The sequence goes on from CM059812.1 coordinate 41,676,237, forward strand.
ATATTCATATTCAGGTCTAAGTCTGCGTAGAGGAAAGTATTGTATTGTAAAGAAAAAAGCTTTTTGGAATGATTTGTTATGATCTGGTAGCCACTGCAGTCAGCAGGCGGCGATGTGAGTCTTTCAGGTGATGCATCTTGCGTGACGTAGGATCTAGTGGACGGGACGCTTCTACGACAACAACTGCAGGGTTGCTGATTCACCCCCGTAGCCTGCTAGCCAGCATAAAATCTAAATATTTAACCACTTTAGATATATATATATATTTGTTTTGTGTGTGTAGCTACCTGCATCAGTTTTAAACACAATTCTGTAAACGTATCAACATAGTTGATTTTAAACGTAATTTGCAAATGTGTTAAGATTGATAACTACTGAGCTTAGCACTAGGGTAACTAGTCGCAAATGCTAGCTAGCTAATATCTCCGACCATGAGCTCACTAAGCTACTCCCTCCTTGCTAAAGAAGAGGAGGTCTGCTGGACGGAGAAAGAAGTTCTCTTAAAAGAGGAAAAGAAAGAGGAGGCAGTGACAGTTAAAAAAGAAGTAGAGGGTGAGGCTGTTACAGTGAAAGAGGAAGACGTTTCAGTGAAAGAAGAGGAGGGAGAAGAGAAACAAGACGATGCATTTTTTGTTGAGGAGAAGAGGACTGTTACGGTGAAAGAAGAGGAAGACGTTTTTAGAGTGAAGGAGGATGGGGAGATTACTGTCACGTTGGAGGAGGAAGAGAGGGCTGGAGATCTGATGAACACCCGTGAGTACTAGGCCTATATTTAACAGGGGCACGTACTTTGCAGTCGTTGAACCGATGTGTGCTTTTTTTACGGGACATTCAACTGACGTTTTACATTTGAGTACGTTGTTCTGTACTGTAGGCATTGTTAAAGCTAGCACAGTGCCTAGTGAACATCTACCCACCCCTAACCCAGGGCTGTTAAAGCTAGCACAGTGCCTATTGAAACTCTGCCCACCCCAGGGTTGTTAAAGCTAGCCTAATGAACATCTACCCACCCCTAGACCAGGGTTTATAGACCGTCTAGGCATATAAGATATACATTTAACATGTTGTCATTTAGCAAGAATTAAAGTTAGTGCATTCATCTTAAGATTCAGCAGCTATGTGGGACAACCACACATCACAGGCATAGTAAAGTAGCTCTCAGCAGTCTGCGGGGTGAGATGGGAGAACTTGGGAAGGTTGAAAACCAGGCACGTGCTGCTATAACTGGTACAGTCATTGACCGAGGACCAATCTCGCGCACTTCTCCTATGTAATGTCCTAAGACAGAACACTACTGTTAAAATAACTTGACTTACTGTTATAAACTGTATAAGTGACGGTGAGATTCATAGGGCTGACACACCCACTTTTCACTTCATATTTTGCTGCATTAAATAAAAAAGGGTTTCTTTCTACTGGTCTACACAACCTACCCTACATTTTCAACAAAAACAAAAAAAGTTTTACAAAATTATATAAAATTAATTGATAATTTTAGGGCAACGTATGTCAATTGTTTGTCAAAACTTCTCAAGCTCAGTCAATTTGGTTGTAAATCATGACTCGCGACCAGATCAAGACATTACGAGCGCATATTATTTGCTATCCAAAGTCCTTGCTCCAGGCGAACGTTAGGCCACGCCTACGGAGGTTAGTTTCTTCTCCGCTATGAGTCTGGACCTGAGTACCTCCCCGACGACTTCTAGAATGGAAAGCCATTTTAGACCGTCTGATTGGTCCCAACTCCCCAGTTCTTGCCAGTGACATGTGTACCCATAACATGATGCTGCCACCACAATACTTGGAAATACAGAGGGTTTCACTCTGTGATAAGTTGTGTTGGGCCCCAAACCTACATTTCTTTCCCTCGTTGTCTTTGAGTAGCCTATTACTTAAGGGCCTTGTTGTAAACTGGATGGATCATTTGGAATGGGACACGTAGCCTATTACTTAAGGGCCTTGTTGTAAACTGGATGGATCATTTGGAATGGGACACGTAGCCTATTACTTAAATTAACCTCTGCCCCTTTTTTTATTTTCAATTTTTTGCCTAAAATGATATTCGCAAATCTAACCGCCTGTAGCTCAGGCCCTGAAGCAAGGATATGCATATTCTTGGTACCATTTGAAAGGAAACACTTTGCAGTTTGTGGAAATGGAAAAGGAATGTAGGACAATATAACACAATAGATCTGGTAAAAGATCATACAAAAACCAACCGTTCATCTTTGAAATGCAAGAGAAAGGCCATAATGTATTATTCCAATTCATTTGGAATTTGGCCACTAGATGGCAGCAGGGTATGTGCAAAGTTTTAGACTGATCCAATGAACCATTGTATTTCTGTTAAAGTTTGTATTAAGACTGCCCAAATGTGCCTAATTTGTTTATTAATAACTTTTAAAGTTTAAAACTGTGCACTCTCCTCAAACAATAGCATGGTATTCTTTCACTGTAATAGCTACTGTAAATTGGACAGTGCAGTTAGATTAAGGTCCTTGTTGTAAACTGGATGGATAATTTAGAATGGGACACGTGCTAATGAATTCTGTGGCTGTTTTAAAATATTCTTAAACCTCATAGTGATGTCTCTGCGCAGTTTCCAGTCTCTCTCGCAAGCTCAGTTAAGAAGGATGATCTTTGTAGTGTCTGGGTGCCCCACTGCTCCCTAAGTAGTTATTAATCCTCTTCAGCTGTGATGAAGATGAATGTGGGTTGTTCCGTATGATTTCAATCACTTTCTGACTGGTTAAAAACAGGCATAGTGGTCGTAGCATATAACTCTAGGAGTTGGTGTATGAAGCCAATACTATATTTGAATTGGTTTTCCAGCTGTTGCTGCACAAAGACAAATTTAATAATGTAGAGATTTAATTCTAGATTGTAATAATTAGTGCACATTGTAGCAAAAGAACAACAGAAAACATAAACAAGCATTTCTTATTGTACAAGTTCTGCTAGTCGTCCCTCCCCATTTCGGCCCATTTTCCTCCGTTTCATTTGATGAATAGGACCGCTGATCGCTCTGTTAAGCTAAATACTCTGTTTGTCTTTGGCAGGAAAGAGACCAGACTCAGAGGAACCGGAAACAGAGCCAGAGGCATCCAAACCATCAAGACCACACCACTGCTCTCAGTGTGGAAAGAGTTTTACTAAGTTAGGGAACCTGAAAGACCATGAAAGAATACACACAGGAGAGAAGCCCTACCTATGTTCCCAGTGTGGAAAAAGTTTTACCCAGTTAGGAAGCCTGAAATCACATAAGAGAATACACACAGGAGATAAGCCTCATCACTGCTCCCAATGTGGAAAGGGTTTTACCCAGTTAGGACACCTGAAAAAACATGAAATAGTGCACTCAGGGGAGAAGCCTTACCACTGCCCCCAATGTGAAAAGAGATTTTCCTCATCAGGGTGCCTGAAATCACATGAGCGGACACACTCAGGAGAAAAGCCTTACCACTGTTCCCAGTGTGAAAAGAGTTTTAGCTGGTCAGGGCAACTGAAAGAGCATGAGAGAACACACACTGGAGAGAAGCCTTACCACCACTGCTCCCAGTGTGGAAAGAGTTTTACCCAGTTAGGAAACCTGAAAATACATGAGACAATACACTCTGGAGATAAGCCTCACAAATGCTCTCAATGTGGAAAGAGTTTTAACCGGTTATATAACCTCAAAGAACATGAGAGGACACATACAGGAGAAAAGCCTTACCACTGCTCCCAGTGTGAAAAGAGATTTACCTCATCAGGGTCCCTGAAATCACATGAGAGGGCACACTCAGGTGAAAAGCCTTTCCAATGCTCACATTGTGAAAAGAGTTTTACCCAGTTAGGGAGCATGAAAATACATGAGAGAATACATACAGGAGAAAAGCCCTGTGTGGAAAGAGTTTTTTTACCGATGTAGGGAACCTAAAGACACATAAGAGAAGACACACACGGGAGAAATAGCCTATCCACTTCTCCCACTGTGAAAATCCACATCTGAAAAAAAAGCATTATCAATACTCCCAGTGTGGAAAGATATTTACTCAGTTAGGAGACCTGAAAGACCATGAGGGAACACAGAGGAGATGCCTTACCACTGCTGTCAGTCAGGAGAATCAATCAAATGTATTTATAAAGCCCTTCTTACATCAGCTGATGTCACAAAGTGCTGTACAGAAACCCAGCCTAAAACCCCAAACAGCAAGCAATGCAGGTGTAGAAGCACGGTGGCTAGGAAAAACTCCCTAGAAATGCCAGAACCTAGGAAGAAACCTAGAGAGGAACCAGGCTATGATGGGTGGCCAGTCCTCTTTTGGCTGTGCCGGGTGGAGATTATAACAGAATATGGCCAAGATGTTCAAGTGTTCATAGATGACCAGCAGGGTCAAATAATAATAATCACAGTGGTTGTAGATCGTACAACAGGTCAGCACCTCAGGAGTAAATGTCAGTTGGCTTTTCATAGCCGATCATTCAGAGTATCTCTACCGCTCCTGCTGTCTCTAGAGAGTTGAATACAGCAGGTCTGGGACAGGTAGCGCGTCTGTTGAACAGGTCAGGGTTCCATAGCAGGCAGGCAGAACAGTTGAAACTGGAGCAATAGCAAGACCAGGTGGACTGGGGACAGCAAGGAAACATCAGGCCAGGTAGTCCTCGGGCATGGTCCTAGGGCTCAGGTCCTCTGAGAGAAAGAAAGAGAGAATTAGAGAGAGCATACTTAAATTCACACAGGACACTGGATAAGACAGGAGAAATACTCCAGATGTAACAGACTGACCCTAGCCCCCCAACACAAACTACTGCAGCATAAATACTGGAGGCTGAGACAGGAGAAATACTCCAGATATAACAGACTGACCCAAGCCCCCCGACACAAACTACTGCAGCATAAATACTGGAGGCTGAGACAGGAGAAATACTCCAGATATAACAGACTGACCCTAGCCCCCCGACACAAACTACTGCAGCATAAATACTGGAGGCTGAGACAGGAGAAATACTCCAGATATAACAGACTGATCCAAGCCCCCCGACACAAACTACTGCAGCATAAATACTGGAGGCTGAGACAGCATAAATACTGGAGGCTGAGACAGCATAAATACTGGAGGCTGAGACAGCATAAATACTGGAGGCTGAGACAGGAGATCTACTGGAGTGTAAGTTCCACCCTGGCAACAGACTGTGACGATACATTGGAGCATGCTAATTATTACAATGTGGCCAATATTAGTCAAGTCTTGCATTCTATCCATGTAGGTTTTTGCGGGCTACCTGGGACATGAAACAGACAGGTGTGGGCTACCTGGGACATGAAACAAGACAGGTGTGGGGGCTACCTGGGACATGAAACAGACAGGTGTGGGCTACCTGGGACATGAAACAAGACAGGTGTGGGCTACCTGGGACATGAAACAAGACAGGTGTGGGCTACCTGGGACATGAAACAAGACAGGTGTGGGCTACCTGGGACATGAAACAAGACAGGTGTGGGCTACCTGGGACATGAAACAAGACAGGTGTGGGGGCTACCTGGGACATGAAACAAGACAGGTGTGGGCTACCTGGGACATGAAACAAGACAGGTGTGGGCTACCTGGGACATGAAACAGACAGGTGTGGGCTACCTGGGACATGAAACAAGACAGGTGTGGGGGCTACCTGGGACATGAAACAAGACAGGTGTGGGGGCTACCTGGGACATGAAACAAGACAGGTGTGGGGGCTACCTGGGACATGAAACAAGACAGGTGTGGGGGCTACCTGGGACATGAAACAGACAGGTGGGGGCTACCTGGGACATGAAACAGACAGGTGGGGGCTATTCACCAATCTAGTCTTTGAGCTAAAAAAGTGTATTTTTAGGTGTGACGTCACTACGTCGAGCTGTTTTTATTGACAAGACAGTTCAATGGAATAATAAATAACAGGCAAATGTATTATATTTTTTCTATGCAAACTTTCTAAATTCCTAATAAAAAAACATCACTGGCCAATGGAAACTTAGATATTGCTTGCCAGAATAAACACATTGTAGTGAATACTTTTCCTAACTGTGTTACCCACTCCAGTCAGCAGATGGCGATGTGACTCTTTCAGGTGGTGCTTCTTGGGTAACATATAATCTAGTGGACCAGACCAGAAGCATTTTCAACAACGACAAAAAACCAGTGGTGGACAAAATCATACTTGTCATACTTAAGTAAAGATACCTTAGTAGGAAATGACTCAAGTAAAAGTGAAACTCATCTACTAAAAATACTACTTGAGTAAAAGTCTAATGGTATCTTGTTATAAACTACTTAAGTTCAGTGGTAGAAAAAAGTACAACATTTTTCATACTTGAGTAAAAGTAAGTAATACTTTACATCAAATTCCTTAAATTAAGCAAACCAGACAGAACCATTTTCTTTTTTTTACATCATTGCAGTATTTGGTTGTGTTCAAGAAGTAAGGACTCTATTCAATCTGTAAAGATGAAGTATTACAATAGATTCTGCAATAGAAATGTAAAGGTAATTTCCCATTTTTATTTAGTTACTTCACACCACTGAGAACAAAGGCTGATTCAATCACCTAGGTAACTTGGTAGCCAAAATAAAACCAAAACAGTTAAACTCTTTAGACAATTTTCTGTCCATTAACTTCAGTGTTTTAAACAAACTGTCTGTGTTTTAGTTTTATTTCATATTTACCTTGACTGGGGCTAGTCACTCATTCTAACCAGCTAGCTAGCTAGTTAACATCCCCGACCATAAGCTCACTAAGCTACCTCAGTCAATTTAGCCATATGGAGTGAGGACATCAGTTTAAATGTAGAATGTGATATGCATGCACTGTGTGATAAAATGATAATTTTCTAACTCTGGTTTGGGAATTCTCTCTCTCTCTCTCTCTCTCTCTCTCTCTCTCTCTGTGTACCATTTAGTGCTATCTGCATTTTCTCTATTGTTTACATTTGCGTTGAATATACAGTGTGTGGCTTTAAGGGAATACTGTGGTCACATCTAGATCAGAACAGACAATTAACAGTTCTTGTTCTAACAGTATTTATTCATAATGTTCATATTCATATCTGGGTCTGTGTAGAGGAAAGCAATGGCTGTAAGAAGTAATATGCTAATTGTGTAATTATTTGTTATGACATTGTTTGCCAGAAGAAACATTGTAGTGAATTTTCTCCTAAACTGCGTCACCCACTCCAGTCAGCAGATGGCGATGGTGGCGCTTCTTGCGTGACGTAAAATCTAGTGGACGGGACGCTTCTTCCAACAGCAACAACACGGCTACTGATTCAACCACCTCTGTAACTCGCCAGCCAACACAAAACCGAAACATTTTACTGTATTAACCTCAGTATTTTAAACACACTAACTGCGTATTTACTAGTTACTCCATTTAATATTGACCTTGTTAGCTAGCTGGTTACGATAGCCTAGTACTAAGCTAATCGCTAATGCTAGCTAGCAAGCTAACATCTCCGACCATGAGCTCACTAAGCTACTCCCTCCTTGCTAAAGAAGAAGAGGAGGTCTGCTGGACGGAGAAAGAAGCTCTCGTGAAAGAGGAGAAGGAAGAACGGGATGTCACAGTTAAACAAGTAGAGGGTGAGGCTGTTACAGTGAAAGACGTTACTGTGACAGAAGAGAGAGAAGCGTTCAGAGTGAAAGAAGAGGAGGATGTTACTGTGAAAGAAGAGGAAGACTCTTTCAGAGTGAAAGAAGAGGAGGATGTTACTGTGAAAGAAGAGGAAGACTCTTTCAGAGTGAAAGAAGAGGAGGATGTTACTGTGAAAGAAGAGGAAGACTCTTTCAGAGTGAAAGAAGAGGAGGATGTTACTGTGAAAGAAGAGGAAGACGCTTTCAGAGTGAAAGAAGAGGTGGATGTTACTGTGAAAGAAGAGGAAGACGCTTTCAGAGTGAAAGAAGAGGAGGATGTTACTGTGCGAGAAGAGGAAGACGCTTTCAGAGTGAAAGAAGAGGAGGATGTTACTGTGAAAGAAGAGGAGGAGGAAGAGAAACAACAGGATGCCGTTTTTGTCGTGAAAGAGGAGGATGAGGCGACGACTGTCACAGTGAAAGAAATAAAACACGTGTTTGGAGTGAAGGAGGAGGGGGAGATTACGGTCACATTGGAGGAGGAAGAAGAGCAGACAGGAGATCTGATTAACACCAGTGAGTACTGCCTTAAAAAAAGGTGCACAAACTCTGCAGTTGTTGAACTGATGTCCCTGAATGTCTCCTTCTGTTGAACTGATGTCCCTGAATATTTATTTATGTTGAACTGATGTGATTTTAAAGGGTCATTCTACTGAAGTTATGGGCGATTCCAGCGTTATGGACATTACATTTGCACGCAAAACACAACTTCATTAATGTCTCACAGAATGGAGAGACAAAATATAAATTAAACTTTTGATGTGTTTGTCTGTATTACCCCTTGGGCGTAGTGTATACCCAGGAAATTGGACTTCTAAATATTGGCATGTTGAAGATATAGAAACTTTTAGGATGTTCCATGAAATGGACAAGCTTTTTGGGGAGACTGTGGTAGATTCTGTGGGAAGTTCAACCTGAGCATGCACAATTAAAGTTAGTCATTTCCAAGTGAAACCACGTTCATAATTATCCTTAAAAGGATACTTTGGGATTTTGGCAATGAGGCCTTTTATCTACTTCCCCAGAGTCAGATGAGAGAGTGTATATCATTTTTACGTCGATCTCTCTGTTAAATTAAACACTCTGTCTTTGGCAGGAGAGAGACCAGACTCAGAGGAACCAGAGACGTCTGAACCAGCAAGACGACACCACTGCTCCCAGTGTGGAAAAGGTTTTACTCAATTACGGACACTGAAGGTGCATGAAAGAATACACACTGGAGAGAGGCCCTACCAATGTTCCCAGTGTGGAAAGAGTTTTACCCAGTTAGCGAGCCTGAAAATACATAATAGAATACACACAGGAGAGAAGCCTTACCAATGCTCCCGGTGTGGAAAGAGATTTTCACAGTTAAGTTACCTGAAATCACATGAGATAATACACACAGAAGATAAGCCTCACAAATGCCCTCAATGTGGTAATACTTTTAAGCGGTTAAATAACCTGAAGGACCATAAAAGAGTACACACAGGGGAAAAGCCTTACCACTGTATCCATTGTGAAAAGAGTTTCCGCTGGTTAAGGCAACTGAAAGCGCATGAGAGAGCACACACTGGAGAGAAGCCCTACCAATGTTCCCAGTGTGGAAAGAGTTTTACCCAGCTAGGGAGCCTGAAAATGCATAATAGAATACACACAGGAGAAAAGCCTTACCAATGCTCCCAGTGTGGAAAGTGTTTTAACCGATTAAGAAACTTAAAATCACATGAGTGGATACACAGATGAAAAGCCCCATCACTGCTCTGTGTGGAAAGAGTTTAACCTCATCAAGTTTCCTGAAAATTCATGAGCAAAGACACACAGGGGAAAGCCTTTCCACTGCTCCCAGTGTGGAATTCAATTTACCTGGTTAAGGCAATTGAAATCACATGCAAGTATCCACACAAGAGAAACTTTATGAATGCCTTCAGTTTAGAAATATATTTATCCAGTTTAGGCACCTGAAAGACCGAGGCTACACTCTCAGCGGAGAAGCCGTACCCATGCTCCCAGTGTGGAGAGCTTTATTTCACATATTTACAATTCATGATGTAACACACACATTGTCTCATATTTTTGACTGAAAATTGATGCGTTGTGGTTTTGTTTGTCATTATTGCCATATGAAATGAAATTGGAGAAAGCCTACTCAAAAACACATTTGTATGTTTTGTTTTTTTAAATCCCAAGACATGAATTGAATATGGAGTGTAGCAGTTTTTATGTAGATTCTATGTACACACTCTGTGATTAAATAGTCTTTTTTTTTTACTCTGACTGTGTTTTTTGTGTGTTTTTTTAAATCGAGTGCTATATGTTGTTAATCGAGTGCTATATGTTGTTAAGCGAGTGCTATATGTTGTTAAGCGTGATCTACTGTTTACATATGTGATGGATATGTATCTTAGAGAATGTGGATTTAACTCACATGCAGTCTTTGTATTTATTTCGTAATATATCTCCAAAATGTATTTTTAATAAGAAAGAACTTTGGGACTTGTAGGGACAACTCAGGACTTTGTTCCGTTTTCTCTGTTTCTGGATCAGGTCTTGTAGGGACAGCTCAGGACTTCGTTCCCTCTTCTATCCCTCTTCTCTGTTTCTGGATCAGGTCTTGTAGGGACAGCTCAGGACTTCGTTCCCTCTTCTCTGTTTCTGGATCAGGTCTTGTAGGGACAGCTCAGGACTTCGTTCCCTCTTCTATCCTCTTCTCTGTTTCTGGATCAGGTCTTGTAGGGACAGCTCAGGACTTCGTTCCCTCTTCTATCCTCTTCTCTGTTTCTGTATCAGGTCTTGTAGGGACAGCTCAGGGCTTCGTTCCCTCTTCTCTGTTTCTGGATCAGGTCTTGTAGGGACAGCTCAGGACTTCGTTCCCTCTTCTATCCCTCTTCTCTGTTTCTGGATCAGGTCTTGTAGGGACAGCTCAGCGCTACGTTCCCTCTTCTATCCTCTTCTCTGTTTCTGTATCAGGTCTTGTAGGGACAGCTCAGCGCTACGTTCCCTCTTCTATCCTCTTCTCTGTTTCTGGATCAGGTCTTGTAGGGACAGCTCAGGACTTCGTTCCCTCTTCTATCCCTCTTCTCTGTTTCTGTATCAGGTCTTGTAGGGACAGCTCAGGACTTCATTCCCTCTTCTATCCCTCTTCTCTGTTTCTGGATCAGGTCTTGTAAGGACAGCTCAGGACTTCGTTCCCTCTTCTATCCCTCTTCTCTGTTTCTGGATCAGGTCATGTAGGCACAGCTCAGGGCTTTGTTCTGTCTTCAAATACAATAAAATTGTATTAGTCACATGCGCCGAATACAACAGGTGTAGACCTTACAGTGAAATGCTTACTTACGAGCCCCTAACCAACAATGCAGTTAAGAAAAATAAGAGATAAACGTAACAAGTAATTAAAGAGCAGCAGTAAAATAACAATAGCGTGACCACGCAGTCATGGGTGAACAAGGAGTACAGGAGGGGGCTGAGCAAGCATCCTTGTTTGGTCCCAGTGATGAGAATCAGTGAAGTGGAGGTGTTGTTTCCTACCTTCACCACCTGGGGGAGGCCCGTAAGGAAGTCCAGGACCCAGTTGCACAGGGCGATGTTCAGACCCAGGCCCTCAAGCACTTAATGATGATAGAAGTGTGTGTTACAGGACGATAGTTAATTTGCTTTCTTGGGTACGGGAACAATGGTGGACATATTGAAGAATGTGTGGACAGCAGACTTGGATAGGGAGAGATTGAATATGTCCGTAAACACTTCAGCCAGCTTGTCTGAGGACGCGGCTAGGGATGTCTCTGGGCCAGCAGCCTTGCGAGGGTTAACACACTTAAATGTTTTAATCAAGTCGGCCACGGAGGCGCTGTATTACCCTCAGAGCGAGTGAAGAAGGTGTTCAGCCTGTCCGCGAGGGAGCAAGACGCCTTATGTGGCTGGTTTTCCTTTTATAATCCATGATTGTCTGTAGACCCTGCCACATACGTCTTGTGTCTGAGCCGTTGAAGTGCGACTCTACTTTGTCTCTAAACTGGCGTTTTGCCTGTTTAATTGCCTTACGGAGGGAATAACTACACTGTTTGTATTCGGCCATATTCCCAGTCACCTTGCCATGGTTAAATGTGGTGGCTTGCTGCCAATCTATCCGAGAATGCTGCCATCTATCCACGGTTTCTGGTTGGGGTAGATTTTAATAGTCACAGTGGGTACAACATCTCCTATGCACTTCCTGATAAACTCATTCACCGTATGTGTCGATATTATTTTCGGAAGCGTGGATTCCGATTGGTCAGACCAGCGTTGAATAGGAGGAGCAAGATGGAATCGTGGTCCGATTGGCCCGAATGGAGGGCGGGGGAGGGTCTTATATGCATTCTGGAAGGTAGTATAGCAATGGTCGAGGGTTTCAGCAGTACGAGTACAACAATCCATATGTTGATAGAATTTCGGGAGCCTTTTCCTCAAAATGTCTTTGTTAAATACCCCAGCTACAATAAATGCAGCCTCAGGATATGTGGTTTCCAGTTTGCTAGTCCAGTGAAGGTCTTTGAGGGCCGTCGTGGTATCCGCTTGTGTGGGGGGGAAATGAAAATGATCTCAGGAGATAGTACGGTCGGCATTTGATTGTGAGATATTCTAGGTCCGATGAACAGAAGGACTTTAGTTCCTGTATGTTATCGCAGTTACACCATAAATCGTTAATCATAAAACATATACCTCCACCCTTCTGCTTCCCGGAGAGATGTTTGTTCCTGTCGCCGCGATGTACGGAGAACCCAACTGGCTTTACAGAGTCAGACAGTATATCTCGAGAGAGACATTTTTTCCGTGAAGCAGAGTATGTTACAATCCCTGGTGTCTCTCTGAAAAGCAACTCTCGCCTTGAGCTCATCCATTTTTATTATCCAAAGATTGGGCATTAGCGAGTAAAATACTCGGGAGCGGTGGGTGGTGTGCAAGTTGGACCAGAAGACCGCCTCGAGGACCTCTCCTCCGCCGGCGTTGTTATTGGTCAGTCTCTGGAATAAGTTCCATTGCTCTGGGGAGAGCAAACAAAGGATCCGCTCCAGGGAAGAGTCGTAATCCTGGTCGTAATCATGGACGTTCTGGTGAGTTACCACCACTCTAATATCCAATAGTTCTTCCCGGCCATATGTAATGAAACAAAACAATTCCTGAGCTAATAACCTACAAAATAGTACATAAACAAACAAAATACTGAGTTGCTTAAGAGCTAGTCGCGATGCTGCCATCTCCGTCGGCACCACTGTTGATAATGGTGTGTTATATCAGGGCCTGTGTTTAAGCTGTTATATCAGGGCCTGTGTTTAATCTGTTATATCAGGGCCTGTGTTTAATCTGTTATATCAGGGCCTGTGTTTAAGCTGTTATATCAGGGCCTGTGTTTAATCTGTTATATCAGGGCCTGTGTTTAAGCTGTTATATCAGGGCCTGTGTTTAATCTGTTATATCAGGGCCTGTGTTTAAGCTGTTATATCAGGGTCTGTGTTTAAGCTGTTATATCAGGGCCTGTGTTTAAGCTGTTATATCAGGGCCTGTGTTTAAGCTGTTATATCAGGGCCTGTGTTTAAGCTGTTATATCAGGGCCTGTGTTTAATCTGTTATATCAGGGTCTGTGTTTAAGCTGTTATATCAGGGCCTGTGTTTAAGCTGTTATATCAGGGCCTGTGTTTAAGCTGTTATATCAGGGCCTGTGTTTAAGCTGTTATATCAGGGCCTGTGTTTAAGCTGTTATATCAGGGTCTGTGTTTAAGCTGTTAGAATGACCTGTGTTTAAGCTGTTATATCAGGGCCTGTGTTTAAGCTGTTATATCAGGGCCTGTGTTTAAGCTGTTATATCAGGGTCTGTGTTTAAGCTGTTATATCAGGGCCTGTGTTTAAGCTGTTATATCAGGGCCTGTGTTTTAGCTGTGGCTATGGCTAACACATGTTGCATTTTCCTTATTCAGTAAATCAGTCTAAAATGTATAAAATAAGCATATTTGATGTTTTAACGGTGATTGACATAAATGTGCATGCCTAAATAGCCATGCAGCAATCAAACATTCCTAATAATGATTCTCATCAACAGGCCCTTGGACATGATAACCTGATAAAATAATGTTCCCTCAGGACCACATTATAGGTGTGATGTATACATTACACCTTTATGAAACCAGTCATAACACCTTCGTTAGTGTTGCAGTATCATTCATTACAACTGTTATAGCACATGTATTCAACATCCTTCCCTAAGGAATTTTCTAAATAAAAGTTGGAATGGTTCTTTATTTATCAGTACAACAGAAATGAGCATTATTACTGCCATCTATCCATATCTATCTATATCTATCCATATCGATCCATATCGATCCATATCTATATCTATCCATATCTATCTATATCTATCCATATCGATCCATATCTATCTATATCTATCTATATCTATCCATATCTATCTATATCTATCCATATCTATCCATATCTATCTATATCTATCCATATCTATCCATATCTATATCTATATCTATCCATATCTATCTATATCTATCCATATCTATCTATATCTATCCATATCTATCCATATCTATATCTATATCTATCCATATCTATCTATATCTATCCATATCTATCTATATCTATCTATATCTATATCTATATCTATCTATCCATATCTATCTATATCTATCTATATCTATCCATATCTATCTCCATATCCACTGCTTAGGCTTCTCTTAATGTGACTTTGTTTCTGACATGGTGTGGTCCGACAATTATCAAGTAACATAACATTAACACTTTAAATTGTTCACTCAAAACGGCTGCCGGTCCACCATTCTAAACCAGTTACATTTATGTAAAGGGAATCATCATTCTTTTACATTGTAATTCTATGTTCTGTACTGTAGGTGTGGGGAGATAGAATTAGAATGTAGAACACTGATACTCTCTATGTTCAGTCCCTCCCTGGTTGTGGTTGTAGGTGTGGGGAGATAGAGAGTATCAGTGTTCTACATGAGAGATTCTGTGCCTTCATCAATTTCAAGAATGTTCCATTGTACTTTTGAGACTGTACTATTGGTTCCATTGTACTTTTGGGACTATAATTTCGGTTCCATGATACTTTTGGTTTAATTTTAATTTTGGGACTATCATTTATTTAAACCTGCTACACTCAATTGACGCACCCTTGCGTCAATCTAAAATCTAAATCTGTCAGTTTAAGCTATGAGATATCTGGTTTTTTTTTGCATTGGATACGTCTCAATTCAACGCATCAGCCGATGTCGCACTTCCAAACTGTTTGGGTGTATAACTAATGTGATCCCACTGTGGAAAGGGGAGAGTCTCACGTTTTGCTCTATGATAGACTCCATGGTTTATAACTTTGTTTCATAAATAAATTGTCTGGATCCTTCTTTAACATAACATTTACATCGTGTTTTTAGATTTGGGTTGTAAACAACTCAACTTCTCCTTTCAGGTCATTTATATACTGCTGCTTATTGGAGGAGAAGACCGCGATGTCATCAATAAGCAAAACAGTTGACCCCCCCAGTGACCACTCGTTGTTTACATGGCGTTTCCTTATACTACGAACCCAACAATGGAAATCGAAAGACAATTCCTATGCCTATAATGAGAGAGTGGTGGTTTTGAGGAACTGTTCTATGTTCCAAATGGAACCCTATTCCTTATTTAGTGTACTACATTTCACCAGAGCCATATAGGCCTTGGTCAAAGTAGTGCACTATAAAGAGTACAATATGTTTTTTTTTGGGGGCATAGTATCTGTTTTAATTTCTGTTTCTCTCTCCTCAGACCAACAGTGGCACACGCAGGTGAGGAGTATTCCTCTGTGATCTACAGCACAGTCAACAAACCCAGAACCAGGAAGACCTGAACACAACAAGTTTAACCCTGAATATATATATAGACCTGTATAGTCCAACAAAGTGGTATAAGAATATATCATAAGATATGCCATTTAACCCTGTATATATCTGGACCTGTATAGTCCAACTAAGTGTTATAATAATATGTCATAAGATATGCCATTTAGAAACGCTTTCACCCAAAGAGACTTACAGTTTTATGCGTGGAGGCATTTTTCATGCCGGTGGCCCCATTGGGATTGAACCCATACACTATGCTCTACCAACTGAGCCACAGGGCTACTGTATTCACACTTAGTTGGAGTGCTGGTATAGGTTCCATTTTGCCTTTTAAAAAATGATGAAGGGACGGGTGGGAGAGTGGAGCTCCATGGAGGGGTACCTTTTACCCCCCTGACAGCCCTAATGAGTCTGTGTTTGGGGATAGAGGGGAGCTAGGGGTGGAGGCTGTGGGGCTAAATATGGGCACCCTGTCCTTTAGGCCACACCCACAGGAAGTATCATTAAATGAATTTGTCAAACAGATGCATGGACTGCATGATGTTCTCATCCTGGACGGGAGGCAGGAAGGGACAAAAAGCACAACCGGTAAGAAGCAGTTTGAGAAAAGGTTTAAACAGTACTAAAGCAGAAAACAACAGGTCATTAAATAAATAAAACGTTTCATATCCAATGTTAGTAAATTCGTTTTTTTTGTTTCATGAACTTATGAAAGAGATTGGTGTGATTTCCCACATTTCATCATGGCATGGGGTTGTTCAATGACAGACATGTATTTGTTTAGAACAACAACAAAAAACACACACACACAAAGACACACACATTGAATTTAGGTTAAAAGTTGAGTGAAAAAAAATACTAAATGCCCTTACATGTAGTATTGTGTAATATTAACATGTATGATCTATATAAAGGTCTTTAGTAATAAAACATTAGTGACATAAGTTTAGTAATTAATATTACATAGTACACTAATAATTATAATATGTATGTTTAAATGTCTGTACTAAAGTTTTGGAAGAAAATAAAAGATTGGAAATAAAATGTAATTTACCTTCAATTCATTAAATATCTCTCTCTAGACCACAAAACAAAAATACTAATGACTGATCATTTTACCCCATGAATAACCTTTTACTGCAGGGGGCTAAATCAGGGGCACACTGTGTTTTCTTAAACAAATCTACTATGAAATAAAAGTAACCATATCACATACATGTTTATGGGCTGATACAGTATAAATGTATTCATTTTTCAGTCTGTATCCCAATATGACACTTTAAATACACCACAGAAGACTGAAATGTAACAAAATGCCTATTGTGTTTATTGAACTGTACACCGAGATGCTCAGTTGGTCAATATTCCCCTCCAGTAATTCTCCAACATCTTGTCAACATTTGGAGCAGATATCTTATACCAGTCTATCTTTACAGACATGTATCCATATCAAGGCTTAGGCCTCCCCTATAGTGTCCAAAAACTTCTCCAAAATGTAATTTTTTAAAAAACATCTTTATTTTCGTGCATATAACTTGTCAAAAAAACATTTCTATGTCCAAATTAACAGTCTTTAGTGTAGACAATAGTGTTTTCATGAATGTTTGAGATTAGGTCCCTGAATGGTCAAAAACCTCACAAAATATCTTACAGGTAGACCCTCTCTCTCTCACTCTCTCTCACCTTATTTTACCTGGTGTTAGGTTCTTATTTTTCAGAGTAAATAACTCACAGACA
Organism: Brachymystax lenok tsinlingensis; assembly: GCA_030435695.1. Taxonomy (NCBI): domain Eukaryota; kingdom Metazoa; phylum Chordata; class Actinopteri; order Salmoniformes; family Salmonidae; genus Brachymystax; species Brachymystax lenok. The sequence goes on from CM059812.1 coordinate 41,693,479, forward strand.
CTAGAGAAGCTTAACCAAGTTTAATTCTTCCCAAAGGGTCTTTACAGCTGTAATTCAGACAACCAAACATTTCTCACCATCACAGGTATACATCTCCCCCTCAGATCCCCTGAAGGGAGTAATAAGGGTTTACTACCACCTTAAAAGGGTAGTAAACCCTTGTTACTCCCTTCAGGGGATCTGACCTGACCTCAACCCTTCCTTCGCCAAATCCACAGATGTCCATCTGCTTCCCCTGTAGCAATCCTTTGATCTCCTCCCGTCCACCCAGCATATTCCACAGCCACTCTGTCTTTCTACAGATCTCACTCCTTTATATACTATGCTGATCTATCATGTCTTTAATATCTCAATGTTCAAAGTTTAGACTCCAACACTGGTAAAATAAGAGGTAAATAAAAATAAATATATGTCACAAGCTGACAGGCTCCCAGAGAAAGGGCCACAAAAGGCCCTAGCTCACTCAACTGCCCCTCCCACTCCAACAGCCATCAACCCAGAATATCCTGAAGACAAAACATCTAAAAGATAATCTGGGAATCCTTTCTTCCTCAATGAGCTTTTTGAAAGTGAGTTGAATATTCAATGTGATGTTTGTACAGTGCTTCAGAAAATATTCAGACTCCTTGAATCTTTCCACCTTCCTCTTAGGGCTAGGGGGCAGTGTCCTGAATTTTCGCCTGTCTGACGTGCCCAAAGTAAACTGCCTGTTACTCAGGCTAAGAAGCTAGGATATGCATATAATATAATAATTATTGGATAGAAAACACTCTGAAGTTTCAAAAACTGTTAAAATAATGTCTGTGGGTATAACAGAACTGATATGGCAGGCGAAAACCTGAGGAAAATCCATCCATCCATTTTTTTTATTTTGAGGTAACAGGTCTTTCCAATGAGTGCCTAATCACTATACAAGAAAATAGCTCCCAGATTGCAGTTCCTATGGCTTCCACTAGATGTCAACAGTCTTTATACATGGTTTCAGGCTTGTTTTTTGAAAAACGAACAAGAAATTGTAGTTTATCCAAGGTGTTCCTCATTAGGACACTAGTGTTGGAGCGTGTGAATGAGGTGCGTGCTCTTCGTTATTTACCTTCCCTATTGAACATACTATTCTCCCGTCTGAAATATTATCATTTATTTAGATATTAGAGTACCTGAGGATTAATTAGAAACATCGTTTGACTTGTTTGGACGAACTTTACCAGTAACTTTTTGGATGTTGAACGAGTGGATTACAGAAATTGATGGCGCAAACTAAACATACTTTTTTTGGATATAAAGGACTTTATCGAACAAAACAACCATTCTTTGTGTAGCTGGGACCCTTGGGATTGCAAACAGAGGAAGATCTTCAAAGGTAAGTGATTTATTTTATCGCTATTTTTGATTTTGTGACGCCTGTGCTGGTTTGAAAAATATGTTGAAGTGGGGCGCTGTCCTCAGACAATCGAATGTTATGCTTTCGCCATAAAGCCTATTGTAAATCGGACAACGCAGTTCGATTATCAAGATTCTAAGCTTTTTAATGATGTATAACACTTGTATTTTCATGAATGTTTAATATTACGATTTTTGTATTTTGAATTTGGCGCTCTGCAATTTCACCGGATGTTGTCGTAGGTGGACCGCTAGTTAAGGATCAGACCCCTTTTTTCAATTTCCGCCTAAAATGACATCCCAAATCTAACTGCCTGTAGCTCAGGACCTCAAGCAAAGATATGCATATTCTTGATACCATTTGAAAGGAAACACTTTGAAGTTTGTGGAAATGTAAAAGGAATGTAGGAGAATATAACACAATAGATCTGGTAAAAGATAATACAAATAGTTTTTGTTGTTGTACCATCATCTTTGAAATGCAAGAGAAAGGCCATAATGTATTATTCCAGCCCACGCACAATTTAGAATTTGGCACTAGATGGCAGCAGTGTGTGTGCAAAGTTTTAGACTGATCCAATGAACCATTGTATTTCTGTTTAAAAAAAATGTATCAATACTGCCCAAATGTGTCTAATTTGTTTATTAATAACTTTTCATGTTCAAAATTGTGCACTCTCCTCAAACAATAGCATGGTATTCTTTCACTGTAATAGCTACTGTAAATTGGACAGTGCAGTTAGATTAACAAGAATTTAAGCTTTCTGCCAATATCAGAAATGTCTATGTCCTGGGAAATGTTCTTGTTACTTACAGCCTAATGCTAATCGCATTAGACTACGTTAGCTCAACCGTCCCGAAGAAAGGGACACTGTTCCAGTGGTTCTTAGAACTCTATTGTGTCTGTGTAAACTGGGAGTGGGCCTCTGGGGCTTAATAATGACAGTAGATTTGCGATGCCTTGGTGATAAAACTTAAAGACAGCATTCCATAGCATGCATGAGTTGGTGTTTGTGTGCCGGGAGGTACCAGGGTGGAGATGGCTCGGGTATGGATAATGATGAGGGGAACCTTGTTTTGGGGTCCCTGGTTTCCACACAATGAGAACAGTCTTTACAGCAGATACTGTCTGCTGTGAATTATTTATTTATTTCATACTAATCCTAACCTTGTGACCTATTCCATACATCTGTTGTTTGTCATGTAGACTAAGGGGGTGTATCTTGCCTTTAAAATATGTTTGTATTCTTTGTGTCGGGGCTCTCAACTAATCATCTAAGGGTGGTTCGTCGATCAGCCATCGTTATTACAGAACACTCACATCATTCACATGTGTGTGACTTGCTCTTCTTATTAATAAGGGAATAAAGATTTAGTTTAAGTATAACCCTGACTTGTGTGATAAGTTTGTCTCTCCTCATTTGATAATAAATAAATAATCACAACATGGCTTCGGAACAAGTCTCTGGTCTCTGAAAGTCCCAGCCAGAGCCCGGACTTGAACCTGCTCTAACATCTCTGGAGAGACCTGAAAATAGCTGTGCAGCAACGCTACCCATACAACCTGACAGAGCTTGAGAGGATATGCAGAGAAAAATGGAAGAAACTCCCCAAATACTGGTTTGCCAAGCTTGTAGCGTCACACCCAAGAAGACTCAATGCTGTAATCGCTGCCAAAGGTGCTACAACCATGTACTGAGTAAAGGTTCTGAATACTTATGTAAAAGTTATATTTGTTATGTTATGTTTCAGTTTTATATATATATATATATATATATATATATATATATATATATAATTATCAACCATTTCTAAAAACACATTTTTTGTTTTGTCATTATGGGGTATTGTGATGTCATTATGGGGTATTGTGTCGATTGACAAGGGCGAAAAAACTATTTAATACATTTTAGAAAAAGGCTGTAAATAACAAATTGTGGAAAAAGTTAAAGGGTCTGAATACTTAATTAGCCTAATTATTTTTCCCTCAGGAAGCTCCAGTAAACAGCAGTTGTAGTGCACTGCTGCCACCACCAGGCCTGGATTCGAACCAGAGTGTATGTAGTGAATAATCCGGCTTCATCCATATCATGAAGCAGGATATTGATCAAACCATTTCAAAAGTAATGACCAGGCTGATGGAAACAAGATGCTTTTACAATTTTATAAATGCAGACAGACAATTTGTTAGTTCACTTTACATGGTGGGATTTTGTGTCAGTAAATTTGACAAATAAAATAATATGTCTCTTATCCATAATAATCTCATCATGTAGGTAGCCTACCCCCACTGTATCTGTGAGCTGCTGGCTACAGTCCACGAGCCAAGTGCACATTTTCTATATAATGCAAGAGTTGAAAATGCGATAGAAACTCACTTAACATGTATTTTTCATTCGGTACATGGGAATTTAACAGAAAAAGTTTAATTGTCACGCAAAGCCTTTTATCCGCAATAAGTCTGTTTGATGGAAACATTTCTGGTGGGAAAATGCGTATAATGTTTTATGCAGATTTTAGAATATTCAAATGAAAATCTGTGGCAAATTGCATGGAAACTAAGCTACTAAGGTGGATATTGATCCAACACCTGCCGCTTATTCAAACCAGCCCACTGGGCACAGACACCAGTTCATATAGTTTCTATTTACAATTCTTTGATTCGTCAACTAAAGTGAATTCAACATGAAATCAACACAAAATGTCACCCGTCATTGGATTTAGGTTGCCAGTTCGGTGAAAAATACATAAAAATACCCGCTGTTGATGGCTTTTTACAAATAAAATCAGTTTCCTACATTGATATAACATCATCACATGGATTTGTTTTGTTGAAATGACGTGGAAACAACATTTATTCAACCAGTGGGTGGCTTGTAAATGCCCCCAGGAAAGTGGAATGAGGAAATCTTCATTGAGACAATGATGAAACAGCAATCTGTGGGACAGTTGTGGTGGATATTATAAAATAAGGATCTGCTGGAGTCCAAGTCAAACCAAGATTCTTTATTTCTGAGCTCAGAGAGAATAACAGAGTTACACAGAGCAGAGTAGACAGTCTGAATTCCGAAACATTGGGTGATGAGGACACGTCTTTATAGTTACCTGTTCCTGAGAGGGACTTTATTCATTCAAGTACACGGGTGCAGCTGGTTTGAACACAGGACGAGACTCTCAAGAACAGGAGTTTATAATAGAACAGTTTCACAAGGTTAGTCACATACTCAGTTATGTGGACACATACAATTAACATTTTCCATTACAGAGTCTGAACATTTTCATTTCATTAAATCATCAGTGGGCCAACAATGTAAATGTAAACAATGGAGCAAATGCATCACATCCAAATATCACTTGATTATCTGTAGTGCTGGAGGAATGACACCCAGATAAACACACACAGAGTTTAAAAAAGGACCATTTAAACACATGGAATCTGATCTACTCTATATTCACACTGACATACTCCATTTTCAATTCATGTTTTCTAATAAAAACATACAAATATATTTTGAGTATACTTTGTACCATATAAATTAATAAGGTATAAACAATTAAACACATTCTCAGTCAACAATATAAGATGATGGGAGCACTGAGTATGTCCTCTGATGCATTTTAAGTCAATGTGATGTGAAACATAAGTTCACACACTAGGATACGTAATTATTCTCTCCTGTGTGGATTCTCGCATGTTTTTTAAGTGACTGTGATGAGTAATATGTCTTCCCACAGTCTGAACATTTGAAAGGCTTCTCCCCTGTGTGGATTCGCTCATGAGCTTTCAGGGTTCCTGACTGGCTAAAACTCTTTCCACACTGGGAGCAGTGGTAAGGCTTCTCCCCAGTGTGTATTCGAATATGATCTTTCAGGCTTCCTGAATGGCTAAAACGCTGTCCACATTGGGCGCAATGATATGGCTTCTCCCCTGTGTGTACTCGCCCATGAGCTTTCAGGCTTCCTAACTGGCTAAAACTATTTCCACACTGGGAGCAGTGGTAAGGCTTCTCCCCTGTGTGTATTCGCTCGTGATCTTTCAGGCTTCTTGACTGGCTAAAACGCTTTCCACACTGGGCGCAATGGTATGGCTTCTCCCCCTGTGTGTATTTGCAGATGAGCTTTCAGGTTTCGTAACTGGCTTAAATTCTTTCCACACTGGGCGCAATGGTATGGCTTCTCCCCTGTGTGTATTCGCTCGTGAGATTTGAGTTTTTCTAACCACATAAAACGCTTTCCACGCTGCGCGCAATGGTATGGCTTCTCTCCTGTGTATGTCCTCTGTCTTTTCAGGCTTCCTGATTTGATAAAACTCTTTCCAATCTGGGAGCAGAGGTGTTGTCTTGCTGGTTTGGAAATTTCTGGTTCCTCCAAGTTTGTTTTTTTCTCCTGCCAAAGACAGTGTTTATTTAAAGAGAGACCTGAATGAAATCTCCACATGATAAAACCGTCATGCTATGAGGTCTAATCTAAATCAGATCACTCAATAACTCGAGGCAAGTTTTCAAACATTTCATAATTTAAAACAATCTTGGTGTGATTTTAAAACAAATGTTGTAGAGCTTCCTGGTAATTACTAATAATATGTTTACATTACTTATTTTAATTCTGTTTTATAAGTCGAACTAGACAGTTCTAGGACACTCAAGACACAGACATTGCTGGATTCCTATTAAGCAGGTGGTTGTAAATATATAACCTTCATAGCTGTACGATACAGAATGTGACTTTTTCCATACACACGAAAGCTTATTTCTCTCAAATTTTGTGCACAAGTTTGTTTACATCCCTTTGCCAAGATAATCCATCCACCTGACAGGTGTGGCATAAAAAGAAGCTGATTAAACGGCATGATCATTACACAGGTGCACCTTGTACTGGGGACAATAAAAAGCCACTTTAAAAAATGTACAATGTTTTGTCACACAACACAATGCCACCAATGTCTCAAGTTTTGAGGGAGCGTGCAATTGGCGTGGTGACTGCAGGAATATCTACTGGAGCCGTTACCAGAGAATTTAATGTTAATTTCTCTATGTCATTTTAGAGAACTTGGCAGAGCGTCCAACCGGCCTCACAACCGCAGACCGCGTACAACAAAGCAAGCCCAGGATCTCCACATCATCTGAGATCCGCCACCTGGACAGCTGATGAAACTGAGGAGTATTTATCTCTGTAACAAAGCCCTTTTGTGGGGTAAAACTAATTCTGATTGGCTGGGCCTGGCTCCCCAGTGGGTTGGCCTGTTTCCCAAGTGGGTGGGCTTATGCCTTCCCAGACCCACCAATGACAGCCTATTCATGTGAAGTCCATAGATTAGGTCCTAATGAATTTATTTACTGATTTCCTAACATGAACTGTAAAACTGTTTATATTTCTGTTCAGTATATATATATATATATATACACACAGTACCAGTCAAAAGCTTGGACACACCTACTCATTCAAGGGTTTTTCTTTATTTTTGATATTTTCTGCATTGTAAAATAATAGTGAAGACATCAAAACTATAAAATAACACATATTGAATCATGTAGTAAAACAAAAAGTGTTATTTTATATTTGAAATTCTTCAAAGTAGCCACCCTTTGCTTGGACAGCTTTGCACACTTGGCATTCTCTCAACCAGCTTCATGAGGTAGTCACCTGTAATGCATTTCAATTAAAAGTAAATTTGTGGAATTTCTTTCCTTAATGCGTTTGAGCCAATCAGTTGTGTTGTGACAAGGTAGTGGTGGTATACAGAAAAAAGCCCTATTTGGTAAAAGACCAAGTCCATATTATGGCAAGAACAGCTCAAATAAGCATCATTACTTTAAGGTCAGTCAATCAGGAAAATTTAAAGAACATTCAAAGTTTACTCAAGTGCAGCCCCAAAACTTCTGCTGCAGAGGATAAGTTCATTAGAGTTACCAGCCTCAGAAATTGCAGCCCCAATAAATGCTTCACAGAGTTCAAGTAACAGACAATTTAACATCAACTGTTCAGAGGAGACTCCATGAATCAGGCCTTCATGGTCGAATTGCTGCAAAGAAAACACTACTAAAAGGACACCAATCAGAAGAGACTTGTTTGGGCCAAGAAACATGAGCAATGGACATTAGACCGGTGGAAATCTGTCCTTTGGTCTGATGAGTCCGAATTTGAGATTTTCTGTTCCAACCGCCATGTCTTTGTGAGATGCAGAGTAGGTGAACGGATGATCTCTCTGCATGTGTGATGGTGCTTTGCTGGTGACACTGTTTGTGATTTATTTAGAATTCAAGACACACTTAACCAGCATGGCTACCACAGCATTCTGCAGCGATACGTCATCCCATCTGGTTTGCTCATAGTGGGACTATCATTTGTTTTTCAATAGGAGTGATGCATCAGATGGACCTGGTCTCCACAATCACCCGACTTCAACCCAATTGAGATGGTTTGGGATGAGTTGGACCGCAGAGTGAAGGAAAAGCAGCCAACAAGTGCTCAGCATATGTGGGAACTCCTTCACGACGGTTGGAAAAGAATTCCAGGTAAAGCTGGTTGAGAGAATGCCTAGTGTGTTCAAATCTGTATTTGTATTAGTCAGGGACAGCCCTACTGGGAACAGATACCAGTGGGCAGATCTATTTTATTTGTTCAAACTAAACTATAGCACTTACTTTGATGTGTCAAATCTGATCCTTTCTTCTCTTCTCCTCCTCTCACAGTTCCACTCAGCCCTGTTGTTTTCCTGCAGTCCACCAGCAGCACAGACAACCTCTTCATACCCAGCAGTAAGGCGCTACCGGGAGAGGCACGACACGGGGACTCCAGGAGGGTGGAAGGGCTAGCGTTGTCCTGGTAACCATAAAGAAGGGGCACAGACACATATCATAATGGATGCTGATGTCACTGTTGACATAAAGTGCTTTACAGAAACACAGCCCCCGATAGAGCAGGCTGTATGCTAGACCAGACCAAGCTGTACCATCTGGTGTTCTGATCTGGAGAGACTCTTCTCTGCCTCGTCAGCATCAGGATGTTGTTGAGGCTCCCCAGAGGATCCACAATAGTCATGTCTCTCTCCTGTGTGAATGAGAACATCAAACAGATGGTAAACTACGACCGTCTATTACAGAGTCTTCCAATAGGTATTAATATGTCTAAAGTTCCTAAATGGCCACTTTCATCATGATGTCATAAAATATTGTTTGTGTTGTAAATGTAAAAGGGTAATTTCCACTAAATGGGTGCCTTTTACGTCCCTTTGATATTTTAAGTAGAAATTATGCTCCAATATTGAATTTTAAAAGCCTGTTATATTAGATGAGGGGAACTTTAATGTAGACCACATGGAGAATTCAATACATCTAATTTAAAAGTCCCAAATATATGTACCAATGGCAGATTGCCCCTTAAACAATTCCTACAGTACTGAACAACATATTCAAGTGTAGAACTTCAGTAGAATGCCTCTTATAACCCACACATTAGCTCAGTGTGGGTATAATTTGTGGAACATTCCAACAGGAATCTGTAACAAAAACTTCGTAAATAACAAGGTTTCCAACAAACAACGCATACAGAGTTGTACAGAGGCAGAATAAGATACCGGGTTGGGAGTGGGCTATTTCATTAAGTTTTTCACTCACCACGTTACTTCACTCTGGTAGCCTATGGACAAACATTAAGAATAAGCTACGTGGTGAGTTGATCCCTATTCGGCAGCTAGTTAGCTAGGTGAATTGATCATGCTACTTTGTATGCGGCATTTGTTGGCAACCTTGTACTTTACGAAGATTTTGGAACAGATTCCTGTTGGAACTTTCCACAAATTATACCAACCCCATTAGTTCAACAACTGCATAGTTTGTGATCCTGTTTAAGACTTTAAGTCTCACTGGTGGTTATCGGAACTTCAGTCTCCTCCTCCTCTTTTATTGAGATAGCCTCCTCTTCCTCTTTTACTCCAAAAGGTTCTTCCTCTTCTTTCAATGTTATGGCATTTTCCTCCTTTTTGATTCTGAAAACTTCTACCTCCTCCTCTTCCACTCTGACAACCTCTTTCCCATCTTCCTCTTTCACTGTAATATCATCCTCTTCTTCTTTCAATGTGATAGCCTCCTCTTCCTCCTTTTTCATTCTGAAAGCTTCTTCCTCTCCTTTCACCAGAGTTTCTTTCTCCGTCGAGTTTACTGATCTCATGCTCCGGTCGATTAGCCTAGTGCAGTATCAATTTAACACATTTACTAATTTAACAAGCAAATTACGTTTAAATGAACGAGTAGATACGAAAACATAATTATGTTCAAAATACAAAGATTAATATAGACATGATTTGTCTAAAGAGCTTCAATGTTTCAGTTTCAGGTTCGCTAGCAAACCACCAAATTGGTTAAATCAGAAGCCCTTTGTCGCTATTGAAGAAGCCTCCTGTCCCGTCCACTAGATCACACGTCACGCAAGAAGCATCACCTGAAAGATTCCCATCGCCATCTGCTGACTGGAGTGGGTAACACATATTGGAAGAAAAAAAAACATTACAGTGTTTTTTTCTGGCAAGCAATGTCATAAGAAGTCATTTAAAAACAACCAGATGTTATGTGTTCTCTTACTTCTTACAGCCAATACTTTACTCCAGGGCTGGCCTGCCCATTAGGCAGGATTAGGTGACAGATTGAAGAGGGTGGCATATTCCGAGCTAAATTGACCAAGGCTCATCGCTAACAACACATAATAACACTTCATATACTGCTGCCCAAAAACAATAAAAATTACCTCACCCAGTGGCATATGGGCTATTTAGGTGAGTGTTGCTGTTGCCACATGAAGCAGTGCCCACTATGTTTAAGGCAACATGGACAGATAGGTCTCTACCTGTGTAGAGCACATGCCCCTTTGCCCTTCCAGGCTCTAAAGTGTCCTTTTGGGTGGTGGTATAATTTGCATTCATTTTTTGTCATAGTTATTCTGAACCCACTGCCTGCAAGTCAGTGGGTTCAAATACCTTATTTACGTAACAGTAAGTATTCAGACCCTTTGCTATGAGACTGTCAGAGCATAAACCAAGCCATTAGGTAGAAGGAATTGTCCGTGGAGCTCCGAGACAGGATTGCGTCGAGGCACAGATCTTGGGAAGTGTACCAAAACACTTCTGCAGCATTGAAGGACCCCAAGAACACAGTGTGGTGAAGAAGGCGCAACAGAGCCTCTTCAACCTCAGGAGGCTGAAGAAATTTGGCTTGTCACCTAAAACCCTCGCACATTTTTACAGATGCACAATTTAAGCACCCTGTCGGGCTGTATTACCGCCTGGTACGGCAACTGCACCACCCACAACCGCAAGGCTCTCCAGAGGGTGGTGCGGTCTGCCCAACGCATTACTGGGGTCAAACTACTCACCCTCCAGGACACCTACAGCACCCGATGCCAAAAAAAAGGACATAAACCACCCGAGCCACTACCTGTTCACCCCTCTATCATCCAGAAGGTGAGGTCAATACAGGTGCATTAAAGCTGGGACTGAGAGACGGAAATACAGCTTCTATCTCAAGGCCATCAGACTGTTAAACAGGCATTACTAGCACATTAGAGGCTGCTGCCTATAGGCATAGACTAGGAATCACTGGCTACTTTAAGGAATGGAACACTAATCACTTAAATAATGTTTACATATCTGGCATTACTCATCTCACATGTATACTGTATTCTATGGTATCTTAAGTCACTTCATAATGTTTACATATCTTGCATTACTCATCTCATATGTATATACTGTATTCTATACTAGTCTACGGTATCTTAGTCCGTTCCGCTTTGATATCGCTCGTCCTTATGTATATAGTCTTAATTCATTCCTACTTACAATTTTGTGTATTGCTATATATTGTGTAATTTGTTAGATATTACTTGTTAGATATTACTTGTTAGATATTACTGCACTGTCGGAGCTAGAAACACAAGCATTTCGCTACACCTGCAATAACATCTGCTTATAACGTGTATGTGACCAATAAAATTTGAGTTGATTTGATATATGTCCTGGACGGCAGGAAGCTTGGCCCCAGTGACGCACTGGGCTGTACGCACTACCCTCAGTAGTCATATCCCAGTTTAACTATTTGCTATTTGATCTTGGCTACACCTACTGACCTGCTTTTTTAAATTATACGAGAAACAAATATTCAACTGTATTTGGAACGGCAAGCCAGACAAAATTAAATAGGCCTATTTATATAATGAATATGAATTCAGAGGGCAGAAATGATTCAATATTAAAGCATTGGAACTCTCACTAAAGGCTTCAGTCATACAAAAGTTATAGATTAATCCGAACTGGTTCTCTATCAGATTAGTAAGAATGTCTCACCCCATCCATGTTCAAGAATGGCCTTTTTTCCCTTTATTCTGATTACAACCTCTCACTTTCGGTTATTTGAAAATGAAATAATCTCCAAAATATCTTTTTTTTTTTAAAGCCATAGAAAGTTGGTTGCAATTTCGAATTTAATCCACCATAAAAGACAGAACAAAAAATACAACAACATTTGTGGTTAAATTCAAATATACTAATTGATTAAAAAAAAATAATAATAATAATAATAATCTTTGTAAATTGTATCATAAATAGGACTGGTGGAGTTGTCACACATGCAGCTAATAGAAATATATGGAAATGTCTGCTCTACCCAAAATTACAACCAACTAATTGCAGCATTACAACGAAAATGGAAGAGGCAAGTGGAAAGGGGAAAGTAAGAAACGTGTCTGACCGCCCTGCATTAAAGACCAAAATTGGTTAAAGAACATTATGAATGATGGCAGATTAAACCTTAGAATTTTTCAATGTACATTATTATACAAAATTCTTGCAACCAATGGAATGTTCTATATATGGGGGATACAACGAACCTCTCCGCAGATTTAGCTGCGAAGAGACAGAATCATTAGATCATTTGTTTTGGTACTGTCCATATGTAGCTTGTTTTTGGTCGCAGGTCAAGGAATGGCAACATTTACCTGGAGATAATACTACAGATAGCACTACTGGGTGATTTGAAAAGTCACAGTCAATTGATCAATAATATAATAATACTTTTAGCAAAAAAATATATTTCTAATTTACAATCTGTAGCAACTATGAGAATATAAAGGTCAAGAACTTTTGTGAAACAGCACAGTTAAAAATATATGGCAAATAGAAATCAAACTGGATGGTGTTCAGAGATAGTTGGGAGAGGTTTAGGGTAACTGAAGGATAGGACTGGATGGTCTTCAGAGATAGATGGGAGAGGTTTAGGGTAACTGATAGATAGAACTGGATGGTCTTCAGAGATAGATGGGAGAGGTTTAGGGTAACTGATAGATAGAACTGGATGGTCTTCAGAGATAGATGGGAGAGGTTTAGGGTAACTGAAGGATAGGATTAAAAACAAACTAAATATAACTATTGTAAAATACATTGTGTCCGTGAAATGTATATAGTATGTTTAAGCTGGAAGTAGAAGCCTGAGTGTTGTTGTGCATTAGTTTACTCCAATTAGGGGAGGGGTGGTATGGTTAGTGGAAAACACTTAAAAGATAAATACCTTACTTAAAAAAAGATAAAAAAAGATAAATACCTTATTTACAGTGGGGAAAAAAAGTATTTAGTCAGCCACCAATTGTGCAAGTTCTCTCACTTAAAAAGATGAGAGAGGCCTGTAATTTTCATCATAGGTACACTTCAACTATGACAGACAAAATGAGGGAAAAAAATCCAGAAAATCACATTGTAGGATTTTTTATGAATTTATTTGCAAATTATGGTGGAAAATAAGTATTTGGTCACATACAAACAAGCAAGATTTCTGGCTCTCACAGACCTGTAACTTCTTCTTTAAGAGGCTCCTCTGTCCTCCACTCATTACCTGTATTAATGGCACCTGTTTGAACTTGTTATCAGTATAAAAGACACCTGTCCACAACCTCAAACAGTCACACTCCAAACGCCACTATGGCTAAGACCAAAGAGCTGTCAAAGGACACCAGAAACAAAATTGTAGACCTGCACCAGGTTGGGAAGACTGAATCTGCAATAGGTAAGCAGCTTGGTTTGAAGAAATCAACTGTGGGAGCAATTATTAGGAAAAGGAAGACATACAAGACCACTGATAATCTTCCTCGATCTGGGGCTCCACGCAAGATCTCACCCCGTGGGGTCAAAATGATCACAAGAACGGTGAGCAAAAATCCCAGAACCACACGGGGGGACCTAGTGAATGACCTGCAGAGAGCTGGGACCAAAGTAACAAAGCCTACCATCAGTAACACACTACGCCGCCAGGGACTCAAATCCTGCAGTGCCAGACGTGTCCCCCTGCTTAAAGCCAGTACATGTTCAGGCAAGTCTAAAGTTTGCTAGAGAGCATTTGGATGATCCAGATGAGGATTGGGAGAATGTCAGATGAAACCAAAATAGAACTTTTGGTAAAAACTCAACTCGTCGTGTTTGGAGGACAAAGAATGCTGAGTTGCATCCAAAGAACACCATACCTACTGTGAAGCATGGGGTGGAAACATCATGCTTTGGGGCTGTTTTTCTGCAAAGGGACCAGGACGACTGATCCGTGTAAAGGAAAGAATGAATGGGGCCATGTATCGTGAGATTTTGAGTGAAAACCTCCTTCCATCAGCAAGGGCATTGAAGATGAAACGTGGCTGGGTCTTTCAGCATGACAATGATCCCAAACACACCGCCCGGGCAACGAAGGAGTGGCTTCATAAGAAGCATTTCAAGGTCCTGGAGTGGCCTAGCCAGTCTCCAGATCTCAACCCCATAGAACATCTTTGGAGGGAGTTGAAAGTCCGTGTTGTCCAGCGACAGCCCCAAAACATCACTGCTCTAGAGGAGATCTGCATGGAGGAATGGGCCAAAATACCAGCAACAGTGTGTGAAAACCTTGTGAAGACTTACAGAAAACGTTTGACCTCTGTCATTGCCAACAAAGGGTATATAACAAAGTATTGAGATAAACTTTTGTTATTGACCAAATACTTATTTTCCACCATAATTTGCAAATAAATTCATAAAAAATCCTACAATGTGATTTTCTGGATTTTTTTTCCCTCATTTTGTCTGTCATAGTTGAAGTGTACCTATTATGAAAATTACAGGCCTCTCTCATCTTTTTAAGTGAGAGAACTTGCACAATTGGTGGCTGACTAAATACTTTTTTTCCCCACTGTACATAAGTATTCAGACCCTTTGATATGAGACTCAGGTGCCTCCTGTTTCCATTGATCATCCTTGAGATGTTTCTACAACTTGATATGTCTGTTTAATAGTGGAAAACAAAGGGTAATATATGTTTATAAAAACATTTTGTCTGGCCACTTTACCTTGAAGGCCTGATTGGTGGTGCTGCAGAGATGGTCGTCCTTCTGCAAGGTTCTCCCATCTCCACAGAGAGGAACTCTGGTGCTCTGTCAGAGTGACCATCGGGTTCTTGGTCACCTCCCTGACCAAGGCCCTTCTCCTCCGATTGTTCAGTTTTGGCCGGGCAGCCAGCTCTAGGAAGAGTCTTGGTGGTTCCAAACTACTTCCTTTTAAGAACGATTGAAGCCCTTGTGTTTTTTGGGACCTGCAATGCTGCAGAAATGTTTTGGTACACTTACCCAGATCTGTGCCGTGACACAATCCGGTCTCGAAAGGAATATATCATATCAAATATAGGCTACTTAAAGTTCATGAGAGAACACACATTCCGCCGATTTGTTGTTGAAAAAACATTTCTTAAAACGGAACAAAACGGGGATAAACATAGCTGAATTTGTCCAATAGAAACTCTCGTTTGCAACTGCTGGACTAATGATTACACCCTCGATCAGCTAGATGCAGGCAGGAGTGTGCAAGGCGATATTGAATGTGTCACCGTCTGTCCGTGTGTCACAGTCTGTCACCTCACATGTTTCTCTCAACCTGTGTGCACCTACATTCTAAACTTTCATTCATAGGCTAGGTGGGGCGGCAGGGCTAGGTGGGGCTCGGTTGTAGCAACCTCATGATGGGTAAAGGGGAACATGTTAGTATCATGTAGTAGCCTAAACTTATCGCTGTTACATTGAACAGGGTGAATGGAATATGAATGACAGTCATCCAATATGCTATAATAGAAATATAAGGCCATGCTCATGAAAAAAAAAACGAATCGTCCTGCCTCATGTTAAATGGCACTGACCGCCACTGTTTGGGTGGTGGACCATTCTTGGTACACATGGAAAACTGTTGAGCTGGAAAAACCCAGCAACTTTGCAGTTCTTGACACAAACCGGTGCGCCTGGCACCTACTACCATACCCCGTTCATAGACACTTAAATATATTGTCTTCCCCATTCACCCTCTGAATGGCACACATACACAATCCATGTCTCATTTGTCTCAAGGCTTAAAATTCCTTATTTAACCTGTCTCCTCCCCTTCATCTACACTGATTGAAGTGGATTTAACGTGTGACATCAATAAGGGATCATAGCTTTCACCTGGTCAGTCTAAGTCATGGAAGGAGCAGGTGTTCTTAATGTTTTGTCTACCCAGTGTATAGCACTACAGATAATCAAGTGCTATTTGCATATGAAGCATTTGCTCTATTGTTTACAGCGGAGAAATTCAAGTCCTCGAGGGCCTTATTGGTGTCACAGTTTTGCCCCAGCCCCAGCTAACACACTCCAATAATCACCTAATCATGATCTTCAGTTCAGAATGCAATTTGATTAATCAGCTGTGTTTGCTAGGGATGGAGAAAAAAATGTGACACCAATCAGGCCCCCGAGGACTGGAGTTGACCACCCCTGGTTTACAGGTTTAAAAGAGCGTATCTTTTAGGGAATAGTACCGTCACATCTAGATAAAAACGAATGTGAAAAAATGAACAGAGCAAATGTGTATTAAAACACAACCTATTCATAGAAGTATTTATTCCTCATTTACATTATTTGTAAGACGTAAGAGAAAATATATCAGCTTATTGTTAAATTATTATGACGTTCTTTCCAGTACAAAAAGTGTAGTAACTATTGTTTCCAAACCGCGTTACCCACTCCAGCCAGCAGATGGCGATGTGCGTCTTTCAGGTGATGCTTCTTGCGTGACGTATAACGGACTGGACGGGACGCTTCTTCAGGAACAACAACACGGCTACTCTTTCAACCACCTCGGTAGCTTGCTGGCCGACATAAAACTGAAAGATTGACGCTTTACACCGTGTTAATGTACATTAGCTAATCTCAGTGTTTTAAACACATTTCTGTTTACGTATCAACTGCTTAACTTTAACCTAATTTGGTTGTTCTATTTGTAAACGTGTTAAAGATTGATACTGAGCCTAGCACTAGACTAGTCGCTAATGCTAAATAACATCCCTGACCATGAGCTCACTAAACTACTCCTCCCCTGTTAAAGAAGAGGAGGTCTACTGTATGGAGAAAGAAGCTTTGGGTCTGAACATTGTCGTAGAAGAAGAGGAGGATGTTATAGGGGAAACAGAGGAAGAACCTTTTAGAGAGGAAGAGGAGGCTATCTCAATAAAGGTGAAGAAGGAAGACGTTTTGGGAGTGAAAGAGGGGGAGACAGAATATCAGATTAACACCAGTGAGTACTGTCTTAAACACAAGGGGACAAACTATGCAGTTGTTGAACTAATGTGGGGTTTTTAAGGGTGATTCTACTGAAGTTCTACACTTGAATATGTTGTTCAGTACTGTAGGAATTGTTGAAGGGTCAATCTGCCATTGGTACATATATTTTGGGGAATTTTAGATTGGATGTATTGAATTCTCCATGTAGTCTATATTAAAGTGCACCTCATCTAATATAACAGGCTTTTAAAATATTGGAGCATCATTTCTACCTAAAATATCAAAGGGACTCAAAAGGCATCAATTTAGTGGAACGACCCTTTCACATTTGCATTTTAGGCCGTTTAGAGAGATTCATGCCTCTTGTAAGATCCTATGATTGTAATAGACGGTCATAAGTTTACGATCTGTTTGATGTTCTCGTTCACACAGGAGAGAGACATGACTATCATGGATCCTCTGGGGAGCCTCAACAACATCCTGATGCTGACGAGGCAGAGAAGAGTCTTTCCAGATCAGAACACCAGATGGTACAGCTTGGTCTGGTCTAGCATACAGCTTGCTCTATCGGGGTCTGGGCTGGGTTTCTGTAAAGCACTTCATGACAGCAGTGACATCAGCATCCATAATGATATGTGTCTGTGTCCCCTTTTTATGGTTACCAGGACAACGCTAGACCTTCCTTCCTCTCGGAGTCCCTGTGTCGTGTCTCTCCCAGTAGCACCTTACTGCTGGGTATGAAGAGGTTGTCTGTGCTGCTGGTGGACTGCAGGAAAACAACGGGGCTGAGTGGAACTGTGAGAGGAGGAGAAGAGAAGAAAGGATCAGATTTGACTCATCAAAGTAAGTGCTGTAGTTTAGTTTGAACAAATAAAATAGATCTGCCATCTGTTACCAGGACAACCAGCAGAGTTCTGTTAGTTGACATGAAGATAGACTGGTGGATATGGATGTTATGAATATCATAACACTGAAAAAGGATTCTGCCAATGAAAAGAGAGAAACCAATAGACCATATAAAACCTTGATGAAAGTTAGCTTTAGAGAGAAAGTTTCAAGATGATCTGATGTAAGGTGCATGTTTTACAAAAACATTTCCTAAAAACATCCATAATGTTTTTAGGAAATGTTTTTGCCTGTCCCAGTCTCCAAAACTCCTATCTTTACAGTGGCGGACTGGCCGTCGGGACCACCGGGACATATCCCGGTGGCCTGAGGGTCGTTTTGGCTTGACGTGAATGGTCAACTTGACCAGCGATAATATAGCAAGCAGGAATGAGTTGACAGAGAATCCACGCATCAGGCGCAACTCTCACACTCTCGCTGCAGTGTCCCACGCGCGCCACAAGTGACGTCAGGTCTCTCCGCGAAGCACATAGCAACCGTCTACCTGCTTCTCTACCGATAACATTTCAGACGAGTCACACGGCGAAATGGACGGTCAGAAAAGGGAAAGGTGAAGCAGAGAGAGAGGAGAGAGAGTAAAAAGAGAAAGGCCCTTGCCACTGACGCAGCTAAATGCTGCAAAATAAGCGACATGTTCGCCAGTAAGGGACCAGGTCAGTGAACAACACCAGCTAAAACACACACACACACGACACCCAGCATGGCTAGTTAAGTAGCCTAGATAATAATAGTGACACCACGGCCGGTAGGCTAAACAGTTTGCACGTCTTACGTCTTCGTGGAGGAATTATATCATAGAAATGAGTGCAACATAGCGATCAGAATATGACATTGAAGGCAACTAGTAAAAAATGGTCAACCTAGACTATGGGCTTGCCAGCATTCAGTCATGACTCATACCACATAAGCTAGGGAAAGTGCACACACACTGTACTGTTCGTTTGAGATTCCTACAAGCGCATGAAGCTATGGGAGGAAACCAGTGAGGACAGGATACAGACGGCTTGATGTTATTGGTGAAACACGCTGGTGGGCCAAAGACGAGGCCTTGAGGAAAGTATTTGGAAGCTTCACAAAGCTTGACCGTGCACTTTACATGGATGTGGTCATCACTATGGAAAGAATTTAGAAGGATGTGACCATAAAACGTGCCATCCGAAGCAAGGCCCAAGGGTACAAGGATGTGACCCATAAAACCTGCCATCTGAAGCAAGGCCCAAGGGTACAAGGATGTGACCCATAAAACCTGCCATCTGAAGCAAGGCCCAAGGGTACAAGGATGTGACCCATAAAACCTGCCATCTGAAGCAAGGCCCAAGGGTACAAGGATGTGACCCATAAAACCTGCCATCTGAAGCAAGGCCCAAGGGTACAAGGATGTGACCCATAAAACCTGCCATCTGAAGCAAGGCCCAAGGGTACAAGGATGTGACCCATAAAACGTGCCATCCGAAGCAAGGCCCAAGGGTACAAGGATGTGACCCATAAAACCTGCCATCTGAAGCAAGGCCCAAGGGTACAAGGATGTGACCCATAAAACCTGCCATCTGAAGCAAGGCCCAAGGGTACAAGGATGTGACCCATAAAACCTGCCATCTGAAGCAAGGCCCAAGGGTACAAGGATGTGACCCATAAAACCTGCCATCTGAAGCAAGGCCCAAGGGTACAAGGATGTGACCCATAAAACCTGCCATCTGAAGCAAGGCCCAAGGGTACAAGGATGTGACCCATAAAACATGCCATCGAAGCAAGGCCCAAGGGTACAAGGATGTGACCCATAAAACCTGCCATCTGAAGCAAGGCCCAAGGGTACAAGGATGTGACCCATAAAACCTGCCATCTGAAGCAAGGCCCAAGGGTACAAGGATGTGACCCATAAAACCTGCCATCTGAAGCAAGGGCCAAGGGTACAAGGATGTGACCCATAAAACCTGCCATCTGAAGCAAGGCCCAAGGGTACAAGGATGTGACCCATAAAACCTGCCATCCGAAGCAAGGCCCAAGGGTACAAGGATGTGACCCATAAAACCTGCCATCTGAAGCAAGGCCCAAGGGTACAAGGATGTGACCCATAAAACCTGCCATCCGAAGCAAGGCCCAAGGGTATAAGGATGTGACCCATAAAACCTGCCATCCGAAGCATACTCTAGGATGCTCTCCTAAAGTATGAAACCATACAGCTGAGGTTTTTCTCAGGATATTTGAGCAGACGGCCCCTCTCTCTAAATACTGGCAAACAAGTGGCATGGATATCGTCACAGCACAGCACTTGGCGACGGGAACGAAGGATAACCTGAAAAAGTGTGCCCGAAGACTTTGAGGGTGTGGAGAGGGCAGCAGACGACTTTGTTGAGTGGGACAATGGCATTCTGGAGGAGGAGCAGCAGGACTATGATGCTGAAGCTCAGACTGCTCACCCAGAGAAGAGAACAAACAAACAAAAAGAAAGAACAGAAAACCAGGTGAGTCTGTAGAAGACGAGCCCATTGCTAATGCAGACGTGGATTACAACATCGAGATGTGGTACTGGACACTGTTGTTGAAAGTGTTCACCGCCGTTATGCTGCAAATGCAGTGCTGTGTGCAGATGTCTCCTGCATGAATCCAAAGCGTTTTTTTTCCTGAGATCAGAGAAAAGGGCCTTCCAAAGACAGCCATGAAGGAGCTCAGCAAATGCTTACTGGAATGTGATGAACATGCCACTGTTGCGGCGTTGCAGGCTGAACTGATCATCCTTGCACAACAGTGGGAAAGACTGAAACAGTCAGCATCGGAGGAGTACAACACCAGGGCCGCCGCCGCCAGGGATGAATCAGGGGAAGGCTTTGAGGATCCTGATGAAAAGTGTGGAGTTGGTGAGCAGAAGTTGTTCCACGTGTAAAAACTGACCGATATGCTGCTTTCTTCTCCTGTCTCAGAATAATCTGCTCAAGGATGCGTATCACATCATTGGTTTGGGCTACAAGTTCCTCCTCACCCTATCCATCACTCAGGTGGCTTGTGAGAGGATCTTCTCCAGCCTGAAATGTGTGAAGAACCGCCTAGGAACCTCCCTCACTCAAGAGAACCTTGAAGCGTTCCTTTTGATGGCAACAGAGAAGGAGATTCTTATGGGACTTGACAAAGATGACATCACTGACAAGATGTCAGAGAGAAGTGAGTCACTGTGCCACCTACTGGTTTACTAATGGTAATTACTTCCTGGTTACTCTGAAGGAGCTATGCTATGACTCTTCCTTAACAGGCTGACAAGGGTAAAATAACATTTTCTGTGAGTTAAAGCCGTTGTACAGAGGCATGTTTTTGGGGGATTTTTGTATTATACTTGGAGTTATGTAGCCAATGTAAAATTTCATTGACTCAGTGTATAGATGGGGTTTATCTTTGTGCTGTTTGCTTTATGGACACCAGTGTGTGAACATTGTAATCTACATTTCTTTGTAGAGGAGTGCTTTCAGACTTTTGTATTATACTTACTTATATTGTTGTAGCTTATGTTCAAGTTCAGTGAATGTGTTTGAAGTTTTCTGATACTTTTGATATGCTTGAATATAAAGATAATCATTTGAGCTAACTCTATATATCTCATTCTCTTTTTAAAAAGTGTAGGCTAATTATTTTGTGTGTCTAGCCTTGTACAGTACATTTGTATGTGCTATGATTGGTGTATTCCTAGTGAGTTTTTGAGGGTGCACCCATATCCATGGCATACCTTGAAAACTCAGTGTTCAGATAGGCTACTTGTTGGTCAGTCCCAAATGTTTGTATTTTGTAATGTGGATAACTTTCTTCCCAGATTCCATCTGGCCACTCTACAAACATTCTTAATCCAGTGGAGTTAGCCTTCTCCCTCTCTCTCTCCCTGTAGTGCTGTACTGAAACAGCTGCAAAAACGTGTACGTGACTGGTGACGTTTCTGGATGTGGGCCTCTCTCTGCTGCTTTGCCAGCTAATTTGTTATTTTATTAAAGCTATGGCCTTTGGCTTTCACCTGGAATTTTTTTATTTATGTCCGAGGAAAAAAAACACTTCAACCCATAAAATGTATACAAATATGATGATGTCATAGTGAATTCATATTTTGTTACATTGAATCAGGCTGTAAACTACACACAATACCCCTTAATGACAATGCGAAAAAACAGGTTTTTAAACATCTTATTTACATAACTATTCAAACCCTTTGCTATGAGACTTGGAATGGAGCTGAGGTGCATCCTGTTTTCATTGATCATATTTCAGATGTTTCTACGACTTGATTGGAGTCCACCTGTGGTAAATTCAATTGATTGGACATGATTTGGAAAGGCACACACCTGTCTTTATAACGTCCAAGAACCCGATGGGCACTGACAGAGCTCAGAGGTCCTCTGTGGAGATGGGAGAACCTTCCAGAAGGACAACGAACTCTGCAGCACTCCACCAATCAGGCCTTTATAGTAGAGTGGCCAGATGGAAGCCACTCCTCAGTAAAAGGCACATGACTGCCCGCTTGGAGTTTGCCAAAAGGCACATAAAGGACTCTGACCATGAGAAACAAGATTCTCTGGTCTAATGAAACCAAGATTGAACTCTTTGGCCTGAATTCCAAGTGTCACGTCTGTAGGAAACCTGGCATTATCCCTGCGGTGAAGCATGGTGGTGGCAGCATCATGCTGTGGGGATGTTTTTCAGCGGCAGGGACTGGGAGACAAGTCATGATCGAGGCAAAGATGAACGGAGCAAAGTACAGATATCCTTGATTAAAACCTGTTCCAGAGCACTCAGGACCTCAGACTGGGGCAAAGGTTCACCTTCCAACAGGACACCGACCCTGAGCACACAGCCAAGACAACGCAGAAGTGGCTTCAGGACAAGTCTCGGAATGTCTTTGAGTGGCCCAACCAGAGCTCGGACTTGAACCTGATCGAACATCTCTGGAGAGACCTGAAAATAACTGTGCAGCAATGCTCACCATCCATCCTGAGCTTGAGAGGATCTGCTGAGAATGAGAGAAACTCCCCAAATACAGGTGTGCCAAGCTTGTTGCGTCATACCCAAGAAGACTCAAGGCTGTAATCGCTGCCAAAGGTGCTTCAACAAAGTACTGAGTAAAGGGTCTGAATTCTTTTGTAAATGTGATATGTCAGTTTTTATTTTTAATACATTTGTAAATGTTGTTTTTGCTTTGTCATTATGGGTTATAGTGTGTACATCTTAATGAGGTAAAATTATGATTTAATACATTTCAGAAAACAGTCAAGGGGTTTGAATACTTTCCGAAGGGACTGTGTGTGTATATATACACAGAACAAAAATATAAACACAACATGCAACAATTTCAATGATTTACAGTTCATATAAGGAAATCAGTCTATGTAAATAAATTCATGAGGCCCTAATCTATGGACTTCACATGACTGCCTGGGGGCAGCCATAGTTGGCCCTGGGAGGGCATAAGCCCAGCCGGGGCCAGGCCCAGCCAATGAGAATTTGTTTTTTTCCCCCATAAAGAGCTTTATTACAGAGAGAAATACTCCTCCGTTTCATCAGCTGTCCGGGTGGCTGGTCTCAGACAATGTGGACGTACTGGGCTGGCGTCGTTATACGTGATCTGCGGTTGCGAGGCCGGTTGGATGTACTTCCAAATTCTCTAAAACGACATTGGAGGCAACATATGGTAGAGAAATTAACATTACATTCTCTGGCAAAAGCTCCAGTGGATATTCCTGCAGTCAGCATGCCAATTGCACGCTCCCTCAAAACTTGACACATCTGTGGTGTTGTGTGACAAAACTGCACTTTTTAGAATGACCTTTTATGTTATGGTCCCCAGCACAAGGTGCACCTGTGTAATGATCATGCTGTTTAATCAGCTTTTTGATATGCCACACCTGGTGGATGGATTATCTTGGCAAAGGAGAAATGTTCACTAACAGGAAATGTTCACTAACAGGGATGTAAACAGATTTGTGCACCAAATTTGAGAGAATTAAGCTTTTGTGCGTAATTGGAGAATTCCGGGATCTTTTATTTCAGCTCATGAAACATGGGACCAACACTTTACATGCTGTATTTATATTTTTTGGGACGTCTACCGAAATCGACAATGGGGAGATCTTACTGTGCTTTGTATCTGTCTCTAAGTTTAGGTCTTCCACACACACAATTACTTCTTTACATATTTTAGGTTTAAGGAAGTGTGTAGGTTGCATTCTGTATCATACCGCTAGTTTCATCATGTAGAGATTTCATTCAGGTCTCTCTTTAAATAAATGTATCTTTTGGCAGGAGAAAAAACAAACCCGGAGGAACCAGGGACGTCCAAACCAGCAAGACAACACCGCTGCTCCCAGATTGGAAAGAGATTTACCAAGTTAGAAAGTCTGAAAAGAAAAACACAGAAGAGAAGCTATACCATTGTGCCCAGTGTGGAAAGAGTTTTAACCACTTAGGAAACATGAAATCTCACGAGCGAATACACACAGGGGAGAAGCCATACCTTTGCGCCCAGTGTGGAAAGAGTTTTAGCCGCTTAGGACACCTGAAATGTCATGAGCGAATACACACAGGGGAGAAGCCATACCATTGCGCCTGGTGTGGAAAGAGTTTTAAGGCGTCAGGAATGCTAACAACTCATGAGCGAATACACACAGGGGAGAAGCCTTTCAAATGCCCAGACTGTGGGAATACCTATTACTCATCACAGTCACTTAAAAGTCATGTGATAATCCACACAAGGGGAGAATAATTACTTCTCCTAGTGTGTAAATTGATATTTCGCATCACATTGACTTAAAATTCATTGGAGTACATACACAGTGCTCCCATTGTCTTATATTGTTGACCAAGAATGTTGACTTATTTTTACCATATGAAATTGAATTGTACAAAATGTACTCACACGTGTGTATGTTTTTATTAGAAAATATGAATTGGATATTGACAAGGAGGGTTTGAGAGGGATGTGTAGGTGGCTGGCTCGAGACCAGTGGAGGTGCCGGTAAGAACGGTCCTGTCCAGTCACTTTAATTGCACAATGTCTTTCTTTATTAGGTATATGTGTGTGTGTGTGTGTGTGTGTGTGTGTGTGTGTGTGTGTGTGTGTGTGTGTGTGTGTGTGTGTGTGTGTGTGTGTGTGTGTGTGGGTGGTTTCATCAGAGGAGAAACGTATGGAACTTACATAGTTCAATAACGCCGCACGAGGCAGGAGACACGGCATTTCCAACAACAACAACACACAAGGATTCCTCCAAGTGGCATGAACAAAGGTGAAGTGGCTGTGTCTACAGGTGCTGTCTAATGAAGTCTGTGGCTGATTTGAAGCTAATGAGTTGAAGGTGTGGTGAACTGCATGGGGAACTGAGTGGCAAAGAAAATGGGGTCGTGGCAACTGCAGGACAGAGAGGAAAACTTCCAAACAGATATGGAGTATGTCAGTTTGAATATAGAGTAGGTCAGATTCCATGTGTTTAAATTGTCCTTTTTTTAAACTCTGACTGTGTGTGTGTTTATCTGGGTGTGTCATTCCTCCAGCACTACAGATAGATAATCAAGTGATATTTGGATGTGATGCATTTGCTCCGTTGTTTACATTTACATTGTTGGCCCACTGATGATTTAATGAAATGAAAATATTCAGACTCTGTAGTGGAAAATTTTAATTGTATGTGTCCACATAACTGAGTAAGTGACTGACCTTGTGAAACTGACCTATTATAATCTTCTGTTCTTGAGAGTATCATCCTGCGTTGCAAACCAGCTTTCACCTGTGACCTTGTATGAATAAAGTCCCTCCCAGGAACAGGAAACAATAAAGATATGTGCTCAGATTGTCTACACTGAGCTGTGTAACTGTTATTCTCTCTGGGCTCAGAAATAAAGATTCTTGGTTTGACTTGGACTCCAGCAGATCCTTATTTTATAATATCCACCACAACTCTCCCACAGATTGCTGTTTATTATTGTCTCAATGAAGAGTTCTTTGTTTTACTTTCCTGGGGGCATTTACAAGCCTCCCACTGGTTGAATAAACATTGTTTCCACATAATTTCAACAAAACAGATCCATGTGATGATGTTCGATCAATGTAGAAGACTGTTTGGATTTGTATCAACATCAGGTATTTTTCACAGAACTTGCAACCTACAGCCAATGTGTTGATTTCATGTTGAATTGACTTTAGTTGACAATTTGTATTTTTATTTTCACCCAACTGGCAACCTAAATCCAGTGACTGGTGACATTTTGTTTTTCACCCAACTGGCAACCTAAATCCAGTGACTGGTGACATTTTGTTTTTCACCCAACTGGCAACCTAAATCCAGTGACTGGTGATATTTTGTTTTTCACCCAACTGGCAACCTAAATCCAGTGACTGGTGACATTTTGTTTTTCACCCAACTGGCAACCTAAATCCAGTGACTGGTGACATTTTGTTTTTCACCCAACTGGCAACCTAAATCCAATGATAGGTGACATTTTGTGTTTCACCCAACTGGCAACCTAAATCCGACTCAAAGAAATGTAAATAGAAACTAGATGTTGAACGGACGTCTGTGCCCAGTGGGCTGGTTTGAATAAGCGGCAGGATCAATATCCACCTGCTGTTAAATTCTACGGAATAGAAAATACAAGTTAACTGGGTTTCCATCGCATTTTCAACTCTACTGATGGTTTTAAAAACTGTTGTGTTATAGAGACAACATGCTCTTGTCACGTGCACTGTAGCCAACAGCTCACAGATACAGTGGGGGTAGGCTACCTACATGATGAGATTATTATGGATAAGAGACATATTATTTTATTTTATCAAATGGCAACCAAACATCAATCATCATGTCACCAGAATAAGACCATCAAAATGTATTGGAAAGGAGCATCAAGCTCATCACTTTCACCACCCTGTGAAGTTCATAACTTATTTCATCTGTAGCCTAATAAACTGCATGTGTTCCCAAGTCGTAGTGGGAGGACCACACAACATATCATCGCGTGACTCCAACTAAGATATCGCGTGACTCCAACTAAGATATGATGGTTATTATATAAAGGAGTTTCCACCGCCATTTCTCGCTCATAGATTTTTAATGACACAAAAAGACCCCACCATGTCAAACGAACTAACAAATTGTCTGTCTGTATTTATAAAAGTGTACAGGCATATCCTGTTTCCGTCAGCCCGGTCATTACTTTTGAAATGGTTGGATCAATATCCACCTTCATGATATGGATGTAGCCTGATTTGGAATGTCTGAGTAGTTCTACCTGGTTTCTTGGAATACCCCTCTGATAATCAAGTGATATTGTTTACATTTAGGTTGGTGGCCCACTCCGATGATATATATTTTACAGCGTGGGGCTTTAAAGGAATAGGATTATTAATCAAAAACTCCTATACCAACAATACACTTCAGCTTTGACATCAAGAAGAGAATGGGCTGATGGGTGGTGGTGCTACTCTATAGGTAAGGCTGTCCAATATGAATGTTCTATACACACAATAGGTTGATCAGTAGCCAGTTAGCTAGCTGCTACAGTCCAATATGAATGTTCAATACACACAATAGGTTGATCAGTAGCCAGTTAGCTAGCTGCTACAGTCCAATATGAATGTTCAATACACACAATAGGTTGATCAGTAGCCAGTTAGCTAGCTGCTACAGTCCAATATGAATGTTCAATACACACAATAGGTTGATCAGTAGCCAGTTAGCTAGCTGCTACAGTCCAATATGAATGTTCAATACACACAATAGGTTGATTAACCACGTTTCCATCCAAAGTTTTTATGTCAGTAAAGTCATATCGTATTAAAAACTCACAACAGCTGTGATGGAAACAGGAAGTTGTGATCGTTGGTGGTGTACACTCTATATTTGTGTAAACTATACATAGTTGTGTTCTGTGGTTGTCACTGAGTTGGCTGATATCGTATCACTGCTCTTTAATAAGCTTGATTTATCGGCCTCAAGACCTTCATCAGAGCTTTTGGGAGTTTTTTTAAATGAGCACCAATATGTAGACATACGTTCCAGCCATCAAATATAACAATGTGCATTTCATAAATATTCTAATCCAGTATGTACATCAAACATATTAAACACGTCTGTAAAAACACATTGACCCTCTAAGCAAGTTTTCATAAATCATTGGGTACAGCCCAAGAACAATGTCTGAAATGGGGGAATTAATTCATATTCACATATATCCTACCATGACTATATCCAACCATACTCCATGTGTTGCCACTATCATGTATCCTACCATGACTATATTCAACCCTACTCCATGTGTTGCCACTATCATATATCCTACCATGACTATATCCAACCCAACTCCATGTGTTGCCACTATAATGTATCCTGCCATGACTATATCCAACCCAACTCCATGTGTTGCCACTATCATGTATCCTGCCATGACTATATCCAACCCAACTCCATGTGTTGTCACTATCATGTATCCTGCCATGACTGTATCCAACCCAACTCCATGTGTTGAAACTATCATACATCCTACCATGACTATATCCAACCCAACTCCATGTGCTGCCACTATCATGTATCCTGCCATGACTGTATCCAACCCTACTCCATGTGTTGACACTATCATGTATCCTACCATGACTATATCCAACCCAACTCCATGTGTTGCCACTATCATGTATCCTACCATGACTATATCCAACCCAACTCCATGTGCTGCCACTATCATGTATCCTGCCATGACTGTATCCAACCCTACTCCATGTGTTGACACTATCATGTATCCTACCATGACTATATCCAACTCAACTCCATGTGCTGCCACTATCATGTATCCTACTTGGCTGAAACTTTTATCCAGTGGGAGGAGGGAGGTTAAAAGTCACTTCAGGATATCAGCTGTTACTCTAAACTATCCCTAGATAAGCCAGTAATGAGATGAAATGTACTGAATATATAATGTCCTATTAAATATATATATATTTTTACCTAATTCCGTTTTCGTTTTTTTTCTCTAATTCCGTTTTCTCCGTTTAGTTTTTCCAGGTTTCTGATTTGTTCCAGTTTTTCTGTTATTCTCTCTAAATCCTCTTTTAGGGCCCACCCCTCTCAAAGATCCGCCCTCTTTTTTTTCCCAATTTTCGCCTAAAATGACATTCCCAAATCTAACTGCCTGTAGCTCAGGCCCAGAAGCAAGGACATGCATATTCTTAATAACATTTAAAAAGGAAACACTTTGAAGTTTGTGGAAATGTGAAAGGAATGTAGGACAATATAACACAATAGATCTGGTAAAAGATAATACATTTTATTTGTACCATCATCTTTGAACTGCAAGAGAAAGGCCATAATGTATTATTTAAGCCCAGGTGCAATTGGGATTTTGGCCACTAGATGGAAGCAGTGTATGTGCAGGGTTTTAGACTGATCTAATGAACCATTCCATTTCTGTTCAAAATGTTGTATCAAGAATGCCCAAATGTGCCTAATTTGTTTATTAATATATTTTCATGTTCAAAACTGTGCACTCTCCTCAAACAATAGCATGGTATTCTTTCACTGTAATAGCTACTGTAAAAAATGGACAGTGCAGTTAGATTAACAAGAATTTAAGCTTTCTGCCAATATTAGATATGTCAATGTCCTGGGAAATTGTCTTGTTGCTTACAACCTAATGCTAATCGCATTAGCCTACGTTAGCTCAACCGTCCCGTGGAAGGGACACCGATCCCAAAGAAGTTTTAATAGAACATCTATTGTTGTTATTTTCCTAAGTCAACATCAATAATTAAATCCCATCAGGAGATCACTTTTGAAGTCTGAGAAAAATCTAAGACATTTTCATTTTTGGGTGTAGATACCCTTTAATTCAAGTGGCACCAGCAAGAGCCTTGCTTGGTTAGGGGTTTCTCTGTAGCACACATGTGATTGCAGAGTTTGCCGAACAAATCACAACTGGATTGATGCAAATAATCACGATATCATTCTGCCAGGTAGGCATAGACTACTTTGTAGTTAACATTTAATTGACAAGGTTTTGGGGAAAGCTTTTCCATCAACCAGAAGATGATTGTCATTAGCATCATCACTAACAGCTACACATGGTGGTAGACATATGCACTCAGACAGGGGCATTTCCTGGCTGTTTCCTCTTCAGAAAGTTGAAGGCTAATTTAACAATGACTTGCAGGCAGTGGGTTCAGTATAACTATGAGAAAAATGAATACAAATTATACCACCACCCAAAAGGGCACTTTAGAGTCTGGAAGGATAAAGGGGCATGTGCTACAGTGATATATGTGCATGCAAAGAGCAAACAACAAGCTGCACAAGAACTCACTACTGTAATGGTCCAGGTTACAAAGTGGCTCAGTGACTCGTGTTTGCATCTCAATGTGAAAAAAACTGTCTGCATGTTCTTCACAAAGAGGACAACAGATGCTACTGAGCCAGATGTCTATGTGTCAGGGGAAAAGCTCCAGGTGGTATCTGATTTCAAGTACCTTGGCATCATACCTGATTCCAACCTCTCTTTTAAAAAGCAGGTGAAAAAGGTAATTCAAATAGCCAAATTCAACCTAGCTAATTTCCGATTTATAAGAAATTGTTTGACTACAGAGGTAGCAAAATTGTACTTCGAATCTATAATTCTCCCTCACTTAACATACTGCTTGACTAGTTGGGCCCAAGCTTGCTGTACAACATTAAAACCCATTCAGTCTGTCTACAAACAGGCTCTCAAAGTGCTTGATAGGAAGCCCAATAGTCATCATCACTGTTACATCCTCAGAAAGCATGAGCTCCTGAGTTGGGAAAATCTTGTGCAATACACTGACGCATGTCTTGTATTCAAGATCCTAAATGGCCTGGCTCCCCCTCCACTTAGTACGTTTGTTAGACAGAAAACCCAAACATATGGCAGCAGATCCACAAGGTCTGCCATGAGAGGTGACTGTATAGTTCCCTTAAGGAAAAGCACCTTTAGTCAATCTGCTTTCTCTGTGAGAGCTTCCCATGTCTGGAATACACTGCCATCAGACACACATAACAGCACCACCTATCACACTTTCAAAAAAAATATTAAGACATGGCTAAAGGTCAATCAGATTTGTGAACATAATCCCTAGCTGTGTATTGCCGCTTTCCATGTTGTCCGTTGTCTGTAGCTTGTGAGGTGTGGAAACACTGTTGCTTTTATGGATTTTGTCTTGTTGCTTTTTGTGCTATGTTGCTCTGTCTGCATGCTTTGTCTTTCTTGTCCTATGTTGCTCTGTGTGTGCTCATTGATTGTCTGTATTGTAATTGTTTTTAATAACCTGCCCAGGGACTGCGGTTGAAAATTAGCCGGCTGGCTAAAACCGGCACTTTTACTGAAACGTTGATTAATGTGCACTGTCCCTGTAAAAATAAAAATAAACTCAAACTCTACACAGGTAGAGGCCTATCTGTCCATGTTGCCTTTTGCAAAGTGGGCACTGCTTTATGTGGCAACACCAACACTCACCTATATAGCCCATATGCCACTGGGTGAGAGAAGGTTTCATTGTTTTTGGGCAGCATTATATGAGGTGTTATTATGTGTTGTTAGCGATGAGCCTTGGTCAATTTAGCTCAGAATATGCCACCCTCTTCAATCTGTCACCTAATCCTGCCTAATGGGCAGGTCAGCCTGGAGAAAAGCATTGGCTGTAAGAAGTAAGAGAGCATAACATCTGGTTGTTTATAAATTACTTCTTATGACATTGCTTGCCAGAATTAACATTGTAATTAATATTTTTCCAGTCTGCGTTTCCCACTCCAGTCAGCAGATGGCGATATGAGTCTTTCAGGTGATGCTTCTTGCGTGACGTATAATCTAGTGGACGGGACGGGAGGTTTCTTCTGATTCAACCACGCGGTGGTCTGGTCGTTTGCTAGTAAACATAAAACCGAAACATTGAAGCTTTTTACACCAATCTTGTGTATATTACTTTTAGTTTTTTAAACATAATTATTTTTACCTATCTACTGGTTCATTTAAACGTAATTTGCTTGTTAAATTAGCGAATGTGTTACAATAATACTGCACTAGGCTAATCGACCGGAGCATAAACTCACTAATCTAGACGGAGGAAGAAACTCTGGTGAAAGGAGACGAAGAAGCTTGAAGAATGAAAAAAGTGGCTATCACATTGAAACTAGAGGATGGTGGTATTACAGTGAAAGAGGAATATGGGAAAGAGGTTGTCAAAGTGGAAAAAGAGGTAGAAGCTTTCAGAATCAAAAAGGAGGAAGATGCCGTAAAATTGAAAGAAGAGGAAGAAACTTTTGGAGTAAAAGAGGAGGAAGAGGAGACTGAAGTTCCGAATAACACCAGTGAGTACTGTCTCAAAACGGGCACAAACTATGCAGTTTTTGAACTAATGAAACTTAAAAAAAAAAAAACAATCTGCCACTGGTACATATATTTTGTGATGTGTTGAATTCTCCATGTGGTCTCAAGTATGACAATTGCGTACTTTTCCCACCACTATGATGCACATGTTAAAGGGCTGTTCCACGAAATGGCGGCCTTTTGCGTCCCCTCGATATTTTAAGTAGAAAGTATGCAACAATAATGAATTTAAAAGCCTGTTATATTAGATACGTGTAAAATATATAAATAATTTCAAATTACTTATATTAGGCAAACCAGATGGTGCCATTTTCTTGTTTTTAATTTTTTATTTACGGATAGCCAGGGAGACACTCCAACACTCAGGCAATCTATAATTGAAAGGTGTGTTTAGTGAATCTGCCAGATCTGAGGCAGTAATGATTACCAGGGATGTTCTCTTGATTCGTGTGTGTATTTGACCATTTTCCTGTCCTGCTAAGCCTTCAGAATGTAATGAGTATTTTTGAGTGTCAGGGAAAATGTATGGAGTAAAAAGTACATAATTTTCTTTAGGAGTGTAGTGAAGTCAAATTTGTCCAAAATATAAATAGTAAAGTACAGATTCCCCCGAAAAGCTACTTAAGTAGTACTTTAAAGTATTAAAGTATTTTTTACTTAAGTACTTTACACCACTGATCACAAATAATATTTTTAAAAAAACATAATTAAAGTGGCTAATGTAGGCCCCTTATAGACATATTCATGCCTCTTGTAAGACACTGTTATTGCAATAGAACATCATAAGTTGACCATCTGTTTGATGTTCTCGTTCACACAGGAGGGAGACCTGACTGTGGTGGATCCTCTGGGAAGCCTCAACAACATCCTGCTGACGAGGCAGAGAAGAGTCTCTCCAGATCAGAACACCAGATGGTACAGCTTGGTCTGGTCTAGCATACAGCTTGCTCTATCTGGGCTTAGTTTCAGTAAAGCACTTCAAGACAACAGTGGCATCAGCATCTATAATGATATTTGTCTGTGTCCCGTCTTTATGGTTACCAGGACAACGCTAGCCCTTCCTCCCTCCCGGAGTCGCCGTGTCGTGCCTCTCCCGGTAGCACCTTACTGCCGGGTATGAAGAGGTTGTCTGTGCTGCTGGTGGACTGCAGGAAAACAACGGGGCTGAGTGGAACTGTGAGAGGAGGAGAAGAAAAGAAAGGATCAGATTTGACTCATCAAAGTAAGTGCTGTAGTTTAGTTTGAACAAATACAATATATCTGCCCACTGGTTTCTGTTACCAGGACAACCAGCAGAGTTCTGTTAGTTGACATGAAGATAGACTGGTATCTTTTACCAGTAGGGCTGTCCCCGACTAATAATAATTGTTTGACTAAGTCACCTGTTCTTTCGACCAATCGATTGGTACAAATTTTAAAACGTGTATTTCTATATATACGCTACCGTTCAGAAGTTTGGGGTCACTTAGAAATGTCCTTGTTTTTGAAAGAGAGCACATTTTTTGTCGATTAAAATAACATCAAATTGATCAGAAATACAGTGTAGACATTGTTAATGTTGTAAATGATTATTGTAGCTGGAAATGGCAGATTTGTTATGGAAGATCTACACAGGCGTTCAGAGGCCCATTATCAGCAACCATCACTCCTGTGTTCCAATGGCACGTTGTGTTGCCTAATTAAAAAAAAAATGTATTTCACCTTTATTTAACCAGGTAGGCAAGTTGAGAACAAGTTCTCATTTACAACTGCGACCTGGCCAAGATAAAGCAAAGCAGTTCGACACATACAACAACAGAGTTACACATGGAGTGAAACAAACATACTGTCAATAATACAGTAGGGGGAAAAAACAAATCTACATACAATGTGTGCAAATGAGGTACGATAAGGAACGTAAGGCAATAAATAGGCAATGGTGGCAAAGTAATTACAATATAGCAATTAAACACTGGAATAGTAGATGAATGTGCGAGGTAAATACTGGGGTGCAAAGGAGCAAGATAAATAAATACAGTTGGGGATGAGGTAGTTGGTTGGGCTATTAACAGATGGGCTATGTACAGGTGCAGTGATCTGTGAGCTGCTCTGACAGCTTGTGCTTAAAGCTAGTGAGGGAGGTAAGTCTCTCCAGTTTCAGTGATTTTTGTAGTTCGTTCCAGTCATTGGCAGCAGAGAACTGGAAGGAAAGGCGGTCAAAGGAGGAATTGGCTTTGGGAGTGACCAGTGATATATACCTGCTGGAGCGTGTGCTACGAGGTGCTGCTATGGTGACCAGCGAGCTGAGATAAGGCGGGGCTTTACCTAGCAGGGACTTGTAGATGATCTGGAGCCAGTGGGTTTGGCGACGATTATGAAGCGAGGGCCAGCCAACGAGATGGTACAGGTCACAGTTGTGGGTAGTATATGGAGCTTTGGTGACAAAACGGATGGCACTGTGATAGACTGCATCCAATTTGTTGAGTAGAGTGTTGGAGGTATTTTGTAAATGACATTGCCGAAGTCGAGGATCAGTAGGATGGTCAGTTTTACGAGGGTATGTTTGGCAGCATGAGTGAAGGATGCTTTGTTGCGATATAGGAAGCCAATTCTAGATTTAATTTTGGATTGGAGATGTTTGATGTGAGTCTGGAAGGAGAGTTTACAGTCTAACCAGACACCTAGGTATTTGTAGTTGTCCACATAATCTAAGACAGAACCGTCCAGAGTAGTGATGCTGGACGTGCGGGCAGCGATCGGTTGAAGAGCATGCATTTAGTTTGACTAGCATTTAGAAGCTGTTGGAGGCCACGGAAGGAGTGTTGTATGGCGTTGAAGCTCGTTTGGAGGTTTGCTAACAGTGTCCATAGGAGGGCCAGATGTATACAGAATGGCGTCGTCTGCATAGAGGTGGATCAGAGAATCACCAGCAGCAAGAGGGCGACATCATTGATATATACAGAGAAGAGTCGACCTGAGAATTGAACCCCTATAGAGACTGCCAAAGGTCTGGACAACAGGCCCTCCGATTTGACACACTGAACTCTATCTGAGAAGTAGTTGGTGAACCAGGCGAGGCAGTCTGGAGGGTAGTTAACAGTGTCCAAAGAAGGGCTAATCAAGGTTTATCATTTTAAAAGGCTAATTGATCATTAGAAAACCCTTTTGCAATTGTTAGCACAGCTGAAAACTGTTATGGTGATTAAAGAAGCAAGGAAACTAGCCTTCTTTGACTAGTTGAGTATCTGGAGCATCAGCATTTGTGTGTTTGATTACAGGCTCAAAATGGCTAGCAACTTGCTAGCCATTCATTAAATAGTACCCGCAAAACACCAGTCTCAAGGTCAACAGTGAAGAGGCGACTCCGGCATGCTGGCCTTCTAAGCAGAGTTGCAAAGAAAAAGCCATATCTCAGACTGGCCAATAAAAATAAAATATTAAGATGGGCAAAAGAAGACACTGGACAGAGGAACTCTGCCTAGAAGGCCAGCATCCCGGAGTCGCCTCTTCACTGTTGACATTGAGACTGGTGTTTTGCGGGTACTATTTAATGAAGCTGCAAGTTGAGGACTTGTGAGGCGTTTGTTTCTCAAACTAGACACTAATGTACTTGTAATCTTGCTCAGTTGTGCACTGGGTCCTCCCACTCCTCTTTCTATTCTGGTTAGAGACAGTTTGCACTGTTCTGTGAAGGGAGTAGTACACAGCAATGTATGAGATATTCAGTTTCTTGGCAATTTCTCCCATGGAATAGCCATCATTTCTCAGAACAACAATAGACTGATGAGTTTCAGAAGAAAGTTCTTTGTTTCTGGCAATTTTGAGCCTGTAATCGAACCCACAAAAAGCTGATGCTCCAGATACTCAACTAGTCTAAAGAAGGCCAGTTTTATTGCTTCTTTAACCAGAACAACAGTTTTCAGCTGTGCTAACATAATTGCAAAAGGGTTTTCTAATGATCAATTATCCTTTTAAAATTATAAACTTGGAATAGCTAACACAGCGTGGCATTGAAACACAGGAGTGATGGTTGCTGATAATGGGCCTCTGTTCGCCTATGTAGATAATCCACAAATAATCAGCCGTTTCCAGCTACAATAGTAATTTACAACATTAACAATGTCTACACTGGATTTATGATCAATTTTATATTTTAATGGACCAAAAAAATGGCTTTTCTTTCAAAAAACAAGGACATTTCTAAGTGACCCTGAACTTTTGAACGGTAGTGTATGTCCTAACTATGTCGTAAACGGTGTTCTGCATGAATTCCGACTCTTTCAACTTGCAACAAAACAATTGTATGAAATCTAATTGGCTAAACGTTGTATAACATGGTCAAGTTCGGATTCTGTGCAATCCTCAGACACTGACACACACCTGAATTAGCCCATGAAGGGTCTAGGTCCAATGACCACCAATGGTTTAGAAACCTAGCTAATGAGCTGGGCTTTCCAGCAGTATGTGAACGCCATTTGTAGGACAAACAGCATTTCATGCTAGAGCTGTGTGCCACAGTTCTCTGGTGAAAGGAAACAGGACGCACTGTAGTTTACGTTTCGCAGCAGTTCGTTCTCTTCTACAAACTTCTCAAATCTGAAAAAGTTTAACATGGCTACTAAGAGTGGAAAAGCTAAATGGAATTCCAAGTATAAACATTTTGATGATATTATTGCAGAAATTGACCGGGAGAGAGAGACAGATGGAATGGATGAGGACTCTGTGAGTGACCACAGTTTGGATTCCATTGACCGGGAGAGTGACACAGATGGAATGGATGAGGACTCTGTGAGTGACCACAGTTTGGATTCCATTGACCGGGAGAGTGACACAGATGGAATGGATGAGGACTCTGTGAGTGACCACAGTTTTGATTCCATCGCGGAAGACATGTTTTTGGAAGGAAAAGATTCACTTTTAGATGAGTAAGTAAAATACATTTTTGCAAATGCAGTTGTTTAAATGGTTGCATATTCATTTGAGATATTTTTTATTGAATTATAGATAGATAGCAAGAGATATAGATAGATGTATAGAAATCAGATAAAAATATCAACAACAAATTATATATATATATATATATATATATATACACACACACACACACACACACACACAGTTAAAGTCGAAGTTTACATACACTTAGGTGTGAGTCATTAAAACTTGTTTTTCAACCACTCCACAAATGTCTTGTTAACAAACTATAGTGTTGGCAAGTGTTTTCCAACAATTGTTTACAGACAGATTATTTCACCTAAAATTCACTGCGTCAGAAGTTTACATACACTAAGTTGAATGTGCCTTTAAACAGCTTGGAAAATTCCTGAAAATGTCATGGCTTTAGAAGCTTCTTATAGGCTAATTTACATAATTTTAGTCAATTGGAGGTGTACCTGTGGATGTATTTCAAGGCCTACCTTCAACCCCAGTGCCTCTTTGCTTGACATCATGGGAAAATCAAAATAAATCAGCCAAGATCTCATAAAAACATATGTAGACCTCCACAAGTCTGGTTCATCCTTGGGAGCAATTTCCAAGCGCCTGAAGGTACCACGTTCATCTGTACAAACAATAGTAGGCAAGTATAAACACCATGGGACCACGCAGCCATCATACCGCTCAGAAAGGAGACGGGTTCTGTGGTCTAGAGGTTAATGTACTTGCAAATCAATCCCAGAACTACAGCAAAGGACCTTGTGAAGATGTTGGAGGAAACAAAAGTATCTATATCCACAATAAAACGAGTCCTATATCGACATAACCTGAAAGGCCGCTCCGCAAGGAAGAAGCCACTGCTCCAAAACCGCCATAAAAAAAGCCAGACTCCAGTTTGCAACTGCATATGTGGACAAAAGATTGTACTTTTTGGACAAAAAAAGTCCTCTGGTCTGATGAAACAAAAATAGATCTGTTTGGCCATAATGACCATTTATATTTAGAGGAAAAGGGGGAGGCCTGCAAGCTGAGAAACACCATCCCAACCGTGAAGCACGGGGGTGGCGTGGCAGCATCATGTTGTGGGGGTGCTTTGCTGCAGGAGGGACTGGTGCACTTCACAAAATAGATGGCATCATGAGGAAGGACAATTATGTGGATATATTGAAGCAACATCTCAAGACATCAGTCGGGAAATTAAAGGTTGGTCGCAAATGGGTCTTCCAAAATGGACAATGACCCCAAGCATACTTCCAAAGTTGTGGCAAAATGGCTTAAGGACAACAAAGTCAAGGTACTGGAGTGGTCATCACAAAGAACTCAATCCTATAGAAAATGTGTGGGCAGAACTGAAAAGGTGTGGGCAGAACTGAAAAGGTGTGGGCAAGCAAGGAGGCCTACAAACCTGACTCGGTTACACCAGCTCTGTCAGAAGGAATGGACCAGAATTCACCCAACTTATTGTGGGAAGCTTGTGGAAAGCTACCCAAAACGTATGACCCAAGTTAAACAATTTAAAGGCAAGTCTACCAAATACTAATTGAGTGTATGTAAACTTCTGACCCACTGGGAATGTGATGAAAGAAATAAAAGCTGAAATAAATTATTCTCTCTACTATTCTGACATTTCACATTCTTAAAATAAAGTGCTGATCCTAACTGAGCTAAGACAGGGAACTTTTACTCTGATTAAATGTCAGGAATTGTGAAAAATTGAGTTTAGATGTATTTGGCTTAGGTGTATGTAAACTTCCGACTTCAACTGTGTGTGTGTGTATATATATATATATATATATATATATATATATATATATATATATACACATACATACATACATGCATACATATACACATACACAAAGTACAAGTCAAAAGTTTGGACACCTACACATTCCAAGTTTATTTTTATTTTTTCTTAATTGTATTCTATGAAATAACACATGGAGCCATGCCTTGACGACAGCTTTGCACACTCTGCATTCTCTCAACCAGCTTTACCTGGAATGTTTTTCCAACAGTCTTGAAAGAGTTCCCACATATGCTGAGCACTTGTTGGCTGCTTTTCCTTCATCCCAAACCATCTCAATTGGGTTGAGGTGAGGTCGGGGGATTGTGGATGCCAGGTCATCTGATGCATCACTTTCCTTCTTGGTCAAATAGCCCTTACACAGCCTGGAGGTGTGTTGGGTCATTGTCCTGTAGAAAAACAAATGATAGTCCCACTAAGCTCAAACCAGATGGGATGGCGTATCGCTGCAGAATGCTTTGGTAGCCATGCTGGTTAAGTGTGCCTTGAATTCTAAATAAATCGCTGACAGTGTCACCAGCAAAGCACCATCACACCACCACCGCAATGCTTCGTGGTGGGAACCACACATGCAGAGATCATCCGTTCACATCTCACAAAGACACAGCGGTTGGAACCAAAAATCTCTCATTTGGGCTCATCAGACCAAAGGGCAGATTTCCATCGGTCTAATGTCCATTGCTTGTGTTTCTTGGACCGAGCAAATCTCTTCTTCTCATTGGTGTCCTTTTAGTAGTGGTTTCTTTGCAGCAATTCAACCATGAAGGCCTGATTCACACAGTTTCTTATGAACAGTTGATGTCGAGATGTGTCTGTTACTTGAATTCTGAAGCATTTATTTGTGCTGCAATTTATGAGGCTGGTAACTCCTAATGTACTTATCCTCTGCAGCAGAGATAACTAGGGGTCTTCCTTTCCTGGTCAGGGGGGGAACGGCTCATAGTTGTGGCCGGGGTATTTTATTTTTTATTTAAACTTTTATTTAACTAGGCAAGCAAGTTAAGAACAAATTCGTATTTACAATGACTGCCTAGGAACAGTGGGTTACCTGCCTTGTTCAGGAGCGGAACGACAGATTTTTACCTTGTCAGCTCTGGGACTCGATCCAACAACCTTTCGGTTACTGACCAAACGCTCTAACCACTATGCTACCTGCCGTCTCTACACTAACCACTAGGCTAGGTTCCATTCAAGGTTCCATTCACTCCATTCCATTGTTATATAAAATAGCCATTGGAGGCTGTTGAGGGGTGTGCGGCCCACAACAATAGCCGGAATGGAACAGCACCAAACAGACCATTTTGCTTGATACCATTCAAAGTCACCATTATTAGTCAGTTGTACACCCGAATGCCTTCAACCGAAATGTGTCTTCCGCATTTAACCCAACCCCTCTGAATCAGAGAGGTGCGGGGGGCTGCCTTAATCGACATCCACGTCTTTGGCGCCCGGGGAACAGTGGGTTAACTGCCTTGTTCAGGGGCAGAACGACAGATTTTTTTCCTTGTCAGCTCGGGGATTTGAACTTGCAACCCTCCGGTTACAAGTTCAACGCTCTAACCACTAGGTTACCTGCCGCCAGGCTACCTGCCGCCATTCCTCACCCACCCACCCCGGCCACCACTATGAGCCGTTCTCTCCTGACCAGCCTTATTTCCCATTGATAAACACACACGTCACCGTGGTGATTATGTTCCCTCTACTCTATATAATAGATACCTGTTTATTTTACGTGTTGATACAGGGCTCAGCTGTAAAAGTATTCTTACACATTTTCTTTTCTTCCACCGTGCCAGGTACTCCGATGAACAATGGGAACCCACACTGTCAAGGTCTCCATCCCCCACTGATTCAGACACTGAAGCTGGTTCATCCAGCCGGACCCCTGCTGTCTCCGGCTCCACACCTTCCCTCGCCCGGCCATCCAGAGGTGTGAAGAGGCCAGCCCAGAAGCGGAGAAGGGCCAGTGCACCAGCGGCAACTACCACCGAGGCAGAGGACCGTTGGCACACTGTGCTAGAGGATGACGTGGAGCCTCTTCCACCAACATTTCAACCTAAAAGGCAGCCTGGACCTCAGCTGGATGTGACTGGAAAGTACAGCCCCCTTCAACTTTTCCAGATGTTTTTCTCCTTGTCAGTTCTTGATTCGCTGGTGTCCAACACCAACAAGTATGGGGCTAAGGAACAAGCAGGCAAGAAAGAGGCATGGAAACCCATTTCCATCCAAGATCTGTACTGTTACATCTCACTGGTAATTTTCATGGG
This sequence comes from Brachymystax lenok tsinlingensis, assembly GCA_030435695.1. Taxonomy (NCBI): domain Eukaryota; kingdom Metazoa; phylum Chordata; class Actinopteri; order Salmoniformes; family Salmonidae; genus Brachymystax; species Brachymystax lenok. The sequence goes on from CM059812.1 coordinate 41,734,672, forward strand.
GCTTGTGAAGTTGAAAAACCTGAGTGACTACTGGAAAATGTCACCTCTTTACCAACTGCCTTTCCCCACCGCTGTCATGTCTTGTAAAAGGTTTCTGACTATCTCGCAGGCGCTTCATATCAGTGACCCACAAGTTGACCACGACAATGACAAGAAGAGAGGCACAGCAAGCTTTGATAAGCTCTGCAAAATAAAACCTCTCTACTCCAGCATGGTTGAGGCCTGCAAGACCCATTTTCAGCCCAACCAGAACCTGTCCATAGATGAGAGGATGGAAGCCTCAAAGGATAGAAATGGCCTCCAACAATATATGAGTAACAAGCAAACAAAATGTGGGTACAAACTGTTTGTTTTGTCCGATTCTGTGTGTGCCTACACTTGGAATTTGTTTGTTTACGAGAGGGAATCCATCTCAGCCACCGGTAAGGGACTTAGTTATGATTCCGTTATGGAGTTATTGGATTTTCAACTGCTGGGGACGGGCTACAAACTGTTTGTGGACAACTTCTTCACAAGCCCTACCCTGTTTACAGACCTGAGGAAGCTGGATGTGTGGGCTTGTGGCACCATTCGTACCAACAAAGTGGGTTTTCCCAAAACAAAAGTAAACGACATGCCTAAGAGGGCTGATAGGGGTACCATGCGATGGATTCGTAAAGATGACCTGCTCTTTGTAAAGTGGATGGATACCAGACAGGTGGTCATGTGCTCCAGTATCCACAAATCCTTCAGTGGCGATCACGTCGTCAGACGTGTGAAGGACGCCAATGGGGCACGGACCCCTAAAAATGTCCCCATTCCTGCTGCTGTAAAGGATTACAACAAGAGCATGGGAGGTGTGGATCTGTCAGACACTCTGATAGACTGCAATGTTTTCCACAAGACAGTGAAATGGTACAGGACATTGTTCTATCACTTCATCGACATTGCTGTGGTGAATGCATTCATCCTGCATGAGGAAATGGCTAAGAGCTGTGGACAGACCCCCATGACACAGCTAGCCTTCAGACATCTGCTCATCCAGGAGCTTGCTGGCTGCGGCACAAAGTCCACTGCAGCACCTTCTGTCCCCTCTACCTCTGTCCCTTCTACTCCTGCCACCACTGGTGTTCACTTGGCCAAATTCATAACTGCAGGCATGAATGTGGCTCAGGGCAAAAAGGGCACAGCATGGAGGCGTCGTTGTGTTCTTTGTCGCATGAAGTCTCCCATCACCTGCCCCACTTGTTCTGTTACCCTCTGTTTCACAGCAGAAAGAGACTGCTATGGGATTTGGCATAAGCAGCACAATATTGTGTAGAGGACTGAGGGTCTTCCGAATACTGTCATTCTAAAGTGTGTAAATAGTTACCCTTGTTATTTTTTATTTTGACACATTTTTAAATTTTCATTTTATTACATTTTTATAAATATTTTTTGGGGGTGTGTTAGAATAGCATTTTTGTATGTTGTGTGTGTATTTAGTTATTTGCTTCAAAATGTATCACTTTTCCAATTTGGCCACTTGGGTACATTTGGGCAACTTGTGTGGGACACCTGGGTGACTTCATGCTAAATGTCATGTAGCTTCCTAAAGTCATCAGTCTGAAACTACGGTTGCCCTCTTGTGTTCCCCATCTAAATGATCCCCAGCATCCTATCTGAATGTTTAGTGTAACTTCCTGAAGTTATCAGTCTGAAACTACGGTTGCCCTCTTGTGTTCCCCATCTAAATGATCCCCAGCATCCTATCTGAATGTTTAGTGTAGCTTCCTGAAGTTATCAGTCTGAAACTACGGTTGCCCTCTTGTGTTCCCCATCTAAATGATCCCCAGCATCCTATCTGAATGTTTAGTGTAACTTCCTGAAGTTATCAGTCTGAAACTACGGTTGCCCTCTTGTGTTCCCCATCTAAATGATCCCCAGCATCCTATCTGAATGTTTAGTGTAACTTCCTGAAGTTATCAGTCTGAAACTACGGTTGCCCTCTTGTGTTCCCCATCTAAATGATCCCCAGCATCCTATCTGAATGTTTGGCTTTTCTTGTTCATGTCAAAGATGATGCAACAACAATAAACAACAGAAAACGTTTTTTTTTTTTGTATTTTCTTCTACCAGATCTATTGTGTTCTATTCTCCTACATTCAATTCACATTTCCACAAACTTCAGTGTTTTCCTTTCAAATCATACCAAGAATATGCATTTCCTTGCTTCTGGGCCAGAGCTACAGGCAGTTAGAGTAGGGTATGTCGTTCAGGTGGAAATTGAAAAGTAGGGGGCCTAGCCCTATGAGGTTAAGACATTTTAAATACTCTACTGACAAAAAAAAAGCTGTTACACTTATTATTCTATGTTTGTCCCTTAAGGTCCTTGTGTAATGTGATATTGTACCTCTGAGCCCTTTTGTCCTTTGTATATTATTGATATATACTTGTGTTCCCACATGTACTTTCTGTATTCATTTGTTAATTAAATTGAGAATAATCTGCTGACGGGGCCTCAGGATGGCGGCATGAGAGGGTGAACCATTTCTAGCTGAGGGTTTTTTGGGGTTTTCTCACTAAGTTTATAGTTTTAGGCTGCAGTTGCAATTTGTTTTTTTCACAAAAAAAAAAGATTTCTAACCATACAATGTAGCTATTGTGAATAATTTTGTAATCAAACCATTGAAATATATTTTTGAAGATTTCCAACGAACAAGCTAACGTTAGCTATCGAAAAGTGTTTAGTTAAGTTAGCGAATGTGTTAATAGCTAGTAGCATGGAATCAGGACATGACCAAACTGTTGCTGAGATAATGGATGTTGAAACTTCCATGGAGAAAAGAGGCATTGCTGAAACTCACTCATATGCTTGCAGTGTAAAAAAACGGGTGTGGATGTGATTCATACCCGAATACCCCAACCAAGGAGCAACTCCCCAAGCAGCTGAGAAGTGAACCATCACTGAGCCAGCTACAGGACAACATCGCCCGCATCCTCACGGCTAAAATCAAAGAGCGCAGAAGACATCATGGACTTGGTGAAAAATAACACTATCAGTATCGTTAACCTGAAGAAAGCGATTGATTTCAATGCTGAGGAAGTAAGAACTCTGAAGCAGCAGAACGCAATATTGAAAATTCAGGTTGCAAAACAGGAGAAGAAACTCACTGAAATGGAGTCAAAAGTAGAGGAGAATGACCGGTATGGTCGGAGATGGAATCTTCGAATGTATGGAAAATCTGCAGGGCAATAGTCCCGGAGGAGGAGCGGAATGTTGTTGCAGGTTCTCTGGATGTAGTGCACCGCCTGGGTAGGCTGAGAGATGGGGGAAACAACCAGACACCACGACCAGTGATCATGAGATTCATCTCCAGGACAGCGAGGGATATGACGTGGAAAAAGTGCATACTCTGCGGGAGCCGAGCGTTTGTTAATGGAAGGGAAATTCACTCTGAAGCCTAGCTTGTTGATTGCTGGATGTATCAAGTGAGTTTTGCAGGACTGAGTTTTATTTGCTTCTGATTAAACTTTACATTTCTTGAGGAAAGAGCATTATTTGAGCCAAGCTTTTTATATATATATATATATATATATATTTTTTTATGGCTGGGAAATTCGCACTGACACTTAATGTTAGCTTGATGGCTATTCGTTTTACCAATCTATGGCACAATGTTATTTTCAATTGTATGTAAAAAAAATTATATATATATAATTTAGGTCAACCACTTGCAAAGGACTGTTTTTATTTGCAACTAGTAAGAACTTTCCTTTTTGTTTGAACCCACTTCAAGTGAACGTATACAAGTTTAATATTATTCATATAGTCACGGTGATGGTACATGTCCATTTCTGTTTTTTCTATTAATGCCAGGGGGAATCTGTAATATTTTGAAAAGGAAATCTTTATTTTTGTATTGTAATGGTAAGAGTGCCGACTTAATTTCATTCAAGAAACTCAAGCCTGTTCCACAGATACTGCGTTTTGAAAGTGTCAATGGGGGAATGTTATTTGGTTTTCAGTTGGTACTAATCGGTCAGCAGGTGTCGCTGTTTTAAAAGGCAACTTTAAGGGTCCTATATTGGGTCATGAACCAGATAATACAGGGACATGGATTATACTATTGGTAGATGTCAACCACGTTCAATTCATTGTTGTAAATACTTATGCTTCCAGTAACAAGTCAAGTAACTGTATTTTATTTAGAGACATTGAGAGGAAAATAAGTAAAGTTCTGTCTAAATGTCCATTGGCCAAAGTATTATGGGCTGGAGATTTTAATACAGTATTACATGATAATCTAGATCGATGACCTCCTAAGGACAGCAATTCTGTTTGTGACATAAGGAATATACGTGTTCTAGATATTTGGAGACATAAGAACCCAGATGAGATTATGTTTACATGGAGTACCAAAGATGTATCTACACAATCCCGTGTTGATTTCTGGCTGATATCTGAAGATATGGCTGACAAGGTTGATAGTCTCGATTGAACCATCGATTTTAACAGACCACAAAGGGATCTCAATAAAGATAAATATGCATGGTTTGTCAACAACAAAAAAGTGAATTAAAGGTTACTGGAAAATGAAGACTTTACTAGAGAATTAAGTATTTAAGAAGGAAGTAGCAGGAATTATTTATAAATACTGGAATTGTGCCTGTGTTATGAATACTTTGGAAGTTACTGGGAGCTAATTAAATTTGATATAAGGCTTTAGGCCATGTCAACGGGGAAAGAAATTGCTCGTGCCAAGAGAGAGAAAGAATATGACATCATAAAGGGAATAATGGATTATCCTAAAAATACTGAACTAACTAATCAGGAGTTACTGGAGCTATCATCATTGCAAACGCAGTTAGACTGTATCTATGAGGAAAAGGCCCCGGGGAGCGTTTGTAAGATCAATACGAAAATGGATGGAAGAGGGAGAGAAAAAATACAAAATATTTCTTTCATTTAGAAAAAAGGGCAGGCGAAAAGACTTCCATATGTAAATTAATGATTAATAATACTCCCAATGAAAATCCAAAAGAAATCTCTCAGCATGTTTCCCAGTTTTATCAGAGTCTGTTTACATCAGCCCAGTCAACTTCCAATATGGATCTTTTCTTAGACAATGTAGCAAACATTGCTAAGATAGATAATGATTTCAGGGATTTTTGTGATGATGAGCTATCTGAAATTGATATAAAAGACTGTATTAAAAGCCTGAAGGACAATAGGTCCCCTGGAAATGACGGTTTAATAAGCGAGTTTTATAAAGCATTCAATGATAAATTGATTCCTTTCATTCTTGCAATGTTCCAAGAACCAATAGAAAATGGGAGTTACAGGCTTCCTTAAAGCAAGGTGTAATTACTCTGATTACCAGACGTAATAAGGATCGTCTTTATATAGACAACTGGAGGCCCATTAGCCTGTTGAATAATGATGGGAAATGATTTACCCTTGTATTTGCTAAGAGGTTGAAACAAGGCTTGCATCATATAATTGATGAAGAACAATCGGGTTTTATGCACGGTCGACACATTAGTAATAACATCAGGTTGATCTTTAGATATGATTGACTATAATGACCTCATCCTTGATGATAGTTTTATTATGTTTGTTGATTTTTTTATAAAGCTTTTGACACTGTAGAACATGACTTTATGTTCAAACTGATATGTTTTTTGGGGTTTGATGATATGCAATGGGGGAAAGCATGGAAAATTGCTAACAAATATTGAATCAGTAACAAGGTAAAGGAAGTTTCATTTAAAATGTTACATAGAATTTATCCTGTGAAACATGTTTTGGAAAGATTCAAGCTGAATAGTGACTTTAAACGTGATTTCTGCGGAATGGAGAAGGAAATCATTTTGCATTAGTTTTTGCCTGTATTTATAGTAGAATGTTTTGAATTGACATACAGAATTTTGTTACAAGAAAAATAGGACCGGTTGTACTATTTAATGGTTTATTTCAGAAATTCTGACATTGATAAAGATGTAGTATATTTAATTCAACTGCTAATAATATTAGGTACATTTCATATTCACAAATTCAAATGGTCTAATTCAAAACCTAACTTTTTTCACTTTATAAATGAATTTAAAAAATATGGCACTACTTTAACTAAAATGAAAAACAAAAAGGCAATTAAAACTTGTTGTATTATTAATGAATATGATTTGTTTGTTTAGGATTCCTGGCAATGTAAGTAGTTTGTATGTATGCTTGTTTGCATGTGACTATTCCTCTTTTGTTTGTTTGTATTTGTTAATACATTTTTTTTTAATTATTATGATAAAATTAAAGATTCATCTGCTGTCTAGTTTGGGTGACGCAGTTTGGGAAAATGTTAATTACATTGCTTATTCTTGCTAACAACTTAATAAAAAGTATTTTCAAAATAACCAGATCTGTGTTTGCTGCCCCACAGGAGGCATTTTGCCATGCTGTCATTGTAAATAAGAATTTGTTCCCCGAGGCTGCTGTTCATGCTGGGAATGTTGATTGGCATAACAGGACGTTATGCTATCTTATATCTTCATTCCTACAGCCTTCGGAGTCTCTTCACTGTCTGGTCTTCAGCCTCATGTTCACACTCAGCTGGTCAGGTGCCTTAACAGGAAAATGATATGACATCACACAGGGAGAAAGAGATGGCAGGAGCAGTGGTGCCCTGTATGTCCAAGGTTTCTCTGGGCCAGATTACTGGAAAAGCACTTTGTGACCACTGCTGAGGTAAAAAAAGAGAATACAAATTTGCTCGATTGGTTGTATAAATAGAAGTCCTATTACCAGTCATAGGAAGTAGCAGTGAAGTCCTAATACCAGTCAGATAGGAAGTAGCAGTGAAGTCCTATTACCAGTCAGATAGGAAGTAGCAGTGAAGTCCTAATACCAGTCAGATAGGAAGTAGCAGTGAAGTCCTAATACCAGTCAGATAGGAAGTAGCAGTGAAGTCCTATTACCAGTCAGGTAGGAAGTAGCAGTGAAGTCCTATTACCAGTCAGATAGGAAGTAGCAGTGAAGTCCTATTACCAGTCAGATAGGAAGCAGCAGTGAAGTCCTATTACCAGCCAGGTATGAAGTAGCAGTGTCAACACTGCCAAGTGGCTGGGATGTCCTCCACTGAGTCCACAGTCCTCTCCACCATAAACACCATCTGTTGTCTGCACACCTCTGACCACAGATCAAATCAAATTAAATGTTGTTGGTCGCATACACATTTTTCTCTGATGTTATCACGGGTGTAGCGAAACAGTACAGTAATATCTAATAAAACAATACATGAAAATCCCCACAATTTATTTTAAGGATGAATAAGTATTGAGAAATAGAAGACCGAGCAATGTCAGAGTCCGGAATATAATTATATACAGTTTGTTTACAATGTATATGATGGTTTGATGACGGGGTTGAACCCTGTGATCAAAACGATAATTGCGGTGGTAGTAGATTTAATTCAAGACGATGTTTTGAGAGTGGAATATGACTCCACGCACCTCGCAGACGTGCGAGGGGTTAAAGTGGGTATGGAGCCTGCTGTATTCGGAGAAAACGCTGCCAGGCAGGCGTTTGCATCTTTTTTCAAAAGATCAACTACTCGTTTTGAGGTTAGCAAGAATGGAACTTTTACCTAGCGCTGTATAGTCGCTGTTAGATCGATAGGGGGTACATAGAGATTACAGTTTCTATGTGAAGGAAGACGTATGAGAGAACGTTTTAGTAAAGGCCAGGGATTAAATATTGCGGGATTCCTTACGATGAGAAATTGGCAAAATTTGCCACAGGAAAACGTATTTTGTGTTGAAGATTCTAGGCGAAATGCCAGGGGAATGGATTCTAACGGTAACACATTTAAATGACATGGCCAAACACTCCTTGCAAATGCAGAAGGTCTTAGGGTTTGTCTAAATCAGTAGACATTTTATGTGGTTTTATTTTTTTTAAATACATTTACGTTTGATGTCTTATTCTGGAATGGGATTCTAGAATGGACGAAAGGGTGGAGGGGTCACGAGGAATTAGCATTGGGGTTACCAAACCAAAAATGTACTTTAATTTTTTTGTTATGTGGTATGATGGTGACAGAGAGGAGGATGAAATGTTTTGAAGAGGTACTTAAATGGTGTCGAAAGCTCGGAATATTAAAAATTCCTAATGAAGAATGATTCATTATGGGGTTTCATTTTAAAATTAATGAGAAACACCATTCACTATCCAAATTGTACCATTACTTTAGGAGATCATTATTTTTTTCCGTAGGGAGTAATAAAGAGTTGTAATTATAAATTGATTAGTTTTTCGAATTGGTTTATTTTTTTTATTTAAAATATTTGTTTTTAATCACGTGTTTAAAGGGAACAAAATAAACAGTTCCCTGAGGTCCTGGTTTTTGGGGTACATATACAGTGGTACTGTGTTCAGGCTGCATATAGGAAGGTAAATATATGTTAATAAGGGTATGACAGTAACTTCAAATGGACTGTGATATATGTATTGCTAATTTCATGTCGTGTTTTTGTTCTGATATACATTTCACCACATTGGGATCATGGTGTGGGAATTCTGTGACGGGTTAGGGGTGCTATCTTCATGATCTGGTAACTTTTCCTAGAGGACGCCAGTAGAATAAGGGGGGATGGACTCATTTAGAAAATGTTTTTTTTTTAGCAGTAACATTATGTTATGCTTTTTGACATTTGTCCTAGAGATGTTATTAAGACAAGGTTAATGTCATAATTCATCATATAGTCAATGTTTGTCTAGTTTCCTGAAATGTAATGAACTTAACTGTTGTTATGATCTGTGGGTTTTGGAGGTTATCATGGAAGGTGACGTCAGATCGTGTTTTAATGCATAGCAGAAATAGTTTGACCATAGACAGTGTGTGTAAACCTCAAAACCCTCCCTAACCGGCTGAAGAAAGAGCGATAAAGGCGTGCAATGAGAGAGACAGTGAGTTACCACTCCTATCTGAGTCCGAGCCATAAACCAGGGCCGTAGTGCTGAGAGCCGTGTGGAGTGAGCGTGGAGAGAGAGAACAAGCTCAGGTGAGAGACTCGTGTACGAGGGAGAAACGGAAGTATCTACTTGGATATTAAAATCGGGACATTATCAAGGGCCATGAAATGTGACAGGCAAAAGTTACATGTGCCGTTGGGAAAATGAACTGTAAACGATATCTGAAGAAGACACGATAGAAAGTGCAGGGTGAAGGGGGGTGGTATACGCCCTGCTAACTATTTAAACTAAAATGCATTTAGATACTGATCTTTCTTCCCCAGGCCACTCATGACAGGAAACCAGGGACAAAGGGCGGCTGTAATGAGAAGAGTTATGACCGGCAATAAAAGGTTGTTTATAAACGTATGTTCTAACAGGGATGATCCGTGCTAAGTTGATAAAACTGGAATTTGAGCCTTAGTCTCAAAATAAGCACTGAGGTCAGTCATTCTAAATTCGGTTTGGATAATTTATGAAATGTTTTCGTATGTGATTGGGATACAGCGAGAGAGAATTGCTAAAGCACGACGATGGGCGGATGCGCTGCTAACATTTATTTGGCCGAGAGTCTCCAGAAACGTATCTCTAAGTGTCATCGTGAGGGGAGGTAGTTTGTGTGGGAGAGACTTCCCTGGATGATAGCGTAGGACAACCATGAAAGTTATTTTTGTTTTACCTTGTATTCAGAGTGTTTATATTACATCGCATCAATGAGTGGTGCTAAGTTATTAAACATGTACTTTGTTTCTCTTTTCTTTTCAAGTCAATATGTTTTTTAGGTTTCGTGGAACATGAGGGTGTTCATCCTTCCAGAGGAGGGAATGATGTACAGTGACTAACTGATTTGAGAATGTGTTAGTATGTTTGTAAATGTAGAAAATACATTAGGAGTATAGTGCTACAGGAGATAACTCATAGAGGAAAGAGAGCAGCTAGCTAACTGTACACAATATGGGGATTTAACTGAACATTACACATACCCAGATCATGGTGAAAGTAGAAGAGATAGATAGTGGTGGCATTTCAGACACTATGGTACAATTTCAGGACACACACTTGCATATCAGGTGACGTGCCTATCAGGTGAAATGGAGGAGATGGGGAACAAAGTGAAAATGACATGACTTGGGAACACCTCTCGGAACCTGGGGCCTAAAGGGGAAGACTGGGTGAAAGCATGAGGAAGCTTTTTAGAGCTCTCATTTTTGTGGAACCCAGCAGGAAAGTATCCTGGAGGCATAGAGTCAGGTGAAGAGAGAGTGGGAATTGTTATGGTTTCAGACTTTGGTTTTCATTCATATATAAATATGCATAGCTTATCACATTGTTAATACTGTTATGTTTTATGTTTTTCTGTTGCTTTCCAAGTCTTGTGCTATTAATCTCTTAGGAACCAGAAGGGGGAAGTGGAGAAACCAAAGCCGCTCCACCTGACATATAACAAGACCGCAGATTCAGCTGGAATGGCATGTTGTACTGTGATGATCGATGGGAATAACATTGTGTGATCATAGTACAGAGGCCATACGTCTCTTACATGTGTAAACCTCGCGGTGAATGTTGTTTATTGTTTGTTCCATTTGTTTGTTTGTTTAATTCATGTTTTATTATCATTGTTTATACATTTATTAGTCATTTCCAAGTTTATATGAATTGAACATTAGGATGCTATTGTTCAAGAGGAGTGACTGTTTTGAACAGTGAGATATTAAATAAACGATTAGAGAAGAAGCATCAGAATCAAAGGAGCAAGTTAAGGGTTCTCTGTAGAAAGCCAGAAGGCTTTGGAATGTGTTTGATGGAGGATAGCAGAGCGAAGTGCTGATACAGGAAAGACAAATGGACATCTGTGGATTAGGTGAAGCAGGGGTTGAGGTCAGATCCCCTGAAGGGAGTAATAAGGGTTTAGTATCCTGTTACCCTCTTCCTGTAGAACCAGAAGATGGAAGGATGGGAGAGAAAGAGGAGGGTCTTCAGGGGGATATATATACCTGTGATGGGACAAATGTTGGGTTGTCTGAATTACAGCTGTACAGAACCTTTTGTAAGAATTAAACTTGGTTAAAGCTTCTCTAGTGTCCGTGAGTCATTTACTCTGAAAAATAAGAACCTAGCAGTATAGACATTATAGAAAAGGTGTGTACAGCAGTAGTTATATAGGATGAGCCTGGACTAGAATACAGGGTGGAGTACTGGGTGGTAGACGGCTAGTAACAGTGACTAAAGTTCAGGGTAGGGTACTGGGCGGAGGCCGGCTAGTGGTGACGGGAAGCTCAGGTAAACAGTGGCTGTAGTACACTGCTGCCACCACCATGCCTGGAGGGCATTTTTACTTTGTTGATAGCTAGCTGCTTTGTGGACAAAGACGTAGCAGCTAGCTAGCTGGTGTGTGGACAAAGACGTAGCAGGTGTGGACAGAAGACGTAGCAGCTAGCTAGCTGCTGTGTGGACAAAGACGTAGCAGCTAGCTAACTGACTACTGATCAACCTATTGTGTGTATTGAACATTCATATTGGACAGCCTTACCTATAAAGTAGCACCACCACCCATCAGCTCATTCATTCTCTTATTGATGTCAAATGGAAACAATGGAGCAAATGTATCACATGTAAATATCACTTGATTATCAGAGGGGTGTATTATGACGTCAGATAGAACTACTCAGACATTCCAAATATCACTTGATTATCAGAGGGGTGTATTATGACATCATATAGAACTACTCAGACATTCCAAATATCACTTGATTATCAGAGGGGTGTATTATGACGTCAGATAGAACTACTCAGACATTCCAAATATCACTTGATTATCAGAGGGGTGTATTATGACGTCAGATAGAACTACTCAGACATTCCAAATATCACTTGATTATCAGAGGGCTGTATTATGACGTCAGATAGAACTACTCAGACATTCCAAATATCACTTGATTATCAGAGGGGTGTATTATGATGTCAGATAGAACTACTCAGACATTCCAAATCAGGCTTCATCCATATAATGAAGGTGGATATTGATCCAACCATTTCAAAAGTAATGACCGGGCTGATGGAAACAGAATATGCCTGTACACTTTTATAAACGCAGACAGACAATTTGTTAGTTCGTTTGACATGGTGGGGTCTTTTTGTGTCATTAAAAATCTATGAGCGAGAAATGGCGGTGGAAACTACTTTATGCGCAAATATTAATATAATAACCATCATATCTTAGTTAACTTGGAGTCACGTGATGATATGTTGTGTGATCCTCCCACTATGACTTGGGAACCCATGCAGTTTATTAGGCTACAGATGAAATAAGTTATGAACTTCACAGGGTGGTGAAAGTGATGAGCTTGAGGCTCCTTTCCAATACATTTTGATGGTCTTATTCTGGTGACATGATGATTGATGCTTATTTGATAAATAAAATAATATGGCTCTTATCCATAAGAATTTCATCATGTAGGTAGCCTACCCGCACTGTATCTGTGAGATGTTGGCTACAGTGCACGGGACAAGAGCACGTTTTCTATTTCACGCAACATTTTTTAAAACCATCAGTAGATTTGAAAATGCGATGGAAACTAATTTAACTTGTCTTTTTCATTCGGTACATGGGAATTTAACAGCAAACGTTATTTTTGTGCACTACGTCATCACGCAAAGCCTTTTATCCGCAAAGTCTGTTTAATAGAAACATTTCTGGTGGAAAAACACGTATATTGTTTTATGCAGATTATTCACATGAAAATCTGTGGCAAATTGCACAGAAACTTAGCTACTATATTGATCCAACACCTGCCGCGTATTCAAACCAGCCCACTGGGCACAGACGTCAGTTCAACATCTAGTTTCTATTTCTTTGAGTCGTCAATTAAAGTGAATTCAACATGAAATCTACACAAAATGTCACCTGTCATTGGATTTAGGTTGCCAGTTCGGTGAAGAAAAAAAAAACTGATGTTCATGGCTTTTTACAAATCCAATCAGTTTTCCACATTAATCAAACATCATCACATGGATTTGTTTTGTTGAAATGACGTGGAAACAACGTTTATTCAACCAGTGGGAGGCTTGTAAATGCCCCCAGGAAAGTCAAACAAAGAACTCTTCATTGAGACAATAATAAACAGCAATCCGTGGATGAGTTGTGGTGGATATTATAAAATAAGGATCTGAGTCAAACCAAGATTCTTTATTTCTGAGCTCAGAGAGAATACCAGAGTTACACAGAGCAGAGTAGACGGGTGATGGGCACATATCTTTATAGTTTCCTGTTCCTGGGTGGGACTTTATTCATACAAGGGCACAGGTGCAAGATAGTTTGCAACACAGGATGATACTCCCAAGAACAGGAAATTATAATAGGACAGTTTCACAAGGTTAGTCACATACTCAGTTATGTGGACACATACGATTAACATTTTCCATTACAGAGTCTGAATATTTTCATTTCATTAAATCATCAGTGGGCCAACAATGCAAATGTAAACAATGGAGCAAATGCATCACATCCAAATATCACTTGATTATCTGTAGTGCTGGAGGAATGACACACCCAGATAAACACAAACAGTCAGAGTTTAAAAAAGGACCATTTAAACACATGGAACCTGATCTACTCTATATTCAAACGGACATACTCCACATTCAATTAATGTTTTCTAATAAAAACATACAAATATATGTTTGAGTAAACAAGTAAACATATTCTCAGTCTCTGATGAATTTTAAGTCAATGTAAAATATAAACTTACACACTAGAAGTAATTATTTTTATTTTTTTAAATGATGTCACCTTTATTTAACCAGGTAGGTCAGTTGAGAACAAGTTCTCATTTACAACTGCGACCTGGCCAAGATAAAGCAAAGCAGTGTGATAGAAACAACAACACAGAGTTACTAATGGAATAAACAAGTGTACAGTCAAATAACACAATATAAAAAAATTAAGTCTATATACAGATGGGTGCAAATGGCGTGAGGAGGTAAGGCAATAAATAGGCCATAGTAGCGAAGTAATTAACAATTTAGCAAATTAACACTGGAGTGATAGATGAGCAGACGATGTGCAAGTAGAAATGGTGTGCAAAAGAGCAGAAAAAGTAAAAAACAATATGGGGCTGAGGTAGATAAATTGGGGGGGGGCTATTTACAGATGGGCTATTAAGTCAATGTGATGTTAAATATCAATATTCACACTAGGAGAAGTAATTATTCTCTCCTGTGTGGATTCTCACGTGACTTTTAAGTGACTGTGATGAGTAATATGTCTTCCCACATTCTGAGCATTTGTAAGGCTTCTCTCCTGTGTGCAGTCTCATGTGTTCTTTCAGACTTCCTAAATGGGCAAAACGCTTTCCACACAAGGAGCAGTGGTAAGGCTTATCCACAGAGTATTCTCTCGTGTTGTTTCAAGGCCCCTAACAGGTAAAAACACTTGCCACAATGGGAGCAGTGGTAAACCTTCTCCTCTGTGTGTATTCTCTAATGTTTTTTCAAGTAGCTTTTCTGTTTAAAACTTTTCCCACACTAAGCGCAGCGGTAAGGCTTCACCCCTGTGTTTATTCTCATGTGTTTTCAGGTTACATAAGTGGGCAAAACTCGTTCCACACTGGGAGCAGTGGTAAGGCTTCTCCCCGGTGTGTATTCTTTTATGTTTTTTCAGGTTACATAAGTGGGCAAAACTCTTTCCACACTGGGAGCAGTGGTAGGGCTTCTCCCCTGTGTGTATCCTCTCATGTTGGTTCAGGTGTCCTTTCTGGTAAAAACTCTTTCCACACTTGGAGCAGTGGTAATGCTTCTTCCCTGTGTGTATTCTCTCGTGTTGGTTCAGGTGTCCTTTCTGGTTAAAACTCTTACCACACTGGGAGCAGTGGTAAGGCTTCTCCCCTGTGTGGATTCTCTTATGTTTTTTCAGGTCCCCTAAATGGTTAAAACTCTTTCCACACTGGGAGCAGTGGTAAGGCTTCTCCCCTGTGTGTATTCTCTTGTGTTTTTTCAGGTTCCCTAAATGGTTAAAATTCTTTCCACACTGGGAGCAGTGGTGAGGCTTGTCCCCTGTGTGTATTCTCTCATGTTGTTTTAGGGCCACTAACAGGTTAAAACACTTGCCACACAGGGAGCAGTGGTAAGGCTTCTCCACAGAGTGTATTCTCTCATGTCGTTTCAAGGCCCCTAACAGGTAAAAAGACTTGCCACACTGGGAGCAGTGGTAAGGCTTCTCCCCTGTGTGTATTCTCTCATGTCGTTTCAGGTCACCTAACTGGTTAAAACACTTTCCACACTGGGAGCAGTGGTAAGGCTTCTCCCCTGTGTGTATTCTCTCATGTTTTTTCAGGTCCCCTAAATGGTTAAAACTCTTTCCACACTGGGAGCAGTGGTAAGGCTTCTCCCCTGTGTGTATTCTCTCGTGTCTTTTCAGGTCCCCTAACTGGTTAAAACTCTTTCCACACTGGGAGCAGTGGTAAGGCTTCTCCCCTGTGTGTATTCTCTCATGTGTTTTCAGGTAGCTTTTCTGGTTAAAACTCTTCCCACACTGGGAGCAGTGGTGTCGTCTTGCTGGTTTGGATGTCCCTGGCTCTGGTTCCTCTGAGTCTGATCTTTCTCCTGCCAAAGACAGTGTTTATTTTAAATAAAGACCCAAATGAAACCTCCACATGATTAAACGGCCTTTCTACGAGGGTAAATCCTAATCAGATCCCTCAATAACCTGAAGCCAGTTTGAACAATCTTGGTGTGATTTTAAAACAAATGTTGTAGAGCTTCCTGGTAATTACTGATAATATGTTTACATTACTTATTTTATTAATTCTGTTTTAAAAGTCAGAACAAAACACTAAACAGTTCTAGGACAATCAAGACACAGACGTCGCTGGATTCCTATTGAGCAGGTGGTTCTAAATATATAACCTTCATAGCTGTATGATACAGAATGTGACCTACACACTTCCTTAAACATAAAATAAGTAAATAATTAATTAAGTGGAAGTCCAAAACTTGTTTTTATGTCGAAGACACAAAGCACATCAGTAACATCTCACCGTTGTCGAAATGGTTCGACACGCTGTTTAAATGGCCCAATTTCTTATTTAGTCGTTCACAGATTTTCAACATTTTGACTATTGTTGATGTCATATTTTGGGTTAAAAAAAAAATAAGGTGAAATATTTTGGGTAGATGTTCCTAAAACTGATAGTAACTACAATAAACAAATATAAACGGAACATGTAAAGTGTTAGTGATCATTTATTCTTTGCCAAGATAATCCATCCACCTGACAGGTTTGGCATATCAAGAAGCTGATTGAACAGCTTGATTATTACACAGGTGCACCTTGTAAGAGGCCACTCTAAAATGTGCAGTTTTGTCACACAACAATGCCACATAAGTCTCAGAGGGAGCGGGCAATTGGCATGCTGACTGCAGGAATGTCCACTGGAGCTGTTGCCAGGGAATTTAATGTACAGTACCAGTCAAAAGTTTGAACTCACCTACTCAAGGATTTTTCTTTATTTTTACAATTTTCTACATTGTAGAATAATAGTGAAGACATCAAAACTATTAAAAAACATATGGAATCATGTAGTAACCACAAGTGTTGAACAAATCAAAATATATATTAGATTCTTCAAAGTAGCCACCCTTTGCCTTGATGACAGCTTTGCACACTTTTGGCATTCTCTCAACCAGCTTCACCTGGAATGCTTTTCCAACAGTCTTGTAGGAGTTCCCACATATGCTGAGAACTTGTAGGCTGCTTTCCCTTCACTCTGCGATCCAACTCATCCCAAACCATATCAATTTGGTTGAGGTCGGGGGATTGTGGAGGCCAGGTCATCTGATGCAGCACTCCATCACTCTCCTCCTTGGTCAAATAGCTCTTACACAGCCTGGAGGTGTGTTGGGTCATTGTCCTGCTGAAAAACAAAGGATAGTGGGACTAAGCCCAAACCAGATGGGATTGCATATCGCTGCAGAATGCTGTGGTAGCCATGCTGGTTAAGTGTGACTTGAATTCTAAATAAATCACTGACATTGTCAACAGCAAAGCACCCGCACACCTCACATCTCCTCCTCCATGCTTCACGGTGGGAACCACACATGCGGAGATCATCCGTTCACCTACTCCGCGTCTCACAAAGACATGACGCTTGGAACCAAAAATCTCAAATTTGGACTCATCAGACCAAAGGACAGATATCCATCGGTCTAATGTCCATTGCTCGTGTTTCTTGGCCCAAACAAGTCCCTTCTTCTTATTGGTGTCCTTTAGTAGTGGTTTCTTTGCAGCAATTCGACCACGAAGGCCTGATTCACGCAGCCTCCTCTGAACAGATGATGTTGAGATGTGTCTGTTACTTGAAGAATTTATTTAGGCTGCAATTTCTGAGGCTTGTAACTCTAATGAACTTATCCTCTGCAAAACAAATCAAATCACATTTTATTTGTCACATACACATGGTTAGCAGATGTTAATGCGAGTGTAGCGAAATGCTTGTGCTTCTAGTTCCGACCATGCAGTAGTATCTAACAAGTAATCTAACAAATTCACAACAACTACCTTATACACACAAGAGAAAAGGAATGAATACGGAGTATGTACATATAAATATATGGATGAGCGATGGCTGACCGGGCGTAGGCAAGATGCAGTAGATGGTATGGAGTACAGTATATACATATGAGATGAGTAATGTAGGATATGTAAACATTATATAAATGGCATCGTTTAAAGTGGCTAGTGATACATTTATTTCATCCAATTATAATTATTAAAGTGGCTAGAGATTTGAGTCGATGGCCAAACGGCATAGGCAAGATTCAGAAGATGGTTTAGAGTACAGTGTATACATTTGATATGATTAATGTCGGATATGTAAAAATGATATACAAAATTTGTTTAAAGTGGCTAGTGATACATTTGTTACAACCAATTCCTATTATTTAAAGTGGCTAGAGATTTTAGTCAGTATGTTGGCAGCAGCCACTCAATGTTAGTGATGGCTGTTTAACAGTCTGATGGCCTTGAGATAGAAGCTGTTTTTCAGTCTCTCTGTCCCAGCTTTGATGCACCTGTACTGACCGCGCCTTCTGGATGATAGCAGGGTGAACAGGCAGTGGCTCGGGTGGTTGTTGTCCTTGATGATCTTTTTGGACTTCCTGTGACATCAGGTGGTGTAAGTGTCCTGGAGGGCAGGTAGTTTACCCCCGGTGATGCGTTGTGCAGTCCTCACTACCCTCTGGAGAGCCTTACGGTTGTGGGCGGAGCAGTTGCCGTACCAGGCGGTGATACAGCCCGACAGGATGCTCTCGATTGAGCATCTGCAGAAGTTTGTGAGTGTTTTTGGTGACAAGCCAAATTTCTTCAGCCTCCTGAGGTTGAAGAGGCGCTGTTGCGCCTTCTTCACCACGCCGTCTGTGTGGGTGGACCATTTCAGTTTGTCCGTGATGTGTACGCCGAGGAACTTAAAACTTTCCAACTTCTCCACTACTGTCCCGTCGATGTGGATAGGGGGGTGCTCCCTCTCCTGTTTCCTGAAGTCCACGATCATCTCCTTTGTTTTGTTGACGTTGAGTGAGAGGTTATTTTCCTGACACCACACTCCGAGGGCCCTCACCTCCTCCCTGTAGGCCGTCTCGTTGTTGTTGGTAATCAAGCCTACCACTGTAGTGTCGTCAGCAAACTTGATGATTGAGTTGGATGCGTGCTTGGCCACGCAGTCATGGGTAAACAGGGAGTACAGGAGAGGGCTGAGAACGCACCCTTGTGGGGCCCCAGTGTTGAGGATCAGCGGGGTGGAGATGTTGTTTCCTACCCTCACCACCTGGTGCCGGCCGGTCAGGAAGTCCAGGACCCAGTTGCACAAGGCTGGGTCGAGACCTAGGGTCTCGAGCTTAATGACGAGCTTGGAGGGTACTATGGTATTAAATGCTGAGCTGTAGTCGATGAACAGCATTCTTACATAGGTATTCCTCTTGTCCAGATGGGTTAGGGCAGTATGCAGTGTGATTGCGTCGTCTGTGGACCTATTGGGACGGTAAGCAAATTGGAGTGGGTCCAGGGTGTCTGGCAGGATGGAGGTGATATGATCCTTGACTAGTCTCTCAAAGCACTTCATGATGACAGAAGTGAGTGCTACGGGGCGATAGTCATTTAGCTCGGTTACCTTAGCTTTCTTGGGAACAGGAACAATGGTGGCCCTCTTGACGCATGTGGGAACAGCTGACTGGGATAGGGACTGATTGAATATGTCCGTAAACACACCAGCCAGCTGGTCTGCGCATGCTCTGAGGACACGGCCAGGGATGCCATCTGGGCTAGCAGCCTTGCAAGGGTTAACACATTTAAATGTTTTCCTCACGTTGGCTGCGGTGAAGGTGAGCCCACAGGTTTTGGTAGCGGGCCGTGTCCGTGGCACTGTATTATCCTCAAAGCAAGCAAATAAGTTGTTTGAGTTTGTCTGGGAGCAGGATGTCGTGGTCCGCGACGGGGCTGATTTTCATTTTGTAGTCCGTGATTGACTGTAGACCCTGCCACATTCCTCTCGTGTCTGAGCCGTTGAATTGTGACTCTACTTTGTCTCTATATTGACACTTAGCTTGTTTGATTGCCTTGCGGAGGGAATAGCTACACTGTTTGTATTCAGTCATGTTTCCGGTCACCTTACACTGGTTGAAAGCAGTGGTTCGCGCTTTCAGTTTTGCGCGAATGCTGCCATCAATCCACGGTTTCTGGTTGGGGAAGGTTTTAATATTTGCTATGGGTACAACATCACCGATGCACTTGCTAATAAACTCGCTCACCGAATCAGCATATACATCAATGTTGTTGTCCGATGCTATCCGGAACATATCCCAGTCCACGTGCTCGAAGCAATCTTGCAGCGTGGAATCAGATTGGTCAGACCAGCGTTGAACAGACCGGAGAACGGGCGTTTCCGGTTTTAGTTTCTGTCTGTAGGCTGGGAGCAACAAAATGGAGTCATGGTCAGACTTGCCGAAAGGAGGGCAGAGAATAGCCTTGTATGCATCACGGAAATTAGAATAACAATGATCCAGGATTTTACCAGCCCGGGTGGCACATTCGATATGCTGATAAAATTTAGGGAGCCTTGTTTTCAGATTAGCCTTGTTAAAATCCCCAGCCACAATAAATGCAGCCTCAGGATATGTGGTTTCCAGTTTACATAGAGTCCAATGGATTTCTTTCAGTGCCGTCGATGTGTCAGCTTGAGGGGGGATATACACGGCTGTGATTATAATCGAGGAGAATTCTCTCGGTAGATAATGCGGTCGGCATTTGATTGTAAGGAATTCTATGTCAGGTGAACAAAAGGACTTGAGTTCCTGTATGTAGTTATGATCACACCACGACTCGTTAATCATAAGACACACACCCCCGCCCTTCTTCTTACCAGATAGATGTTTGTTTCTGTCGGCGCGATGAGTGGAGAAACCAGGTGGCTGTACCGACTCCGATAACGTGTCCTAAGTGAGCCATGGAAAGAACGTCGCAGTCGCCGATGTCTCTCTGGAAGTCAACTCTTGCTCGTATTTCGTCCACCTTGTTGTCCAGAGACTGGACATTGGCAAGTAAAATACTCGGGAGAGGTACACAATGTGCCCGTCTACGTAGCCTGACCAGAAGACCGCCAGGTATCCCCCTTCTCCTGCGCCGCCGTTGTTTTGCATCAGAAGTAACTCTGGGCCTTCCATTCCTGTGGTGGTCCTCATGAAAGCCAGTTTCATCATTGCGCTTGATGGTTTTTGCGACTGCACTTGAAGAAACTTTCAAAGTCCTTGAAATGTTCTTGATTGACTGATCTTCATGTCTTAAAGTAATGATGGAGTGTCATTTCTCTTTGCTTATTTGAGCTGTTCTTGCCCTAATATGGACTTGGCCTTTTACCAAATTGGGCTATCTTCAGTATACCACCCCTACCTTGTAACAACAACTGATTGGCTCAAAAGCATTAAGGAGGAAAGAAATGAACTTCTAACAAGGCACACCTGTTAATTAAAATGCATTCCAGCTGACTAACTCATGAAGCTGGTTGAGAGAATGCCAAGAGCGTGCAAAGCTGTCATTAAGGCAAAGGGTGGCTACTTTGAAGAATCTCAAATATAAAATATATTTTGATTTATTTAACACTTTTTTGGTTAATACATAATTCCATATGTGTTATTTCATAGTTTTGATGTCTTCACTATTGTTCTACAATGCAGAAAATAGTCAAATTAAAGAAAAACCCTTGAATGAGTAGGTGTTCTAAAACATTTGACCAGTAGTGTAGAATAATATATCTGTAGATCAGATGTTAATGAAGCAATACATACACATTTGAAGTGTCTGGAGTTTAGTTTGTGTTCTAGAGTCTTGTAAAGATAGGGGGTTGACTGGGACAGGCAATGTAACACCCATAATGTTTTTAGGAAATGTTTTTGTAAAACATGCACCTTACATCAGATCATCTTGAAACTTTCTCTCTAAAGCTAACTTTCATCAAGGTTTTATATGGTCTATTGGTTTCTCTCTTTTCTTTGGCAGAATCCTTTTTCAGTGTTATGATATTCATAACATCCATATCCACCAGTCTGTCTTCATGTCAACTAACAGAACTCTGCTGGTTGTCCTGGTAACAGATACCAGTGGGCAGATCTATTTTATTTGTTCAAACTAAACTACAGCACTTACTTTGATGAGTCAAATCTGATCCTTTCTTCTCTTCTCCTCTTCTCACAGTTCCACTCAGCCCTGTTGTTTTCCTGCAGTCCACTAGCAGCACAGACAACCTCTTCATACCCAGCAGTAAGGCGCTACCGGGAGAGGCACGACACAGGGACTCCTTGTCCTGGTAATCACAAAGAGGGGACACAGACACATACCATTATGGATGCTGATGTCACTGTTGTCATAAAGTGCTTTACAGAAATCCAGCCCCCGATAGACCAAGCTGTACCATCTGGTGTTCAGATCTGGAGAGACTCTTCTCTGCCTCGTCAGCATCAGGATGTTGTTGAGGCTCCCCAGAGGATCCACAATAGTCATGTCTCTCTCCTGTGTGAACGAGAACATTGAATAGATGGTAAACTTATGACCATCGTCGTGGAAATATTGAATAAAAGATTTCTCAGATACCGGAGCTTGTGAATTCAAATAGACTTTATTACAAAAGTAACAAAGCCGAACAATTCAACGGAAGAACTGACTCTCCATTCTTAGTACTCTGATTTTATACAGTCTTACCCTTACATAACATCGTCACCCCACTTTTATGTAAATAATTGATACCTTCTAGCCTTGGCCACCCTAGTCTTGCTGCCTTTCTTATTGGCTCAGACATTAGGGCATAGATTCTATTGGAGGCGTGACACACAGACATGAACACTCTTACTGCACGTCTAATGGTGCCTATAGCTGATTAGCTATTGTTCCTGTCCAAAGGTCTTCACAAGTTCAGGCCGATGTTGTCTATGTATGATTAACCCATGTGCATGTCCAGTAGCCTTAACAAGATCAGATATGACCCAGACCAGTCACGTCTTGTGTTGGTCTACCTTGCCTCATCCACACGGATTCTGCTTACGTTCTGTATTATTTACATGTCTAATGGTTAACTCGATGTTGATCCAGCTCTGTACATTCACATGGGCTCAGCCTTCATTCTGCATACACGTCTAATATTTAACCTTATATCGATTCTACTTTCTACTTCAAAGAAAACAGTATGGGTACTGAAAATCTCCAGATGACTGGAAATTCTCTAACACCAACTATTACAGTCATAGGGTCTTACAGGAGGCATGAATATGTCTAAAAAGGGCCTATAATGGCCACTTTCATCATGATGTTATTAAATATTGTTTGTGTTGTAAATGTGAAAGAGTCGTTCCACTAAATGGGGGCCTTTTGCGTCACTTTGATATTTTAAGTAGAAATTATGGACCAATATTGCATTTTAAAAGCTTGTTATATTAGATGAGGGGAACTTTAATGTAGACCACATGGAGAATTCAATACATCCAATTGAAAAGTCCCAAAAATATGTACCAATGGCAAATTGACCCTTCAACAATTCCTACAGTACTGAACAACATCAAGTGTAGAACTTCAGTTATAATGCCCCTTTAAAACCCCACATTAGTTCAACAACTGCATAGTTTGTTCCCGTGTTTTTAAGACAGCACTCACTGGTGGTAATCGGATCTTCAGTCTCCTCCTCTTTTATTGAGACAGCCTCCTCTTCCTCTTTTACTCCAAAAGGCTCTTCTTCTTTCAATGTTATGGCATCTTCCTCCTTTTTGATTCTGAAAGCTTCTACATCGTCCGTTTCAACTCTGACAACATCTTTCCCATCTTCCTCTTTCACTGTAATATCACCCTCTTCTTCTTTCAATGTGATAGCCTCCTCTTCCTCCTTTTTCATCCTGAAAGCTTCTTCCTCTCCTTTCACCAGTTTCTTTATCCGTCGAGTTTAGTGAGTTTATGCTCTGGTCGATAAGCCTAGTGCAGTATTAATTTAACACATTTGCAAATTTAACAAGCAAATTACGTTTATATGAACTTGTAGCTACATAAACAGAACTCCGTTCAAAACACAAAGATTAATATACACAAGATTGGTCTAAAGAGCTTCAATGTTTCGGTTTTAAATTCGCTAGCAAGCTACCGCGTTGGTTAAATCAGTAGCCTTTTGTCGCTGTTGAAGAAACCTCCCGTCCCGTCCACTAGATTATACGTCATGGAAGAAGCATCACCTGAAAGACTCACATCGCCATCTGCTGACTGGAGTGGGTAACGCAGACTGGGAAAATATAATTAAATAGCTTAATCTGGCTAACAATGTCATGAGAAGTTATTTTAAAAACAACCAGACGTTTTTCTCTTTCTTCTTACAGCCAATACTTTCCTCCAGGGCTGGCCTGGCCATTAGGCAGGATTAGGTGACAGATTGAAGAGGGTGGCATATTCCTAACTAAATTGACCAAGGCTCATCGCTAACAACACATAATAACACTTCACATAATGCTGCCCAAAAATAATGAAACCTTCTCTCACCCAGTGGCATATGGGCTATTTAGGTGAGTGTTGCTGTTGCCACATGAAGCAGTGCCCACTTTGCAAAAGGCAACATGGACAGATAGGTCTCTACCTTTTGTACAGTGCGTTCGGAAAGTATTCAGACCCCTTGACTTTTTCCACATTTTGTTAAGTTACAGCCTTATTCTAAAATGTATTAAATTACATTTGTTCCTCATCAATCTACACACAATACCCAATAATAACTGCATTTACCACAAGTGGACTCCAATCAAGTTGTAGAAACATCTCAAGGCTGATCAATGGAATGCACCTGAGCTCAATTTCGAGTCTCATATCAAAGGGTCTGAATACTTACGTAAATAAGGTTTCTATTTTTTTGTTTTTAATACATTTGCAAAAATGTCTAAAAGCCTTTTATCGCTTCATCAATCTGGGGTATTTTGTGTAGATTGGTGAGGAAATTGTTTAATTTAATCAATTTTAGAATAAGATGTAACGTAACAAAATGTGGAAAAAGTCAAGGGGTCTGAATACTTTCCAAAGGTACTGTAAGTGATTGAGGAGAGAGCATCATTGCTATATTCTAATTAAAATCATTGACCCATAAGAGAACACCTGACCAAAGCAAGGCGTCATTCAGATAGAAAGAAAACAACATTATTCTTAATGAGAAATATAATCTAATAAACAAATGTTTTTATAATCTGTGGTGGTTCATTTCTTTACTATCAAATGAGGAGAGACAAACGTATCACACAAGTCAGAGTTATACTTAAAATACATCTTTAATAGTAAGAGGTTTGCTATAGCACCGGCTTCTCAACGAATTCACCACTTTCTCTGATGGTCCATTGAGAGCGCCAACACAAAAGTACCAAGGTCTTTTATAGCCAAGATCCACCCCCTAGTCTACCTAACCAACCACAGATGTTTGAACCTCACAAGGTTAGAGGTGTTAAATGAGAAAAGAGTATCCCCCAGCCAGATATAATTCTCTATAAATTATGTTCGGATCTCGTTCCTGGTACTTCATAGCACAGAAACACCAACTCATCCAATGGCTTAAATCAATTGTCAACTCCAGATACTCCCATCTCAAGTAAAAACCCCTTCTTAACCACACACCTGGACAAGCTCACTGAGGGGGGCGGCAGGTAGCCTAGTGGTTAGAGCGTTGGACTTGTAACCGGAGGGTTGCAAGTTCGAATCCCCGAGCTGACAAGGTAAAAATATGTCGTTCTGCCCCTGAACAAGGCAGTTAACCCACTGTTCCCCGGGTGCCGAAGACGTGGATGTCGATTAAGGCAGCCCCCCGCACCTCTCTGATTCAGAAAGGTTGGGTTAAATGCGGAAGACACATTTCGGTTGAAGGCATTCAGTTGTACAACTGACTAATAATGGTGACTTTGACTTTGACTCTAGGTCATACACTATCCCACAATAAGTGCAACATCAAAGATGACATACAATGGTTCCAGACACTACCACACACATCCCCCAAAGTCAAATGAGGGAGTGACTGGCGCTCAGACATTGTGGAGACAAGTAATTGGTTCCCCATCAATCACGCCATCCCTTCACATGGTTTAAGAGTAGGTAAAAACACATTCACATATGAAAACAACATCCTGTCCTGACCTCTTCCCTTTCTGATATTCTGCATAGCAACAGGGACATATGAAAGACAAGCCTGACCTCTCCCCTCTCTGGGCCCCAGGTGACTGAGCCCCAGCTGAGGAAAGAAGTGCAACTGCCAACACCAGAGTCCAAAGGGATACATTCTAATAACAAGTATATCACATAAGCATATTATGCAGATGAGACATCTTAATTATCTACGTTACTCAACTAATTCTGATTATTCCGCCACAAATCAAAGATATGAAAACATTGTATTTAGCTAGGCTTTCATATGGCCAGCAAGGTCATTGAGAATAACAATAGACAATAGTTATTGTTGCTAGTTTAGGGATGAAGAGAGTGAAGGTTCATGAATGTTAAAGATGTGTTCACAGTGTGGATGTTGACAGAGGGGGATTAGAACCCCAAAGTAATAGTGGTACAAAATATCATAAAGGTCATTTAACATTCTGGTTTAGGGGGGTAATAACCTTTTGGAAACCACTATTCACACTATG
This sequence comes from Brachymystax lenok tsinlingensis, assembly GCA_030435695.1. Classification (NCBI taxonomy): domain Eukaryota; kingdom Metazoa; phylum Chordata; class Actinopteri; order Salmoniformes; family Salmonidae; genus Brachymystax; species Brachymystax lenok. The sequence continues at coordinate 41,760,812 of CM059812.1, forward strand.
TACAGACATAGAAAACCATCACATCAAGGAGGTGTAACAGTGATGAATGGCTATTCAATATACAACAGTAGTCTTCTGTAACAAGCAATACGTGGTAAATATGTTTACATACATCCATGACTGAATGGTTTAATGGACTCCTTTAAAGGTTTTGTAAGTAAGTTGTAACAGGTCCTCATTCAGCAGTCTGAATTAACCCAGAGGCACCAAAACATCAACTTTTAGAGAAGTTTGGAGATCATTCCACAAGTAAGGTGCAAAGAGCTGATTTACCTAACTCTGTACAGACCAAAGGAATTCCCAGAGCTAGCCATCCCTGAGACTGTGTGTGATAACACCAACTCTTACCTCTAATGGTTAGTGTAGATGTTAGCTACAGAGGGAGTTTATGTCAAAGAGCTTAATAAATGCAAATAGAGCAATGAATGGAACTACGTGACCAAAAAGAGGGTCAGCCTACTTCCTGATGGAGAATGCAGGGATGTGTACTGAACCTGTACCCATAATAAAACAAAGTGCACTATGGTCAAATGCATCTAATGGCTTTAATGAAGTGGCAGCTGCATTCATATAGATGATGTCGCCATAGTCTAGGACCAGTAAGAACATCGATTGAATGATCTGCTTTGTACCATTAAGCAAGAGCCCTGACCTATTTCTATAGAAGAAGACCCTTTTTATACTCAATATCTTAATAAACTAACTCATCAATATGTCTTTAAAAGACAGCTTAACATCTATACAGATACCCAGCCTAAAACCCCAACTCAGCATCTTAACTAACTCATCAATATGTTTTTTAAAAGACAGCTTAATGTCTATACAGAAACCCAGCCTAAAACTCAGCATCTTAAACCTGTAAGGGAGCGGCGGCAGTGTTTGTTGGTTTGGAGAGTCTGGCGTGCCCAAAGTTAAATGCCTGGTACTCAGGCCCAGAAACTAGGATATGCACATATAGTAGTATTGGATAGAAAACACTCTGAAGTTTCTAAAACTGTTAAAATAATGTCTGTGAGTATAACAGAACTGATTTGGCAGGCAATAATCAGAGAAAAATCCATCCGGAAAATGTGAAAGAGTCATGTGAAGTGACTCTTTCCCATTGACATGCTATAGAAAGGAGGGGGATCCAGCTCCCATATTGCAGTACCAATGGCTTCCACTAGATGTCAACATTCTTTAGACAAGGTTTCAGGCTTTTATCTTGAATAACCAAGGAGTCAGAGCTGTTCTTCCTGAGGTCTCGTGAAGTGTCCTTTTATGGTTTACGCGCGTGACAGTGAGCACGCTTTTAGCTATTTTTCTTTTCTAATCAACAGGCTATATTCCGTCTGAAATATTATCGTTTATATTCATATTAGGGTTTCTGAGTATTGATTAGAAACGCTGTTTGACTTGTTTCGACGAACTTTACCGGTACTTTTGGGATATTGTTTGTCTGCATGGATGATCGCCTTTGAGCAGGTGGATTACTGAACAAAACGCGCCAACCAAACAGAGCTTTATGGATTTAAAGAGGGACTTTATCAAACAAAAGGACCATTTATTGTGTAGCTGGGACCCCTGGGATTGCCATCAGATGAAGATTTTCAAAGGTAAGCAATTTATTTTATCGCTATTTCTGAGATTTGTGAAACCCCGTGCTGTTTATGTTATTATGCTAATTGAATATGTGTGCGGGGCGCTGTCCTCAGACAATCAAATGCTATGCTTTCGCCGTAAAGGCTTTTTGAAATCTGACAACGCTGTCAGATTTCCAACTCAGCATCTTAATTAACTAACTCATCAATATGTTTTTAAAAGACAGCTTAACGTCTATACAGAAACCCAGCCTAAAACCCCAACTCAGCATCTTAATTAACTAACTCATCAATATGTTTTTTAAAAGACAGCTTAACGTCTATACAGAAACCCAGCCTAAAACCCCAACTCAGCATCTTAATTAACTAACTCATCAATATGTTTTTTAAAAGACAGCTTAACGTCTATACAGAAACCCAGCCTAAAACCCCAACTCAGCATCTTAATTAACTAACTCATCAATATGTTTTTTAAAAGACAGCTTAACGTCTATACAGAAACCCAGCCTAAAACCCCAACTCAGCATCTTAATTAACTAACTCATCAATATGGTAAGGTAAAAAGGTAGAAAGTTAAAACCCACCTCAGTCAAACTGAACCCTGGGATAGGGTTTAATTTTTCTGAGGGACAATTACACAAATGTTTATGCAAAATACCTTGGGGTACTCCGTTGGTGACAAGCACTGGCTGAGACAGGAGATGTTCTGACTTTATATACTGCACTCTTTGAGAGAGGTAGTCAGAAAACCAGACCAATGACCCCTCAGAGACACCAATACTCCTTAACCAGCCCACAAGAATGTAATGGTCTACCATTTTAAAAGCTTTGGCCAAGTCAATAAAAATAGCAGCACAACATTGCTTAGAATCAAGGGCAATGGTGACATCACTTAGGACCTTTAAGGTTGCAGTGACACAACCATAACGTGAGCGGAAAGCAGAATGCATACCAGAGAGAATACTATAGACATCAAGAAAGCCAGTCAGTTGATTATTGACAAGTTTTTCCAACACTTTTGATAAACAGGGCAACATAGAAATAGGCCTATTACACATAGGATCAGCTTGATCTCCCCCTTTAAATAAAGGATGCACCGTGGCTGCCTTCCAAGCAATGGGAACCTCCCCAGAGAGGAGAGAGAGGTTAAAAAGGTCAGAGATAGGCTTGGTGAAGATAGGGGCAGCAACCTTAAAGAAGAAAGGGTCTAACACATCTGACCCAGATGTTTTTTGGGGATCAAGTTTAAGGAGCTCCTTCAGCACCTCGGACTAAGTGACCGCCTGCAGGGAGAAACTATGTAGCAGGGCAGGTGGGAAAAGAGGGAGGAGCATCGTGGATAGTCACATTAGAAGGGGTGGGAGATGAGGAAATGTTGGACGGGCAATGAGGCATGGCTGAGTCAAATAGGAATCCTAACTTAATAAAGTGGTGATTAGAGAGCTCAGCCATGTGCTTCTTGTCAGTATCAACCACATCATCAACATTAAGGGACATGGGCAGCTGTGAGGAGGAGGGTTTATTCTCCAGGTCTTTAACTGTTTTCCAGACTTTCTTGGGGTTAGACCAACAGAGAGAGAACTGCTCCTTAAAGTACCTAGCTAACGGATAGCCTGAGTGCACATATTTCTCATTTTCCTGAACAAGAGCCTGAGCCTTTCGCCAAATGCAATTCTTGAGGTGGAGTAACTCTGCAAGATCACGGTCGACCCAGGGACTGAACCGGTTTCTAATTCACATTTTCTTTATGGGGGCGTGTTTGTTAACAATACCACTGGAAATATCAAAAAGGAAGGTCCAAGCGTCTTCGACAGGGGCGATCAAGCTGATTCTATACCATTTTACAGAGGCCAGGTCATGAAGGAAGGCTTGCTCATTAAAGTTTTTTAGCAAGCGTCTATGACAAATCAGGACAGGTCGTTTCACTAAGCAGCCATTACAAACACAGTCTGTAAAACAGTGATCACTAAGGTCATTACAGAAAACACCAGACTGATACTTATCATGATTATTTGTGAGGATAACATTGAGGAGAGAAGCTTTTTCTGGGTGTTTGTGGAGTCTTGTGGGATTGGTGATAATCTGAGATTTAGGGAGTCCCATTGCTGTAGGACGTGGTCAGTTAAGTCCCAGTTTAGGTTACCTGTCATGTTCCCTCTCCGGCCTCTAAGTCACCAGGCTGCTTGTTAGGGTGCACACCTATCACCAGCAGTACGTGCTGGCGCCAGATAAAATGGCAACAGTTTTACGGGCGCCAAACCAATTTTGCTATTATGTGTTATTTTTCACGTTATTTGTAACTTATTTTGTACATAATGTTTCTGCCACCGTATATTACGGCAAAAAATAGCTTCTGGATATCAGGACAGCGATCACTCACCTCGGGTTAGACAAAGATTTTTTCTTCAACAAGCAGGACGCACACTATTTACTTCACACACCCGACAAGGCCAACATCCCCGTAACTGGCAAGAGAAATAGACGGAGGTACAGAGGACACAGAGCAGGGTGCCTTGTAAGGATCCGCAGACGGCGAGTGGGAAAGCCAACGTGCAATCACTGGATAATAAATTAGACGAGGTACGATCACGAATACCCTACCAACGGGACATCAGACACTGTGCCATCTTATGTTTCATGGAATCGTGGCTGAATGATGACATGGATATTCAGCTAGCGGGATATACGCTGCACTGGCAAGATAGAACAGCACACTATGGTAAGACAAGGGGGGGTGGTCTGTGGATATTTGTAAACAACATCTGATGCACGAAATCTAAGGAAGTGTCTAGATTTTGCTCGCCTGAAGTAGAGTATCTTATGATAAACTGTAGACCACACTATTTGCCAAGAGAGTTTTCATTCATACTTTTTGTGGCTGTTAATTTACCACCACAGACAGATGATGGCACTAAGACTGCACTCAGTCAGCTGTTTAAGGAAATAAGCAAACAGGAAAATGCTCACCCAGAGTCGGCACTCCTAATGGCCGGGGATTTTAATGCAGGGAAACTTAAATCAGTTTTACCTCATTTCTATCAACATGTTAAATGCTCAGCCAGAGGGGGGGTAAAATTCTAGATCACCTGTACTCCACACACAGAGACGCATACAAAGCTCTCCCTCGCCCTCCATTTGGTAAATCTGACCACTATTCTATCCTCCTGATTCCTGCTTATGAGCAGAAATTAAAGCAGGAAGCACCAGTGACTCAGTCTATAAAAAAGTGGTCAGATGAAGCAGATGTCCTTCTACAGGACTGTTTGCTATCACAGACTGGAACATGTTCCGGGATTCATCCGATGGCATTGAGGAGTACACCACATCAGTCACTGGCCTTATCAATACGTGCATCAAGGACGTCCCCACAGTTACTGTACGTACATACCACAACCAGAAGCCATGGATTACAGGCAAGATTTACACTGAGCTAAAGGGTAGAGCTGCCGCTTTCAAGGTGCGGGACTCTAACCCGAAAGCTTATAAGAAATCCTGCTATGCCCTACGATGAACCATCAAACAGGCAAAGCGGCAAAACAGGGCTAAGATTGAATTGTACTACACCAGCTCTCGAGAGCACACTTACCTGCTGATCTATAAATTATGTCTCCGTAATCTAGCATGGGTAGGATGGTCATCTGAATCAGGGTTAGTTTGGCAGCTGGGGGGAAAGAGAAGTGATTATGATAGAGGAAACCAAGTCTAGATTTAACTTGAGCCTGCAGCTTTGATATGTGCTGAGAGAAGGACAGTGTACCGTCTAGCCATACTCCCAAGTACTTGTATGAGGTGACTACCTTGAGCTCGAAACCCTCAGAGGTAGTAATCACACCTGTGGGGAGAGGGGCATTCTTCTTACCAGACCACATTACCTTTGTTTTGGAGGTGTTCAGAACAAGGTTAAGGGCAGAGAAAGCTTGTTGGACACTAAGAAAGCTTTGTTGTTTAGCATTTAGTATACCCGTTGCTCGTCTTATGTGGCAGGGCTTGCAAACTATTACAGACTACAAAGGGAAGCACGGCCGAGAGCTGCCCAGTGACACGAGCCTACCAGGCAAACTAAATCACTTCTATGCTCGCTTCGAGGCAAGCAACACTGAGGCATGCGTGAGAGCATCAGCTGTTCCGGGACGACTGTGTGATCACGCTTTCCCGTAGCCGACGTGAGTAAGACCTTTAAACAGGTCGACATTCACAATATGCCGCGGGGCCAGACGGATTACCAGGACGTGTGCTCCCGGCATGCGCTGACCAACTGGCAGGTGTCTTCACTGACATTTTCAACATGTCCCTGATTGATTCTGTACCACCAACATGTTTCAAGCAGACCACAATAGTCCCTGTGCCCAAGACCACTAAGGTAACCTGTCTAAATGACTACAGACCTGTAGCACTCACGTCCGTAGCCATGAAGTGCTTTGAAAGGCTGGTCATGGCTCACATTAACACCATTGTCACAGAAACCCTAGACCCACTCCAATTCGCATACCGCCCAAACAGATCCACAGATGATGCTATCTCTATTGCACTCCACACTGCCCTTTCCCACCTGGACAAAAGGAACACCAAGGTCAGAATGATATTCATTGACTACAGCTCAGCGTTCAACACCATAGTACCCTCAAAGCTCATCACTAAGCTAAGGATCCTGGGACTAAACACCATCCTATGCAACTGGATTCTGGACTTCCTGAAGGGCCGCCCCCAGGTGGTGAGGGTAGGTAGCAACACATCCGCCACGCTGATCCTCAACACTGTAGCCCCTCAGGGGTGCGTGCTCAGTCCCCTCCTGTACTCCCTGTTCACCCACAACTGCGTGGCCAGGCACAACTCCAACACCACCAGTAAGTTCGCAGACGACACAACAGTGGTAGGCCCGATCACCGACAATGACGAGATAGCCTATAGGGAGGAGGTCAGAGACCTGTCCGGGTGGTGCCAGAATAACAACCTATCCCTCAACATAATCAAGACAAATGAGATGATTGTGGACAACAGGAAAAGGAGGACCGAGCACACCTCCATTCTCATCGACGGGGCTGTAGTGGAGCAGGTTGAGAGCTTCAAGTTCCTTGGTGTCCAGATCACCAACAAACTAGAATGGTCCAAGCACACCAAGACAGTCGTGAAAAGGGCACGACAAAGTCTATTCCCCCTCAGGAAACTAAAAATATTTGGTATGGGTCCTCAGATCCTTAAAAGGTTCTACAGCTGCAACATTGAGAGCATTCTGACTGGTCCCGTCACTGCCTGGTACGGCAACTGCTCGGCCTCCGACCACAAGGTACTACAGAGGGTAGTACGTACAGCCCAGTACATCAATGGGGCTAAGCTGCCTGCCATCCAGAACCTCTACACCAGGCAGCATCAGAGGAAGGCCCTAAAAATTGTCAAAGACCCCAGCCACCCCAGTCATAGACTGTTCTCTCTGCATGGCAAGCGGTACCGGAGCGCCAAGTCTAGAACCAAAAGGCTTCTCAACAGTTTTTACCTCCAAGCCATAAGACTCTTGAACAAGTAATCAAATGGCTACCCGGACTATTTGCATTGTCCCCCCCCAACCCCTCTTTTACGCTGCTGCTACTCTCTGTTTATCATATATGCATAGTCACTTTAACCATACCTACATGTACATACTACCTCAATTAGCCCGACTAACCGGTGCCTGTATATAGCCTCGCTACTGTATATAGCCAAGTCCAACGCTCTAACCACTAGGCTACCTGCCGCCGTCTACAAGGTGAAGTCAGAAGTTTACATACACTTAGGTTGGAGTCATTAAAACTAGTTTTTCAACCACTCCACAAATTTCTTGTTAACAAACTATAGTTTTGGCAAGTCAGATATCTACTTTGTGCATGACCCAAGTAATTTTTCCAACAATTGTTTACAGACAGATAATTTCACTTATAATTCACTGTATCACAATTCCAGTGGGTCAGAAGTTTACATACACTAAGTTGACAGTGCCTTTAAACAGCTTAGAAAATTCCAGAAAATTATGTCATGGCTTTAGAAGCTTCTGATAGGCTAATTGACATAATTTGAGTCAATTGGAGGTGTACCTGTGGATGTATTTCAAAGGCCTACCTTCAAACTCAGTGCCTCTTTGCTTGACATCATGGAAATCAGCCATGACTTAAGAAATAAAAAAATTTATGGTTGGTTCATCCTTGAGAGCAATTTCCAAACAACTGAAGGTACCACGTTCATCTGTACAAACAATAGTATGCAGGTATAAACACCATTGGACCACGCAGCCGTCATATCGCTCAGGAATGAGACGCGTTTTCTGTCTCCTAGAGATGAATGTACTTTGGTGCGAAAAGTCCAAATCACTCCCAGAACAACAGCAAAGGACCTTGTGAAGATGCTGGTGGAAACAGGTACAAAAGTATCTATATCCACAGTAAAACGAGTCCTATATTGACATAACCTGAAAGGCCGCTCAGCTAGGAAGAAGCCACTGCTCCAAACCCACCATAAAAAAGCCAGACTATGGTTTACAACAGCACATGGGGACAAAGATCATAATTTGGAGAAATGTCCTCTGGTCTGATGATACAAAAATAGAACTGTTTGGCCATAATGACCATCGTTATGTTTGGTGGAAAAAGGGGGAGGCTTGCAAGCCGAAGAACACCATCCCAACCATGAAGCACGTGGGTGGCAGCATCATGTTGTTGGGGTGCTTTGCTGCAGGAGGGACTGGTGCACTTCACAAAATAGATGGTATCATGAGGGAGGAAAATTATGTGGCTATATTGAAGCAACAGCTCAAGACATCAGTCAGGAAGTTAAATCTTGGTCGCAAATGGGTCTTCCAAATGGACAATGACCCCAAGCATACTTCCAAAGTTGTGGCAAAATGGCTTAAGGACAACAAAGTCAAGGTATTGGAGTGGCCATCACAAAGCCCTGACCTCAATCCTATAGAAGATTTGTGGGCAGAACTGAAAAAGCGTGTGCGAACAAGGAGGCCTACAAACCTGACTGCCAAAATACACCCAACTTATTGTGGGAAGCTTGTGGAAGGCAACCGAAACGTTTGACCCAAGTTAAACAATTTAAAGGCAATGCTACCAAATACTAATTGAGTGTATGTAAACTTCTGACCCACTGGGAAAGTGATGAAAGAAATACAATCTGAAATAAATCATTCTCTCTACTACTATTCTGACATTTCACATTCTTCAAATAAAATGGTGTTCCTAACTGAACTAAGAAAGGGCATTTTTAGGATTAAATGTCAGGAACTGTGAAAAACTCAGTTTAAATGTATTTGGCTAAGGTGTATGTAAACTTCCAACTTCTACTGTATATACAGAGAAAAGTGTCGGCCCGAGAATTGAACCCTGTGGCACCCCCATAGAGACTGCCAGAGGTCCGGACAACAGGCCCTGCAATTTGACACGAGGTGTACTAAGGTGTTTGTAAACTTCCGACTTCAACTGCATGTTCAATATTAAAGCTTATCTTCCCCTAAGGACTGAAACCCTGCTCTAACTGGACTTTCTTTCAAAATGAGAGCAGTGGTACGATATACTGTCCATTTAAATGGACACTTAGACTTAGCTCATTTACATGGACATTTATTTAGTGAAGTCAGCAAACAAATCCACTATAATACATGCAGTACAGAAAACACTGGAAAGTCAATACACAAGACACATTCATAGTCTCTGGGGACTACTCTCCCACCATGTATTGGGCCCGCAACTGTCCTATGTCCTACTATTCAGCAGCCTACATCCTAATCTACTGTGTGTTTTATCTCGTGTTCTCATGTTACCCAACTGATTAAAACTAGTTCCACAATGGGAGCAGTGGTTAGGCTTCTACTGTGTGTTCTCACGTCTTTTCAGGCTCCCAACTCTGTAAAACACTTTCCACACTGGCAGCAGGTTTCTCACGTGTGCACTCTCTTGTGGCCTTTCAGGTGCCCTAACTGGGTAAAACTATTTCCACACTGGGAGCAGTGGTAAGGCTTCTCCGCTGTGTGTGTATTCTCTCATGTGTTTTCAAATTCCATAACTGGGTAAAACTCTTTCCACACTGGGAGCAGTTGTAAGGCTTTTCCCCTGTGTGTATTCTCTCATGTCGTTTCAGGGCCCCTACCTGGTTAAAACCCTTTCCACACTGGGAGCAGTGGTAAGGCTTCTCCCCTGTGTGTATTCTTTCATGTGTTTTCAGGCTACATAAGTGAGTAAAACTCTTTCCACACTGGGAGCAGTTGTAAGGCTTCTCCCCTGTATGTATTCTCTCGTGACGTTTCAGGTCCCCTAACAGGTTAAAACACTTTCCGCACAGGGAGCAGTGGTAAGGCTTCTCCCCTGTGTGTATTCTCTTGTGTGTCTTTAGGCCACATAAGTGGGTAAAACTCTTTCCACACTGGGAGCAGTGATATGGCTTTTCTCCTGTATGTATTCTCTCATGTATTTTCAGGTTTCTTAACTGGTTACAACCCCTTCCACACTTGGAGCAGTGGTAAAGCTTCTCCCCTGTGTGTATTCTTGCATGTTGTATCAGGTATCCTTTCTGGTTAAAACTCTTTCCACACTGGGAGCAGTGGTATGGCTTTTCTCCTGTATGTATTCTCTCGTGTTGTTTCAGGTCCCGTAACTGGTTACAAATCTTTCCACAGTGGGAGCACTGGTGTCGTCTTGCTAGTTTGGATGTCTCTGGCTCTGGTTCCTCCGAGTCTGGTCTTTCTCCTGCCAAAGACAAAGCGTTTATTTAAATAGAGACCTGAATGAAACCTCCACATGATAAAACTGCATTGCTACGAGGTTAAATCCTAATCAGATTCCTCAATAACCTGAGGACAGTTTTAACAATCTTGGTGTGATTTTAAAACAAATGATGTTGTAGAGCTTCCTGATAATATGTATATACTATATATAGTAAGTCTATATTTGACACGTGAATGAACTAGCCTTTTCATAAAAAAGTAATGAATTCACTATGACATCATCATATGTTCCTAAAACTGATAGTAACTATACTGAACAAAACTAAACGCAACATGTAAAGTGTTGGTCCCATGTTTCATTAAATGAAATAAAAGATTGCAGAATTTTTCCATATGTATACAAAGCTTATTTCTCTCAAATTGTGAACAAAAAGTACATCCCTGTTAGTGAACATTTATCCTTTGCCAAGATAATCCATCCACCTGGCAGGTGTGGCATATCAAGAAGCTGATTAAACAGCATTTTCATTATACAGGTGCACCTTGTGCTGGGGATAATAAAAGGCCACTCTAAAATGTGCAGTTTTGTCACACAACACAATGCCACAGATGTCTCAGAGGGAGCGTGCAATTGGCATGCTGACTGCAGGAATGTCCACTGGAGATGTTGCCAGGGAACTTAATGTACAGTACCAGAACAGTAAAGGGAAGACAAAAGTTTGGACACACCTACTCATTCAAGGGTATTTCTTTATTTTTACTATTTTCTACATTGTAGATTAATATTGAAGACATCAATACTATGAAAAACACATATGGAATCATGTAGTAACCAAGAAAGTGTTAAGCAAATCAAAATATTTATTAGATTTTTCAAAGTAGCCACCCTTTGCCTTGATTACAGCTTTGGACACTCTTGGCATTCTCTCAACCAGCTTCACCTGGAATGCTTGGCATTCAAATATAGATATTTGACATTTTTAACAGATTCTGTAGATCAGATGTTAATGAAGCAATACAGACAAAATTTAAGTGTCTGGAGTTTAGTTTGTCTGTTCAAGAGTCTTGTAAAGATAGGGTGTTGACTGGGACAGGCAATGTAACATCCATAATGTTTTGAGAAAATGTTTTTGTAAAACATGCACCTTACATCAGATCATATTGAAACTTTCTCTCTAAAACTAACTTTCATTAAGGTTTTACATGGTCTATTGGTTTCTCTCTTTTCATTGGCAGAATCCTTTTTCAGTGTTATGATATTCATAACATCCATATCCACCAGTCTATATTCATGTCAACTAACATAACTCTGTTAGTTGTCCTGGTAACAGATACCAGTGGGCAGATCTATTTTATTTGTTCAAACTAAACTACAGCACTTACTTTGATGAGTCAAATCTGATCCTTTCTTCTCTTCTCCTCCTCTCACAGTTCCACTTAGCCCCGTTGTTTTCCTGCAGTCCACCAGCAGCACAGACAACCTCTTCATACCCAGCAGTAAGGTGCTACCGGGAGAGGCACGACACGGGGACTCCGGGAGGGTGGAAGGGCTAGCGTTGTCCTGGTAACCATAAAGAGGGGACACAGACACACATCATTATAGATGCTGATGTCACTGTTGTCATAAAGTGCTTTACAGAAACCCAGACCCTGATAGAGCAAGCTGTATGCTAGACCAGACCAAGCTGTACCATCTGGTGTTCTGATCTGGAGAGACTCTTCTCTGACTCGTCAACATCAGGATGTTGTTGAGGCTCCCCAGAGGATCCACAATAGTCATGTCTCTCTCCTGTGTGAACGAGGACATCAAACAGACGGTAAACTTATGGCCGTCTATTACAGTTATAGGGTCTTACAAGAGGCATGAATATGTCTAAAAAGGGCCTATAATGGCCACTTTCATCATGATGTCATAAAATATTGTTTGTGATGTAAATGTGAAAGGGTTGTTCCACTAAATGGGTGCCTTTTGCGTCCCTTTGATATTTTAAGTAGAAATTATGCACCAATATTGAATTTTAAAAGTCTGTTATATTAGATGAGGGGAACTTTAATGTAGACCACATGGAGAATTCAATACATCTAATTTAAAAGTCCCCAAAATATATGTACCAATGGCAGATTTACCCCTTCAACAATTCCTACAGTACTGAACAACATATTCAAGTGTAGAACTGCAGTAGAATGCCCCTTTAAAACCCACACATTAGTTCAAGAACTGCATAGTTTGTGTTCCTGTTTTTAAGACAGTACTCACTGGTGGTAATCCGATCTTCAGACTCCTCATTTTTCACTCCCAAAACGTCTTCTTCCTCCTCTTTTATTGAGATAGCCTCCTCTTCCTCTTTTACTCCAAAAGGTTCTTCCTCTTCTTTCAATGTTACGGCATCTTCCTCCTTTTTGATTCTGAAAGCTTCTACCTCCTCCTCTTCCACTCTGACAACCTCTTTCGCATCTTCCTCGTTCACTGTAATATCACCCTCTTCTTCTTTCAATGTGATAGCCTCCTCTTCCTCCATTTTCATCCTGAAAGCTTCTTCCTCTCCTTTCATCAGAGTTTCTTCCTCCGTCTTGCTTAGTGACCTCATGCTCTGCCTAGTGCAGTATCAATTTAACACATTTGCTAATTTAACAAGCAAATTGCGTTTAAATGAACTTGTAGATACGTAAACAGAATTATGTTCAAAACACAAAGATTAATATACACAAGATTGGTCTAAAGAGATTCAATGTTTCGGTTTTAAATTCGCTAGCAAGCTAACGCGTTGGTTAAATCAGTAGCCTGTTGTCGCTGTTGAAGAAACCTCCCGTCCCGTCCTCTAGATTATACGTCATGGAAGAAGCATCACCTGAAAGACTCACATCGCCATCTGCTGACTGGAGTGGGTAACGCAGACACGACAAATGTTTTATGAAATAGTTTAATCTGGCTAACAATGTCATGAGAAGTTATTTTAAAAACAACCAGATGATGTTTTCTCTTACTTCTTACAGCCAATACTTTCCACCGGGGCTGACCTGCCCATTAGGCAGGAGTAGGTGACAGATTGAAGAGGGTGGCATATTCTGAGCTAAATTGACCAAGGCTCATTGCTAATTACACATAATAACACTTCATATAATGCTGCCCAAAAACAATGAAACCTTCTCTCACCCAGTGGCATATGGGCTATTTAGGTGAGTGTTGCTGTTGCCACATGAAGCAGTGCCCACTTTGCAAAAGGCAACATGGACAGATAGGTCTCTACCTGTGTAGAGCACATTCCCCTTTGCCCTTCCAGTCTCTAAAGTGTCCTTTTGGCTGGTGGCCACCACCGAACCCACTGCCTGCAAGTCGTTGTTAAATTAGCCTCAGTGATTTGTATTTTCCTTCAACTTTCTGAAGAGGAAACAGCCCAGAAATGCCCCTGTCTGAGTGCATTTGTCTGCCACTATGTGTAGCTGTTAGCGATGATGCTAATGACAACCATCTTCTGGTTGATGGAAAAGATTTCCCAAAAAACCTTGTCAATTAAATGTTAACTACAAAGTAGTCTATGTCTACCTGGCCGAATGATATCATGATTATTTGCATCAATCCAGTTGTGATTTGTTCAGCAAACTCTGCAATCACATGTGTGCTACAGAGACACCACTAACCAAGCAAGGCTCTTGCTGGTGTCAGTTGAATTAAAGGGTATCTACACCCAAAAATTAAAACGTCTTAGATTTTTCTCAGACTTCAAAAGTGATCTCCTGATGTGGTTTAAGTATTGTTGTGGACTTAGAACATCCAATGTTGTTGTTTTTCTATTAACAGTGGGATTTAGAGCGAAAAACAGAAAAACAGGGACATCAAAAACCTAAAAAACAAAAACGGAATTAGGTAAAAACAATTTTGTAGAGTAACAGCTGATATCCTGAAGTGACTATTAAACTCCTCAATACTTCTTCCACTGGATCAAAGCTCCAGCCATGGAGTATTCATGATAGTGGCAACAAATGGAACTGGGTTTGATACAGTCATGGTAGGATACATGATAGTGGCAACACATGGAGTATGGTTGGATATAGTCATGGTAGGATACATTGAGTGGCAAGATGTTCTTAACGATTCAGCCATCAGATTTGCCACCAATGCTCCTTATTGGACACCTCACTGCACTCTATACTCCTCTGTGAACCTGTCACAAGACCCACTGGTTTAATGCTTATTTATAAAACCCTCTTAGGCCTCACTCCCCCCTATCTAAGATATCTACTGCAGCCCTCATCCTCCACATACAACACCCGTTCTGCCAGTCACATTCTATTAAAGGTCCCCAAAGCACACACATCCCTGGGTCGCTCCTCTTTTCAGTTCGCTGCAGCTAGCGACGGGAACAAGCTGCAAAAAACGCTCAAACTGAACAGTTTTATCTCCATCTCTTCATTCAAGGACTGAATCATGGACACTCTTACTGACAGTTGTGGCTGCTTCGCGTGATGTATTGTTGTCTCTACCTTCTTGCCCTTTGTGCTGTTGTCTGTGCCCAATAATGTTTCTACCATGTTCTTCTGCTACCATGTTTTGTTTCTACCATGTTGTGTTGCTACCATGTTGTTGTCATGTTGTGTTTCTACCATGTTGTTGTCATGTGGTTCTGCTACCATGTTGTGTTGCTACCATGTTGTGTTTCTGCCATGTTGTGTTGCTACCACGTTGTGCTGCTACCATGTTGTTGTCATGTTGTGTTACTGTTGTGTTGCTACCAGGTTGTGTTGCTGCCATGTTGTTGTCATGTGGTGTTGCTACCATGTTGTTGTCATGTTTTGTTGCAACAATGTTGTGTTGCTACCATGTTGTGTTGCTACCATGTTGTTGTCATGTGGTGTTGCTACCATGTTGTGTTGCTACCATGTTGTGTTGCTATCATGTTGTTCTGCTACCATGTTGTTGTCATGTGGTGTTGCTACCATGTTGTTCTGCTACCATGTTGTTGTCATGTGGTGTTGCAACTATGTTGTGTTGCTACCATGTTGTTGTTATGTGGTTGATATGGGAATTTGTATGTTTAAGTAGTGACTAAGAATATTTCACCCTGAAAATGTATGTAATAGGTGTTAGAGGAATAAGACTAGAACTTTTTAAAAGACTAAGACATCGTGTTACTATTTTGCAACCTAAGCAGGATGGAGTTGAGATAACAGAGGAAAAGGAGAACTGTCTACAGACGATTTAAAACTGTGAAACCAATAACAGGAAAACTGTTTCCCCACCCAGGGAGGGGGAGAAATGGTTCGAAAGCTGTTTAGAAGTGATACGCTGTAAATATGTTAAACACAGCCCGCCTAAAGCGGGGTGGAGTTAAATTGTATGTACATATAAAAGGCTGTGTTCCCATTGTGAATCCAGAACGTTCCATGAATAAAACCTGACCATTGTAGCTGGGTCTCAGTCTGTTTTATTATTCATCAAAGCTTTACAACCTTTGGGTTACAGACTGAGTAGTTCATTAAAAGTTCATTTTAGAACATTGAGAACAAAATTCTCGTGACAGTGGTGTTGCTACCATGCCCTGTTTCTACCATGTTGTTGTTATGTGGTGTTGCTACCATGTCCTGTTTCTACCATGTTGTTGTTATGTGGTGTTGCTACCATGTCCTGTTTCTACCATGTTGTTGTTATGTGGTGTTGCTACCATGTCCTGTTTCTACCATGTTGTTGTTGTTATGTGGTGTTGCTACCATGTCCTGTTTCTACCATGTTGTTGTTATGTGGTGTTGCTACCATGTCCTGTTTCTACCATGTTGTTGTTATGTGGTGTTGCTACCATGTCCTGTTTCTACCATGTTGTTGTTGTTATGTGGTGTTGCTACCATGTCCTGTTTCTACCATGTTGTTGTTATGTGGTGTTGCTACCATGTCCTGTTTCTACCATGTTGTTGTTATGTGGTGTTGCTACCATGTCCTGTTTCTACCATGTTGTTGTTATGTGGTGTTGCTACCATGTCCTGTTTCTACCATGTTGTTGTTGTTATGTGGTGTTGCTACCATGTCCTGTTTCTACCATGTTGTTGTTATGTGGTGTTGCTACCATGTCCTGTTTCTACCATGTTGTTGTTGTTATGTGGTGTTGCTACCATGTCCTGTTTCTACCATGTTGTTGTTGTTATGTGGTGTTGCTACCATGTCCTGTTTCTACCATGTTGTTGTTGTTATGTGGTGTTGCTACCATGTCCTGTTTCTACCATGTTGTTGTTATGTGGTGTTGCTACCATGTCCTGTTTCTACCATGTTGTTGTTATGTGGTGTTGCTACCATGTCCTGTTTCTACCATGTTGTTGTTATGTGGTGTTGCTACCATGTCCTGTTTCTACCATGTTGTTGTTATGTGGTGTTGCTACCATGTCCTGTTTCTACCATGTTGTTGTTATGTGGTGTTGCTACCATGTCCTGTTTCTACCATGTTGTTGTTATGTGGTGTTGCTACCATGTCCTGTTTCTACCATGTTGTTGTTATGTGGTGTTGCTACCATGTCCTGTTGCTACCATGTTGTTGTTATGTGGTGTTGCTACCATGTCCTGTTTCTACCATGTTGTTGTTATGTGGTGTTGCTACCATGTCCTGTTGCTACCATGTTGTTGTTATGTGGTGTTGCTACCATGTCCTGTTTCTACCATGTTGTTGTTATGTGGTGTTGCTACCATGTCCTGTTTCTACCATGTTGTTGTTATGTGGTGTTGCTACCATGTCCTGTTTCTACCATGTTGTTGTTATGTGGTGTTGCTACCATGTCCTGTTTCTACCATGTTGTTGTTATGTGGTGTTGCTACCATGTCCTGTTTCTACCATGTTGTTGTTATGTGGTGTTGCTACCATGTCCTGTTTCTACCATGTTGTTGTTATGTGGTGTTGCTACCATGTCCTGTTTCTACCATGTTGTTGTTATGTGGTGTTGCTACCATGTCCTGTTTCTACCATGTTGTTATGTGGTGTTGCTACCATGTCCTGTTTCTACCATGTTGTTGTTGTTATGTGGTGTTGCTACCATGTCCTGTTTCTACCATGTTGTTGTTATGTGGTGTTGCTACCATGTCCTGTTTCTACCATGTTGTTGTTATGTGGTGTTGCTACCATGTTGTTGTCATGTTGTGTTGCTACCATGTTGTTGTTAAGTTGTGTTGCTACCATGTTGTTACCATGTTGTGTTAGCCACTCCTTTTGCCCCATCTCTTTCAACCATACAGTTTTTCAATTCCTCATCAATCCATGGAGCCTTAGTTCTAACAGTCAGGTTCTTAACAGGTACATGTTTATCAATAATTGGAAGAAGCAATTTCATAAATGAATCAAGTGCAGCATCTGGATGCTCCTCATTAATCAAATCAGACCAACAAATATATATAACATCATCCACATAAGAGTCACAGCAAAATCTTTGTATGATCTCTTTTACACTAGTTACACAGCGAAGTGGAGACAGTCTGAATTCCGGAGCATTGGGTGACGAGCACATATCTTTATAGTTTCTTGTTCCTGGGAGGGACTTTATTCATACAAGGACACAGGTGCAGCTGGTTTGCAACACAGGATGATACTCATCAGAACAGGAGATTATAATAGGACAGTTTCACAAGGTTTATTCACATACTCAGTTATGTGGACACACACAATTAACATTTTACATTACAGAGTCTGAACATTTTAATTTCCTTGAATCATCAGCGGGCCAACAATGCAAATGTAAACAATGGAGCAAATGCATCACATCCAAATATCCCTTGATTATCTGTAGTGCTGGAGGAATGACACACCCAGATAAACACACACAGTAGAGGTAAAAAAAAGGACCATTTAAACACATGGAATCGATCTACATTATATTCAAACTGACATACTCCATATTCAATTCATGTTTTCTAATAAAAACAAACAAATATATGTTTGAGTATACTTTGTGCAATTCAATTTCATATTGCAAAAACAGTTAAACACATTCTCTGTCAACAATATAAGACAATGGGAGCACTGTGTATGTTCTCTGATGAATTTTAAGTCCATGTGACGTGAAATATCAATATACACGCTAGTAGAAGCAATTATTCTCTCCTGTGTGGATTCTCTCATGACATTTAAGTGACTGTGATGAGTAATGTTTTCCCACAGTCTGAGCATTTTGTTAGCCTTCTACTCTGCGTGCAGTCTCATGTGTTCTTTCAGGCTTCCTAAATGGGCAAACGCTTAGCACACAGAGTGTGTTCTTTGAGGCTTCCTAAATTGGTAAAATGCTTTCTACACTAGGAGCAGTGGTAAGGCATCCCACCTTGTGTATTATCTCATGTGTTTTTAGGTTATGTAAGTGGGCAAAACTCTTGCCGCACTGAGAGCAGTGGTAAAGCTTCTCCCCTGTGTGTATTCTCATGTATTTTCAGGTGACCTATCTGGTTAAAACTCTTGCCGCACTGAGAGCAGTGGTAAGGCTTCTCCCCTGTGTGTATTCTCTCATGTATTTTCAGGTAGCTATTCTGGTTAAAACACTTGCCACACTGGGAGCAGTGGTAAGGCTTCTCCCTTGTGTGTATTTTCTCGTGTTGGTTCAGGTGTCCTATCTGGTTAAAACTCTTGCCGCACTGAGAGCAGTGGTAAGGCTTCTCCCCTGTGTGTATTCTCTCGTGTATTTTCAGGTAGCTATTCTGGTTAAAACACTTCCCGCACTGAGAGCAGTGGTAAGGCTTCTCCCCTGTGTGTATTTTCTTGTGGTGGTTCAGGTGTCCTTTCTGGTTAAAACTCTTGCCGCACTGAGAGCAGTGGTAAGGCTTCTCCCCTGTGTGTATTCTCTCGTGTTGTTTTAGCTCAGATAAGAGGTTACAACCCTTTCGACAGTGGGAGCAGTGGTAAGGCTTCTCCCCTGTGTGTATTTGCGCATGTGTTTTCAGTTGACCTAAGTGGAGAAAACTCTTTCCACACTGGGAGCAGTGGTAAGGCTTCTCCCCTGTGTGTATTCTCTCATGTATTTTCAGGTACCTATTCTGGTTAAAACACTTGCCGCACTGAGAGCAGTGGTAAGGCTTCTCCCCTGTGTGTATTCTCTCATGTCCTTTCAGGACCCCTAACTGGTTAAAACACTTTCCACACTGGGAGCAGTGGTAAGGCTTCTCCCCTGTGTGTATTCTCTCATGTCGTATCAGGTCCCATAACTGGTTAAAACACTTTCCACAGTGGGAACACTGGTGTCGTCTTGCTGGTTTGCACGTCCCTGGCTCTGGTTCCTCTGAGTCTGGTCTTTCTCCTGCCAAAGACAGTGTTTTTCTTTAAATAGAGACCTGAACGAAACCTCCACATGATAAAACGGCCTTTCTACGAGGGTAAATCCTAATCAGATCCCTCAATAACCTGAAGCCAGTTTGAACAATCTTGGTGTGATTTTAAAACAAATGTTGTAGAGCTTCCTGGTAATTATTGACAATGTTTACATTACTTATTTTATTAATTCTGTTTTAAAAGTCAGAACAAAACACTAAACAGTTCTAGGACAATCAAGACACAGACGTCGCTGGATTCCTATTGAGCAGGTGGTTCTAAATATATAACTTCCATAGCTGTATGATACAGAATGTGACCTACACACTTCCTTAAAAATAAAATAAGTAAACAAGTAATTTTAAGTGGAAGTCCAAACCTTGTTTTTACGTCGAAGACACACAGCACATCAGTAACATCTCCCCGTTGTTGAAAGGGTTCGACACGCTATTTAAATGGCCCAATTTGGCATTTAGACGTTCACAGATTTTCAACATTTTGACTATTGCTGATGTCATATTTTGTGTAAAGTAAAAAAATAAGGTGAAATATTTTGGGTAGATGTTCCTAAAACTGATAGTAACTACAATAAACAAAAATATAAACGCAACATGTAAAGTGTTAGTGATCATTTATTCTTTGCCAAGATAATCCATCCACCTGACAGGTGTGGCATATCAGGAAGCTGATTGAACAGCTTGATTATTACACAGGTGCACCTTGTGCTGGGAACAATAAAAGGCCACTCTAAAATGTGCAGTTTTGTCACACAACACAATGCCACAGATGTCTCAGAGGGAGTGGGCAATTGGCATGCTGAGTGCAGGAATGTCCACTGGAGTTGTTGACAGGGAATTTCATGTACAGTACCAGTCAAAAGTTTGGACTCACCTACTCATTCAAGGGTTTTTCTTTATTTTACTATTTTCTACATTGTAGAATAAAAGTGAAGACATCAAAACTATTAAAAAACACATATGGAATCATGTAGTAACCACAAGTGTAGAACAAATCAAAATATATATTAGATTTTTCAAAGTAGCCACCCTTGGCCTTGATGACAGCTTTGCACACTTGGCATTCTCTCAACCAGCTTCACCTGGAATGCTTTTCCAATAGTCTTGTAGGAGTTCCCACATATGCTGAATAATTGTTGGCTGCTTTCCCTTCACTCTACCATCCAACTCATCCCAAACCATCTCAATTTGGTTGAGGTCGGGGGATTGTGTAGGCCAGGTCATCTGATGCAGAACTCCATCACTCTCCTCCTTGGTCAAATAGCTCTTACACAGCCTGGAGGTGTGTTGGGTCAATGTCCTGTTGAAAAACAAATGATAGTGGGACAAAGCCCAACCAGATGGGATAGCATATCGCTGCAGAATTCTGTGGTAGCCATGCTGGTTAAGTGTGACTTGAATTCTAAATAAATCACTGACATTGTCAACAGCAAAGCACCCGCACACCATCACATCTCCTCCTCCATGCTTCACGGTGGGAACCACACATGCGGAGATAGTCCGTTCACCTACTCCGCGTCTCACAAAGACATGACGCTTGGAACCAAAAATCTCAAATTTGGACTCACCAGACCAAAGGACAGATATCCACCGATCTAATGTCCATTGCTCGTATTTCTTGGACCAAGCAAGTCTTTTCTTCTTATTGGTGTCCTTTAGTAGTGGTTTCTTTGCAGCAATTCGACCATGAAAGCCTGATTCACGCAATCTCCTCTGAACAGATGATGTTGAGATGTGTCTGTAACTAACTCTGTGAAGCATTTATTTGGGCTGCAAGTTGAGGCTGGTAACTCTAATGAACTTATCCTCTGCATCAGAAGTAACTCTGGGTCCTTTCCTGTGGCGGTCCTCATGAAAGCCAGTTTCATCCTAGCGCTTGCTGGTTTTTGCGACTGCACTTGAAGAAACTTTCAAAGTCCTTGACATTTTCCTGATTGACTGACTTTCATGTCTTAAAGTAATGATGGAGTGTCATTTCTCTTTGCTTATTTGAGCTGTTCTTGCCATTATATGGACTTGGTCTTTTACCAAATAGGGCTATCTTCAGTATACCACCCCTACCTTGTCACAGCACAACTGATTGGCTCAAAAGCATCAAGACTCATGAGAAATTCCACACATTAACTTCTAACAGGCACACCTGTTAATTGAAATGCATTCCAGCTGACTACCTCATGAAGCTGGTTGAGAGAATGCCAAGAGCGTGCAAAGCTGTCATAAAGGCAAAGGGTGGCTATTTTGAAGAACCTCAAATATAAAATATATTTTGATGTATTTAACACTTTTTTGGTTACTACATGATTCCATATATATCATTTCATAGTGTTGATGTCTTCACTATTATTCAACAATGCAGAAAATTGTAAAATTAAAGAAAAACCCTTGAATGAGTAGGTGTTCTAAAACATTTGACCGGTAGTGTAGAATAATATATCTGTAGATCAGATGTTAATGAAGCAATACATACAAATTGAACTGTCTTGAATTTAGTTTGTGTGTTCTAGAGTCTTGTAAAGATGGGGGTTGACTGGGACAGGAAATGTAACACCCATAATGTTTTTAGGAAAGGTTTTTGTAAAACATGCACCTTACATCAGATCATCTTGAAACTTTCTCTCTAAAGCTAACTTTCATCAAGGTTTTATATGGTCTATTGGTTTCTCTCTTTTCATTGGCAGAAACCTTTTTCAGTGTTATGATATTCATAACATCCATATCCACCAGTCTGTCTTCATGTCAACTAACAGAACTCTGCTGGTTGTCCTGGTAACAGAAACCAGTGGGCAGATCTATTTTATTTGTTCAAACTAAACTACAGCACTTACTTTGATGAGTCAAATCTGATCCTTTCTTCTCTTCTCCTCCTCTCACAGTTCCACTCAGCCCCGTTGTTTTCCTGCAGTCCACCAGCAGCACAGACAACCTCTTCATACCCAGCAGTAAGGCGCTACCGGGAGAGGCACGACACGGGGACTCCAATAGAAAGGAAGGGCTGGCGTTGTCCTGGTAACCATAAAGAGGGGACACAGACACATATCATTATGGATGCTGATGTCACTGTTGTCATAAAGTGCTTTACAGAAACCCAGCCCAGATAGAGCAAGCTGTATGCTAGACCAGACCAAGCTGTACCATCTGGTGTTCTGATCTGGAGAGACTCTTCTCTGCCTCGTCAGCATCAGGATGTTGTTGAGGCTCCCCAGAGGATCCACAATAGTCATGTCTCTCTCCTGTGTGAACGAGAACATCAAACAGATGGTAAACTTTTGACCTCCTATTACAATCAAGAGGCATTAAACACCTTAATCATGATTTTGTAAAATTTTGTTCGCGTTGCAAATGTAAAGGGTCATTTCCACTAAATGGGTGCCTTTTACATTCCTTTGATATTTTAAGTAGAAATTATGCACCAATTTTGAATTTTAAACGTTTTTATATTAGATGAGGTGAACTTTACATGTAGACCACATGGAGAATGAGAATTCAACACATCGAAGTACCAAAAACACATGTACCAATGGCAGATTGCCCCTTAAACAATTCCTACAGTACTGAACAACATATTCAAGTGTAGAACTGCAGTAGAATGCCCCTTTAAAACACCACATAATTTCAAGAACAAACTGTAATAAATTATAATAATTCCATACAACAAAAATGTATTCTGCCTGCCCAAGCCATGCCCCTGTTTTTAAGGCAGTACTCACTGGTGGTAATCCGATGTTCAGCCTCTTCCTCCTTTTTCACTCCCAAAACGTCTGCCTCCTCTTTTATTGAGATAGCCTCCTCTTCCTCTTTTACTCCAAAAGGTTCTTCCTCTTCTTTCAATGTTACGGCATCTTCCTCCTTTTTCATTCTGAAAGCTTCTACCTCCTCCTCTTCCACTCTGACAACCTCTTTCCCATCATCCTCTTCTTCTTTCAATGTGATAGCCTCCTCTTCCTCCTTTTTCATCTTGAAAGCTTCTTCCTCTCCTTTCACCAGAGTTTCTTTCTCCGTCGAGTTTAGTGATCTCATGCTCCGGTGGTTTAGCCTAGTGCAGTATCAATTTAGCACGTTTGTTAATTTAACAAGCAAATTACGTTTAAATGAACCCTTAGATACGTAAAAACAATTATGTTCAAAACACTAAGAGTAATACACACAAGATTGGTCTAACAAGCTTCAATGTTTCGGTTTTATGTTCACTAGCAAACCACCGCGTTGGTTGAATCAGAAGCCTTTTGTCGCTGTTGAAGAAACCTCCCGTCCCGTCCACTAGATTATACGTCACGCAGAAGCATCACCTGAAAGACTCACATCGCCATCTGCTGACTGGAGTGGGTAACGCAGACTGGGAAAATATTAATAACAATGTTTATTCTGGCAAGCAATGTCATAAGAAGTCATTTAAAATCAACCAGATGTTATGTTTTCTCTTACTTCTTTACAGCCAATACTTTACTCCAGGGTTGACCTGCCCATTAGGTAGGATTAGGTGACAGATTAAAGAGTATTCATTTTTTGTCATAGTTGTTCTGAACCCACTGCCTGCAAGTCGTCGCTAAATTAGCCTGATTTGTATTTTCCGGAAATGCCCCTGTCTGAGTGCATTTGTCTACCACTTTGTGTAGCTGTTAGCGATGATGCTAATGACAACCATCTTCTGGTTGATGGAAAAGCTTTCCCAAAAACCTTGTCGATTAAATGTTAACTACAAAGTAGTCTATGTCTACCTGGCAGAATGATATCATGTTTATTTGCATCAATGCAGTTGTGATTTGTTCAGCAAACTCTGCAATCACATGTGTGCTACAGAGACACCACTAACCAAGCAAGGCTCTTGCTGGTGCCCCTTGAATTAAAGGGTATCTACACCCAAAAATGAAAATTTCTCAGATTTTTCTCAGACTTCAAAAGTGGTCTCCTGATGAGGTTTAAGTATAATAAAGGCTTATCGAGGGATAGTGTAGAGTAACAGCTGTATCCTGAAGTGACCTTTAACCTCCCTGCTCCTCAATACTTCTTCCACTGGATCAAAGCTTCAGTCAAGTAGGATACATGATAGTGTCAACACATGGAGTTGGGTTGGATATAGTCATGGTAGGATACATGATAGTGGCAACACATGGAGTTGGGTTGGATATAGTCATGGTAGGATACATGATAGTGGCAACAAATGGAGTATGGTTGGATATAGTCATGGTAGGATACATGATAGTGGCAACACATGGAGTTGGGTTGGATATAGTCATGGTAGGATACATGATAGTGGCAACACATGGAGTTGGGTTGGATATAGTCATGGTAGGATACATGATAGTGGCAACACATGGAGATGGGTTGGATATAGTCATGGTAAGATACATGATAGTGGCAACACATGGAGTTGGGTTGGATATAGTCATGGTAGGATATATGATAGTGGCAACACATGGAGTTGGGTTGGATATAGTCATGGTAGGATACATGATAGTGGCAACACATGGAGTTGGGTTGGATATAGTCATGGTAGGATACATGATCGTGGCAACACATGGAGTTGGGTTGGATATAGTCATGGTAGGATACATGATAGTGGCAACACATGGAGTTGGGTTGGATATAGTCATGGTAGGATATATGATAGTGGAAACACATGGATTAGGGTTTGATATAGTAATGGTAAGCAAAATACTTTACTCAAAATAATAACTTTTTGGAAACCACTATTCACACTATGTACAGACATAGAAAACCATCACATTAAGGAGATGTAACAGTGATGAATGGCTATTCAATATACAACAGTAGTCTTCTGTAACAAGCAATACGTGGTAAATATGTTTACATACATCCATGACTGAACGGTTTAATGAACCCCTTTAAAGGTTTTGTAAGTAAGTTGTAACAGGTCCTCATTCAGCAGTCTGAATTAACCCAGAGGCACCAAAACATCAACTTTTAGAGAAGTTTGGAGATTATTCCACAAGTTAGGTGCAAAGAGCTGATTTACCTAACTCTCTACAGACCAAAGGAATTCCCAGAGCTAGCCATCCCTGAGACTGTGTGTGATAACACCAACTCTTACCTCTAATGGTTATTGTAGATGTTAGCTACAGAGGGAGTTTATGTCAAAGAGCTTTATAAATGCAAAGAGAGCAATGAATGGACCTACGTGACCACAAAGAGGGTCAGACTACTTCCTGATGGAGAATGCAGGGATGTGTACTGAACCTGTACCCATAATAAAACAAAGTGCACTATGGTCAAATGCATCTAATGGCTTTAATGAAGTGGCAGCTGCATTCATATAGATGATGTCGCCATAGTCTAGGACCAGTAAGAACATCGATTGAATGATCTGCTTTGTACCATTAAGCAAGAGGCCTGACCTATTTCTATAGAAGAAGACCCTTTTTATACTCAATATCTTAATGAACTAACTCATCAATATGTCTTTAAAAGACAGCTTAACGTCTATACAGAAACCCAGCCTAAAACCCCAACTCAGCATCTTAATTAACTAACTCATCAATGTTTTTTAAAAGACAGCTTAACGTCAGATACACCATACAAGGTACATACACTTCAATCATTAGAATCATTTTAGTGCACTCTAGAAAACAACATATACTTAGTTTTACACAGATTCAATAATAATTCATTTAAGGTCAATAAAGGTTTTCTGTAAAATAATGACAGCATACTGTAGTTCAGATAGAGCCTGATCAGCAGGGCAATATAGTACACAACTGTATCGTCTGCATACAGATGCAGGTAACAGTTTATTTTGACAAAACAATATTGTTAATGTATACTATAGTTGTTTATTAGACATTCTAACATATAACACAATGCCGAGGTACTAAAGATTTTATATGCAACATTTGAACAACCATTTCGACCACCCTTGGGTTATGATGTATATGACATGACAAGATACATTGGCTACTTTAGTAATAGTTTTTATTGGCATGTTTATAATCCAAGAGTAAGTTTTAGAGGGGAGGGGAATACTGTTTATGTTCAACTGTAGAGAACAAGAACCTTTGGTGAATCAAGGACTCCCTGATATTTTATATAGTTCACATGTCCAGAAGGTTGGTTCTGACAATAAACTTTTGAGTTTCAAACGAGGCTGTGCAGACAGGACCGTACTGCAGTACTACACTATTACACTGTTATGTACTATTAATGTACTAGTATCTAAGATGGTAAGGAATATCTACAAGGGGAACAGCAAGGAAGTAGCAGTGAAGTCCTATTACCAGTCAGATAGGAAGTAGCAGTGAAGTCCTATTACCAGTCAGATAGGAAGTAGCAGTGAAGTCCAATTACCAGTCAGATAGGAAGCAGCAGTGAAGTCCTATTACCAGTCAGATAGGAAGTAGCAGTGAAGTCCTATTACCAGTCAGGTAGAAAGTAGCAGTGTCAACACTGCCAAGTGGCTGGGATGTCCTCCACTGAGTCCACAGTCCTCTCCACCATAAACATCATCTGTTGTCTGCACACCTCTGACCACAGATCAAATCACATTAAACGTTATTGGTCGCATACACATATTTCTCTGATGTTATCGCGGGTGTAGCGAAACAGTGTAGTAATATCTAACAAAACAATTGTCACGTCCAGGCCTGAGTTGACAGGCTGGCGAGTTAAGTTTTGGTTTTGGTGTAGGGTTTTTTCTGTTCTAGGTTGTTGTTTTCTATGTTGGGTTAATGGTTCCCAATCAGAGGCAGCTGAGTGTCGTTACCTCTAATTGGGAACCATATATATGTTTGTAGTTTTCACTAGGGGTTTTGTGGGTTATTGTTTGTTCATAGCGTAAGTGTTTAGAATATGTTATGTTCGATGTTACGATCGTCGTTCGTTTTGTTTGATTATTTTCCCAGTCACGTCGTTTAATAAAATATGTATACTGGAAGCATCGCTGCGTCTTGGTCCGTCCCTTCAGAAGATCGTGACAACAACACACGCAAATCCCCACAATTTATTTTAAGGATTTAGAAATATAGAAATAGTCTGAAAT
Organism: Brachymystax lenok tsinlingensis; assembly: GCA_030435695.1. Taxonomy (NCBI): domain Eukaryota; kingdom Metazoa; phylum Chordata; class Actinopteri; order Salmoniformes; family Salmonidae; genus Brachymystax; species Brachymystax lenok. The sequence continues at coordinate 41,788,354 of CM059812.1, forward strand.
ATAAATATATACAGTTTGTTTACAATGTATATGATAGTGTGTATAGACATTATAGACCAGAAACGAATAGAAAAGGTGTGTACAGCAGTAGTTATATAGGATGAGCCTGGACTAGAATACAGGGTGGAGTACTGGGTGGTAGACGGCTAGTAACAGGGACTAAAGTTCAGGGCAGGGTACTGGGCAGAGGTCGGCTTGTGATGACTATTTAACAGTCTGATGACCTGGAGATAGACCACACATTAACCACACAATAAGTATTGTTGTGGCAGCATCATGTTATGGGTATGCTTGTCACCGGCAGGGACTGGAGAGTTTGTAAGGATCAAAATAAATATGAAAGGAGCATAGACCAGGTAAAAGGTTTGAGGAAAACACACCTCAGTCTTCACCTCATCACATCTGTCGTGTTTTTTTTATACAAGGTATGACTTTACTCACATAACATTTTTGGATGGTTAATCAAGCAAAATACAGCCTAATTATTTTCTCCTCAGGAAGCTCCGGTAAACAGTGGTTGTAGTACACTGCTGCCACCACCAGGCCTGAAGGGCATTTTTACTTTGTCGATAGCTAGCTGCTGGGTGGACAAAGACGTAGCAGCTAGGCTGTGTGGACCAAGACGTAGCAGCTATCTCACTGGCTACTGATCAACCTATTGTGTGTATTGAACATTCATATTGGACAGCCTTACCTATAGAGTGGCACCACCACCCATCAGCCCATTCTCTTCCTGACATCAAATGGAAACAATGGAGCAAATGTATCACATGTAAATATCACTTGATTGTCAGTGAGGTGTATTATGACATCATATAGAACTACTCAGACATTCCAAATATCACTTGATTGTCAGTGAGGTGTATTATGACGTCAGATAGAACTACTCAGATATTCCAAATATCACTTGATTATCAGAGGGGTGTATTATGACATCATATAGAACTACTCAGACATTCCAAATATAACTTGATTATCAGAGGGGTGTATTATGACGTCAGATAGAACTACTCAGACATTCCAAATATCACTTGATTATCAGAGGGCTGTATTATGACGTCAGATAGAACTACTCAGACATTCCAAATATAACTTGATTATCAGAGGGGTGTATTATGACGTCAGAACTACTCAGACATTCCAAATCAGGCTTCATCCATATAATGAAGGTGGATATTGATCCAACCATTTCAAAAGTAATGACCGGGCTGATGGAAACAGGATATGCCTGTACACTTTTATAAACGCAGACAGACAATTTGTTAGTTCGTTTGACATGGTGGGGTCTTTTTGTGTCATTAAAAATCTATGAGCAAGAAATGGTGGTGGAAACTCCTTTATGCGCAAATATTTATATAATAACCATGATATCTTAGTTAACTTGGAGTCACGCGATGATATGTTGAGTGGTCCTCCCACTACGACTTGGGAACCCATGCAGTTTATTAGGCTACAGATGAAATAAGTTATGAACTTCACAGGGTGGTGAAAGTGATGAGCTTGATGCTCCTTTCCAATACATTTTGATGGTCTTATTCTGGTGAAATGATCAATGTTTGGTTGCCATTTGACAAATAAAATAATATGGCTCTTATCCATAAGAATCTCATCATGTTGGTAGCCTACCCCCACTGTATCTGTGAGCTGCTGGCTACAGTGCACGTGCCAAGAGCATGTTTTATATATAACGCAACACTTTTTAAAACCACCAGTGGAGTTGAAAATGCGATGGAAACCAATTTAACTATTTTTAATTTGGTACATGGGAATTTAAAAGAAAACATTATTTTTGTGAACTACGTCATAACGCAAAGCCTTATATCCGCAATAAGTCTGTTTGATGCAAACATTTCTGCTAGGAAAATGCGTATATTGTTTTATGCAGATTCTAAAATATTCACATGGAAATCTGTTGCAAATTGCACGGAAACCTAGCAACGAAGGTGGAAATTGATGCCGCATATTCAAACCAGCCCACTGGGCACAGACGTCAGTCCAACGTCTAGCTTCTATTTACATTTCTTTGAGTCCTCAACTAAAGTGAATTCAACATGAAATCAATATGTTTACATTACTTGTCATTTGATTTTGGTTGCCAGTTGGGTGAAAAATAAAGGAAACTGATGTTGATGGCTTTTTACAAATCCAATCAGTCCAATCAGTTTTCTACATTGATCTAACATCATCACATGGATTTGTTATGTTGAATTGACGTGGAAACAACGTTTATTCAACCATTGGGAGGCTTGTAAATGCCCCCAGGAAAGTAAAACAAAGAACTCTTCATTGAGACAATGATAAACAGCAATCTGTGGGAGAGTTGTGTTGGATATTATAAAATAAGGATCTGCTGGAGTCCAAGTGAAACCAAGATTCTTTATTTCTGAGCTCAGAGAGAATAACAGAGTTACACAGCGCAGCGTAGACAGTTTGAATTCCGAAGCATTGGGTGATGAGCACATTTCTTTATAGTTTCCTGTTCCTGGGCGGGACTTTATTCATACAAGGGCACAGGTGCAAGCTGGTTTGCAACGCAGGATGATACTCATCAGAACAGGAGATTATAATAGGACAGTTTCACAAGGTTAGTCACATACTCAGTTATGTGGACACATACAATTAACATTTTCCATTACAGAGTTTTCATTTCATTAAATCATCAGTGGGCAAACAATGTAAATGTAAACAATGGAGCAAATGCATCACATCCAAATAGCCCTTGATTATCTGTAGTGCTGGAGGAATGACACACCCAGATAAACACACACAGTCAGAGTTTAAAAAAGGACCATTTAAACACATGGAATCTGATCTACTCTATATTCAAACTGACATACTCAACATTCAATTCATGTTTTCTAATAAAAACATAAACATTTGTTTGAGTATACTTTGTAGAATTCAAATTTCACATGGTATAAACAAGTAAACACATTCTCTGTCAACAATATAAGACAATGGGAGCACTGTGTATGTTCTCTGATGAATTTTAAGTCCATGTGACGTGAAATATCAATATACACGCTAGTAGAAGCAATTATTCTCTCCTGTGTGGATTCTCACGTGACTTTTAAGTGACTGTGATGAGTAATATGTCTTCCCACAATCTGATCATTTGTAAGGCTTCTCTCCTTTGTGCAGTCTCATGTGTTCTTTCAGGCTTCCAAAATGGGCAACGCTTAGCACACAGAGTGTGTTCTTTGAGGCTTCCTAAATTGGTAAAATGCTTTCTACACTAGGAGCAGTGGTAAGGCATCCCACCTTGTGTATTATCTCATGTGTTTTTAGGTTATGTAAGTGGGCAAAACTCTTGCCGCACTGAGAGCAGTGGTAAGGTTTCTCCCTGTGTGTATTCTCATGTATTTTCAGGTGACCTATCTGGTTAAAACTCTTTCCACACTGGGAGCAGTGGTAAGGCTTCTCCCTGTGTGTATTCTCTCATGTATTTTCAGGTAGCTATTCTGGTTAAAACACTTGCCACACTGGGAGCAGTGGTAAGGCTTCTCCCTTGTGTGTATTCTCTCGTGTTGGTTCAGGTGTCCTAACTGGTTAAAACTCTTGCCACACTGGGAGCAGTGGTAAGGCTTCTCCCTGTGTGTATTCTCTCGTGTATTTTCAGGTAGCTATTCTGGTTAAAACACTTCCCACACTGGGAGCAGTGGTAAGGCTTCTCCCCTGTGTGTATTTTCTCGTGTTGGTTCAGGTGTCCTTTCTGGTTAAAACTCTTTCCACACTGGGAGCAGTGGTAAGGCTTCTCCCCTGTGTGTATTCTCTCGTGTCTTTTCAGCTGCCGTAAGAGGTTACAACCCTTTCCACAGTGGGAGCAGTGGTAAGGCTTCTCCCTGTGTGTATTCTGCATGTGTTTTCAGGTTGACCTAAATGGTTAAAACTCTTTCCACACTGGGAGCAGTGGTAAGGCTTCTCCCTGTGTGTATTCTCTCATGTATTTTCAGGTACACTATTCTGGTTAAAACACTTTCCACACTGAGAGCAGTGGTAAGGCTTCTCCCCTGTGTGTATTTTCTCATGTCCTTTCAGGTGTCCTAACTGGTTAAAACTCTTTCCACACTGGGAGCAGTGGTAAGGCTTCTCCCCTGTGTGTATTCTCTCGTGTCTTTTCAGCTGCCGTAAGAGGTTACAACCCTTTCCACAGTGGGAGCACTCGTGTCGTCTTGCTGGTTTGGACGTCCCTGGCTCTGGTTCTTCTGAGTCTGGTCTTTCTCCTGCCAAAGACATTTTTTAAATAGAGAACCGAATGAAACCTCCACATGATTAAACAGCCTTGCTACGAGGGTAAATCCTAATCAGATCCCTCAATAACCTGAGGCCAGTTTTAACAATCTTGGTGTGATTTTAAAACAATTTCTGTAGAGCTTCCTGGTAATTACTGATAATATGGTTACATTAATTATTTTATTCATTCTGTTTTACATGTCAGAACACAAAAAACTATACAGTTCTAGGACACTCAAGACACAGACCTCGCTGGATTCCAATCGAGCAGGTGGTTATAAAGATATAACTTTCATAGCTGTATGATACAGAATGTGACCTACACACTTCCTTAAAAATAAAATAAGTAAACAAGTAATTTTAAGTGGAAGTCCAAACCTTGTTTTTACGTCAAGACACACAGCACATCAGTAACATCTCCCGTTGTTGAAAGGGTTCACACGCTATTTAAATGGCCCAATTTGGCATTTAGACGTTCACAGATTTTCAACATTTTGACTATTGCTGATGTCATATTTTGTGTAAAGTAAAAATAAGGTGAAATATTTTGGGTAGATGTTCCTAAAACTGATAGTAACTACAATAAACAAAAATATAAACGCAACATGTAAAGTGTTAGTGATCATTTATTCTTTGCCAAGATAATCCATCCACCTGACAGGTGTGGCATATCAGGAAGCTGATTGAACAGCTTGATTATTACACAGGTGCACCTTGTGCTGGGAACAATAAAAGGCCACTCTAAAATGTGCAGTTTTGTCACACAACACAATGCCACAGATGTCTCAGAGGGAGTGGGCAATTGGCATGCTGAGTGCAGGAATGTCCACTGGAGTTGTTGACAGGGAATTTCATGTACAGTACCAGTCAAAAGTTTGGACTCACCTACTCATTCAAGGGTTTTTCTTTATTTTACTATTTTCTACATTGTAGAATAAAAGTGAAGACATCAAAACTATTAAAAAACACATATGGAATCATGTAGTAACCACAAGTGTAGAACAAATCAAAATATATATTAGATTTTTCAAAGTAGCCACCCTTGGCCTTGATGACAGCTTTGCACACTTGGCATTCTCTCAACCAGCTTCACCTGGAATGCTTTTCCAATAGTCTTGTAGGAGTTCCCACATATGCTGAATAATTGTTGGCTGCTTTTCCTTCACTCTGCGATCCAACTCATCCCAAATCATCTCAATTTGGTTGAGGTCAGGGGATTGTGGAGGCCAGGTCATCTGATGCAGCACTCCATCACTCTCCTTCTTGGTCAAATAGCCCTTACACAGCCTGGAGGTGTGTTGGGACATTGTCTTGTTGAAAAACAAACGATAGTGGGACTAAGCCCAAACCAGCTGGGATGGCAAATCGCTGCAGAATGCTGTGGTAGCCATGCTGGTTAAGTGTGACTTGAATTCTAAATAAATCACTGACATTGTTACCAGCGGTGGGAACCACACATGCGGAGATCATTCGTTCACATACTCTGTGTCTCAAAGACATCCGCGTCTCACAAAGAACCAAAACTCTCAAATTTGGACTCAGACCAAAGGATAGATACCCACCGGTCTAATGTCCATGGCTCGTGTTTCTTGGCCCAAGCAAGTCTCTTCTTCTTATTGGTGTCCTTTAGTAGTGGTTTCTTTGCAGCAATTCGACCATGAAAGCCTGATTCACGCAGTCTCATCTGAACAGATGATGTTGAGAAGTGTCTGTTACTTGAACTCTGTGAAGCAATTTCTGAGGCTGGTAACTCTAATGAACTTATCCTCTGCAGCAGAAGTATTCCATTCCTGTGGTGGTCCTCATGAGAGCCAGAATCATCATTGCACTTGATGGTTTTTTGCGACTGCACTTGAAGAAACTTTCAAAGTCCTTGAAATGTTCCTGATTGACTGACCTTCATGTCTTAAAGTAATGATGGAGTGTCATTTCTCTTTGCTTATTTGAGCTGTTCTTGACATAATATGGACTTGGTCTTTTACCAAATAGGGCTATCTTCAGTATACCACCCCTACCTTGTCACAGCACAACTGATTGGCTCAATAGCATAAAGGAGGAAAGAAATTCCACAAATTAACTTCTAACAAGGCACACCTGTTAATTGAAATGCATTTCAGCTGACTACCTCATGAAGCTGGTTGAGAGAATGCCAAGAGCGTGCAAAGCTGTCATAAAGGCAAAGGGTGGCTATTTTGAAGAACCTCAAATATAAAATATATTTTGATATATTTAACACCCTTTTTGGTTAATACATGATTCCAATTGTGTTATTTCATAGTTGATGTCTTCACTTTTATTCAACAATGCAGAAAATAGTAAAAGTAAAGAAAAACCCTTGAATGAGTAGGTGTTCTAAAACATTTGACCGGTAGTGTAGAATAATACATCTGTAGATCAGATGTTAATGAAGCAATACATACAGATTTGAAGTGTCTGGAGTTTAGTTTGTGTGTTCTAGAGTCTTGTAAAGATAGGGGGTTGACTGGGACAGGCAATGTAACACCCATAATGTTTTAAGGAAATGTTTTTGTAAAACATGCACCTTACATCAGATCAACTTGAAACTTTCTCTCTAAAGCTAACTTTCATCAAGGTTTTATATGGTCTATTGGTTTCTCTCTTTTCATTGGCAGAATCCTTTTTCAGTGTTATGATATTCATAACATCCATATCCACCAGTCTATCTTCATGTCAACTAACAGAACTCTGCTGGTTGTCCTGGTAACAGAAACCAGTGGGCAGATCTATTTTATTTGTTCAAACTAAACTACAGCGCTTACTTTGATGAGTCAAATCTGATCCTTTCTTCTCTTCTCCTCCTCTCACAGTTCCACTCAGCCTCGTTGTTTTCCTGCAGTCCACCAGCAGCACAGACAACCTCTTCATACCCAGCAGTAAGGTGCTACCGGGAGAGGCACAACACGGGACTCCAATAGAAAGGAAGGGCTGGCGTTGTCCTGGTAACCATAAGAGGGGACACAGACACACATCATTATAGATGCTGATGTCACTGTTGTCATAAAGTGATTTACAGAAACCCAGCCCAGATAGAGCAAGCTGTATGCTAGACCAGACCAAGCTGTACCATCTGGTGTTCTGATCTGGAGAGACTCTTCTCTGCCTCGTCAACATCAGGATGTTGTTGAGGCTCCCAGAGGATCCACAATAGTCATGTCTCTCTCCTGTGTGAATGAGAACATCAAACAGATGGTAAACTTTTGACCTCCTATTACAATCAGGAGGCATGAATATGTCTAAAAAGGGCCTATAATGGCCACTTTCATCATGATTTTATAAAATATTGTTTGTGATGTAAATGTGAAAGGGTCGTTCCACTAAATGGGGGACTTTTGCGTCCCTTTGATATTTTAAGTAGATATTATGCACCAATATTGCATTTTAAACGTTTTTATAATAGATGAGGTGAACTTTAATGTAGACCACATGGAGAATTCAATACATCCAATTGAAAAGTCCCAAAATATATGTACCAATGCCAAATTGCCCCTTTAACAATTCCTACAGTACTGAACAACATCAAGTGTAGAACTTCAGTAGAATGACCCTTTAAAACCCCACATAATTTCAAGAACAAACTGTAATAAATTATAATAATTCCATACAACAAAAATGTATTCTGCCTGCCCAAGCCATGCCCCTGTTAAGACAGTACTCACTGATGGTAATCTGATCTTCAGTCTCCTCATTTTTCACTCCCAAAACGTATTCTTCCTCCTCTTTTATTGCCTCCTCTTCCTCCTTTACTCCAAAATGTTCTTCCTCTTCTTTCAATGTTAGGTCATCTTCCTCCTTTTTGATTCTGAAAACTTCTACCTCCTCCTCTTCCACTCTGACAACCTCTTTCCCATCTTCCTCTTTAACTGTAATATCACCCTCTTCTTCTTTCAATGTGATAGCCTCCTCTTCCTCCCTTTTCATTCTGAAAGCTTCTTCCTATACTTTAACCAGACTTTCTTTCTCCGTCGAGTTTAGTGAGTTTATGCTCTGGTCGATAAGCCTAGTGCAGTATCAATTTAATACATTTGCTAATTTAAAAAGCAAATTACGTTTAAATGAACTATTAGATACGTAAACAGAATTATGTTCTAAACACTAAGAGTAATATAGACAAGATGGTATAAAGAGCTTCAATGTTTCGGTTTTAAATTCGCTAGCAAGCTACCGCGTGTTTCAATCAGTAGCCTGTTGTCGCTGTTGAAGAAACCTCCCGTCCCGTCCTCTAGATTATACGTCATGGAAGAAGCATCACCTGAAAGACGCACATCACCATCTGCTGACTGGAGTGGGTAACGCAGACTGGGAAAATATTAATAACAATGTTTATTCTGGCAAGCAATGTCATAAGAAGTCATTTAAAATCAACCAGATGTTATGTTTTCTCTTACTTCTTTACAGCCAATACTTTACTCCAGGGTTGACCTGCCCATTAGGTAGGATTAGGTGACAGATTAAAGAGTATTCATTTTTGTCATAGTTGTTCTGAACCCACTGCCTGCAAGTCGTCGCTAAATTAGCCTGATTTGTATTTTCCGGAAATGCCCTGTCTGAGTGCATTTGTCTACCACTTTGTGTAGCTGTTAGCGATGATGCTAATGACAACCATCTTCTGGTTGATGGAAAAGCTTTCCCAAAAACCTTGTCGATTAAATGTTAACTACAAAGTAGTCTATGTCTACCTGGCAGAATGATATCATGTTTATTTGCATCAATGCAGTTGTGATTTGTTCAGCAAACTCTGCAATCACATGTGTGCTACAGAGACACCACTAACCAAGCAAGGCTCTTGCTGGTGCCCCTTGAATTAAAGGGTATCTACACCCAAAAATGAAAATTTCTCAGATTTTTCTCAGACTTCAAAAGTGGTCTCCTGATGAGGTTTAAGTATAATAAAGGCTTATCGAGGGATAGTGTAGAGTAACAGCTGTATCCTGAAGTGACCTTTAACCTCCCTGCTCCTCAATACTTCTTCCACTGGATCAAAGCTTCAGTCAAGTAGGATACATGATAGTGTCAACACATGGAGTTGGGTTGGATATAGTCATGGTAGGATACATGATAGTGGCAACACATGGAGTTGGGTTGGATATAGTCATGGTAGGATACATGATAGTGGCAACAAATGGAGTATGGTTGGATATAGTCATGGTAGGATACATGATAGTGGCAACACATGGAGTTGGGTTGGATATAGTCATGGTAGGATACATGATAGTGGCAACACATGGAGTTGGGTTGGATATAGTCATGGTAGGATACATGATAGTGGCAACACATGGAGATGGGTTGGATATAGTCATGGTAAGATACATGATAGTGGCAACACATGGAGTTGGGTTGGATATAGTCATGGTAGGATATATGATAGTGGCAACACATGGAGTTGGGTTGGATATAGTCATGGTAGGATACATGATAGTGGCAACACATGGAGTTGGGTTGGATATAGTCATGGTAGGATACATGATAGCTGCAACACATGGAGTTGGGTTGGATATAGTCATGGTAGGATACATGATCGTGGCAACACATGGAGTTGGGTTGGATATAGTCATGGTAGGATACATGATAGTGGCAACACATGGAGTTGGGTTGGATATAGTCATGGTAGGATATATGATAGTGGAAACACATGGATTAGGGTTTGATATAGTAATGGTAAGCAAAATACTTTACTCAAAATAATAACTTTTTGGAAACCACTATTCACACTATGTACAGACATAGAAAACCATCACATTAAGGAGATGTAACAGTGATGAATGGCTATTCAATATACAACAGTAGTCTTCTGTAACAAGCAATACGTGGTAAATATGTTTACATACATCCATGACTGAATGGTTTCATGAACTCCTTTAAAGGTTTGGTAAGTAAGTTGTAACAGGCCCTCATTCAGCAGTCTGAATTAACCCAGAGGCACCAAAACATCAACTTTTAGAGAAGTTTGGAGATTATTCCACAAGTTAGGTGCAAAGAGCTGATTTACATAACTCTCTACAGACCAAAGGAATTCCCAGAGCTAGTCATCCCTGAGACTGTGTGTGATAACACCAACTCTTACCTCTAATGGTTATTGTAGATGTTAGCTACAGAGGGAGTTTATGTCAAAGAGCTTTATGAATGCAAAGAGAGCAATGAATGGACCTACGTGACCACAAAGAGGGTCAGCCTACTTCCTGATGGAGAATGCAGGGATGTGTACTGAACCTGTACCCATAATAAAACAAAGTGCACTATGGTCAAATGCATCTAATGGCTTTAATGAAGTGGCAGCTGCATTCATATAGATGATTTCGCCATAGTCTAGTGGACTATGTACTATAGCATAGTCAAATGGATCACTATCCGAGGGGTGTATTATGACATCCAATAGAACTACTCAGACATTCCAAATATCACTTACCAGAGGGGTGTACAGTCGTAGACAAAAGTTTTGAGAATGACACAAATATACATTTTCACAAAGTCTGCTGCCTCAGTTTGTATGATGGCAATTTGCATATACTCCAGAATGTTATGAAGAGTGATCAGATGAATTGCAATTAATTGCAAAGTCCCTCTTTGCCATGCAAATGAACTGAACCCCCCAAAAACATCAGGGACAGACTGATATTCTGCAAAAGGTACAGGGATTGGACTGCTGAGGACTGGGGTAAAGTAATTTTCTCTGATGATTCCCCTTTCCTATTGTTCGGGGCATCCGGAAAAAAGCTTGTCCGGAGAAGACAAGGTGAGCGCTACCATCAGCCCTGTGTCATGCCAACAGTAAAGCATCCTGAGACCATTCATGTGTGGGGATGCTTCTCAGCCAAGAGAGTGGGCTCACTCACAATTTTGCCTAAGAACACAGACATGAATAAAGAATGGTACCAACACATCCTCCGAGAGCAACTTCTCCCAACCATCCAGGAACAGTTTGGTAACGAACAATGCCTTTTCCAGCATGATGGAGCACCTTGCCATAAGGCAAAAGTGATAACTAAGTTGCTCGGGGAACAAAACATCGATATTTTGAGTCCATGGCCAGGAAACTCCCCAGCCCTTAATCCCATTGACAACTTGTGGTGAATCCTCAAGAGGCGGGTGGACAAACAAAACCCCACAAAATCTGACAAACTCCAAGCATTGATTATGCAAGAATGGGCTGCCATCAGTCAGGATGTGGCCCAGAAGTTAATTGACAGCATGCCAGGGTGGATTGCAGAGGTCTTGAAAAAGAAGGGTCAACACTGCAAATATTGACTCTTTGCATCAACTTCATGTAATTGTCAATAAAAGCCTCTGACACTTATGAAATGCTTGTAATTATACTTCAGTATTCCATAGTAACATCTAACAAAAATATCTAAAGACACTGAAGCAGCAAACTTTGTGGAATTTAATATGTGTCATTCTCAAAACTTTTATGATGTCATATAGAACTACTCAGACATTCCAAATATCACTTGATTATCAGAGGGGTGTATTATGACATCAGATAGAACTACTCAGACATTCCAAATCAGGCTTCATCCATATCATGAATGTAGATACTGCTCCAACCATTTCAAAAGTAATGACCGGGCTGATATTCAGATCTTAGTTAACTTGGAGTCACAAGATGATATGTTGTGTGGTCCTCCCACTACGACTTGGGAACACATGCAGTTTATTAGGCTACAGATGAAATAAGTTATGAACTTCACAGAGTGGTGAAAGTGATGAGCTTGATGCTCCTTTCCAATACATTTTGATGGTCTTATTCTGGTGACATGATGATTGATGCTTGGTTGCCATTTGACAAATAAAATAATATGGCTCTTATCCATAAGAATCTCATCATGTTGGTAGCCTTCCCGCCTACCTGTATCTGTGAGCTGCTGGCTACAGTGCACGTGCCAAGAGCTTATTTTATATATAACACAACAGTTTTTAAAACCATCAGTAGACTTGAAAATGCGAAGGAAACCCAGTTAACTGGTATTTTTCATTCGGTACAGGGGAACTTCTTTTTGTGCACTACGTCATAACGCAAAGCCTTCTATCCACAATAAGTCTGTTTGATGCAAACATTTATGGTAGGAAAATGCATCTATATTGTTTAATGCAGATTTTAAAATATTCACATGAAAATCTGTTGCAAATTGCATGGAAACTAAGCTACTAAGGTGGATATTGATCCAACACCTGCCGCTTCTTCAAACCAGCCCACTGGGCACAGACGTCAGTTCATCTAGTTTCTATTTACAATTCTTTGATTCGTCAACTAAAGTGAACTCAACATGAAATCAACAGAAAATGTCACCTGTTATTGGATTTAGGTTGCAAGTTGGGTGAAACACAATGTCACCTGTCATTGGATTTAGGTTGCAAGTTGGGTGAAACACAACGTCACCTGTCATTGGATTTAGGTTGCCAGTTGGGTGAAACACAATGTCACCTGTCATTGGATTTAGGTTGCAAGTTGGGTGAAAAATAAATAAAAAATACCTTATGTTGATGTCTTTTTACAAACCAAATCAGTTTTCTACATTGATCTATCATCATCACATGGATTTGTTATGTTGAATTGACGTGGAAACAACGTTTATTCAACCAGTGGAAGGCTTGTAAATGCCCCCAGGAAAGTCAAACAAAGAACTCTTCATTGAGACAATAATAAACAGCAATCAGTGGGAGAGTTGTGGTGGATATTATAAAATAAGGATCTGAGTCAAACCAAGATTCTTTATTTCTGAGCTCAGAGAGAATAACAGTTACACAGCGCAGCATAGACAGTCTGAAGGGCACAGGTGCAGCTGGTTTGCAACACAGGATGATACTCCCAAGAACAGGAGATTAAAATAGGACAGTTTCACAAGGTTAGTCACATACTCAGATGTGGACACACACAATTAACATTTTGCATTACAGAGTCTGAACATTTTCATTTCATTAAATCATCAGTGGACCAACAATGTAAATGTAAACAATGGAAAAAATGCATCACATCCAAATATCACTTGATTTATCTGTAGTGCTGGAGGAATAATAAACACACACAGTTTAAAAAAGTACAATTTAAACACATGGAATCTGATCTACTCTATATTCAAACTGACATACTCCATGTTCAATTCATGTTTGCTAATAAAAACAAACATTTGTTTGAGAATACTTTGTACAATTCAAATGTCAAATGGTATAAACAGGTAAACACATTCTGAAAAATATCAATATTCACACTAGGAAAAGTAATTATTCTCTCCTGTGTGGATTCTCACGTGACTTTTAAGTGACTGTGATGAGTAATATGTATTTCCACAATCTGAGCATTTGTAAGGATTCTCTCCTTTGTGCAGTCTCATGTGTTCTTTCAGGCTTCCTAAATGGTTAAAACTCTTTCCACACTGTGAGCAGTGGTAAGGCTTCTCCCCTGGTGTATTCTCTCATGTTTTTTCAGGTTCCCTAAATGGTTAAAACTCTTTCCACACTGGGAGCAGTGGTAAGGCTTGTCCCCTGTGTGTATTCTCTCATGTTGTTTCAGGTCCACTACCTGGTTAAAACTCTTTCCACACTGGAAGCAGTGGTAAGGCTTCTCCCCTGTGTGTATTTTCTCATGTCGGTTAAGGTTTTCTTTCTGGTTAAAACTCTTTCCACACTGGGAGCAGTGGTAAGGCTTCTCCCCTGTGTGTATTCTCTCATGTTGTTTCAGGCACCCTAAATGGTTAAAACTCTTTCCACACTGTGAGCAGTGATAAGGCTTCTCCCCTGTGTGTATTCTCTCATGTTGTTTCAGGCCCCCTAACAGCTTAAAACACTTGCCACACTGGGAGCAGTGGTAAGGCTTCTCCCCTGTATGTATTCTCTCATGTCGTTTCAGGTCCCCTAACTGCTTAAAACTCTTTCCACACTGGGAGCAGTGGTAAGGCTTCTCCCCTGTGTGTATTCTCTCATGTTTTTTCAGGCCCCCTAAATGGTTAAAACTCTTTCCACACTGTGAGCAGTGATAAGGCTTCTCCCCTGTATGTATTCTCTCATGTCGTTTCAGGTCCCCTAACTGCTTAAAACTCTTTCCACACTGGGAGCAGTGGTAAGGCTTCTCCCCTGTGTGTATTTTCTCGTGTTGCTTCAGGTTCCCTAAATGGTTAAAACTCTGTCCACACTGGGAGCAGTGGTAAGGCTTCTCCCCTGTGTGTATTCTCTCGTGTTGTTTCAGCTCCCATAAGTGGTTACAACCCTTTCCACAGTGGGGGCACTGGTGTCGTCTTGCTGGTTTGGCCGTTCCTTGCTCTGGTTCTTCTGAGTCTGGTCTTTCTCCTGCCAAAGAGTGTGTTTTTTAAAATAGAGAACCGAATGAAACCTCCACATAATTAAACAGCCTTGCTACGAGGGTAAATCCTCGTAGCAAGGATCCCTCAATATCCTCGTAGCAAGGATCAGATCCCTCAATAACCTGAGGCCAGTTTTAACAATCATGGTGTGATTTTAAAACAAATGTTGTAGAGCTTCCTGGTAATTACTGATTCTGTTTACATTCATTCTGTTTACAAGTCAGAACAGAAAAAACGAAACAGTTCTAGGACAATCAAGACACAGACGTCGCAGGATTCCTATCGAGCAGGTGGTTCTAAATATATAACTTTCATAGCTGTATGGTACAGAATGCGAAAAACACACTTCCTTAAACATAAAAGAAGTAAAGAAGTAAATTAAAGTGGAAGTCCAAAACTTGTTTTTACGTCGAAGACCCAAAGCACATCAGTTACATCTCCCTGTTGTTGAAAGGGTTCGACACGCTGCCTAAATGGACCAATTTATTATTTAGATGTTCACCGATATTCTAATGCTGATGTCATATTTTGGGTAAAGTAAAAAACAAGGTGAAATATTTTGGGTAGATGTTCCTAAAACTGATAGTAACTACAATAAACAAAAATATAAACGCAACATGTAAAGTGCTGGATGTTTCATGAGCTGACAAAAAATATTGTAGAATTTTTTACATCCCTGTTAGTGAACAATCCATCCACCTGACAGGTGTGGCATATCAAGACGCTGATTGAACAGCTTGAATATTACACAGGTGCACTTTGTGCTGGGGCCACAGATGTCTCAGAGGGAGCGTGCAATTGGCATGCTGACTGCAGGAATGTCCACTGGAGATGTTGCCAGGGAATTTAATGTACTATACCAGTCAAAGGTTTGGACTCACCTACTCATTCAAGGGTTTTTCTTTATTTTTACTATTTTCTACATTGTAGAATAATAGTGAAGACATCAAAACTATTCAAAAACACATATGGAATCATGTAGTAACGCCAAGTGTTAAACAAATCAAAATATATATTAGATTCTTCAAAGTAGCCACCCTTTGCCAACCAACAAGTTCTCAGCATATGTGGGAACTCCTACAAGACTGTTGGAAATCATTCCAGGTGAAGCTGGTTGAGAGAATGCCAAGAGCGTGCAAAGCTGTCATAAAGGCAAAGGGTGGCTATTTTGAAGAATCTCAGATATAAAATATTTTGAGTTATTTAACACTTTTTTGGTTACTACATGATTCCATATGTGTTATTTCATAGTTTTGATGTCTTCACTATTATTCTACAATGTAGAAAATAGTAAAAATAAAGAAAAACCCTTGAATGAGTAGGTGTTCTAAAACATTTGACCAGTAGTGTAGAATAATATATCTGTAGATCAGATGTTAATTAAGCAATACATACACATTTGAAGTGTCTTGAGTTTAGTTTGTGTGTTCTAGAGTCGTGTAAAGATAGGGGGTTGACTGGGACAGGCAATGTAACATCCATAATGTTTTTAGGAAAGGTTTTTGTAAAACATGCACCTTACATCAGATCATCTTGAAACTTTCTCTCTAAAGCTAACTTTCATTAAGGTTTTATATGGTCTATTGGTTTCTCTCTTTTCATTGGCAGAAACCTTTTTCAGTGTTATGATATTCATAACATCCATATCCACCAGTCTATCTTCATGTCAACTAGCAGAACTCTGTTGGTTGTCCTGGTAACAGATACCAGTGGGCAGATCTATTTTATTTGTTCAAACTAAACTACAGCACTTACTTTGATGAGTCAAATCTGATCCTTTCTTCTCTTCTCCTCCTCTCACAGTTCCACTCAGCCCTGTTGTTTTCCTGCAGTCCACCAGCAGCACAGACAACCTCTTCATACCCAGCAGTAAGGTGCTACCGGGAGAGACACGACACGGGGACTCCAATAGGAAGGAAGGGCTAGCGTTGTCCTGGTAACCATAAAGAGGGGACACAGACACACATCATTATAGATGCTGATGTCACTGTTGTCATGAAGTGCTTTCCAGAAACCCAGCCCAGACGGAGCAAGCTGTATGCTAGAATAAACCAAGGTGTACCATCTGGTGTTCTGATCTGGAGAGACTCTTCTCTGCCTCGTCAGCATCAGGATGTTGTTGAGGCTCCCCAGAGGATCCACGATAGTCACGTCTCTCTCCTGTGTGAACGAGAACATCAAACAGACGGTAAACTTATGACCATCTATTGCAATCAGGAGGCATGAATGTCTAAAAAGGGCCTTTTCATCATGATTTTGTAAAATATTGTGTGTGTTTTAAATGTAAAGTGTTATTTCCACAAAATGGGTGCCTTTAAAGTCCCTTTGATATTTTAAGTAGAAATTCTGTACCAATTTTTAAAGTCGGTTATATTAGATGAGGTGAACTTTAATGTAGACCACATGGAGAATGAGAATTCAATCCATCGAAGTCCCAAAAATATATGTACCAATGGCAGATTGCCCATTAAACAATTCCTACAGTACTGAACAACATATTCAAGTGTAAAACTTCAGTGGAATGCCCCTTTAAAACCACACATTAGTTCAAGAACTTCATAGTTCGTCCCCCTGTTTTTAAGACAGCACTCACTGGTGGTAATCGGATCTTCAATCTCCTCATTTTTCACTCGCAAAACGTCTTCCTCCTCCTCTTTTACTGAGATAGCCTCATCTTCCATCTTTTTCATCCTGAATGCTTCTTCCTCTGCTTTCACCAGTGTTTCTTTCTCCGTCTTGCTTAGTGATCTCATGCTCCGGTCGATTACCTTGGTGCTGTATCAATTTAACAAATTTAACTAGCAAATTACGTTTAAATAAACTTGTAGATACGTAAACAGAATTATCATCAAAACACAAAGATTAATGTACACAAGATTGGTCTAAAGAGATTCAATGTTTCGGTTTTAGGTTCACTAACAAACCACCAAGCTAGCGCGTGGTTGAATCAGAAGAAACCTCAGGTCCCGTCCACTAGATTATACGTCACGCAAGAGGCATCACCTGAAAGACTCACATCGCCATCTGCTGACTGGAGTGGGTAACGCAGACTGGGAAAATATAATAATTAAATAGTTTAATCTTGCTAACAATGTAATGAGAAGTTATTTTAAAAACAACCAGACGATGTTTTCTCTTACAGCCAATACTTTCCACCAGGGCTGGCCTGCCCATTAGGCAGGATTAGGTGACAGATTGAAGAGGGTGGCATATTCCTAGTTAAATTGACCAAGGCTCATCGCTAACAACACATAATAACACCTCACATAATGCTGCCCAGAAACAATGAAACCTTCTCTCACCCAGTGGCATATGGGCTATATAGGTGAGTGTTGCTGTTGCCACATGAAGCAGTGCCCACTTTGTAAAAGGCTACATGGACAGATAGGTCTCTACCTGTGTAGAGCACATTCCCCTTTATCCTTCCAGTCTATAAAGTGTCCTTTTGGGTGGTGCTATAATTTGTATCTATTTTTGTCGTAGTTATTCTGAACCCACTGCCTGCATGTCTTCGTTAAAATTGCCTAAGTGATTTGTATTTTCCTTCAACTTTCTGAAGAGGAAACAGCCAGGAAATGCCCCTGCCTGAGTGCATTTGTCTACCACTAAGTGTAGCTGTTAGCAACGGTGCTAATGACAACCATCTTCTGGTTGATGGAAAGGCTTTCCCAAAAACCTTGTCAATTAAATGTTAACTACAAAGTAGTCTATGTCTACCAGGCAGAATGATATCATGATTATTTTAATCAATCCAGTTGTGATTTGTTCAGCAAACTCTGCAATCACATGTGTGCTACAGAGACACCACTAACCAAGCAAGGCTATTGCTGGTGCCACTTCAATTAAAGGGTATCTACACCCAAAAATGAAAATGTCTTAGATTTTTCTGACTTCAAAAGTGGTCTCTTGAGGAGGTTTAAGTATTGCTGTGTTCTTAGAACATGCAATTTTGTTGTTATTCTATTAACAGTGTGATTTAGAGTGCGAGAAACAGACATCAGAAACCTGGAAAAACTAAACGGAGAAAACGGAATTTGAGAAAAAAACTAAAACGGAATTAGGAAAAAAACAAAAACTGATTTAATATGTCTTTGCATATTCTATACATTTTCTCTCATTACTGGATTATCTAGGGATTGTGTCGAGTAACAGCTGTATCCTGAAGTGGCTTTTAACCTCCCTGCTCCTCAATAATTCTTCCACTGGATCAAAGCTTCAGCCATGGAGGTCACATGATGGTGGAAACACATGGAGTTGGGTTGGATATAGTCATGGTAGGATACATGATAGTGGCAACACATGGAGTTGGGTTGGATATAGTCATGGTAGGATATATGATAGTGGAAACACATGGAGTAGGGTTGGATATATGATAGTGGAAACACATGGAGTTGGGTTGGATATAGTCATGGTAGGATACATGATAGTGGCAACACATGGAGTTGGGTTGGATATATGATAGTGGAAACACATGGAGTTGGGTTGGATATATGATAGTGGAAACACATGGAGTAGGGTTGGATATATGATAGTGGAAACACATGGAGTTGGGTTGGATATATGATAGTGGAAACACATGGAGTTGGGTTGGATATATGATAGTGGAAACACATGGAGTAGGGTTGGATATATGATAGTGGAAACACATGGAGTAGGGTTGGATATAGTCATGGTAGGATATATGATAGTGGAAACACATGGAGTAGGGTTGGATATATGATAGTGGAAACACATGGAGTAGGGTTGGATATAGTCATGGTAGGATATATGATAGTGGAAACACATGGAGTAGGGTTGGATATATGATAGTGGAAACACATGGAGTTGGGTTGGATATATGATAGTGGAAACACATGGAGTAGGGTTGGATATATGATAGTGGAAACACATGGAGTAGGGTTGGATATATGATAGTGGAAACACATGGAGTAGGGTTGGATATAGTCATGGTAGGATATATGATAGTGGCAACACATGGAGTTGGGTTGGATATATGATAGTGGAAACACATGGAGTTGGGTTGGATATATGATAGTGGAAACACATGGAGTTGGGTTGGATATAGTCATGGTAGGATATATGATAGTGGCAACACATGGAGTTGGGTTTGATATAGTAATGGTATGCAAAATACTTTACTGAAAATAATAAATTTTTGGAAACCACTATTCACACTATGTACAGACATAGAAAACCATCACATCAAGGAGGTGTAACAGTGATGAATGGCTATTCAATATACAACAGTAGTCTTCTGTACCAAGAAATACGTGGTAAACATGTTTACATACATCCATGACTGAATGGTTTAATGAACCCCTTTAAAGGTTTGGTAAGTAAGTTGTAACAGGTCCTCATTCAGCAGTCTGAATTAACCCAGAGGCACCAAAACATCAACTTTTAGAGAAGTTTGGAGATCATTCCACAGGTAAGGTGCAAAGAGCTGATTTACCTAACTCTGTACAGACCAAAGGAATTCCCAGAGCTAGCCATCCCTGAGACTGTGTGTGATAACGCCAACTCTTACCTCTAGTGGTTATTGTAGATGTTAGCTACAGAGGGAGTTTATGTCAAAGAGCTTCAGCCTACTTCCTGATGGAGAATGCAGGGATGTGTACTGAACCTGTACCCATAATAAAACAAAGTGCACTACTGTCAAATGCATCTAATGGCTTTAATGAAGTGGCAGCTGCATTCATATAGATGATGTCGCCATAGTCTAGGACCAGTAAGAACATCGACTGAATGATCTGCTTTGTACCATTAAACAAGAGGCCACAGATCCCTAAGAAGTTAAGCCAGAGGCCTGATCTATTTCTATAGAAGACCCATAAAATACTCAGCATCTTAATGAACTAACTCATCAATATGTGTTTAAAAGACAGCTTAACGTCTATACAGAAACCCAGCCTAAAACTCAGCATCTTAACCTGTTAGGGAGTGGTGGCAGTGTTTGGAGGTTTGGAGAGACTGGCGTGCCCAAAGTAAAATGCCTGGAACTCAGGCCCAGAAACTAGGATATGCACATAATTAGTAGATAGAAAACACTCTGAAGTTTCTAAAACTGTTAAAATAACGTCTGTGAGTATAACAGAACTGATTTGGCAGGCAATAATCAGAGAAAAATCCATCCGGAAAATGTGATTCTGTGAAGTGACTCTTTTCCATTGACATACTATAGAAAGGAGGGGATCCAGCTCCCAGATTGCAGTACCTATGGTTTCCACTACATGTCAACAGTCTTTAGACAAGGTTTCAGGCTTTTATCTTGAATAACCAAGGAGTTGGACCTGTTCTTCCTGAGGTCTCGTGAAGTGTCCTGTTATGGTTTGCACGTGACATTTAGTGCGCTTTTAGCTAGCTTTGAACTTCTTTTCTATTCAACAGGCTATATTCCGTCTGTAATATTATCGTTTATATTCATATTAGGGTTTCTGAGTATTGATTAGAAACGCTGTTTGACTTGTTTTGACGAACTTCCCCGGTACTTTTGGGATATTATTTGTCTGCATGGATGATCGCCTTTGAGCAGGTGGATTACTGAACAAAACGCGCCAACTAAACGGAGCTTTATGGATATAAAGAGCGACTTTATCGAACAAAATGACCATTTATTGTGTAGCTGGGACCCTTGGGATTAACATCAGATGAAGATCTTCAAAGGTAAGCAATTTATTTTATCGCTATTTCTGAGGTTTGTGACACCCCGTGCTGCTTATGTTATTATGCTAATTGAATATGTGTGCAGGGCGCTATCCTCAGACAATCAAATGCTATGCTTTCGCCGTAAAGGCTTTTTGAAATCTGACAACGCTGTCA
The DNA here is from genome assembly GCA_030435695.1 of Brachymystax lenok tsinlingensis. NCBI lineage: Eukaryota > Metazoa > Chordata > Actinopteri > Salmoniformes > Salmonidae > Brachymystax > Brachymystax lenok. The sequence goes on from CM059812.1 coordinate 41,809,719, forward strand.
GATTTCCAACTCAGCATCTTAATTAACTAACTCATCAATATGTTTTTTAAAAGACAGCTTAACGTCTATGCAGAAACCCAGCCTAAAACCCCAACTCAGCATCTTAATGAACTAACTCATCAATGTTTTTAAAAGACAGCTTAACGTCTATACAGAAACCCAGCCTAAAACCCCAACTCAGCATCTTAATGAACTAACTCATCAATACGTTTTTAAAAGACAGCTTAACGTCTAAACAAAAACCAGCCTAAAACCCCAACTCAGCATCTTAATGAACTAACTCATCAATATGTTTTTAAAAGACAGTCTATACAGAAACCCAGCCTAAAACCCCAACTCAGCATCTTAATGAACTAACTCATCAATACGTTTTTAAAAGACAGCTTAACGTCTAAACAAAAACCAGCCTAAAACCCCAACTCAGCATCTTAATGAACTAACTCATCAATACGTTTTTAAAAGACAGCTTAACGTCTAAACAAAAACCAGCCTAAAACCCCAACTCAGCATCTTAATGAACTAACTCATCAATACGTTTTTAAAAGACAGCTTAACGTCTATACAGAAACCCAGCCTAAAACCCCAACTCAGCATCTTAATGAACTAACTCATCAATACGTTTTTAAAAGACAGCTTAACGTCTATACAGAAACCCAGCCTAAAACCCCAACTCAGCATCTTATTTAACTAACTTATCAATATGTTTTTAAAATACAGCTTAACGTCAGATACACCATACAAGGTACATACACTTCAATCATTAAAATAATTTTAGTGCACTCTAGAAAACAACATATACTTAGTTTTACACAGATTCAATAATAATTAATTTAAGGTCAATAAAGGTTTTCTGTAAAATAATGACAGCATACTGTAGTTCAGATAGAGCCTGATCAGCAGGGCAATATACACTGCTCAAAAAAATAAAGGGAACACTTAAACAACACAATGTAACTCCAAGTCAATCACACTTCTGTGAAATCAAACTGTCCACTTAGGAAGCAACACTGATTGACAATAAATTTCACATGCTGTTGTGCAAATGGAATAGACAACAGGTGGAAATTATAGGCAATTAGCAAGATACCCCCAATAAAGGAGTGGTTCTGCAGGTGGTGACCACAGACCACTTCTCAGTTCCTATGCTTCCTGGCTGATGTTTTGGTCACTTTTGAATGCTGGCGGTGCTTTCACTCTAGTGGTAGCATGAGACGGAGTCTACAACCCACACAAGTGGCTCAGGTAGTGCAGCTCATCCAGGATGGCACATCAATGCGAGCTGTGGCAAGGTTTGCTGTGTCTGTCAGCGTAGTGTCCAGAGCATGGAGGCGCTACCAGGAGACAGGCCAGTACATCAGGAGACGTGGAGGAGGCCGTGGGAGGGCAACAACCCAGCAGCAGGACCACTACCTCCGCCTTTGTGCAAGGAGGAGCACTGCCAGAGCCCTGCAAAATCACCTCCAGCAGGCCACAAATGTGCATGTGTCTGCTCAAACGGTCAGAAACAGACTCCATGAGGGTGGTATGAGGGCCCAACGTCCACAGGTGGGGTTGTGCTTACAGCCCAACACCGTGCAGGACGTTTGGCATTTGCCAGAGAACACCAAGATTGGCAAATTCGCCACTGGCGCCCTGTGCTCTTCACAGATGAAAGCAGGTTCACACTGAGCACGTGACAGACGTGACAGAGTCTGGAGACGCCGTGGAGAACGTTCTGCTGCCTGCAACATCCTCCAGCATGACCGGTTTGGCGGTGGGTCAGTCATGGTGTGGGGTGGCATTTCTTTGGGGGCCGCACAGCCCTCCATGTGCTCGCCAGAGGTAGCCTGACTGCCATTAGGTACCGAGATGAGATCCTCAGACCCCTTGTGAGACCATATGCTGGTGCGGTTGGCCCTGGGTTCCTCCTAATGCAAGACAATGCTAGACCTCATGTGGCTGGAGTGTGTCAGCAGTTCCTGCAAGAGGAAGGCATTGATGCTAAGGACTGGCCCGCCCGTTCCCCAGACCTGAATCCAATTGAGCACATCTGGGACATCATGTCTCGCTCCATCCACCAACGCCACGTTGCACCACAGACTGTCCAGGAGTTGGCGGATGCTTTAGTCCAGGTCTGGGAGGAGATCCTCAGGAGACCATCCGCCACCTCATCAGGAGCATGCCCAGGCGTTGTAGGGAGGTCATTCAGGCACGTGGAGGCCACACACACTACTGAGCCTCATTTTGACTTGTTTTAAGGACATTACATCAAAGTTGGATCAGGCTGTAGTGTGGTTTTCCACTTTAATTTTGAGTGTGACTCCAAATCCAGACCTCCATGGGTTGATAAATTTGATTTCCATTGATAATTTTTGTGTGATTTTGTTGTCAGCACATTCACCTATGTAAAGAAAAAAGTATTTAATAAGATTATTTCATTCATTCAGATCTATGATGTGTTATTTTAGTGTTCCCTTTATTTTTTTGAGCAGTGTATATATTACCTGTATGCAGGTAACAGCTTATTTTGACAAAACAATATTGTTAATGTATACAATATAGTTGTTTATTAGACATTCCAACATATAACACAATGCCAAGGTACTAAAGATTTTATATGCAACATTTTAACAACCATTTCGACCACCCTTGGGTGATGATGTATATGACATGACAAGATACATGGCTAGTACATGGCTACTTTAGTAATCGTTTTTTATTGACATGTTTATAATCCAAGAGTATGTTTTAGAGGGGAATACTGTTTATGTTCAATTGTAGAGAACAAGAACCTTTGGTGAATCAAGGACATCCTGAGATTTTATATACTACTGTCACGGTGTGCGCCACTGGGGTGAAATCAGGTGCAGGAGAGCGGAAGGTGTCGTAAAGGCGCACACTTTAATGGCATAAGAAAACAAAAGGAAGAAACGCAACAATGCGTCAACTATCCTAGGCCACTACATAAAGTGTCTAGCGCTACGACTAAACACAGTCCAACAAAAGTAACAAAATACGAATACGGGTGAACAAACGTTACCCGGAGAAACGAGCCTGGTTCTACACACACATGTAACAATGAATAATTCCACACAACGACATGACATAATTCGCAGGAATAAATACATGCCGCAATCACTGGAATGCAAACCAGGTGCGAGGTGAACAAGACAAAAGCAAAGGAACAATAATATAACTGAGCGGCGATGGCTAGAAAGCCGGTGACGTCGACCGCCGAACGCCGCTCGAACACGGAGAGGAGGCGACTTCGGTGGAAGTCGTGACAACTACACATGTCCAAAAAGCTGGTTCTGACAATAAACAATAAACTTTTAATTTTCAAACGAGGCTGTGCAGACAGGGACCGTACTGTAGTACCGCACTATTACACTGTTATGTACTATTAATGTACTAGTATCTAAGATGTTAAGGAATATCTACAAGGGGAACATGTCCACAATATAACACATCCCCACAGCATCTAAGGACGCATACACTGACACTGACATTGTATTATGTTCTGTGACAGTAGCGTAAGGATACACTGACGCATACACTGACACTGACATTGTATTATGTTCTGTGACAGTAGCGTAAGGATACACTGACACATACACTGACACTGACATTGTATTATGTTCTGTGACAGTAGCGTAAGGATACACTGACACATACACTGACACTGACACTGTATTATGTTCTGTGACAGTAGCGTAAGGATACAGTACGCGTCAAACGTTTGGACACACCATCTACTTATTCAAGGGTCTTGGAAACCGGATATGCCTGTAGAATTTGATAAATGCAGGCAGACAATTTGTTAGTCCGTTTGACATGGTGGGGTCTTTGTGTGTCAGTAAAAATGTAAAAGCCAGAAATGGAGGTGGAAACTCCTTTATGCGCAAATATTAATATAATAACCATCACATCTTAGTTAACTTGGAGTCACGTGATGATATGTTGTGTGATCCTCCCACTATGACTTGGGAACCCATGCAGGTTATTAGGCTACAGATGAAATAAGTTATGAACTTCACAGAGTGGTGAAAGTGATGAGCTTGATGCTCCTTTCCAATACATTTTGATGGTCTTATTCTGGTGAAATGATGATCGAAGTTTGGTTGCCATTTGACAAATAAAATATCACTATGATCCATAATTATCTCATTATGTAGGAAGCCTACCTGCACTGTATCTGTTTGCTGTTGGCTACAGTATACGTGCCAAGAGCACGTTTTCTATATAATGCAACAGTTTTTTTTTTTTTAAACCAACATAGTTGATAATGCAATGGAAACCCATTCAACTGCAATGGAAACCCATTCAACTGCAATGGAAACCCATTCAACTGCAATGGAAACCCATTCAACTGGAATGGAAACCCATTCAACTGCAATGGAAACCCATTCAACTGCAATGGAAACCCATTCAACTGCAATGGAAACCCATTCAACTGCAATGGAAACCCATTCAACTGCAATGGAAACCCATTCAACTGCAATGGAAACCCATTCAACATATATTTCTTTGAGCACTAAGTTTTTTTTATTTGTCACGCAAAGCTTTTTTAACTTAGCTCTACTAAGGTGGATATTGATCCATAAATACAAATACCTGATGTTGATGGCTTTTTACCAATCCAATCAGTTTTCTACATTGATCTAGCATCATCACATGGATTGGTAAGGCATCTTCCCTGTGTGGATTTGCTCATGAGCTTTGAGGGTGTCTAACCGCTTAAAACTAATTCCACACTGGAAGCAATGGTATGGCTTCTCCCCTGTGTGTATTCGCTCATGGGCTTTCAGCTTTCCTAAGTGGCTAAAGCTCTTTCCACACTGGGAGCAGTGGTAAGGCTTCTCCCCTGTGTGTATTCGCTCATGGGATTTGAGGGTATCTAACCGCTTAAAACTCTTTCCACACTGGGAGCAATGGAAAGGCTTCTCCCCTGTGTGTATTCGCTCAAGTCTTTTCAGGCTTCCTAACTTGGTAAAACTCCTTCCAATCTGGGAGCTGAGGTGTCGCTTGCTGGTTTGGACGTCTCTGGTTCCTCCGAGTTTGGTTTTTCTCCTGCCAAAGACAGTGTTTATTTAAAGAGAGACCAGAATGAAACCTCTACATGATAAAACTGCTTTGCTTTGAGGTTTAATCCAAATCAGATCCCTCAATAACCCGAGGCCAGGTTTCAAACATTTCATTATTTAAAACAATCTTTGTGTGATTTTAAAACAAATGATGTAGAGCTTCCTGGAAATAACTGATAATATGTTTACATTACTTATTCTCTCTGTTTTAGAAGTCAGAACACAAAACACTAGACAGTTCTATGACATTTAAGACAGAGACGTTGCTGGATTCCTATCGAGCAGGTGGTTCTAAATACAGAACCTTCATAGCTGTATGATACAGAATGCGACCTACACACTTCTTTAAACCTAAAATAAGTAAAGGACGAAATTTGTGTGGAAGGTTTTTTACATTGGAGACAGTAACATCTCCCCGTTGTCGATAGGGTCGACACAACCTAATTTTTTAAAAATTTATTTATCACAATATTTGGGGTAAAGTAAAAAAGAATGAAATATTTTGGGTAGATGTTTCTAAAAATATAAACGCAACATGTACAAGTTTTGGTCCCATGTTTCATGAGCTGAAATAAAAGATCAAAGAATTATTCTATACGCTCGAAAGCTTATTTCTCTCAAATTTGGTGCACAAATTTGTTTACATCCCTTTTAGTTAACATTTCTCCTTTGCCAAGATAATCCATTCACCTGACAGGTGTGGCTTATCAAGAAGCTTATTAAACAGCATGATCATTACATAGCTGCACCTTGTGCTGTGGACAATAAAAGGCCACCCTAAAATGTGCAGTTTTGTCACACAACACAACGCCACAGACGACTCAAGTTGAGGGAGCAATTGGCATGCGGACTGCAGGAATATCCACTGGAGCTGTTACCAGAGAATTGAATGTTAATTTATCTACCATAAGTCACCTCCAATGTCATTTTAGAGAATTTGGCAGTACATCCAACTGGACTCACAACCACAGACCACATATAACGATGCCAGCTCAGGACCTCCACACCGTCTGAGACCAGCCACCCAGACTGCTGATGAAACTGAGGAGTATTTCTCTCTGTAATCAAGCTCTTTTGTGGGGAAAAACTAAGTCTGATTGGCTGGGCCTGGCTCACCAAGTCCATAGATTAGGGCCTAATGAGTTTATTTACATTGACTGACTTCCTTATATGAACTGTAAATCGTTGAAATTGTTGCATGATGCATTTATATTTCTGTTCAGTGTGTATATAATATATATATACACACACACACACACACACAGTACCAGTCAAAAGTTTGGACACACCTACTCATTAAAGGGTTTTTCTTTATCTTTACTATTTTCTACATGACAGCTTTGCACACTCTTGCCATTTCACCCCTCCTGGCCCAGCGGTTTCTGACAGAGGAGCAGGTGGGAGACAAGGCTATGCCTTGGAGCTACAGGAGAAGAGAGAGCCAGGAGTGAGATGGAAACTTGCTAAATGGGTGACAACCACAACTTGTGAAATGTCGACCTTCCTGGTGACAGTCCTTCTCATGGGAATAGTAGAGAAGAACTCCTAAGAGAATACTGGAGCACAGATCCTATGTTTGCAACTGTCTTCTTTGCCATCCTCTTTTCCCCAAGAACACTTGTTAGTCCTGCTGCGATGCCAGCATTTTGTCAACACAAAGACCCAACCAGCATTTGTGCCATACAAGGAACGGCATTGATGAGTCCCTGATGTTATGGAAGGGTAGACTGACTCCTCTACTCAGAAAATTGGATGCAGTCTATCACAGTGCCATCCGTTTTGTCACCAAAGCCCCATATACTACCCACCATTGCGACCTGTATGCTCTCGTTGGCTGGTCCTTGCTACATATCCGTTGCCAAACCCACTGGCTCCAGGTCATCTATAAGTCTTTGCTAGGTAAATCTCCGCCGTATCTCAGCTCACTGGTCACCATAGCAACACCCACCCGTAGCATACACTCCAGCAGGTATATTTCACTGGTCATCCCCAAAGCCAACACCTCCTTTGGCCGCCTTTCCTTCCAGTTCTCTGCTGCCAATGACTGAAATGAATTGCAAAAATCACTGAAGTTGGAGACATATCTCCCTCAATAACTTTAAGCATCAGCTGTCAGAGCAGCTTACCGATCGCTGCAGCTGTACACAGCCCATCTGTAAATAGCCCATCCAACTACCTACCTCATCGCTATATTTGTTTTTCTGCTCTTTTTCCTCATCTGCACATCTATAACTCCAGTGTTAATTGCTACATTTTAATTACTTCGCCACTATGGCCTATTTATTGCCTTACCTCCTTACTTCATTTGCACACACTGTATACATATTTTTCTATTGTGTTATTGACTGTACGTTTGTTTATCCCATGTGTAACTCTGTGCTGTTATTTTTGTCGCACTGCTTTGCTTGGCCAGGTCGCAGATGTAAATGAGAACTTGTTCTCAACTGGCCTACCTGGTTAAATAAAGGTGAAATAAAAAAATAAGAAAACATTGACTCTGTACCGGTGCCTCCTGTTTACAGCCTCGCTACTGTTATTTTACTGCTGCTCTTTAATGCTCTTTATGTTTGGAGGAAAAAGGGGGGCTTGCAAGCCGAAGAGCACCATCCCAACCGTAAAGCACGGGGGTGGCAGCATCATGTTGTGGGGGTGCTTTGCTGCAGGAGGGACTGGTGCACTTCATAAAATAGATGGCATCATGAGGAAGGAAAATTATGTGGATATTTTGAAGCAACATCTCAAGACATCGGTCAGGAAGTTAAAGCTTGGTCGCGAATGGCCAAGATGGCTTAAGGACAACAAAGTCAAGGTATTAGAGTGGCCATCACAAAGCCCTGACCACAATCCTATAGAAAATTTGTGGGCTGAACTGAAAAAGCATGTGCGAGCAAGGAGGCCTACAAACCTGACTCAGTTACACCAGCTCTTCCTGGAGGAATGGGACAAAATTCTATTTTGGGAAGCTTGTGGAAGGCTACCCAAAATGTTTGACCCAAGTTAAACAATTTAAAGGCAATGCCACCAAATACTAATTGAGTGTATGTAAACTTTTGACCCACTGGGAATGTGATAAAAGAAATAAAAGCTTAAATAAATAATTCTCTCTATTATTCTGACATTTCACATTCTTAAAATAAAGTGGTTATCCTAACTGACCTAAGACAGGTAGTTTTTACTGTAAAATACTAAGTTTAAATGTATTTGGCTACGGTGTATGTAAACTTACAACTTCAACATCTTAAAATAAAGTGGTTATTCTAACTGACCTACGACAGGGAATTTTTACTAGGATTAAATGTTAGGAATTGTGAAAAACCGAGTTTAAATGTATTTGGCTAAGGTGTATGTAAACTTCTGACTTCAAACTGTACTTTGATGTGTCAAATCTGATCCTTTCTTCTCTTCTCCTCCTCTCACAGTTCCACTCAGCCCCGTTGTTTTCCTGCAGTCCACCAGCAGCACAGACAACCTCTTCATACCCAGCAGTAAGGAGCTACCGGGAGAGGCACGACACAGGGACTCCGGGAAGGCGGAAGGGCTAGCATTGTCCAGGTAACCATAAAGAGGGGACACAGACACATATCATTAAGGATGCTGATGTCACTGTTGTCATGAAGTGCTTTACAGAAACCCAGCCCAGACCCCGATAGAGCAAGCTGCATGCTAGACCAGACCAAGCTGTACCATTTGGTATTCTGATCTGGAGAGACTCTTCTCTGCCTCGTCAGCATCAGGATGTTGTTTAACTCCCCAGATGATCCACAATAGTTGTTTCTCTCTCCTGTGTGAATGACAACATCAAACAGACAGTAAACTTATGATCTACTATTCTAGTCTTACAAGAGGCATGAATATGTCTAAAAAGGGCCTATAATGGCCACTTTCATCATGATGTTATAAAATATTGTGTGTGTTGTAAATGTAAAAGGGTCGTTCCACTAAATGGGTGCCTTATGCGTCCCTTTGATATTTTAAGTAGAAATTATGCACCAATATTGAATTTTAAAAGCTTGTTGTATTAGAAGTGCACTTAAAATATAGACCACATGGACAATTCAAAACACCAATTTAAAAGTCCCCAAAAAAATGAAACATATTCAAGTGTAGAACTTCAGGAAAATGCCCCTTAAAAACCCCACATTAGTTAAACGATGGCAAAGTTTGTGCCACCGTTTTTAAGACAGTACTCACTGGTGTTAATCTGATATTCTGTCTCCTCTTCTTTCACTCCCAAAACGTCTTCCTTCTTCACCTTTATTGAGATAGCCTCCTCTTCCTCTCTAAAGGGTTCTTTCTCTTATTTCACTATAACATCCTCTTCTTCTTTCACTATACCAGCCTCCTCATCCTCCCTTTTCATTCTGAAAGGTTCTTCCTCTCCTTTCACTGTAATATCCTCCTCCTCTTCTTCTTCCACGACAATGTTCAGCCCCAGAGCTTCTTTCTCCATACAGCAGACCTCCTCTACTTTAGCAGGGGAGGAGTAGTTTAGTGAGCTCATGGTCAGGGATGTTAGTTAGTTAGCATTAGCGACTAGCCTAGTGCTAGGCTCAGTATCAATCTTTAACAAGTTTGCAAATTGATCAAGCAAATTGGGTTAAAGTTAACCAGTTGATACGTAAACAGAAATGTGTTTAAAACACTGAGACTAGCTAATGTACATTAACATGGTGTAAAACGTCAATCTTTCAGTTTTATGTCGGCTAGCAAGCTACCGAGGTGGTTGAAAGAGTAGCCGTGTTGTTGTTCCTGAAGAAGCGTCCCGTCCAGTCCGTTATACGTCACGCAAGAAGCATCACCTGAAAGACGCACATCGCCATCTGCTGGCTGGAGTGGGTAACGCGGTTTGGAAACAATAGTTACTACACTTTTTATACTGGAAAGAACGTCGTAATAATTTAACAATAATATTATATATTTTCTCTTACGTCTTACAAATAATACTTTCCTGTACACAGACGTAGAAGCTTAATATGAATATGATGAATAAATACTTCAATGAATAGGTAGTGTGTTATTACACATTTACTCAGTTCATTTTTCACATTCGTTTTTATCTAGATGTGACCATACTATTCCCTAAAAGCTAGGCTCCATAAGATACAAATCATCCTGTAAACAACAGAGCAAATGCATCACATGTAAATAGTTATTTTTACTATTATTACTACTGTTAATTTTACTGCTGCTCTTTAATTATTTGTATTTTTACTTAACATTTATTTTTCTTAAAACTGCATTGTTGGTTAAGGGCTTCTAAGTAAGAATTTCACTGTAAGGTCTACACTTACATTTGATTTGAATTTTGATTTCATTCATACTTTTCTTACAGGAATTTATGAATATAGAAAATATATGAATGTTAAGTTTTTTTATATATATATATTGTTGAACATATTATACTTTAAGGGTATATTAGCTCCAGGATCTCTGCCAGTGTTAGTTATGGGCCATTTTATACAGAGAAATGAGCATAGTAGGACATGTAACTTAAGGTTACCTAACATAACCCCGGCTCTATGATATGATAAGCCTCGTTAGTGGTGGAGTCTAGGGAGATCCAATCAAACAACGTCTGTCAAGCAACAGCTACTAGCAGACCACTCCACTTCCTATATAAGGGACATAGTCGCTCCTGTCTTCACATCTAAGTACATGCTTGTCTTCCATGTGTGAAAGGTAACCTGGTGAATATCATAGAATCAGGGTTACGTTAGATAACCTTAAATTCTATTTCAATGACTCGTTAGTCTCTCACTTTGTGGATGAAGTCAACTACCATAGAGCTCATATATTTTCTGCCAAGTCTAGACAGGATCATCCCTCAGAGGTCCCCACTCTACTCACCGTATGTGTAGTGAGTAGAACCTCATGAAGGTATATCACCACAACATGCTGCATTACAGATCTCTTGAACAGAGATGCCTTTGAACAATGCCTATGATGTAGCCATACCTCTGGTGGATTGAGCCATCAAGCCCTCCGGAGGTGTCTGATCCTTGCTACTATAGAACCTCATGAAGGTATTGTTTTAGTTGTATTTATTTCACCTTTATTTTACCAGGTAGTTATATTTGATGTCATAATACAGGTAGGCCAGTTGAGAACAGTTGCGACCTGGCCAAGATAAAGCAAAGCAGTGCGACAAAAACAACAACACAGGGTTACACATAAACACATTTACAGTCAATAACACAATAGAAAAATCGATGTACAGTGTGTGCAAATGTAGTAAGAGTACGGAGGTAAGGCAATAAATAGGCCATAGTGGTGAAATAATTGATAGATGTGCAGATTATGATATGCAAGTAGAGATACTGGGGTGCAAAAGAGCAAGAGGATAAATAACCATATGGGGATGAGGTAGTTGGGTGTGCTATTTACAGGTCGGTTCTGTACAGGTACAGTGATTGGTAAGCTGCTCTGACAGCTGAAGCTTAAAGTTAGAGAGGGAGATATGAGACTCCAGCTTCAGGGATTTTTGCAATTCATTCCAGTCATTGGCAGCAGAGAACTGGAAGGAAAGTGCCAAAGGAAGTGTTGGCTTTGGGGATGACCAGTGCAATATACCAGCTGGAGCACGTGCTACAGGTGGGTGTTGCTTTGGTGACCAGTGAGCTGAGATAAGGCGGGGCTTTACCTAGCAAAGGCTTATAGATGACTTGGAGCCAGTGGGTTTGGCGTTGAATATGGAGTGAGGGCCAGCCAACGAGAGCATACAGGTCACAGATCTGGTCACAGATGGCACTGTCATAGACTACATCCAGTTTGCTGAGTAGAGTGTTGGAGGCTATTTTTTAAATGACATCGATGAAGTCAAGGATCGGTAGGATAGTCAGTTTTACGAGGGTATATTTGGCAGCATAAGTGAAGGAGGCTTTGTTGCGAAATAGGGAGCCTAGATTTTTTTCTAGATTTAATTTTGGATTGGAGATGCTTAATGTGAGTCTGGAAGGGGAGTTTACAGGATAACCAGACACCTAGGTTATTTGTAGTTGTCCAGATATTCTAAGTCAGAACCGTCCAGAGTAGTGATGCTAGTCGGGCAGGTGGGTACGGGCAGCAATCGGTTGAAGAGCATGCATTTAGTTTGACTAGCATTTAGAAGCTGTTGGAGGCACGGAAGGAGTGTTGTATGGCGTTGAAGCTCATTTGGAGGTTTGCTAACAGTGTCCATAGAAGGGCCAGATGTATACAGAATGGCGTCGTCTGCATAGAGGTGGATCAGAGAATCACCAGCAGCAAGAGGGCAACATCATCGATATATACAGAGAAAAGAGTCAGCCCGAGAATTGAACCCCTATATAGACTGCCAAAGGTCTGGACAACAGGCCCTCCGATTTGACACACTGAACTCTATCTGAGAAGTAGTTGGTGAACCAGGCGAGGCAGTCATTTGAGAAGCCAAGGATATTGAGTCTGCCGATAAGAATGCCGTGATTGACAGAGTCGAAAGCCCTGGCCAGGTCGATGAAGAAGGCAGCACAGTACTGTCTTTTATCAATGCCGGTTATTTATATTTATTTATCCATTATTTTACCAGGTAAGTTGACTGAGAACACATTCTCATTTACAGCAATGACCTGGGGAATAGTTACAGGGGAGAGGAGGGGGATGAATGAGCCAATTGTAAGCTGGGGATGATTAGGTGACCATGATGGTATGAGGGACAGCTTGGGAATTTAGCCAGGACACCAAGGTTAACACCCCTACTCTTACAATAGGTGCCATGGGATCTTTAATGACCTCAGAGAGTCAGGACACCCATTTAACATCCCCATCCGAAAGACAGCACCCTACACAGGGCAATGTCCCCAATCACTGCCCTGGGGCATTGGGATATTTTTTTAGACCTGAGGAAAGAGTGCCTCCTACTGGCCCTCCAACACCACTTCCAGAAGCATCTGGTCTCCCATCCAGGGACTGACCATGACCAACCCTGCTTAGCTTCAGAAGCAAGCCAGCAGTGGGATGCAGGGTGATATCGTTTAGGACGAGTGTGGCTGAGGTGCACCCAGTACCAGCTCAGAAACCAGTGGAGAAGGAACGGTGGGATTCGAACTGGTTGGTGATCTGTTTGTTAACTTGGCTTTCGAAGATTTTAGAAAGGCAGGGCAGGATGGATATAGGTCTAACAGTTTGGGTCTAGAGTGTCTCCCCCTTTGAAGAGGGGGATGACTGCAGCAGCTTTCCAATTTTTAGGGATCTCAGACGATATGAAAGAGAGGTTGAACAGGCTATTAACAGGGGTTGCAACAATTTTGGCTGATCATTTTAGAAAGAGAGAGGGTCCAGATTGTCTAGCACAGATGATTTGTAGGGATCCAATCAATCTAATTTAAAAGTCCAAAGAATGTATGTACCAATGGCAGATTGACCCTTCAACAATTCCTACAGTACTGAACAACATATTCAAGTGTAGAACTTCAGTAGAATCCCCCTTAAAAACCCCACATTAGTTCAACAATGGCATAGTTTGTGCCCTTGTTTTTAAGATAGTACTCACTGGTGTTAATATGATATTCTGTCTCCTCCTCTTTCACTCCCAAAACGTCTTCCTTCTTCACCTTTATTGAGATAGCATCGAAAACATCCTCCTCTTCCTCCTTTTTCATTCTGAAAGGTTCTTTCTCTTCTTTCACTGTAACACTCTCCTCTTATTCTTCACAACAATGTACAGCGCCCGAGTGGTGCAGCGGTCTAAGACACTGCAGTGCAGTGCAAACTGCTTTGCTACAGATGATAGTTCAATACCTGTGCCGACCGCGAGATGCATGAGTTGATGGTAGGCTTTTGTTTTCTCTCCTTCTAAAAACAGAAATAAATTATTCTAACTGACTGACTTCATTTACAAATTAGTAACAATGTCTCACCCCATGTTCAAGAATGGCCCTTTTCTTGCTCATTTTACGTTACTTGGAAACTAAATCTCCAAAATATTATTTCTGTTTTGAAACAAAGCGATTATTATTATTAATTTAGAATGATATAAAAGCTCCTTGGATATTCTCACAGATATATTATTAACCCTGTTATTAGCAGGACAATATATATTGGTTATATTGATCATGGCTCCGGAGTGGCGCACAATGGGATTGCCTTGCAGTTCTCCAGCTGTATCCACTGAAACAGCAGAGGGCGCGCAAGGTTCAAGGCAAGAGGGCAGGGGGCACGGGATGGGCCGCAGAAGATGGACCTAGCCCATGGGAAAGGGAGGAGGAGGAAGGAGGAGGGGTGTTTGGATTTCTTTGATTTCATGTTACATTTCTAACTCAAAACAGCAGCACAGTATTTATTCAACATCTTTATGCTTTCTTTAATAATGATAAAAATACTCTTTTAAAATGCAGAAGTTTATTTAGTTATGGATCCATAACGAATTACTATGGGAATAAATATCACAGAATGACAGAAATATTGGAACAAAGTTGTCTAATGAAGGTACACAAATGGTTGCTTACTGGAAAATACTCTTTCAAAACACACACGGTCATGTTGTACAGCGCCATTATGGCTATTAGCAGGTAGCTGGACAATAGACTTGCCTAGAAGGAGGGTAGAGGGAGACTTCTATCATCAAATGTATTTCTTAGTTAGGTTGGCTGTATCACAACCGGCCGTGATTGGTTGCAATTTCAGTTTAATCCACCAGAAAAGACAAAACAAATAATACAACAAAAAGTATTATTATAATTATGTATCACATCTGACCCTGATTGGGAGTCCTAGAGGGTGGCGCACAATTGGCCCAGCGTTTCTCTCCCTCTAAAAACAGAAATAAATGTTTTGGCTTTTACAAATATTATTTTGGCCTTTATTTATTATTACAAATCGCTCACTTTCGTTTTTTTTTTTTTTTTAAATGTCACCGGATCGCAGTGCAAAATGCGTTGCTACAGATGCAGGTTCGATACCGTGCCGGCCACCACCGGGAGACCAATGCGGGCGGCTTTTGGTTTTAATTTAGAATCCTCTATATGTAATTATTGGCGGAGAGTCACGTCATATTTTTCAATTTACCGTAGGCGACATGAGTCTCACTAGTGTTGAGTAATGTGCTGTTAAAAGTGGTGTAGGTCTTATATATTTAAAGAGCATATTGAAGCTAGAAGCAATAGCCTACAACTATTTTAGCACTGTTTCACGCTGCTCTGAGACAAGCATGGGGACTGGTCTTGATAAATCAATGAGATTTTTTTCTCCGTTTGGGTATTGGTTAGACTACAATTATGGTGTAGAAATGTTATGCTCTTAGTGTAACCTTTATTTAACTAGGCAAGTCAGTTAAGAACAAATTCTTATTTACAAGAACAGCCTACTCCTTCCTCCCGTCCGGGAATTGAACCCAGGTCTCCGACGTGCCGCAGCTAAATAGCCCAGTACTGTAGTCTACTCCAGACCGTCACCTTGTACAGGGCCATATTTTCCACTCCATCCTAACGGAAACCCAGAGCGGTGTTTGTTTTTTGGAATAGAAACACCATAATATTAATCAAATAAAAAAAAAGAATTCTTGAAATCAGTCCCATTTACAATGTTCTTAAAAAGTTTCAAATTCTCTAGTACAGCCACTATTGAAGACTATCAAATGCTTCTCAAAGATGCCATCTGGTGGTCAAACTAGCATTAATGGCGACAGTGGTAGACACTTAAATAACGTGCCACAGAATTCTGTGGCACCATGCAACTTTTAAAGGACGAACCACTGTACTCCATTTTCAAATCATGTTTCTAATAAAAACATTTTTTAGTATACATTGTACAATTTAAATTCATATGGTATAAACAAGTAAACACATTCTCAGTCAACAATATAAAGACACCGGGAGCACTGTGTAAATATAAGACACCGGGAGCACTGTGTATGTTCTCTGATGAATTTTAAGTCAAGGAGAAGTAATTATTCTCTCCTGTGTATACTCACATGTTTTTTCAGCTTTCCTGAATGGTTAAAACTCTTTCCACACTGGGAGCAGTGGTAAGGCTTCTCTCCCGTGTGTATTCGCTCATGTGCTTTCAGGGTTCCTACTTGGCCAAAACTCTTTCCACACTTGGAGCAGTGGTAAGGCTTCTCCCCTGTGTGTAGCCGCTGATGAACTTTCAGGGTTCCTAAGTGACTAAAACTATTTCCACACTGGGAGCAGTCGTAAGGCTTCTCCCCTGTATGGATTCTCACATGAATTTTAAGAGACTGTGACGTGTAATAGGTCTTCCCACAGTCTGAGCATTTGTAAGGCTTCTCCCCTGTGTGCAGTCTCATGTGCTCTTTCAGGTTTCCTGAATAGTTAAAACTCTTTCCACACTGGGAGCAGTAGTAAGGCTTCTCCCCTGTGTGTATTCGCTCATGAGCTTTCATGTTTCCAAAGTGACTAAAACTCTTTCCACATTGGGAGCAGAGGTAAGGCTTCTCCCCTGTGTGAATTCTCACATGACTTTTAAGTGAGTGTGATGAGTAATATGTATTCCCACAGTCTGAGCATTTGTAAGGCTTCTCCCCTGTGTGTATACGCTCATGAGCTTTGAGGGTGTCTAACCGCTTAAAACTCTTCCCACACTGGGAGCAAGGGAAAGGCTTCTCCCCTGTGTGCATTCGCTCATGTCTTTTCAGGCTTCCTAACTTGGAAAGACTCTTTCCATTCTGGGAGCAGAGGTGTCGACTTGTTGGTTTGGACATCTTGGGTTCGTCCAAGTTTGGTTTTCCACCTGCCAAAGACAGGGTTTATTTTAAGACAGACCAGAATGAAATCTCCACATGATAAAACTGCCTTGCTATGAGGTTTAAACCAAATCAGATCCCTCAACAACCTGAGGCCAGCTTTCAAACATTTAATCATTTAAAACAATCTTTGTGTGATTTTAAAACAAATGTTGTAGAGCTTCCTGGTAATTACTGATAATGTTTACATTAGTTATTTTTATTTCTGTTTAATAAGTCAGAACACAGAACATTAGACAGTCGCTGGAATCCTATCAAGCAGGTGGTTGTAAATATATAACCTTCATAGCTGTATGATACAGAATGCGACCTACACACTTCCTTAAAGCGAAAATAAGTAAAGAAGTAATTTTGTGTGGAAGTCAAACTCTTTTTTGTTTTCTACATTGGAAACAGACAAAACACATCAGTAACATCTCCCCATTGTCGAAAGAATGAAATATTTGGGTAGATGTTACAAAAAAAGAAATATGTCAAGTGTTTGTCCCATGTTTCATGAGCTGAAATATCCTGAATTTTTCCATTCGCACGAAAGCTTCTCTCTCTCAAATTTGGTGCACAAATTTGTTTATATGCCCGTTAGTTAAAATGTATCATTTGCCAAGACAATCCATTTACCTGACAGGTGTGGCATATTGTTTAACACTTTCTGGGGTTACTATATGATTCTATAAGTGTTATTTCATAGTTTTGATGTCTTCACTATTATTCTACAATGTAGAAAATAGTAAAAATAAAGAAAAACCCTTGAATGAGTAGGTGTGTCCAAACTTTTGACAGGTCCTGTATATTCACTAACCCTACTCACTATTTTGGTTGCGTAAACAACAACAGTAATTGAGTGATGGTGGAGATGCAGGGCAGTGTTCATATATGGTGGATTCAGTGAACCTGAACATGTGTAACGGAGGTAAGAACGTGCCGTAAGCTCACTCCACAGCTAGCTTGAAACGTCACAGATGGAGATATCCAACTGGTGCCTTTTAGTATTGCTCAATCGGTTCATTGTCAAGGAGAGCGGTCATGCGTGTTGAGAAGCAGAGGATCACTAGTTTGAGCCCGGTATGGGGACAGGCACAGTGGAGGAAACTAAACTGTTAGCAGCACACTGATGTCAGTTACATGAACAAAAGAAAGTTTGTCATTTCCAAATGAAACAATTATCTTTAACAAACTATAGTTTTAGCAAGTCGGATAGGACATCTACTTTGTGCACGACACACGTCATTTTTCCAACAATTGTTTACAGACTGACAGATTATTTCACTTATAATTCACTGTATCACAATTCCAGTGGGTCAGAAGTTTACATACACTAAGTTGACAGTGCCTTTAAACAGGAAAATTCCAGAAATTGATCTTCAGTATTCTCCCCCTACCTTGTCACAACACAACTGATTGTCTCAAAAGCATTAAGGAGGAAATAAATTCCACAAATTAACTTCAAACAAGGCACACCTGTTAATTGAAATGCATTCCAGCTGACTACCTCATGAAGCTGGTTGAGAGAATGTCAAGAGCGTGCAAAGCTGTCATCAAGGCAAGGGTGGCTATTTTGAAGCATCTCAAATATATTTTGATTTATTTAAGACTTTTTTGGTTACTACATGATTCCAATTGTGTTGTTTCATAGTTTTGATGTCTTCACTATTATTCAACAATGCAGAAAATGGTAAAATTAAAGAAAAACCCTTGAATGAGTAGGTGTTCTAAAACATTTGACCGGTAGTGTAGAATAATATATCTGTAGATCAGATGTTAATGAAGCAATACATACACATTTGAACTGTCTTGAGTTTAGTTTGTGTGTTCTAGAGTCTTGTAAAGATAGGGGGTTGACTGGGACAGGCAATGTAACATCAATAATGTTTTTAGGAAAGGTTTTTGTAAAACATGCACCTTACATCAGATCATCTTGAAACTTTCTCTCTAAAGCTAACTTTCATCAAGGTTTTATATGGTCTATTGGTTTCTCTCTTTTCATTGGCAGAAACCTTTTTCAGTGTTATGATATTCATAACATCCATATCCACCAGTCTATCTTCATGTCAACTAACAGAACTCTGCTGGTTGTCCTGGTAACAGATACCAGTGGGCAGATCTATTGTATTTGTTCAAACTAAACTACAGCACTTACTTTGATGAGTCAAATCTGACCCTTTCTTCTCTTCTCCTCCTCTCACAGTTCCACTCAGCCCCGTTGTTTTCCTGCAGTCCACCAGCAGCACAGACAACCTCTTCATACCCAGCAGTAAGGTGCTACCGGGAGAGGCACGACACGGCGACTCCAATAGAAAGGAAGGGATAGCGTTGTCCTGGTAACCATAAAGAGGGGACACAGACACACATCATTATGGATGCTGATGTCACTGTTGTCAAAGTGCTTCACAGAAACCCAGACCCTGATAGAGCAAGCTGTATGCTAGACCAGACCAAGCTGTACCATCTGGTGTTCTGATCTGGATAGACTCTTCTCTGCCTCGTCAGCAGGATGTTGTTGAGGCTCCCAGAGGATCCACAATAGTCAGGTCTCCCTCCTGTGTGAACGAGAACATCAAACAGATGGTCAACTTATGGCCATCTATTGCAATCAATGTCTAAAAAGGGCCTAAAATGGCCACTTTCATCATGATTTTATAAAATATTGTTTGTGTTGTAAATGTAAAAGGGTCATTCCACTAAATGAGTGCCTTTTGTGTCCCTTTGATATTTTAAAGAGAAATTATGGACCAATATTGATTTTAAAAGCCTGTTATAATAGATGAGGGGAACTTTAATGTAGACCACATGGAGAATTCAATACATCCAATTGAAAAGTCCAAAATATATGTACCAATGCCATATTGCCCCTTTAACAATTCCTACAGTACTGAACAACATATTCAAGTGTAGAACTGCAGTAGAATGCCCCTTAAAAACCACACATTAGTTCAACAACTGCAGAGTTTGTGCCCGTTTTTAAGACAGCACTCACTGATGGTAATCGGATCTTCAGTCTCCTCATTTTTCACTCCCAAAACGTCTTCTTCCTCCTCTTTTATTGAGATAGCCTCCTCTTCCTCTTTTACTCCAAAATGTTCTTCCTCTTCTTTCAATGTTACGGCATCTTCCTCCTTTTTGATTCTGAAAGCTTCTACCTCCTCCTCTTCCACTCTGACAACCTTTTTCGCATCATCCTCTTCTTCTTTCAATGTGATAGCCTCCTCTTCCTCCTTTTTCATCCTGAAAGCTTCTTCCTCTCCGTTCACCAGAGTTTCTTTCTCCGTCGAGTTTACTGATCTTATGCTCCGGTCGATTAGCCTAGTGCAGTATCAATGTAACAAATTTGCTAATTTAACAAGCAAATTACGGTTAAATGAACTTGTAGATACGTAAAGAGAACTATGTTAAAAACACAAAGATTAATATACACAAGACGGTCTAAAGAGCTTAAATGTTTCGGTTTTAAATTCGACAGCAAGCTACCGCGTTGGTTAAATCAGTAATCTGTTGTCGCTGTTAAACACCTCCCGTCCCGTCCACTAGATTATACGTCACGCAAGAAGCATCACCTGAAAGACTCACATCGCCATCTGCTGACTGGAGTGGGGAACGCAGACTGGGACAAATATAACGCAGATAGAAGATAGAAGAATAAACAAATGGAGTTGGGTTGGATATAGTCATGGTAGGATATATGATAGTGGCAACACATGGAGTTGTTTTGATATAGTCATGGTAGGATATATGATAGTGGCAACACATGGAGTTGGGTTGGATATAGTCATGGTAGGATACATGATAGTGGCAAAACACATGGAGTTGGGTTGGATATAGTCATGGTAGGATACATGATAGTGGCAACACACAGAGTTGGGTTTGGATATAGTCATGGTCGGATACATGATAGTGGCAACACATGGAGTTGGGTTGGATATAGTCATGGTAGGATACATGATAGTGGCAAAACACATGGAGTTGGGTTGGATATAGTCATGGTAGGATACATGATAGTGGCAACACACAGAGTTGGGTTTGGATATAGTCATGGTCGGATACATGATAGTGGCAACACATGGAGTTGGGTTGGATATAGTCATGGTAGGATACATGATAGTGGAAACACATGGAGTAGGGTTTGATATAGTCATGGTAGGATACATGATAGTGGCAAAACACATGGAGTTGGGTTGGATATAGTCATGGTAGGATACATGATAGTGGCAACACATGGAGTTGGGTTGGATATAGTCATGGTAGGATACATGATAGTGGAAACACATGGAGTTGGGTTGGATATAGTTTTGGTAGGATACATGATAGTGGCAACACATGGAGTAGGGTTGGATATAGTCATGGTAGGATACATGATAGTAGCAACAGAAACCCAGCCTAAAACCCCAACTGAGCATCTTAATTAACTAACTCATCAATATGTTTTTAAAAGACAGGTTAACGTCAGATACACCATACAAGGTACATACACTTCAATCATTAGAATCATTTTAGTGCACTCTAGAAAACATCATATACTTAGTTAGTTGGTTTTATGTCGGCTAGCAAACTACCGAGGTGGTTGAAAGAGTAGCCGTGTTGTTGTTCCTGAAGAAGCGTCCCGTCCAGTCCGTTATACGTCACGCAAGAAGCATCACCTGAAAGACGCACATCGCCATCTGCTGGCTGGAGTGGGTAACGCAGTTTGGAAACAATAGTTACTACACTTTTATACTGGAAAGAACGTCGTAATAATTTAACAATAATATTATATATTTTCTCTTACGTCTTACAAATAATACTTTCCTGTACACAGACGTAGAAGCTTAATATGAATATGATGAATAAATACTTCAATGAATAGGTAGTGTGTTATTACACATTTACTCAGTTCATTTTTCACATTCGTTTTTATCTAGATGTGACCATACTATTCCCTAAAAGCTAGGCTCCATAAGATACAAATCATCCTGTAAACAACAGAGCAAATGCATCACATGTAAATAGTTATTTTTACTGTTATTACTACTGTTAATTTTACTGCTGCTCTTTAATTATTTGTATTTTTACTTAACATTTATTTTTCTTAAAACTGCATTGTTGGTTAAGGGCTTCTAAGTAAGAATTTCACTGTAAGGTCTACACTTACATTTGATTTGAATTTTGATTTCATTCATACTTTTCTTACAGGAATTTATGAATATAGAAAATATATGAATGTTAAGTTTTTATATATATATATATATATATATATATATATATATATTGTTGAACATATTATACTTTAAGGGTATATTAGCTCCAGGATCTCTGCCAGTGTTAGTTATGGGCCATTTTATACAGAGAAATGAGCATAGTAGGACATGTAACTTAAGGTTACCTAACATGATATGATAAGCCTCGTTAGTGGTGGAGTCTAGGGAGATCCAATCAAACAACGTCTGTCAAGCAACAGCTACTAGCAGACCACTCCACTTCCTATATAAGGGACATAGTCGCTCCTGTCTTCACATCTAAGTACATGCTTGTCTTCCATGTGTGAAAGGTAACCTGGTGAATATCATAGAATCAGGGTTACGTTAGATAACCTTAAATTCTATTTCAATGACTCGTTAGTCTCTCACTTTGTGGATGAAGTCAACTACCATAGAGCTCATATATTTTCTGCCAAGTCTAGACAGGATCATCCCTCAGAGGTCCCCACTCTACTCACCGTATGTGTAGTGAGTAGAACCTCATGAAGGTATATCACCACAACATGCTGCATTACAGATCTCTTGAACAGAGATGCCTTTGAACAATGCCTATGATGTAGCCATACCTCTGGTGGATTGAGCCATCAAGCCCTCCGGAGGTGTCTGATCCTTGCTACTATAGAACCTCATGAAGGTATTGTTTTAGTTGTATTTATTTCACCTTTATTTTACCAGGTAGTTATATTTGATGTCATAATACAGGTAGGCCAGTTGAGAACAGTTGCGACCTGGCCAAGATAAAGCAAAGCAGTGCGACAAAAACAACAACACAGGGTTACACATAAACACATTTACAGTCAATAACACAATAGAAAAATCGATGTACAGTGTGTGCAAATGTAGTAAGAGTACGGAGGTAAGGCAATAAATAGGCCATAGTGGTGAAATAATTGATAGATGTGCAGATTATGATATGCAAGTAGAGATACTGGGGTGCAAAGAGCAAGAGGATAAATAACCATATGGGGATGAGGTAGTTGGGTGTGCTATTTACAGGTCGGTTCTGTACAGGTACAGTGATTGGTAAGCTGCTCTGACAGCTGAAGCTTAAAGTTAGAGAGGGAGATATGAGACTCCAGCTTCAGGGATTTTTGCAATTCATTCCAGTCATTGGCAGCAGAGAACTGGAAGGAAAGGCGGCCAAAGGAAGGGTTGGCTTTGGGGATGACCAGTGCAATATACCAGCTGGAGCACGTGCTACAGGTGGGTGTTGCTTTGGTGACCAGTGAGCTGAGATAAGGCGGGGCTTTACCTAGCAAAGGCTTATAGATGACTTGGAGCCAGTGGGTTTGGCGTTGAATATGGAGTGAGGGCCAGCCAACGAGAGCATACAGGTCACAGATCTGGTCACAGATGGCACTGTCATAGACTACATCCAGTTTGCTGAGTAGAGTGTTGGAGGCTATTTTGTAAATGACATCGATGAAGTCAAGGATCGGTAGGATAGTCAGTTTTACGAGGGTATATTTGGCAGCATAAGTGAAGGAGGCTTTGTTGCGAAATAGGGAGCCTAGATTTTTTTCTAGATTTAATTTTGGATTGGAGATGCTTAATGTGAGTCTGGAAGGGGAGTTTACAGGATAACCAGACACCTAGGTATTTGTAGTTGTCCAGATATTCTAAGTCAGAACCGTCCAGAGTAGTGATGCTAGTCGGGCAGGTGGGTGCGGGCAGCAATCGGTTGAAGAGCATGCATTTAGTTTGACTAGCATTTAGAAGCTGTTGGAGGCCACGGAAGGAGTGTTGTATGGCGTTGAAGCTCGTTTGGAGGTTTGTTAACAGTGTCCATAGAAGGGCCAGATGTATACAGAATGGCGTCGTCTGCATAGAGGTGGATCAGAGAATCACCAGCAGCAAGAGGGCGACATCATCGATATATACAGAGAAAAGAGTCAGCCCGAGAATTGAACCCCTATAGAGACTGCCAAAGGTCTGGACAACAGGCCCTCCGATTTGACACACTGAACTCTATCTGAGAAGTAGTTGGTGAACCAGGCGAGGCAGTCATTTGAGAAGCCAAGGATATTGAGTCTGCCGATAAGAATGCCGTGATTGACAGAGTCGAAAGCCTTGGCCAGGTCAATGAAGAAGGCAGCACAGTACTGTCTTTTATCAATGCCGGTTATTTATATTTATTTAACCAGGTAAGTTGACTGAGAACACATTCTCATTTACAGCAATGACCTGGGGAATAGTTACAGGGGAGAGGAGGGGGATGAATGAGCCAATTGTAAGCTGGGGATGATTAGGTGACCATGATGGTATGAGGGACAGCTTGGGAATTTAGCCAGGACACCAAGGTTAACACCCCTACTCTTACAATAAGTGCCATGGGATCTTTAATGACCTCAGAGAGTCAGGACACACATTTAACATCCCCATCTGAAAGACAGCACCCTACACAGGGCAATGTCCCCAATCACTGCCCTGGGGCATTGGGATATTTTAGACCTGAGGAAAGAGTGCCTCCTACTGGCCCTCCAACACCACTTCCAGCAGCATCTGGTCTCCCATCCAGGGACTGACCATGACCAACCCTGCTTAGCTTCAGAAGCAAGCCAGCAGTGGGATGCAGGGTGATATCGTTTAGGACAAGTGTGGCTGAGGTGCACCCAGTACCAGCTCAGAAACCAGTGGAGAAGGAACGGTGGGATTCGAACTGGTTGGTGATCTGTTTGTTAACTTGGCTTTCAAAGATTTTAGAAAGGCAGGGCAGGATGGATATAGGTCTAACAGTTTGGGTCTAGAGTGTCTCCCCCTTTGAAGAGGGGGATGACTGCAGCAGCTTTCCAATTTTTAGGGATCTCAGACGATATGAAAGAGAGGTTGAACAGGCTATTAACAGGGGTTGCAACAATTTTGGCTGATCATTTTAGAAAGAGAGAGGGTCCAGATTGTCTAGCCCAGCTGATTTGTAGGGATCCAATCAATCTAATTTAAAAGTCCAAAGAATGTATGTACCAATGGCAGATTGACCCTTCAACAATTCCTACAGTACTGAACAACATATTCAAGTGTAGAACTTCAGTAGAATCCCCCTTAAAAACCCCACATTAGTTCAACAATGGCATAGTTTGTGCCCTTGTTTTTAAGATAGTACTCACTGGTGTTAATATGATATTCTGTCTCCTCCTCTTTCACTCCCAAAACGTCTTCCTTCTTCACCTTTATTGAGATAGCATCGAAAACATCCTCCTCTTCCTCCTTTTTCATTCTGAAAGGTTCTTTCTCTTCTTTCACTGTAACACTCTCCTCTTATTCTTCACAACAATGTACAGCGCCCGAGTGGTGCAGCGGTTTAAGACACTGCATTGCAGTGCAAACTGCTTTGCTACAGATGATAGTTCAATACCTGTGGCGACCTCGAGATGCATGAGTTGATGGTAGGCTTTTGTTTTCTCTCCTTCTAAAAACAGAAATAAATTATTCTAACTCACTGACTTCATTTACAAATTAGTAACAATGTCTCACCCCATGTTCAAGAATGGCCCTTTTCTTGCTCATTTTACGTTACTTGGAAACTAAATCTCCAAAATATTATTTCTGTTTTGAAACAAAGCGATTATTATTATTAATTTAGAATGATATAAAAGCTCCTTGGATATTCTCACAGATATATTATTAACCCTGTTATTAGCAGGACAATATATATTGGTTATATTGATCATGGCTCCGGAGTGGTGCACAATGGGATTGCCTTGCAGTTCTCCAGCTGTATCCACTGAAACAGCAGAGGGCGAGCAAGGTTCAAGGCAAGAGGGCAGGGGGCACGGGATGGGCCGCAGAGCCGCAGAAGATGGACCTAGCCCATGGGAAAGGGAGGAGGAAGGGGAAGGGGTGTTTGGATTTCTTTGATTTCATGTTACATTTCTAACTCAAAACAGCAGCACAGTATTTATTCAACATCTTTATGCTTTCTTTAATAATGATAAAAATACTCTTTTAAAATGCAGAAGTTTATTTAGTTATGGATCCATAACGAATTACTATGGGAATAAATATCACTGAATAACAGAAATATTGGAACAAAGTTGTCTAATGAAGGTACACAAATTGTTGTTTACTGGAAAATACTCTTTCAAAACACACAGTCATGTTGTACAGCGCCATTATGGCTATTAGCAGGTAGCTGGACAATAGACTTGCCTAGAAGGAGGAGTAGAGGGAGACTTCTATCATCAAATGTATTTCTTAGTTAGGTTGGCTGTATCACAACCGGCCGTGATTGGTTGCAATTTCAGTTTAATCCACCAGAAAAAGACAAAACAAATAATACAACAAAAGTATTATTATAATTATGTATCACATCTGACCGTGATTGGGAGTCCTAGAGGGCAGCGCACAATTGGCCCAGCGTTTCTCTCCCTCTAAAAACAGAAATAAATGTTTTGGCTTTTACAAATATTATTTTGGCCTTTATTTATTATTACAAATCGCTCACTTTCGTTTTTTTTTTTTTTTTAAATGTCACCGGATCGCAGTGCAAAATGCGTTGCTACAGATGCAGGTTCGATACCCGTGCCGGCCACCACCGGGAGACCAATGCGGGCGGCTTTTGGTTTTAATTTAGAATCCTCTATATGTAATTATTGGCGGAGAGTCACGTCATATTTTTCAATTTACCGTAGGCGACATGAGTCTCACTAGTGTTGAGTAATGTGCTGTTAAAAGTGGTGTAGGTCTTATATATTTAAAGAGCATATTGAAGCTAGAAGCAATAGCCTACAACTATTTTAGCACTGTTTCACGCTGCTCTGAGACAAGCATGGGGACTGGTCTTGATAAATCAATGAGATTTTTTTTCTCCGTTTGGGTATTGGTTAGACTACAATTATGGTGTAGAAATGTTATGCTCTTAGTGTAACCTTTATTTAACTAGGCAAGTCAGTTAAGAACAAATTCTTATTTACAAGAACAGCCTACTCCTTCCTCCCCGTCGGGGAATTGAACCCAGGTCTCCGACGTGCCCCGCAGCTAAATAGCCCAGTACTGTAGTCTACTCCAGACCGTCACCTTGTACAGGGCCATATTTTCCACTCCATCCTAACGGAAACCCAGAGCGGTGTTTGTTTTTTTTTGGAATAGAAACACCATAATATTAATCAAATAAAAAAAAAAAAGAATTCTTGAAATCAGTCCCATTTACAATGTTCTTAAAAAAAAGTTTCAAATTCTCTAGTACAGCCACTATTGAAGACTATCAAATGCTTCTCAAAGATGCCATCTGGTGGTCAAACTAGCATTAATGGCGACAGTGGTAGACACTTAAATAACGTGCCACAGAATTCTGTGGCACCATGCAACTTTTAAAGGACGAACCACTGTACTCCATTTTCAAATCATGTTTCTAATAAAAACATTTTTTAGTATACATTGTACAATTTAAATTCATATGGTATAAACAAGTAAACACATTCTCAGTCAACAATATAAAGACACCGGGAGCACTGTGTAAATATAAGACACCGGGAGCACTGTGTATGTTCTCTGATGAATTTTAAGTCAAGGAGAAGTAATTATTCTCTCCTGTGTATACTCACATGTTTTTTCAGCTTTCCTGAATGGTTAAAACTCTTTCCACACTGGGAGCAGTGGTAAGGCTTCTCTCCCGTGTGTATTCGCTCATGTGCTTTCAGGGTTCCTACTTGGCCAAAACTCTTTCCACACTTGGAGCAGTGGTAAGGCTTCTCCCCTGTGTGTAGCCGCTGATGAACTTTCAGGGTTCCTAAGTGACTAAAACTATTTCCACACTGGGAGCAGTGGTAAGGCTTCTCCCCCTGTATGGATTCTCACATGAATTTTAAGAGACTGTGACGTGTAATAGGTCTTCCCACAGTCTGAGCATTTGTAAGGCTTCTCCCCTGTGTGCAGTCTCATGTGCTCTTTCAGGTTTCCTGAATAGTTAAAACTCTTTCCACACTGGGAGCAGTAGTAAGGCTTCTCCCCTGTGTGTATTCGCTCATGAGCTTTCATGTTTCCAAAGTGACTAAAACTCTTTCCACATTGGGAGCAGAGGTAAGGCTTCTCCCCCTGTGTGAATTCTCACATGACTTTTAAGTGAGTGTGATGAGTAATATGTATTCCCACAGTCTGAGCATTTGTAAGGCTTCTCCCCTGTGTGTATACGCTCATGAGCTTTGAGGGTGTCTAACCGCTTAAAACTCTTCCCACACTGGGAGCAAGGGAAAGGCTTCTCCCCTGTGTGCATTCGCTCATGTCTTTTCAGGCTTCCTAACTTGGAAAGACTCTTTCCATTCTGGGAGCAGAGGTGTCGACTTGTTGGTTTGGACATCTTGGGTTCGTCCAAGTTTGGTTTTCCACCTGCCAAAGACAGGGTTTATTTTAAGACAGACCAGAATGAAATCTCCACATGATAAAACTGCCTTGCTATGAGGTTTAAACCAAATCAGATCCCTCAACAACCTGAGGCCAGCTTTCAAACATTTAATCATTTAAAACAATCTTTGTGTGATTTTAAAACAAATGTTGTAGAGCTTCCTGGTAATTACTGATAATGTTTACATTAGTTATTTTTATTTCTGTTTAATAAGTCAGAACACAGAACATTAGACAGTCGCTGGAATCCTATCAAGCAGGTGGTTGTAAATATATAACCTTCATAGCTGTATGATACAGAATGCGACCTACACACTTCCTTAAAGCGAAAATAAGTAAAGAAGTAATTTTGTGTGGAAGTCAAACTCTTTTTTGTTTTCTACATTGGAAACAGACAAAACACATCAGTAACATCTCCCCATTGTCGAAAGAATGAAATATTTGGGTAGATGTTACAAAAAAAGAAATATGTCAAGTGTTTGTCCCATGTTTCATGAGCTGAAATATCCCTGAATTTTTCCATTCGCACGAAAGCTTCTCTCTCTCAAATTTGGTGCACAAATTTGTTTATATGCCCGTTAGTTAAAATGTATCATTTGCCAAGACAATCCATTTACCTGACAGGTGTGGCATATTGTTTAACACTTTCTGGGGTTACTATATGATTCTATAAGTGTTATTTCATAGTTTTGATGTCTTCACTATTATTCTACAATGTAGAAAATAGTAAAAAATAAAGAAAAACCCCTTGAATGAGTAGGTGTGTCCAAACTTTTGACAGGTCCTGTATATTCACTAACCCTACTCACTATTTTGGTTGCGTAAACAACAACAGTAATTGAGTGATGGTGGAGATGCAGGGCAGTGTTCATATATGGTGGATTCAGTGAACCTGAACATGTGTAACGGAGGTAAGAACGTGCCGTAAGCTCACTCCACAGCTAGCTTGAAACGTCACAGATGGAGATATCCAACTGGTGCCTTTTAGTATTGCTCAATCGGTTCATTGTCAAGGAGAGCGGTCATGCGTGTTGAGAAGCAGAGGATCACTAGTTTGAGCCCGGTATGGGGACAGGCACAGTGGAGGAAACTAAACTGTTAGCAGCACACTGATGTCAGTTACATGAACAAAAGAAAGTTTGTCATTTCCAAATGAAACAATTATCTTTAACAAACTATAGTTTTAGCAAGTCGGATAGGACATCTACTTTGTGCACGACACACGTCATTTTTCCAACAATTGTTTACAGACTGACAGATTATTTCACTTATAATTCACTGTATCACAATTCCAGTGGGTCAGAAGTTTACATACACTAAGTTGACAGTGCCTTTAAACAGGAAAATTCCAGAAATTGATCTTCAGTATTCTCCCTACCTTGTCACAACACAACTGATTGTCTCAAAAGCATTAAGGAGGAAATAAATTCCACAAATTAACTTCAAACAAGGCACACCTGTTAATTGAAATGCATTCCAGCTGACTACCTCATGAAGCTGGTTGAGAGAATGTCAAGAGCGTGCAAAGCTGTCATCAAGGCAAGGGTGGCTATTTTGAAGCATCTCAAATATATTTTGATTTATTTAAGACTTTTTTGGTTACTACATGATTCCAATTGTGTTGTTTCATAGTTTTGATGTCTTCACTATTATTCAACAATGCAGAAAATGGTAAAATTAAAGAAAAACCCTTGAATGAGTAGGTGTTCTAAAACATTTGACCGGTAGTGTAGAATAATATATCTGTAGATCAGATGTTAATGAAGCAATACATACACATTTGAACTGTCTTGAGTTTAGTTTGTGTGTTCTAGAGTCTTGTAAAGATAGGGGGTTGACTGGGACAGGCAATGTAACATCAATAATGTTTTTAGGAAAGGTTTTTGTAAAACATGCACCTTACATCAGATCATCTTGAAACTTTCTCTCTAAAGCTAACTTTCATCAAGGTTTTATATGGTCTATTGGTTTCTCTCTTTTCATTGGCAGAAACCTTTTTCAGTGTTATGATATTCATAACATCCATATCCACCAGTCTATCTTCATGTCAACTAACAGAACTCTGCTGGTTGTCCTGGTAACAGATACCAGTGGGCAGATCTATTGTATTTGTTCAAACTAAACTACAGCACTTACTTTGATGAGTCAAATCTGACCCTTTCTTCTCTTCTCCTCCTCTCACAGTTCCACTCAGCCCCGTTGTTTTCCTGCAGTCCACCAGCAGCACAGACAACCTCTTCATACCCAGCAGTAAGGTGCTACCGGGAGAGGCACGACACGGCGACTCCAATAGAAAGGAAGGGATAGCGTTGTCCTGGTAACCATAAAGAGGGGACACAGACACACATCATTATGGATGCTGATGTCACTGTTGTCAAAGTGCTTCACAGAAACCCAGACCCTGATAGAGCAAGCTGTATGCTAGACCAGACCAAGCTGTACCATCTGGTGTTCTGATCTGGATAGACTCTTCTCTGCCTCGTCAGCAGGATGTTGTTGAGGCTCCCCAGAGGATCCACAATAGTCAGGTCTCCCTCCTGTGTGAACGAGAACATCAAACAGATGGTCAACTTATGGCCATCTATTGCAATCAATGTCTAAAAAGGGCCTAAAATGGCCACTTTCATCATGATTTTATAAAATATTGTTTGTGTTGTAAATGTAAAAGGGTCATTCCACTAAATGAGTGCCTTTTGTGTCCCTTTGATATTTTAAAGAGAAATTATGGACCAATATTGATTTTAAAAGCCTGTTATAATAGATGAGGGGAACTTTAATGTAGACCACATGGAGAATTCAATACATCCAATTGAAAAGTCCAAAATATATGTACCAATGCCATATTGCCCCTTTAACAATTCCTACAGTACTGAACAACATATTCAAGTGTAGAACTGCAGTAGAATGCCCCTTAAAAACCACACATTAGTTCAACAACTGCAGAGTTTGTGCCCGTTTTTAAGACAGCACTCACTGATGGTAATCGGATCTTCAGTCTCCTCATTTTTCACTCCCAAAACGTCTTCTTCCTCCTCTTTTATTGAGATAGCCTCCTCTTCCTCTTTTACTCCAAAATGTTCTTCCTCTTCTTTCAATGTTACGGCATCTTCCTCCTTTTTGATTCTGAAAGCTTCTACCTCCTCCTCTTCCACTCTGACAACCTTTTTCGCATCTTCCTCTTTCACTGTAATATCATCCTCTTCTTCTTTCAATGTGATAGCCTCCTCTTCCTCCTTTTTCATCCTGAAAGCTTCTTCCTCTCCGTTCACCAGAGTTTCTTTCTCCGTCGAGTTTACTGATCTTATGCTCCGGTCGATTAGCCTAGTGCAGTATCAATGTAACAAATTTGCTAATTTAACAAGCAAATTACGGTTAAATGAACTTGTAGATACGTAAACAGAACTATGTTAAAAACACAAAGATTAATATACACAAGACGGTCTAAAGAGCTTAAATGTATCGGTTTTAAATTCGACAGCAAGCTACCGCGTTGGTTAAATCAGTAATCTGTTGTCGCTGTTAAACACCTCCCGTCCCGTCCACTAGATTATACGTCACGCAAGAAGCATCACCTGAAAGACTCACATCGCCATCTGCTGACTGGAGTGGGGAACGCAGACTGGGACAAATATAACGCAGATAGAAGATAGAAGAATAAACAAATGGAGTTGGGTTGGATATAGTCATGGTAGGATATATGATAGTGGCAACACATGGAGTTGGTTTGATATAGTCATGGTAGGATATATGATAGTGGCAACACATGGAGTTGGGTTGGATATAGTCATGGTAGGATACATGATAGTGGCAAAACACATGGAGTTGGGTTGGATATAGTCATGGTAGGATACATGATAGTGGCAACACACAGAGTTGGGTTTGGATATAGTCATGGTCGGATACATGATAGTGGCAACACATGGAGTTGGGTTGGATATAGTCATGGTAGGATACATGATAGTGGCAACACATGGAGTTGGGTTGGATATAGTCATGGTAGGATACATGATAGTGGAAACACATGGAGTTGGGTTGGATATAGTTTTGGTAGGATACATGATAGTGGCAACACATGGAGTAGGGTTGGATATAGTCATGGTAGGATACATGATAGTAGCAACAGAAACCCAGCCTAAAACCCCAACTGAGCATCTTAATTAACTAACTCATCAATATGTTTTTAAAAGACAGGTTAACGTCAGATACACCATACAAGGTACATACACTTCAATCATTAGAATCATTTTAGTGCACTCTAGAAAACATCATATACTTAGTTAGTTGGTTTTATGTCGGCTAGCAAACTACCGAGGTGGTTGAAAGAGTAGCCGTGTTGTTGTTCCTGAAGAAGCGTCCCGTCCAGTCCGTTATACGTCACGCAAGAAGCATCACCTGAAAGACGCACATCGCCATCTGCTGGCTGGAGTGGGTAACGCAGTTTGGAAACAATAGTTACTACACTTTTTATACTGGAAAGAACGTCGTAATAATTTAACAATAATATTATATATTTTCTCTTACGTCTTACAAATAATACTTTCCTGTACACAGACGTAGAAGCTTAATATGAATATGATGAATAAATACTTCAATGAATAGGTAGTGTGTTATTACACATTTACTCAGTTCATTTTTCACATTCGTTTTTATCTAGATGTGACCATACTATTCCCTAAAAGCTAGGCTCCATAAGATACAAATCATCCTGTAAACAACAGAGCAAATGCATCACATGTAAATAGTTATTTTTACTGTTATTACTACTGTTAATTTTACTGCTGCTCTTTAATTATTTGTATTTTTACTTAACATTTATTTTTCTTAAAACTGCATTGTTGGTTAAGGGCTTCTAAGTAAGAATTTCACTGTAAGGTCTACACTTACATTTGATTTGAATTTTGATTTCATTCATACTTTTCTTACAGGAATTTATGAATATAGAAAATATATGAATGTTAAGTTTTTATATATATATATATATATATATATATATATATATATATATATATATATATATATATATATATTGTTGAACATATTATACTTTAAGGGTATATTAGCTCCAGGATCTCTGCCAGTGTTAGTTATGGGCCATTTTATACAGAGAAATGAGCATAGTAGGACATGTAACTTAAGGTTACCTAACATGATATGATAAGCCTCGTTAGTGGTGGAGTCTAGGGAGATCCAATCAAACAACGTCTGTCAAGCAACAGCTACTAGCAGACCACTCCACTTCCTATATAAGGGACATAGTCGCTCCTGTCTTCACATCTAAGTACATGCTTGTCTTCCATGTGTGAAAGGTAACCTGGTGAATATCATAGAATCAGGGTTACGTTAGATAACCTTAAATTCTATTTCAATGACTCGTTAGTCTCTCACTTTGTGGATGAAGTCAACTACCATAGAGCTCATATATTTTCTGCCAAGTCTAGACAGGATCATCCCTCAGAGGTCCCCACTCTACTCACCGTATGTGTAGTGAGTAGAACCTCATGAAGGTATATCACCACAACATGCTGCATTACAGATCTCTTGAACAGAGATGCCTTTGAACAATGCCTATGATGTAGCCATACCTCTGGTGGATTGAGCCATCAAGCCCTCCGGAGGTGTCTGATCCTTGCTACTATAGAACCTCATGAAGGTATTGTTTTAGTTGTATTTATTTCACCTTTATTTTACCAGGTAGTTATATTTGATGTCATAATACAGGTAGGCCAGTTGAGAACAGTTGCGACCTGGCCAAGATAAAGCAAAGCAGTGCGACAAAAACAACAACACAGGGTTACACATAAACACATTTACAGTCAATAACACAATAGAAAAATCGATGTACAGTGTGTGCAAATGTAGTAAGAGTACGGAGGTAAGGCAATAAATAGGCCATAGTGGTGAAATAATTGATAGATGTGCAGATTATGATATGCAAGTAGAGATACTGGGGTGCAAAAGAGCAAGAGGATAAATAACCATATGGGGATGAGGTAGTTGGGTGTGCTATTTACAGGTCGGTTCTGTACAGGTACAGTGATTGGTAAGCTGCTCTGACAGCTGAAGCTTAAAGTTAGAGAGGGAGATATGAGACTCCAGCTTCAGGGATTTTTGCAATTCATTCCAGTCATTGGCAGCAGAGAACTGGAAGGAAAGGCGGCCAAAGGAAGGGTTGGCTTTGGGGATGACCAGTGCAATATACCAGCTGGAGCACGTGCTACAGGTGGGTGTTGCTTTGGTGACCAGTGAGCTGAGATAAGGCGGGGCTTTACCTAGCAAAGGCTTATAGATGACTTGGAGCCAGTGGGTTTGGCGTTGAATATGGAGTGAGGGCCAGCCAACGAGAGCATACAGGTCACAGATCTGGTCACAGATGGCACTGTCATAGACTACATCCAGTTTGCTGAGTAGAGTGTTGGAGGCTATTTTGTAAATGACATCGATGAAGTCAAGGATCGGTAGGATAGTCAGTTTTACGAGGGTATATTTGGCAGCATAAGTGAAGGAGGCTTTGTTGCGAAATAGGGAGCCTAGATTTTTTTCTAGATTTAATTTTGGATTGGAGATGCTTAATGTGAGTCTGGAAGGGAGTTTACAGGATAACCAGACACCTAGGTATTTGTAGTTGTCCAGATATTCTAAGTCAGAACCGTCCAGAGTAGTGATGCTAGTCGGGCAGGTGGGTACGGGCAGCAATCGGTTGAAGAGCATGCATTTAGTTTGACTAGCATTTAGAAGCTGTTGGAGGCCACGGAAGGAGTGTTGTATGGCGTTGAAGCTCGTTTGGAGGTTTGTTAACAGTGTCCATAGAAGGGCCAGATGTATACAGAATGGCGTCGTCTGCATAGAGGTGGATCAGAGAATCACCAGCAGCAAGAGGGCGACATCATCGATATATACAGAGAAAAGAGTCAGCCCGAGAATTGAACCCTATAGAGACTGCCAAAGGTCTGGACAACAGGCCCTCCGATTTGACACACTGAACTCTATCTGAGAAGTAGTTGGTGAACCAGGCGAGGCAGTCATTTGAGAAGCCAAGGATATTGAGTCTGCCGATAAGAATGCCGTGATTGACAGAGTCGAAAGCCTTGGCCAGGTCAATGAAGAAGGCAGCACAGTACTGTCTTTTATCAATGCCGGTTATTTATATTTATTTAACCAGGTAAGTTGACTGAGAACACATTCTCATTTACAGCAATGACCTGGGGAATAGTTACAGGGGAGAGGAGGGGGATGAATGAGCCAATTGTAAGCTGGGGATGATTAGGTGACCATGATGGTATGAGGGACAGCTTGGGAATTTAGCCAGGACACCAAGGTTAACACCCCTACTCTTACAATAAGTGCCATGGGATCTTTAATGACCTCAGAGAGTCAGGACACACATTTAACATCCCCATCTGAAAGACAGCACCCTACACAGGGCAATGTCCCCAATCACTGCCCTGGGGCATTGGGATATTTTTTTAGACCTGAGGAAAGAGTGCCTCCTACTGGCCCTCCAACACCACTTCCAGCAGCATCTGGTCTCCCATCCAGGGACTGACCATGACCAACCCTGCTTAGCTTCAGAAGCAAGCCAGCAGTGGGATGCAGGGTGATATCGTTTAGGACAAGTGTGGCTGAGGTGCACCCAGTACCAGCTCAGAAACCAGTGGAGAAGGAACGGTGGGATTCGAACTGGTTGGTGATCTGTTTGTTAACTTGGCTTTCAAAGATTTTAGAAAGGCAGGGCAGGATGGATATAGGTCTAACAGTTTGGGTCTAGAGTGTCTCCCCCTTTGAAGAGGGGGATGACTGCAGCAGCTTTCCAATTTTTAGGGATCTCAGACGATATGAAAGAGAGGTTGAACAGGCTATTAACAGGGGTTGCAACAATTTTGGCTGATCATTTTAGAAAGAGAGAGGGTCCAGATTGTCTAGCCCAGCTGATTTGTAGGGATCCAATCAATCTAATTTAAAAGTCCAAAGAATGTATGTACCAATGGCAGATTGACCCTTCAACAATTCCTACAGTACTGAACAACATATTCAAGTGTAGAACTTCAGTAGAATCCCCCTTAAAAACCCCACATTAGTTCAACAATGGCATAGTTTGTGCCCTTGTTTTTAAGATAGTACTCACTGGTGTTAATATGATATTCTGTCTCCTCCTCTTTCACTCCCAAAACGTCTTCCTTCTTCACCTTTATTGAGATAGCATCGAAAACATCCTCCTCTACCTCCTTTTTCATTCTGAAAGGTTCTTTCTCTTCTTTCACTGTAACACTCTCCTCTTATTCTTCACAACAATGTACAGCGCCCGAGTGGTGCAGCGGTTTAAGACACTGCATTGCAGTGCAAACTGCTTTGCTACAGATGATAGTTCAATACCTGTGGCGACCGCGAGATGCATGAGTTGATGGTAGGCTTTTGTTTTCTCTCCTTCTAAAAACAGAAATAAATTATTCTAACTCACTGACTTCATTTACAAATTAGTAACAATGTCTCACCCCATGTTCAAGAATGGCCCTTTTCTTGCTCATTTTACGTTACTTGGAAACTAAATCTCCAAAATATTATTTCTGTTTTGAAACAAAGCGATTATTATTATTAATTTAGAATGATATAAAAGCTCCTTGGATATTCTCACAGATATATTATTAACCCTGTTATTAGCAGGACAATATATATTGGTTATATTGATCATGGCTCCGGGAGTGGTGCACAATGGGATTGCCTTGCAGTTCTCCAGCTGTATCCACTGAAACAGCAGAGGGCGAGCAAGGTTCAAGGCAAGAGGGCAGGGGGCACGGGATGGGCCGCAGAGCCGCAGAAGATGGACCTAGCCCATGGGAAAGGGAGGAGGAAGGGGGAGGGGTGTTTGGATTTCTTTGATTTCATGTTACATTTCTAACTCAAAACAGCAGCACAGTATTTATTCAACATCTTTATGCTTTCTTTAATAATGATAAAAATACTCTTTTAAAATGCAGAAGTTTATTTAGTTATGGATCCATAACGAATTACTATGGGAATAAATATCACTGAATAACAGAAATATTGGAACAAAGTTGTCTAATGAAGGTACACAAATTGTTGTTTACTGGAAAATACTCTTTCAAAACACACAGTCATGTTGTACAGCGCCATTATGGCTATTAGCAGGTAGCTGGACAATAGACTTGCCTAGAAGGAGGGTAGAGGGAGACTTCTATCATCAAATGTATTTCTTAGTTAGGTTGGCTGTATCACAACCGGCCGTGATTGGTTGCAATTTCAGTTTAATCCACCAGAAAAGACAAAACAAATAATACAACAAAAAGTATTATTATAATTATGTATCACATCTGACCGTGATTGGGAGTCCTAGAGGGCAGCGCACAATTGGCCCAGCGTTTCTCTCCCTCTAAAAACAGAAATAAATGTTTTGGCTTTTACAAATATTATTTTGGCCTTTATTTATTATTACAAATCGCTCACTTTCGTTTTTTTTTTTAAATGTCACCGGATCGCAGTGCAAAATGCGTTGCTACAGATGCAGGTTCGATACCCGTGCCGGCCACCACCGGGAGACCAATGCGGGCGGCTTTTGGTTTTAATTTAGAATCCTCTATATGTAATTATTGGCGGAGAGTCACGTCATATTTTTCAATTTACCGTAGGCGACATGAGTCTCACTAGTGTTGAGTAATGTGCTGTTAAAAGTGGTGTAGGTCTTATATATTTAAAGAGCATATTGAAGCTAGAAGCAATAGCCTACAACTATTTTAGCACTGTTTCACGCTGCTCTGAGACAAGCATGGGGACTGGTCTTGATAAATCAATGAGATTTTTTTCTCCGTTTGGGTATTGGTTAGACTACAATTATGGTGTAGAAATGTTATGCTCTTAGTGTAACCTTTATTTAACTAGGCAAGTCAGTTAAGAACAAATTCTTATTTACAAGAACAGCCTACTCCTTCCTCCCCGTCGGGGAATTGAACCCAGGTCTCCGACGTGCCCGCAGCTAAATAGCCCAGTACTGTAGTCTACTCCAGACCGTCTCACCTTGTACAGGGCCATATTTTCCACTCCATCCTAACGGAAACCCAGAGCGGTGTTTGTTTTTTTTTGGAATAGAAACACCATAATATTAATCAAATAAAAAAAAAGAATTCTTGAAATCAGTCCCATTTACAATGTTCTTAAAAAAAAGTTTCAAATTCTCTAGTACAGCCACTATTGAAGACTATCAAATGCTTCTCAAAGATGCCATCTGGTGGTCAAACTAGCATTAATGGCGACAGTGGTAGACACTTAAATAACGTGCCACAGAATTCTGTGGCACCATGCAACTTTTAAAGGACGAACCACTGTACTCCATTTTCAAATCATGTTTCTAATAAAAACATTTTTTAGTATACATTGTACAATTTAAATTCATATGGTATAAACAAGTAAACACATTCTCAGTCAACAATATAAAGACACCGGGAGCACTGTGTAAATATAAGACACCGGGAGCACTGTGTATGTTCTCTGATGAATTTTAAGTCAAGGAGAAGTAATTATTCTCTCCTGTGTATACTCACATGTTTTTTCAGCTTTCCTGAATGGTTAAAACTCTTTCCACACTGGGAGCAGTGGTAAGGCTTCTCTCCCGTGTGTATTCGCTCATGTGCTTTCAGGGTTCCTACTTGGCCAAAACTCTTTCCACACTTGGAGCAGTGGTAAGGCTTCTCCCTGTGTGTAGCCGCTGATGAACTTTCAGGGTTCCTAAGTGACTAAAACTATTTCCACACTGGGAGCAGTGGTAAGGCTTCTCCCCTGTATGGATTCTCACATGAATTTTAAGAGACTGTGACGTGTAATAGGTCTTCCCACAGTCTGAGCATTTGTAAGGCTTCTCCCCTGTGTGCAGTCTCATGTGCTCTTTCAGGTTTCCTGAATAGTTAAAACTCTTTCCACACTGGGAGCAGTAGTAAGGCTTCTCCCCTGTGTGTATTCGCTCATGAGCTTTCATGTTTCCAAAGTGACTAAAACTCTTTCCACATTGGGAGCAGAGGTAAGGCTTCTCCCTGTGTGAATTCTCACATGACTTTTAAGTGAGTGTGATGAGTAATATGTATTCCCACAGTCTGAGCATTTGTAAGGCTTCTCCCTGTGTGTATACGCTCATGAGCTTTGAGGGTGTCTAACCGCTTAAAACTCTTCCCACACTGGGAGCAAGGGAAAGGCTTCTCCCTGTGTGCATTCGCTCATGTCTTTTCAGGCTTCCTAACTTGGAAAGACTCTTTCCATTCTGGGAGCAGAGGTGTCGACTTGTTGGTTTGGACATCTT
The DNA here is from genome assembly GCA_030435695.1 of Brachymystax lenok tsinlingensis. Classification (NCBI taxonomy): domain Eukaryota; kingdom Metazoa; phylum Chordata; class Actinopteri; order Salmoniformes; family Salmonidae; genus Brachymystax; species Brachymystax lenok. The sequence continues at coordinate 41,849,361 of CM059812.1, forward strand.
GGGTTCGTCCAAGTTTGGTTTTCCACCTGCCAAAGACAGGGTTTATTTTAAGACAGACCAGAATGAAATCTCCACATGATAAAACTGCCTTGCTATGAGGTTTAAACCAAATCAGATCCCTCAACAACCTGAGGCCAGCTTTCAAACATTTAATCATTTAAAACAATCTTTGTGTGATTTTAAAACAAATGTTGTAGAGCTTCCTGGTAATTACTGATAATGTTTACATTAGTTATTTTTATTTCTGTTTAATAAGTCAGAACACAGAACATTAGACAGTCGCTGGAATCCTATCAAGCAGGTGGTTGTAAATATATAACCTTCATAGCTGTATGATACAGAATGCGACCTACACACTTCCTTAAAGCGAAAATAAGTAAAGAAGTAATTTTGTGTGGAAGTCAAACTCTTTTTTTGTTTTCTACATTGGAAACAGACAAAACACATCAGTAACATCTCCCCATTGTCGAAAGAATGTGAAATATTTTGGGTAGATGTTACAAAAAAAGATAAATATGTCAAGTGGTTGTCCCATGTTTCATGAGCTGAAATATCCCAGAATTTTTTCATTCGCACGAAAGCTTCTCTCTCTCAAATTTGGTGCACAAATTTGTTTATATGCCCGTTAGTTAAAATGTATCATTTGCCAAGACAATCCATTTACCTGACAGGTGTGGCATATTGTTTAACACTTTTGGGGTTACTATATAAGTGTTATTTCATAGTTTTGATGTCTTCACTATTATTCTACAATGTAGAAAATAGTGAAAAATAAAGAAAACCCCTTGAATGAGTAGGTGTGTCCAAACTTTTGACAGGTACTGTATATTCACTAACCCTACTCACTATTTTGGTTGTGTAAACAACAACAGTAATTGAGTGATGGTGGAGATGCAGGGCAGTGTTCATATATGGTGGATTCAGTGGGAAAGTCAACCTGAACATGTGTAACGGAGGTAAGAACGTGCCGTAAGCTCACTCCACAGCTAGCTTGAAACATCACAGATGGAGATATCCAACTGGTGCCTTTTAGTATTGCTCAATCGGTTCATTGTCAAGGAGAGCGGTCATGCGTGTTGAGAAGCAGAGGATCACTAGTTTGAGCCCGGTATGGGGACAGGGACAGTGGAGGAAACTAAACTGATAGCAGCACACTGATGTCAGTTACATGAACAAAAGAAAGTTTGTCATTTCCAAATGAAACAATTTTCATTAACAAACTATAGTTTTAGCAAGTCGGATAGGACATCTACTTTGTGCACGACACACGTCATTTTTACAACAATTGTTTACAGACTGACAGATTATTTCACTTATAATTCACTGTATCACAATTCCAGTGGGTCAGAAGTTTACATACACTAAGTTGACAGTGCCTTTAAACAGGAAAATTCCAGAAATTGATCTTCAGTATTCCCCCCCTACCTTGTCACAACACAACTGATTGTCTCAAAAGCATTAAGGAGGAAATAAATTCCACAAATTAACTTCAAACAAGGCACACCTGTTAATTGAAATGCATTCCAGCTGACTACCTCATGAAGCTGGTTGAGAGAATGTCAAGAGCGTGCAAAGCTGTCATCAAGGCAAGGGTGGCTACTTTGAAGCATCTATAATATATTTTGATTTATTTAAGACTTTTTTGGTTACTACATGATTCCAATTGTGTTGTTTCATAGTTTTGATGTCTTCACTATTATTCAACAATGCAGAAAATGGTAAAATTAAAGAAAAACCCTTGAATGAGTAGGTGTTCTAAAACATTTGACCGGTAGTGTAGAATAATATATCTGTAGATCAGATGTTAATGAAGCAATACATACACATTTGAACTGTCTTGAGTTTAGTTTGTGTGTTCTAGAGTCTTGTAAAGATAGGGGGTTGACTGGGACAGGCAATGTAACATCCATAATGTTTTTAGGAAAGGTTTTTGTAAAACATGCACCTTACATCAGATCATCTTGAAACTTTCTCTCTAAAGCTAACTTTCATCAAGGTTTTATATGGTCTATTGGTTTCTCTCTTTTCATTGGCAGAAACCTTTTTCAGTGTTATGATATTCATAACATCCATATCCACCAGTCTATCTTCATGTCAACTAACAGAACTCTGCTGGTTGTCCTGGTAACAGATACCAGTGGGCAGATCTATTGTATTTGTTCAAACTAAGCTACAGCACTTACTTTGATGAGTCAAATCTGACCCTTTCTTCTCTTCTCCTCCTCTCACAATTCCACTCAGCCCCGTTGTTTTCCTGCAGTCCACCAGCAGCACAGACAACCTCTTCATACCCAGCAGTAAGGCGATACTGGGAGAGGCACAACACGGCGACTCCAATAGAAAGGAAGGGATAGCGTTGTCCTGGTAACCATAAAGAGGGGACACAGACACACATCATTATGGATGCTGATGTCACTGTTGTCAAAGTGCTTCACAGAAACCCAGACCCTGATAGAGCAAGCTGTATGCTAGACCAGACCAAGCTGTACCATCTGGTGTTCTGATCTGGATAGACTCTTCTCTGCCTCGTCAGCAGGATGTTGTTGAGGCTCCCCAGAGGATCCACAATAGTCATGTCTCTCTCCTGTGTGAACGAGAACATCAAACAGATGGTCAACTTATGGCCATCTATTGCAATCAATGTCTAAAAAGGGCCTATAATGGCCACTTTCATCATGATTTTATAAAATATTGTTTGTGTTGTAAATGTAAAAGGGTCATTCCACTAAATGAGTGCCTTTTGCGTCCCTTTGATATTTTAAGTAGAAATTATGCACCAATATTGAATTTTAAAAGCCTGTTATAATAGATGAGGGGAACTTTAATGTAGACCACATGGAGAATTCAATACATCTAATTGAAAAGTCCAAAATATATGTACCAATGCCATATTGCCCCTTTAACAATTCCTACAGTACTGAACAACATCAAGTGTAGAACTTCAGTAGAATGACCCTTTAAAATCACACATTAGTTCAACAACTGCATAGTTTGTGCCCGTTTTTAAGACAGTACTCACTGATGGTAATCGGATCTTCAGTCTCCTCATTTTTCACTCCCAAAACGTCTTCTTCCTCCTCTTTTATTGAGATAGCCTCCTCTTCCTCTTTTACTCCAAAAGGCTCTTCTTTCAATGTTACGGCATCTTCCTCCTTTTTGATTCTGAAAGCTTCTACCTCCTCCTCTTCCACTCTGACAACCTCTTTCGCATCTTCCTCTTTCACTGTAATATCATCCTCTTCTTCTTTCAATGTGATAGCCTCCTCTTCCTCCTTTTTCATCCTGAAAGCTTCTTCCTCTCCGTTCACCAGAGTTTCTTTCTCCGTCGAGTTTACTGATCTTATGCTCCGGTCGATTAGCCTAGTGCAGTATCAATGTAACAAATTTGCTAATTTAACAAGCAAATTACGGTTAAATTAACTTGTAGATACGTAAACAGAACTATGTTAAAAACACAAAGATTAATATACACAAGACGGTCTAAAGAGCTTAAATGTTTCGGTTTTAAATTCGACAGCAAGCTACCGCGTTGGTTAAATCAGTAATCTGTTGTCGCTGTTAAACACCTCCCGTCCCGTCCACTAGATTATACGTCACGCAAGAAGCATCACCTGAAAGACTCACATCACCATCTGCTGACTGGAGTGGGTAACACAGACTGGGACAAATATAACGCAGATAGAAGAATAAACAAATGGAGTTGGGTTGGATATAGTCATGGTAGGATATATGATAGTGGCAACACATGGAGTTGTTTTGATATAGTCATGGTAGGATACATGATAGTGGCAACACATGGAGTTGGGTTGGATATAGTCATGGTAGGATACATGATAGTGGCAACACATGGAGTATGGTTGGATATAGTCATGGTAGGATACATGATAGTGGCAACACATGGAGTTGGGTTGGATATAGTCATGGTAGGATACATGGTAGTGGCAACACATGGAGTTGGGTTGGATATAGTCATGGTAGGATACATGATAGTGGCAGCACATGGAGTAGGGTTGGATATAGTCATGGTAGGATACATGATAGTGGAAACACATGGAGTTGGGTTGGATATAGTTTTGGTAGGATACATGATAGTGGCAACACATGGAGTAGGGTTGGATATAGTCATGGTAGGATACATGATAGTGGCAACACATGGAGTATGGTTGGATATAGTCATGGTAGGATACATGATAGTGGCAACACATGGAGTTGGGTTGGATATAGTCATGGTAGGATACATGGTAGTGGCAACACATGGAGTTGGGTTGGATATAGTCATGGTAGGATACATGATAGTGGCAGCACATGGAGTAGGGTTGGATATAGTCATGGTAGGATACATGATAGTGGAAACACATGGAGTTGGGTTGGATATAGTTTTGGTAGGATACATGATAGTGGCAACACATGGAGTAGGGTTGGATATAGTCATGGTAGGATACATGATAGTAGCAACAGAAACCCAGCCTAAAACCCCAACTGAGCATCTTAATTAACTAACTCATCAATATGTTTTTAAAAGACAGGTTAACGTCAGATACACCATACAAGGTACATACACTTCAATCATTAGAATCATTTTAGTGCACTCTAGAAAACAGCATATACTTAGTTAGTTGGTTTTATGTCGGCTAGCAAACTACCGAGGTGGTTGAAAGAGTAGCCGTGTTGTTGTTCCTGAAGAAGCGTCCCGTCCAGTCCGTCATACGACACGCAAGAAGCATCACCTGAAAGACGCACATCGCCATCTGCTGACTGGAGTGGGTAACGCGGTTTGGAAACAATAGTTACTACACTTTTTGTACTGGAAAGAACGTCATAATTTAACAATAAGATGATATATTTTCTCTTACGTCTTACAAACAATACTTTCCTGTACACAGACGTAGAAGCTTAATATGGACATGTAGATGATAAATAAATACTTATATGAATAGGTTGTGCTTTAATACACATTTTCTCAGTTCATTTTTTTCATATTCGTTTTTATCTACATGTGATGGTACTATTCCCTTAAAGCTACGCTCTATAAGATACAAATCATCCTGTAAACAACAGAGCAAATGCATCACATGCAAATAGCACTTGATTATCTGTAGTGCTATACACTGGGTAGACAAAACATTAAGAACACCTGCTCCTTCCATGACTTAGACTGACCAGGTGAATCCAGGTGAAAGCTATGATCCCTTATTGATGTCACTAGTTAAATCCACTCCAATCAGTGTAGACGAGGGGGACAGGTTAAATAAGGACTTTTAAGCTTTGAGACAATGAGACATGGATTGTGTATGTTTGCCATTCAGAGGGTGAACGGGGCAGATTCAATATTTAAGTTACTTTGAATGGGGTATGGTAGTAGGTGCCGGGCGCACCGGTTTGTGTCAAGAACTGCAACGCTTCTAGGGTTTTCCAGCAGTCAGTACACAGTTTCCCATCTGCCCACCAGTGGCGGTCAGTGCCGTTTAAGATGAGGGAGGACAATTAGGTTTTTTTATGAGCATGGCCTTATTTCTACTACAGCATATTAGATGACTGTCATTCATATTCCATTCACCCTGTTCAATGTAACAGCGATAGGTTTAGGCTACTACAGGATACAACATTTTCCCCTATACCCATCATGAGGTTGCTACAACCTCAAAGCTCAAAGTCACCATTATTAGTCAGTTGTACAACCGAATGCCTTCAACTGAAATGTCTTCCGCATTTAACCCAACCCCTCTGAATCAGAGAGGTGCGGGGGGCTGCCTTAATCGACATCAACGTCTTTGGCGCAGGGGAACAGTGGGTTAACTGCCTTGTTCAGGGGCAGAACGACCGATTTTTACCTTGTCAGCTCGGGGATTCGAACTTGCAAGTCCAACGCTCTAACCACTAGGCTACCTGCCGCCCCACCTAGCCCTGCCGCCCCACCTAGCCTATGGATGAAAGTTTAGAATGTAGGTGCACACAGGTCGAGAGAAACATTTGAGGTGACAGACAGTGACACATTCAATATCGCCTTGCATACTCTCGCCTGCATCTAGCTGAAATAGAGATATTACTGGACAAATTCAGTTATGTTTAAGAAACGTTTGTCAACAGAATCGGCGGAATGAATACACCCTTGATCATGCATAAACACAGTTCACTTTCATTACAGCCACGTTGTATTCCTTCTCACATCTATGCGCTCTCCTCCTCTCACCTTTTCCCTTTGTTTCTGGACTTCAATGCACAACGCATCAGCTGTATGTGACCAGCCGAAAAAACCTTTCCAAGCCAAACCATATCATAACTGCTACACACAGCCTACATTGTTGTCACCATATTAGCTACAGTAATGTCATAGTCAACACAGCTAATAGAACTAACGCATTAGTAAACCTGCTACAATCATGCAGTAACGTAACAGTGTACAGTCAGTAAGCAGTTTAGCACTTACATTGGCGGGTACCGGTGGCAATAAATTAGTCAAAGAAAAGCTTACCTTGACTTGGAAGAGTTCCAGTGTTGTGTTGGATTGTCATAGTCAGCTAGCTAACATAGCATCCCTCTGTTTGAGCGGGGTGTTTGAGTAGGCTAAACTAGATAGCTGCATTTGCTTGCTAAGTAAGTGAAACTGAAAGTGGAAAATAAGTGGCGAAATATCTCTCTCTTGCTTCTCCTTCATTTTGGAATAAATTAATTTGTTAAAAACTGTTAAACTATTGTCTTTTTCTCTCTTTGAGTCAACTACTCACCACATGTTACTACTCACCACAACCCGTCCCAACTTTAAGAACCCAGTGAAATCTACTCTACTAGACATTATTCTAACAAATACCCCCCATAAATACACAGCCAGTGGGGTTTTTGCAAATGATATCAGTGACCACTGCCCTACTGCTTGTATTAGAGATACCAGGCTGAAACACTCTGATCCCTGAATAATCTCTAAGAGAAATTATAAACATTTCTCACAGCAAGCTTTTATCCTTGACTTATATCACTCTGAGCTTTTTTCCACTTGCTGCATTCTGGACCCGGTTTTAGCCCTTGCTTTTTTCTCTTCTATTGTTACCTCTATGTCTGATAAACATGCCACGCTTAAGAATCACAGAGTAAGAAACCCAACCAGTTCTTGGTTCTCTCCTGAATTGTCAGGTCTTTTCCTGCAAAAGAATCGGGTCTGGGCCTTGACGAGGAAAACAGGTACTCCAGCTGGCTGTTTTTTAGGCAATTGAGAAATAAATGTACTGCAGCTGTCAAAAAGCATCCTTAATGCTATGACAGATTCTGCAGGAGATCCTGCAAAATTCTGGAAAATCGATAATTCACTGAAACGGGGAAATTCTGCTGTTTCTCTTCCTAAGCAAATTATCTCAGACTCCTGTATTCTAAGTGGTAAAAATGATATTTGTGATGCTTTTAATAAGCATTTAATCTCTGCTGGTTTTTTATTTGAAAGGAAAAGTGGCCATTGTGGTACTGGCCAGTTAGTTGATTTTCCATCTTGCTTGGTAACCCTGTTTTGGTAACCCTGTTTTTAGTTTCCAGAAAATAACTGAAGCAGAGGTTCTAGCTGCCCTGTGTGCCATTGAATCTAAGAAATCTTTAGGCGCGGACAATTTAGACCTATACTTACTTAAGTGTGCTGCACCTATCATTGCTGGTTCAGTGACACACATTTTTTATCTAATATTAAGCAAAGGAAATATCCCTAAGGTGTGGAAAGCAGCTTTTGTTCTGCCATTACATAAGGGAGGTGACGGTAGTGACTTGGATAACTATCGACCCATCTCTAGGCTCCCTTGTCTGGCTAAGATCCTAGAATCTTTAGTTAACAAACAGTTACAATCTTTTCTTTCTGCTAACAGTATTCTTAGCACCAATCAATCTGGTTTTAGATCTAAACACAGTACCACATCGGCCACTACGCTTGTTGTAAATGATATTGCAAATTCCTTAGATGATAGAAAGCATTGTGCTGCGTTGTTTGTGGATTTGTCAAAAGCTTTTGACACTGTAGACCATGCTATCCTTTTGAGTAAGCTGTGATCTATAGGACTGGGCACTGATGCCTGTCGATGGTTTTATGACTATCTTAAAGATAGAACTCAGGCCGTCATGGTCGACGGGGTCAAGTCTGACCCCTTACAGTTACTTAAAGGGGTCCCTCAGGGTTCAATAATTGGTCCACTATTGTTCTCACTTTATATAAACAACATTGGTGATAATGTCAGATATTGTAATTTCCATTTATATGCAGATATACAGTGATGTACTCTATTGCTCCAACAGCAGACCAAGCTTTAATGCAGTTGGAGTCTGATTTTAGGATATTACAGGAGTCTCTTTTACATCTTAAACTTGTTTTAAACGCTAAGAAAACAAATGTCATGTTTTTTTCTAGGTCTAAACTCTCAGTTAGAAACACTTTTGTAATCACTAGCTTGGATGGTACTCAAATCAAACAGGTCTCTGCATATAAATATTTAGGGGTATGGTTAGATGATAGGCTCTCTTTTAAAAAACATGTTACTGAATTGGGAAAAAAGCTCAAATTCAAGATAGGGTTCCTTTACAGAAACAGGACTTGTCTGACCTCCGTAAATAGAAAACAAATTGTGCAGGCTACTTTTATGTCCGTTTTAGATCATGGTGATATTATTTATATGCATGCATCGGAAAACACATTAAAACCACTGGATTCTATTTACCATTGTGCACTCAGGTTTATCACAGGTGATAGTTACAAAACTCATCACTGTATCCTATATCAACATGTGGGTTGGGCCTCTCTATCTGTGAGGCGAGAGCAACATGCTATTTTGTTTATTTATAAAGCACTTCTTTTAGAACTACCTCCATATATATCATCATTAATTTCAACTAGATATACTAATTTTATGACCAGATCACAGATGTGGATTACATTAGAGACTCCTGCGGTTCCCACAGAGTTGGGAAGGACTGCTTTCAGTTCCTTTGCACCTTATTTATGGAACAAACTGCAGATCCAACTTAAGTTAGACACTCTGGTGTCCCTTGCCCATTTCAAAAATATTATGGAGGATCAATATGATGTTGTCTGTGATTGTTTCTGTTGAATTGTGTCTTTGTTTTGTATGTTTTAAAATGTTCTTGTCTGTATGCCTAGAACTGTACATGTCAACATGTTGACACAGGGCACAGTCGTAAAAGAGATCCAGGTCTCAGTCTGTTTTCCCTGTTAAAATAAAGATTTAAATGTTATGCACTGCAGTGCTAGCTAGCTGTAGCTTATGCTTTCAGTACTAGATTCATTCTCTGATCCTTTCATTGGTTGGACAACATATCAATTCATGCTGCAAGAGCTCTGATAGGTTGGAGGACGTCCTCCGGAAGTTGTCATAATAACTGTGTAAGTCTATGGAAGGGCTTGAGAACCATAAGCCTCCTAGGTTTTGTATTGAAGTCAATGTACCCAGAGAAGGACGCAAAATAGTATGTTTTAATCAATTAATTGGTGACATGATTATATTTAGTATAGTTTTATCTAAAAAGGATAACTTTTGAAATGTTTTACAATTTTAATTTTTCTGAAAATAACTGCCTTGCGGAGGGAATAGCTACACTGTTTGTATTCAGTCATGTTTTCGGTAGCCTTACCCTGGTTAAAAGCAGGGGTTTGCGCTTTCAGTTTTGCGCGAATGCTGCCATCAATCCACAGTTTCTGGTTGGGGAAGGTTTTAATATTTGCTATGGGTACAACATCACCAATGCACTTGTACCGGTACAGTGTCAATGTGAGAGGTACAGGTTAGTCGGGGTACAAGTTAGTCTGGGTACAGGTTAGTTGGGGTACAGGTTAGTTGGGGTACAGGTTAGTCTGGGTACAGGTTAGTTGGGGTACAGGTTAGTCGGGGTACAGGTAAGTCAGGGTACAGGGTAGTCGGGGTACAGGTTAGTCGGGGTACAGGTTAGTCGGGGTACAGGTTAGTTGGGGTACAGGTTAGGAGCAGGTGTTGAAATAAAAAACATACAGCTTCATACAGTTTGATTTAATGTGTCATGTGACCTAAAGCACAATTCTGTTTTTGTAAATATGAGACAAGTGTACGAGCAGTATGTGTGTTCTCTCATGAACTTTAAGTAGCCTATATTTGATGTGCCAAGATTGTAGTGTCATACCCAAGAAGACTTGAGGCTGTAATCAATGCCAAAGATGCTTCAACAAAGTACTGAGTAAAGGGTCTGAAAACTTATTTAAATATGATATTTCAGTTTTACATTTTTAAAATACATTTGCAAACATTTCTAAAATCCTGTTTTTGCTTTGTCATTATAGGGTGTTGTGATGTCATTATGGGGAGTTGTGATGTCATTATGGGGTGTTGCGTGCAGATTGATGAGGAAAAATGTAGACTCCAGTAAATTCAGGAAGTAAACTGAGAATTCCAATTCTCTTCTATGGTTTTCAATTAGGAAAATGTCAAATTGGAATTTGGTTTACTTTCTGAATTGACTGGAATTTAAATGGAATTGACTACAACCCTGGTTTTACTACAAAGTTGTCAGCGTCATCATTTAGTTAATCAACGTTATTATGAATATGTTCACAGGTGTGCTTGTTCTCATTCAGAGTACATTTTGGACCATCTGGTTGATTCTCTGCTCAACAACACTGACTGGCAAACTTTGGAGTGTGTCCAAGGCTTTCAGTCCTGCCATCAGCTGACAAGACCAGTGCTGCACCTTTGTCCTTGAGAGACTGGCTGATGGCTGCCTGCTCCCTCTTCCATAGTGAGAACACTGCTGGCTCATCATGGGCTTCTGAGAGACTGGATGATGGATGCCTGCTCCCTCTTCCATAGTGAGAACACTGCTGGCTCTTCATGGGCTTCTGAGAGACTGGATGATGGATGCCTGCTCCCTCTTCCATAGTGAGAACACTGCTGGCTCATCATGGGCTTCTGAGAGACTGGATGATGGATGCCTGCTCCCTCTTCCATAGTGAGAACACTGCTGGCTCAACATGGGCTTCTGAGAGACTGGATGATGGATGCCTGCTCCCTCTTCCATAGTGAGAACACTGCTGGCTCAACATGGGCTTCTGAGAGACTGGATGATGGCTGCCTGCTCCCTCTTCCATAGTGAGAACACTAACAGTAATGTGTTATACACCAGTGCCCCCTGGTAGTGATAGAATCACAAAGTAACTTGCTATGAAAACCTCTACAGAACTTCCTTGTAATGAATTTACTGGTATACTAAGGTTTGTACATTTCCACTACTGTCCTATGGTAGGAAAGTGTCACCAACAAATGTGTTCAACCTTTTATTCAAATAACTTCTGTCCTACTCCTAACTTTTTATTCCACTATTGGGCCATTACCCAAGAACCCCCCGCCCTAATCCACAGACAAACAAACAATGAAACATACAGCGCACTATTCATCAACAACTCATTTGTTTGGTAAATTTCACACAAAATTACCTCTATTCATAACCAACTCAACTCATTTACTTGGTAAAAATAAAAACGAACTAGTATCCAACAAATAAAATTAAGTGATTAACTCTGATTTCACCTCTGCAAAACTAACTAGTATTTAACTCCTAACCGGCCACCCCTCCGTAGATAGGGCATACCTCAGATAGCCTGGTCAAACCACCTCTGCACAATACAATAACTAGTAAACGGGTACCTCTAACAAAAATGAAGTCATCAAGCTTTAATTTCATTCATCCTATATTGACATCATGCATTTCACCAATAGCCCGTTACGTAACGTTACCAAATTAAGATCCAACTATGTCATATTCAAAGTGTATGTCTATAATTTAGATTGAGTGAGGTGCCACTTGCTTGTTAGAGGGAAACCACACCAGTGAATGCCATTTAATTACAGACTTAGATTAAATGGGTGTCTGCTTACCTTGTTTAATTTGGAGCTCTTGGCACCATGGTGTGGAATCTCCTCCAACCGGTTGACACTCACTCCTGGCAAGCTCGCCAAATGTTAGGGTTCGTTCCGTCTTTCCTTGTCAATCATTGGCTCATTGGTGAAATTAGCATTATGACAATATCTTTAATTAAATCATTCAAAAACCTTTATTACTGCAATTGCAGACAGAAGTTGACAAACAGGAATATAGCACGCATGTTTCCGAGTAAGTTCTGCGAAATAGAAAAAGTCCCAAGTTGCTTTATTAAACCTCAAGTCCTGCCTTAGTGATGTCACTGCCTACGTCATTACCTCCTACTCTTGAGACCAAGCCCATGCATCCACAGCTACACAAACATAGAGTTTCAGTGTTATCTAAAAGCTAGGCAATAAATGTTCACTCCACCAAATCTATTTATTGTGGAATGTCTGACTAGTCTCTTATCTCCCCCACTCCCCTGCAGAGCTCCTTCTTCACGGTCACACATTTCTCAGACGTGTCTCTATAAGAAGCAGAGAGAGAGAGAACTAGAAAACAATTGTAGAACAATTCTAAACCTCTATAATGAATATATATTTTGTTAATCTGTAGTCTAGGATCCTATAAATGTAAGGAGGGAGGGGTCTTTAACCCCTCCCCTTCTATTAATACAACATAAGCATAATAAATTATTATAATACATCAAACATTTAGTACAGCCTTATCATGACCTATAGGTGAACCTCTAACAAAGGGCTTCCTGGTGATGAAAGAAACTGTGAAGGTCAATGGTAGCCACTCCCATTGTGTGAAGCAGTTGTAGTCTTTGTTGGTGTCTGGAGAATGGCAGTAGAAAGGAGCCTGTTCCCCGCATGATTCCTCACAATAATTGGCTGCCTCGACCACTCCCCCCACCTGACCACAGGACCAGCACTGCTGTCTGACCTTCATTTCTACAGCCTTCATCTCCGTCCCTGGAGTCTCTTCACCGAGTAAGTAAAGCTAGTATAAGAAACCTGTCCCATTCTACTTGTCTATTATCTTTGTTTAGAAATAGTAATTTGTGTGACTTACTGATTTCCCCTACAAATTTAATCTTTTAAGGATTTAGAAATATAGAAATAGTAGACAGAGCAATGTCAGAGTCCGGAATATAATTATATACAGTTTGTTTACAATGTATATGATGGTGTGTATAGACATTATAGACCGGAAACGAATAGGAAAGGGTGGAGTACAGGGTGGAGTACTGGGTAGTAGACGGCTAGTAACAGGGACTAAAGTTCAGGGCAGGGTACTGGGCGAGGGCCGGCTAGTGGTGACTATTTAACAGTCTGATGACCTGGAGATAGACCACACATTAACCACACAATAAGTATTGTTGTGGCAGCATCATGTTATGGGTATGCTTGTCACCGGCAGGGACTGGGGAGCTTGTCAGGATCAAAATAAATATGAAAGGAGCAAAGTGTAGACTTTGTATAGGCACTGTACAGCCTTAACTGTGGAGTGACCCCATGAAATGGGATATCAGCCAATTCAGTGACAACCACAGAACACAACTATGTAGAGTTTATACAAATATTAGTGTCTTGGCTCTTATTGCAGGACTTTGACTGTGGTACATCACCTCCCCAGTCAACCTATTGTGTGTATTGAACATTCATATTGGACAGCCTTACCTATAGAGTAGCACCACCACCCATCAGCCCATTCTCTTCCTGACATCAAATGGAAACAATGGAGCATATGTATCACATGTAAATATCACTTGATTATCAGTGAGGTGTATTATGACATCATATAGAATCTAACTGATGTCATAATACACCCCTATGATAATCAAGTGATATTTGGAATGTCTGAGTAGTTCTATGATGTCATAATACACCTCACTGATAATCAAGTGATTATTGGAATATCTGAGTAGTTCTATATTATGTCATAATACACCTCACTGATAATCAAGTGATATTTGGAATGTCTGAGTAGTTCTATATGATGTCATAATACACCCCTCTCTACACTTTTATAAATGCAGACAGACAATTTGTTAATTAGAAATTTAGCTCCTAAGGTGGATTATGATCCAACACCTGCCGCTTATTCAAACCAGCCCACTGGGCACAGACGTCAGTTCAACATCTAGTTTCTATTTACATTTCTTTGAGTCGTCAACTAAAGTGAATTCAACATGAAATCAATACAAAATGTCACCTGTCATTGGATTTAGGTTGCCAGTTGTGTGATAAATAAAAATACCTGATGTTGATGGCTTTATACCAGTCCAATCAGTTTCCTACATTGATATATCATCATCACATGGATTTGTTTTGTTGAAATGATGTGGAAACAACGTTTATTCAACCAGTGGGAGGCTTGTAAATGCCCCCAGGAAAGTCAAACAAAGAACTCTTCATTGAGACAATGATGAAACAGCAATCTGTGGGAGAGTTGTGGTGGATATTATAAAATAAGGATCTGCTGGAGTCCAAGTCAAACCAAGATTCTTTATTTCTGAGCTCAGAGAGAATAACAGTTACACAGCGCAGCATAGACAGTCTGAAGGGCACAGGTGCAGCTGGTTTGCAACACAGGATGATACTCCCAAGAACAGGAGATTATAATAGAACAGTTTCACAAGGTTAGTCATACTCAGTTATGTGGACACATACAATTAACATTACAGAGTCTGAACATTTTCATTTAATTAAATCATCAGTGGGCCAACAATGCAAATATAAACAATGGAGCAAATGCATCACATCCAAATATCACTTGATTATCTGTAGTGCTGGAGGAATGACACACCCAGATAAACACACACAGTCAGAGTTTAAAAAAGGACCATTTAAACACATGGAATCTGATCTACTCTATATTGAAACTGACATACTCCATATTCAATTCATGTTTTCTAATAAAAACAAACAAATGTGTGTGTGTATACTTTGTACAATTCAATTTCATATGGTACAAACAAGTAAATACATTATCAGTCAACAATATAAGACAATGGGAGCAGTGTGTATGTTCTCTGACTAAGTGTGAAATATCAATTTACACAGTAATTCTTCTCTCCTGTGTGGTTGCACACATGACGTTTAAGTGACCGTGATGAGTAAAATGTCTTCCCACAGTCTGGGCATTTGTAAGGCTTCTCCCCTGTATGCAGTCTCATGTGATCTTTCAGCATTTTTGAATAATTAAAGCGCTTTCCACAGTGGGCGCAGTGGTAAGGCTTCTCCCCTGTGTGGTTTCTCATATGACGTTTAAGTGACTGTGATGAGTAATATGTCTTCCCACATTCTGAGCATTTGTAAGGATCCTCTCCTGTGTGCAGTCTCATGTGTTCTTTCAGGCCTCTTAAATTGGTAAAAAGCTTTGCACACTGAGAGCAATTGTAAGGCTTCGCCCCTGTGTGTATTCGCTCATGAGCTTTCAGGTGTCCTAACTGGTTAAAACGCTTTCCACACTGTGAGCAATGGTGTGGCTTCTGTCCTGTGTGTATCCTCTCATGATTTTTCATGTTAATTGACTGGTTAAAACTCTTTCCACACCAGTTGCAATGGAAAGGCTTTTCCCCTGTGTGTATACTCTCATGTTTTTTCATGTTAATTAACTGGTTAAAACTCTTTCCACACCAGTTGCAATGGAAAGGCTTCTCCCCTGTGTGTATTCGCTCATGAGGTTTCAGGCTCCCTAACTCCTTAAAACTTTTTCCACACTGGGCGCATTGATATGGCTTCTCCCCTGTGTGTACTCTCTCATGAGATTTCAGGTGACCTAAGCTGTTACAACTCTTCCCACACTGGGAGCAGTGGTAAGGCTTCTCCCTTGTGTGTATTCGCTCATGAGCTTTCAGCTTTCCTAACTCCTTAAAACTTTTTCCACACTGGGCGCAATGGTGTGGCTTCGCTCCTGTGTGTGTCAACTCATGTCTTTTCAAGGTTCCTAATGTGTCAAACCTATTTCCACACTGGGAGCAGAGGTGTAGTCTTGCTGGTTTAGACGTCTCTGGTTCTTCCGTATTTTCTCCTGCCAAAGACAGTGTTTATTTAAAGAGAGACTTGAATGAAACCTCTACATCAGGTATTCCCAAACTGGGGCAATGACGTCGAGGGTATACGACAAAAAAAGATATATATTTTTTTATAAAATAGAAATTCTTCACATTTTCAAACAGTCCATTTAAATTTTCCAACAAGGCTATACATACTCCTGAATAGCCTCGTTTCACTGCCAAAAATAAAATGAAACCATCTACTGTTCAGCGAAATAACAACACAATGTCAAATACTGGTAGCCTAGTCAAATAACTAAGAACACTTTTGGGATGAATTGGAACGCCGACTGCGAGCCAGACGTAATCGCCAAACATCAGTGGCCGACCTCACTACTGCTCGTGGCTGAATGGAATCAAGTCCCCGCAGCAATGTTCCAACATCTAGTGGAAAGCCTTCCCAGAAGAGTGGAGGCTGTTATAGCAGTAAAGGGTGGACCAACTCCATATTAATGCCCGTGATTTTGGTAATCATTACTTGATGATTTATGGATCTGTATTTCTCCCCAAATGCATCATTTCAATAGATATCCTGACATATGTAATAATTTCAATAGATATCCTGACATGACATAGCAGCAAAGGGGGGGAAAACTCCATATTAATGCCCATAAGTTTGGAATTAGACGTTCGACAAGCAGGTGTCGACATACTTTTGTCATGTAGTGTAACTTAAAAAAGGAAAAAAAAGTAGTGGCATGGATCAGAAAACCAGTCAGTATCTGCTGTGACTCAAGCAGCACGACACATCTTCTTCACATAGAGTTGATCAGGCTGTTGATTGTGGCCTGTGGAATGTTGCCCCACTCCTCTTCAATGGCTGTGCAAAGTTGCTGGATATTGGCGGGAACTGGAACACTCTGTCGAGCCAGAGCATCCCAAACATGTTCAATGGGTGACATGTATAGTGAGTTTGCAGGCTGTAGAAGAGCAGACATTTTCAGCTTCCAAGAATTGTGTCCAGATCCTTGCGACATTATTATGTGCATTATATTGAAACATGAGGTGTTGGCGGTGGATGAATGGCACGACAATGTGCATTCAAATTTACGTTTATGAAATGCAATTATTCGTTGTCTGTAGCTGATGCTTGCCCATATCATAACCCCACTGCCACCATGGGGCACTCTGTCCACAATGTTGACATCAGCAAACCGCTCGCTCACACAACGCCATACACGCTTTCTGCCATCTGGCCGGTACAGTTGAAACCAGGATTCAAACATTGAGCACACTTCTCCAGAATGCCAGTGGCCTTCAAAGGTGAGCATTTGCCCACTGAAGTCTGTTACAACATCAAACTACAGTCAGGTCAAGACCCTGGTGAGGACAATGCACACACAGATGAGCTTCTCTGCAACGGTTTCTGACAGTTGTGTGCAGAAATTCTTCGATTGTGCAAAACCACAGTTTCAACAGCTGTCTGGGAGGCTGGCCTCAGACGATCACGCTGGTGATGAAGCTGGATGTGGAGGTCCTGGGCTGGCTTGGTTACACATGGTCTGCAGTTGTGAGGCCGGTTGGACACTTCCATATTTTCTAAAATGAAGTTTGAGGTGGCTTATTGTAGAGAAATTAACATTTAATTCTCTGTAACAGCTGTTATGGACTTTTCTGCAGTCATCATGCCAATTGCATGCTCCCTTAACTTGAGACAACTGTGGCATTGTTTTGTGACAAAACTGCACATTTTAGAGTGACCTTTTATTGCCCCCAGCACAAGGCCCATCTGTGTAATGATCATGCTGTTTAATCAGCTTCTTGATATGACACACCTGTCAGGTGGATGGATTATGTTACATTTTATATTTTTGTTCAAACAGCTTGAAGGCAAATACGGCTACTTTGCTGTTATTCTGGATACATTGTTTGATGCGACAGTGTTAGCCGGAGTTGGCTAGCTAGCAAGCAAGG
Organism: Brachymystax lenok tsinlingensis; assembly: GCA_030435695.1. Lineage (NCBI taxonomy): Eukaryota > Metazoa > Chordata > Actinopteri > Salmoniformes > Salmonidae > Brachymystax > Brachymystax lenok. The sequence continues at coordinate 41,867,212 of CM059812.1, forward strand.
GATAAGAGGGTTGCCAGCCAGCATGGCAACGGAACCTTTAAAACGAACGACTGGGTTGCATCCATAGATGGAGAACAAAAAGATTTCACGATTGGGGCGCATCTCTAGCAACCTAACTGCCTTGGGTAGCAACCCTAGATTTGTGTCAGGACTATATCTCATGGAAGGATGAAATGGTATGAATAAATTCTTTAAAATAACGTTTAAGGAAAAATATGTCAATCATTATTTGAATATGTTGCTAACCTGTCGTTTAAAAGTGATAATGCTTTGGAAGCCCGTGTTTGGAGGGTATATTGGCACGGTTGGGCAGTCCAAGAGGGGGACGTGGATATTTAAAATACTCTTTTTAAAAAGGTAGGTTTTTCCGAAGATGGGCAGGGACTCTGCTGTCCTGACATTAGGGGGAAGATTGTTCCACAAATAGGGTGCCGGGACAGAGAAGAGCTTTGACTGGGCTGAGAGGGAGCTGCTCTCCCGTAACAGTGGGAGGGCCAAGAGACCAGAGATGGCAGAATCAGAACGGGGTGGGAGGGCCAAGAGACGGCAGATCAGAACAGAGTGCTTGGGTTGGGCTGAGCGGGAGCTGCCCTCCCATAAGGGTGGGAGGGCCAAGAGGCCAGAGGTGGCAGAACAGAGTTTTCTGCTCTGGTTGTTAAGAACACTATTCTGATGATAATCCCCTGTTGGAATATGGCCTCCAAGTTCCCTCTCTAAGGTCAGAGGTCACCATAAAGCAGGTCTTAGTGATTGGTACATCGACCCATGGGTGTCCTGAAGTGATTCAAATGTATAGTCTATTCAACCCCCCTAAGGCAGTCTTGATTTAATGTTTTGACCCAGGGAAGGATGAAACAAGGAACAGTTAAGGCCAGAGTATTTAGGTCTGCTCTCCCATCAGGAGGATGGCAGATTGTCACAAACCTTGTAGAAGAGTCATTTCGGTCTCTCTGCGGTCTCCCTGTGGACATCTTTGTTTAATAAAACTCTTAAATATAGAAGTTGTTCAGCTGTTCTCTTACACCCATCATAGCCTGAAAGGAGGGAGGAGCAGTTTCCCCTGCTGCTCCGTAACCAAGCACCAGGGTGTAGAAAGACAGTTGTATCATGTAGAGCAGTTATTCCCCCAAGGGAATATCTTAGAGAGCCCTGAATGAAACCTCTACATCAGGTATTCCCAAACTGGGGCAATCAGGGGGTATGCCAAATAAAAATGTGATTCACTTATATATATATATACACACACACACACACACACACACACACACACACATATATCTCTCTTCAGATTTTCAAACAGTCCATTTATATTTTCCAACGGGGCTATACATTTGGGTGAGGTTTTTGTCTCGCCTCAGTAGCCTCGTTTCACTACCAAAAATAAAATGAAACCATCTACTGTTCAGCGAAATAACAACACAATGTCAAATACTGGTAGCCTAGTCAAATAATTAACATCCAATCACATTAACTGTTACTCTCTCGCGGGAATTCCACTAACGGTCTGTATGTAGCCAAACATAGCTGCTGCTCATTCCGTTCGCTCTAAAATGGAAAGATACTTTTTTTTTTTAACTAAGACCCGTGTCCATTGACACACATACCAGCTCTACTGGTTGTACTGCTACTACCAGCAGTACTACACCTGCAACTGTCGACGACACAAGTTGTTCTGCTTCCACGAGCACATCCAATGCTAGCATCAGTAATTCTACATTGCTTGTTAGCCCAGCTAGCATGACAGTTGTGAATCTGATGCAGCCGAAGAGCTACTGCCCCCTTTCCCGGGAAAGCACCGAACAACAGACAAGAACGTTGGACCACCAAAGAGGCGCAAATATGATAACTACATTGATTTGGGGTTCACTTATATTGGGAGTAGTGGCTTTCCTCAGTCAGTGTTATGTGCAAAAGTACTAAATCACAACTCTATGAAATCTTCACTCTTGCGCAGACATTTAGAAGAAAAAAAGATACGTTTGAAAGATAAGCCATGGGAGTTTTTTGAGCCAGAATTTAGACAACTTTCAAGTAGTAAGACATGTATAAAAGCAACAGATACCATTAATAAGAAGGGGCTAGAAGTGTCTTATATGGTGAGCTACCGAGTGGCTAGGACAGGCAAGTCCCATACTATTGTGGAGGACGTAAATCTTCCTGCTGTTGAGAGCCAAACTTAGTTTTCTGACCATTGTGTCTGACCGCTTGCATGATGACGAGTTTCTCACACGATTGGCCTTTCTGGGTGATGTTTTTTCTCGCCTGAATGATCTGAATCTAGGATTACAGGGACTCTGCAACTATATTCAATGTGCGGGACAAAATTGAGGCTATGATTAAGAAGTTGGAGCTCTTCTCTGTCCGGATTAACAAGGACAACACAGGTTTTTCCATCATTGTACTATTTTTTTTTTTTGTGTAAATTAACTCAAGCTTACGGAAAATGTCAAATGTGATATAGCAAGTTGGGTGCACAATTACGCAGGTACTTTCCCGAAACGGACGACACAAACAACTGGATTCTTTATCCCTTTCATGCCCTGCCTCCAGTCCACTTACCGATATCTGAACAAGAGAGCCTCATTGAAATTGCAACAAGCGGTGCTGTGAAAATTGAATTTAAATCAGAAGCCACTGCCAGATTTCTGGATTGGGCTTCGCTCAGAGTATCCTGCCTCGGCAATTTGCGCTGTTAAGACACTGAAGCCCGTTGCAACTGCGTAGACTCTCTCCAATACAACCCGACATTGCAGAGTTATGTGCATCCTTTCAAGCACACAGTAACCTGTGGTGAGTTATTCACATTTTGATGAACAAATAAGGTTTTATATGTAAGATGACTATAAAAATGATAAAACTGCCCTGCTGAGGTTGAATCCAAATCACATCCCTCAATAACCTGAGGCCAGTTTTCAAACTTGACAACATTTCATGTTGTACAGCTTCCTGGTAATTACTGATGAAATGTTTACAAGACTTATTCATTCTGTTTTATGAATCAGAACACAAACAACTAGACAGTTCTATGACACTCAAGACAGACATTCCTATTGAGGTGGTTCTTATATAATGTTTACATATCCTACATTACTCATCTCATATGTATATACTGTACTCCATACCATCTACTGCATCTTGCCTATGCCGTTCGGCTATCGCTCATCCATATATATATATATATTCATTCCTTTACACTTGTTAGATACTACTGCATGGTCGAAATAGAAGCACAAGCATTTCGCTACACTCGCATTAACATCTGCATGTGACGAATAAAATTAGATTTTAATATATAACTTTCATAGCTGTATGATACAGAATGCGCCCTACATACTTTACTTAGAGAAGTAATTGTGTGGAAGTTCAAAACGTTGGTAACTTTTACATTGGAGACACGAAGCACATCAGTAACATCTCGTTGTCGGCCTTTTGAAAATTGTACTATTTATTTAAATGTATTTAATTAATTTAGACGTTCACAAATTTTTACATTTTGACTAATCACTAATGTCATGATATTTTGTGTAAAGTAAAAAATTGTGACATATTTTGGGTAGATGCACCTAAAAATATAAATGCAACATGTAAAGGGTCCCATGTTTCATGACCTAAAAAATAATTAAATATTTTGGGAAGATGTTCCAAAAAATATAAACATGTGAAGTGTTGGTCCCAGGTTTCATGACCTGAAATAAAAGATCCCTCCAATTTTTCCATACGCATGAAAGCCTATTTCTCTCAAATTCTGTGAACAAATTTGTTTACATCCCTGTTAGTGAACATTTCTCCTTTGCCAAGATAATCCATCCCCCTGACAGGTGTGGCATGCTCATTACGCAGGTGCACCTTGTGCTGGAAAAAATTAAAAGGCCACTCTAAAATGTGCAGTTTTGTCACAACACATAGCCACAGATGTCTCAAGTTCAGGAAGTGTGCAATTGGCATTCTGAATGCAGGAATATCTACTGGAAGCTGTTAAAAGAGAATTGAATGTTAATTTCTCTACCTGAAGCCGCCTCCAACTTTATTTTAGAGAATTTGGCAGTACATCCAACCGGCCTCACAACCGCAGACCACGTATAACAACACCAGCCGAGGACATCCACATTGTCTGAGACCAGCCACCCGGACAGCTGATGAAACTGAGGAGTATTTCTCTCTGTAATAAAGCCCTTTTGTGGGGAAAAACTGATTCTGATTGGCTGGGTTATGCCCCTCATCAATCTACACACAATACCCCATAATGAGAAAGCAATTTTTTTTGCTAATTTATTAAAAATAACAAACTGAAATATCACATTTAGATAAGTATTCAGACTTTGTTGAAGCACCTTTAGCAGCGATTACAGCCTAGTCTTATTGGGTATGACGCTACAAGCTGTATTTGGGGAGTTTCTCCCGTTCTTCTCTGCAGATCCGCTCAAGCTCTGTCAGGATGGATGGGGAGCGTCGCTACACAGGATAATCAATGGAAGCATGATGACCTGCTCAATTTCAAGTTTAGTAGCAAAGGATCTGAATACTTTCTGTTTTTTAATACATTTGCAAAAATTTCAAAAATCCTATTTTCGCTTTATTATTAAGGGGTATTGTGTGTAGATTGAAAAGGAATATTTTTTATTTATTCCATTTTAGAATCAGGCTGTAACGTAAAATATGGAAAAGGTCAAGGGGTCTGAATACTTTCCGAAGGCACTGTATATATAGCCATGTTATAAAGTATGAAAAGGCTGGTTCATTCACATGTCATGAAGTCCCGACGACATCATAATATTTTTATATGTTTTATGGGTTGAAAAAAAAGCAGTAACTAATAAAATAACAAATTAACTGGCAAAATAGCAGAGCGAGGCCCGCATCCTGCAACGTCACGAGTAACGTTTTTGCAGCTGTTTCAGTACAGCACTACAGGGAGAGAGGGCAAACTCCACTGGACTAGTTTCAATGTATGGAATCACTTAGGAGTTCCTGGATTGTGGGTAAACTTCTCCTTTAAAGCATCATTGAGAAATAATGATTGAAGTTGGAACATTTGTAGACTAGCGGTTAAGAGTGTTGGGCAGGTAACCAAAAAGTTGCTAGTTCGAAGCTGCCGTTCTGCCCTTGAGCAAGGTAGTTCCCCCCAACAACAACTGCTCCCCTGGGCGCCGATAACAATTAACCAGCCCCCGCACCACTCTGATTCAGAGGGGTTGGGTTCAATGTGGAAGACACATTTAGGGTGAATGGATTCAGTTGTGACTGACTAGACATCCCCTTTCCTTTCCCTTTTCATCCCAGTCCTCCTTTAAGACTCCATAATGTTTCATCATTAGATGCTACAGTCCTCCTTTAAGACTCCATAATGTTTCATCATTAGATGCTACAGTCCTCCTTTAAGACTCCATAATGTTTCATCACTAGATGCTACAGTCCTCCTTTAAGACTCCATAATGTTTCATCACTAGATGCTACAGTCCTCCTTTAAGACTCCATAATGTTTCATCATTAGATGCTACAGTCCTTTAAGACTCCATAATGTTCCATCACTAGATGCTACAGTCCTCCTTTAAGACTCCATAATGTTCCATCATTAGATGCTACAGTCCTCCTTTAAGACTCCATAATGTTCCATCATTAGATGCTACAGTCCTCCTTTAAGACTCCATAATGTTCCATCATTAGATGCTACAGTCCTCCTTTAAGACTCCATAATGTTTCATCATTAGATGCTACAGTCCTCCTTTAAGACTCCATAATGTTCCATCATTAGATGCTACAGTCCTCCTTTAAGACACCATAATGTTTCATCATTAGATGCTACAGTCCTCCTTTAATACTCCATAATGTTCCATCATTAGATGCTACAGTCCTTTAAGACTCCATAATGTTTCATCATTAGATGCTACAGTCCTCCTTTAAGACTCCATAATGTTTCATCATTAGATGCTACAGTCCTCCTTTAAGACTCCATAATGTTTCATCATTAGACGCTACAGTCCTCCTTTAAGACTCCATAATGTTCCATCATTAGATGCTACAGTCCTCCTTTAAGACTCCATAATGTTTCATCATTAGACGCTACAGTCCTCCAACAATGGGTGTCATGAATCTTTACCACTTGCTCTGTAAAAGTATTTTTCCTCGACTAACCTGTGTTAGCATCGCTACTGTTATTTTACTGCTGCTCTTTAAATATCTGTTATTTTTCACTTATCTGTTTTTTACTTATCACTTTTTATTTTTTTAAACTGCATTGTTGGTTAAGGGCTTGTAAGTAAGCATTTCACTGGCAGGTCTATAACTGTTGTATCTATCGCATGTGACAAAATAACATTTGATTTGTATTTTGATTCCATTCATACCAGTGGGCAGATCTATTGTATTTGTTCAAACTAAACTGCAGCACTTACTTTGATGTGTCAAATCTGATCCTTTCTTCTCTTCTCCTCCTCTCACAGTTCCACTCAGCCCCGTTGTTTTCCTGCAGTCCACCAGCAGCACAGACAACCTCTTCATACCCAGCAGTAAGGTGGACTCCGGGAGGGTGGAAGGGCTGGCGTTGTCCTGGTAACCATAAAGAGGGGACACAGACACATATCATTATGGATGCTGATGTCACTGTTGTCATAAAGTGCTTTACAGAAACCTATCCCCCGATAGAGCAGGTTGTATGCTAGACCAGACCAAGCTGTACCATCTGGTGTTCTGATCTGGAGAGGCTCTTCTCTGCCTCGTCAGCATCAGGATGTTGTTGAGGCTCCCCAGAGGATCCACAATAGTCATGTCTCTCTCCTGTGTGAACAAGAACATCAAACAGATGGTAAACTTACGACCGTCTACTAGTCTTCCAAGAGGCATTAATATGGTCAAAGTCACCATTATTAGTCAGTTGTACAACCGAATGCCTTCAACTGAAATGTGTCTTCCGCATTTAACCCGACCCCTCTGAATCAGAGAGGTGCGGGGGGCTGCCTTAATCGACATCCACGTCTTCGGCGCCCGGGGAACAGTGGGTTAACTGCCTTGTCAGCTCGGGGATTCGAACTTGCAACCCTGCGGTTACAAGTCCAACACTCTAACCACTAGGCTACCGTTATGTCTAAAGGGCCTAAAGTGGCCACTTTCATCATGATGTCATAAAATATTGTTTGTGATGTAAATGTAAAAGGGTCGTTCCACAACATGGCTGCCCTTTGATACTTTAAATAAATTATGCACCAATATTGAATTTTAAAAGCCTGCTATATTAGATACAGACCACATGGAGAATGAAATACATTCATTTAAAAGTCCACAAAATATATGTAGGAACCGCAGATTGCCCCTTGAAACAATTCCTACAGTACTGAACAACATATTACAGAGTAGAACTTCAGTAGAATGTCCCTTTAAAACCACACATTAGTTCAATAACGGCATAGTTTGTACTCACTGATGGTAATCAGATCTTCAGTCTCCTTCTCTTCCTCTTTTATTGAGATATACTTCTCTTCCTCTTTTATTGAGATATCCTCCTCTTCCTCTTTTATTGAGATAGCCTCCTCTTCCTCTTTTATTGAGATAGCCTCTTCCTCTTTTACTCCAAAAGGTTCTTCCTCTTCCTCCTTTTTGATTCTGAAAGCTTCTACCTCTTCCACTTTGACAACCTCTTTCGCATCTTCCTCTTTCACTGTAATATCACCCTCTTCCTCTTTCAATGTGATAGCCTCCTCTTCCTCCCTTTTCATCCTGAAAGTTTCTTTCTCCGTCGAGTTTAGCGAGTTTATGCTCCGGTCGATTAGCCTAGTGCAGTATCAATGTAACACATTTACTAATTTAACAAGCAAATTACGTTTAAATGAACCAGTAGATAGGTAAAGAGAATTATGTTTAAAACACTAAGAGTAATATACACAAGATTGGTCTAACAAGGTTCAATGTTTCGGGTTTTAAATAAGCTAGCAAGCTACCGCGTGGTTCAATCAGCAGTCTGTTGTCGCTGTTGAAGAAGCCTCCAGTCCCGTCCACTAGATTTTACGTCACGCAAGAAGCATCACCTGAAAGACTCACATCGCCATCTGCTGACTGGAGTGGGTAACGCAGACTGGGAAAAATATAATTATAATGTTTATTCTGGCAAGCAATGTCATAAGAAGTAATTTAAAAACAACCAGATGTTATGTTCTCTTACAGCCAATACTTTCCACCAGGGCTGGCCTGCCCATTAGGCAGGATTAGGTGACAGATTGAAGAGGGTGGCATATTCCTAGTTAAATTAACCAAGGCTCATCGCTAACAACACATAATAACACTTCATATAATGCTGCCCAAAAATAATAAAAACTTCTCATCCAGTGGCATATGGGCTATTTAGGTGAGTGTTGGTGTTGCCACATTCTCCCAAAGTGGCAAACTGTAACAGAGCGCCAAGTCAAGGACCAAAAGGCATATAACCCAATGCCGAGGTACTAAAGGTTCTATATTAACAACATATTAACATATAACCCAATGCCGAGGTACTAAAGATTCTATATTAACAATATATTAACAACATTGTATTCTAACATATAACCCAATGCCGAGGTACTAAAGATTCTATATTAACAACATTGTATTCTAACATATAACCCAATGCCGAGGTACTAAAGGTTCTATATTAACAACATTGTATTCTAACATATAACCCAATGCCGAGGTACTAAAGATTCTATATTAACAATATATTAACAACATTGTATTCTAACATATAACTCAATGCCGAGGTACTAAAGATTCTATATTAACAATATATTAACAACATTGTATTAACATATAACCCAATGCCGAGGTACTAAAGGTTCTATATTAACAATATATTAACAACATTGTATTAACATATAACCCAATGCCGAGGTACTAAAGGTTCTATATTAACAATATATTAACAACATTGTATTAACATATAACCCAATGCCGAGGTACTAAAGGTTCTATATTAACAACATTGTATTCTAACATATAACCCAATGCCGAGGTACTAAAGATTCTATATTAACAATATATTAACAACATTGTATTCTAACATATAACCCAATGCCGAGGTACTAAAGGTTCTATATTAACAATATATTATCAACATTGTATTCTAACATATAACCCAATGCCGAGGTACTAAATATTCTATATTAACAACATTGTATTCTAACATATAACCCAATGCCGAGGTACTAAAGATTCTATATTAACAACATTGTATTCTAACATATAACCCAATGCCAAGGTACTAAAGATTCTATATTAACAATATATTAACAACATTGTATTCTAACATATAACCCAATGCCGAGGTACTAAAGATTTCATATTAACAATATATTAACAACATTGTATTCTAACATAAAACCCAATGCCGAGGTACTAAAGATTCTATATTAACAATATATTAACAACATTGTATTAACATATAACCCAATGCCGAGGTACTAAAGATTCTATATTAACAATATATTAACAACATTGTATTCTAACATATAACCCAATGCCGAGGTACTAAAGATTCTATATTAACAATATATTAACAACATTGTATTAACATATAACCCAATGCCGAGGTACTAAAGGTTCTATATTAACAATATATTATCAACATTGTATTCTAACATAAAACCCAATGCCGAGGTACTAAATATTCTATATTAACAACATTGTATTCTAACATATAACCCAATGCCGAGGTACTAAAGATTCTATATTAACAACATAGTATTCTAACATATAACCCAATGCCGAGGTACTAAAGATTCTATATTAACAACATTGTATTCTAACATATAACCCAATGCCGAGGTACTAAAGATTTCATATTAACAATATATTAACAACATTGTATTCTAACATAAAACCCAATGCCGAGGTACTAAAGATTCTATATTAACAATATATTAACAACATTGTATTAACATATAACCCAATGCCGAGGTACTAAAGATTCTATATTAACAACATTGTATTCTAACATATAACCCAATGCCGAGGTACTAAAGATTTCATATTAACAATATATTAACAACATTGTATTCTAACATAAAACCCAATGCCGAGGTACTAAAGATTCTATATTAACAATATATTAACAACATTGTATTAACATATAACCCAATGCCGAGGTACTAAAGATTCTATATTAACAATATATTAACAACATTGTATTCTAACATATAACCCAATGCCGAGGTACTAAAGATTCTATATTAACAATATATTAACAACATTGTATTCTAACATATAACCCAATGCCGAGGTACTAAAGATTCTATATTAACAACATTGTATTCTAACATAAAACCCAATGCCGAGGTACTAAAGATTCTATATTAACAATATATTAACAACATTGTATTAACATATAACCCAATGCTGAGGTACTAAAGATTCTATATTAACAACATTGTATTCTAACATATAACCCAATGCCGAGGTACTAAAGATTTCATATTAACAATATATTAACAACATTGTATTCTAACATAAAACCCAATGCCGAGGTACTAAAGATTCTATATTAACAATATATTAACAACATTGTATTAACATATAACCCAATGCCGAGGTACTAAAGATTCTATATTAACAATATATTAACAACATTGTATTCTAACATATAACCCAATGCCGAGGTACTAAAGATTCTATATTAACAATATATTAACAACATTGTATTAACATATAACCCAATGCCGAGGTACTAAAGGTTCTATATTAACAACATTGTATTCTAACATATAACCCAATGCCGAGGTACTAAAGATTCTATATTAACAATATATTAACAACATTGTATTCTAACATATAACCCAATGCCGAGGTACTAAAGGTTCTATATTAACAATATATTATCAACATTGTATTCTAACATAAAACCCAATGCCGAGGTACTAAATATTCTATATTAACAACATTGTATTCTAACATATAACCCAATGCCGAGGTACTAAAGATTCTATATTAACAACATAGTATTCTAACATATAACCCAATGCCGAGGTACTAAAGATTTCATATTAACAATATATTAACAACATTGTATTCTAACATATAACCCAATGCCGAGGTACTAAAGATTTCATATTAACAATATATTAACAACATTGTATTCTAACATAAAACCCAATGCCGAGGTACTAAAGATTCTATATTAACAATATATTAACAACATTGTATTAACATATAACCCAATGCCGAGGTACTAAAGATTCTATATTAACAACATTGTATTCTAACATATAACCCAATGCCGAGGTACTAAAGATTTCATATTAACAATATATTAACAACATTGTATTCTAACATAAAACCCAATGCCGAGGTACTAAAGATTCTATATTAACAATATATTAACAACATTGTATTAACATATAACCCAATGCCGAGGTACTAAAGATTCTATATTAACAATATATTAACAACATTGTATTCTAACATATAACCCAATGCCGAGGTACTAAAGATTCTATATTAACAATATATTAACAACATTGTATTAACATATAACCCAATGCCGAGGTACTAAAGGTTCTATATTAACAACATTGTATTCTAACATATAACCCAATGCCGAGGTACTAAAGATTCTATATTAACAACATTGTATTCTAACATATAACCCAATGCCGAGGTACTAAAGATTTCATATTAACAATATATTAACAACATTGTATTCTAACATAAAACCCAATGCCGAGGTACTAAAGATTCTATATTAACAATATATTAACAACATTGTATTAACATATAACCCAATGCCGAGGTACTAAAGATTCTATATTAACAACATTGTATTCTAACATATAACCCAATGCCGAGGTACTAAAGATTCTATATTAACAATATATTAACAACATTGTATTCTAACATATAACCCAATGCCGAGGTACTAAAGATTCTATATTAACAATATATTAACAACATTATATTCTAACATATAACCCAATGCCGAGGTACTAAAGATTCTATATTAACAACATTGTATTCTAACATATAACCCAATGCCGAGGTACTAAAGATTCTATATTAACAACATTGTATTCTAACATATAACCCAATGCCGAGGTACTAAAGATTCTATATTAACAACATTGTATTCTAACATATAACCCAATGCCGAGGTACTAAAGATTCTATATTAACAATATATTAACAACATTGTATTAACATATAACCCAATGCCGAGGTACTAAAGATTCTATATTAACAATATATTAACAACATTGTATTAACATATAACCCAATGCCGAGGTACTAAAGATTTCATATTAACAATATATTAACAACATTGTATTCTAACATATAACCCAAGGCCGAGGTACTAAAGATTCTATATTAATAATATATTAACACCATTAACAACATTATATTCTAACATAAAAACCTTTGCCGAGGTACTAAAGAGTTTATATTCAACATTTGAACAACCATTTCGACCACCCTTGGGTTATCAATCAACTTTATTTCTAAAGCCCTTTTTACATCAGCTGATGTCACAAAGGGTTATGATGTAATATGGCATGACCAGATACATTGGCTGCTTTTCTATTATCTTTCAATCTGTGTATTATCTTTCAATCAGTTCACATTTCTAAGTGACTCCAAACTTTTGAATGGTAGTGTATATCCTAACACGATCCATGTTGTAAACAGCGTTCTGTTAGCTTACCCGCATGCAGGTAGCCAAGAGCACGTTTGCTATATATATATACGTTTTTAAAAACCATCATTAGAGGAATTTAACAGCAAATGTTATTTTTTGTACACTACGTCATCGCGCAAATCCTTTTATCTGCAATGTCTGTTTGATGGGAACATTTCCGGTGGGAAAATGCGTATTAGTTTTATGCAGATTTGAGACTATTCACATGAAAATCTGTCGCAAATTGGATGGAAACTTAGCTACTAAGGTAAAAAAAATGTTTTTACCCATTTTTCTCACCAATTTTGTGATATCCAATTGATAATTACAGTCTTGTCCCATCGCTGCAACTCCCGTAATGACTCGGGAGAGATGAAGTTTGAGAGCCGAAACACGACCCCGCTAAGCCGCACTGCTTCTTGACATAATGCACGCTTAACCCACCTGCCCCTTATTCAAACAGGTCAACATCTAGTTTCAATTAGATTTCTTTGAGTCTTCAACTACAGTCGTGGCCAAATGTTTTGAGAATGACACAAATATAAATTTCCACAAAGTTTGCTGCTTCAGTGTCTTTAGATATTTTTGTCAGATGTTACTATGGAATACTGAAGTATAATTACAAGCAATTCATAAGTGTCAAAGGCTTTTATTGACAATTACATGAAGTTGATGCAAAGAGTCAATATTTGCAGTGTTGACCCTTCTTTTTCAAGACCTCTGCAATCCGCCCTGGCATGCTGTCAATTAACTTCTGGGCCACATCCTGACTGATGGCAGCCCATTCTTGCATAATCAATGCTTGGAGTTTGTCATCGTTTGTGGGTTTTTGTTTGTCCACCCGCCTCTTGAGGATTGAACACAAGTTCTCAATGGGATTAAGGTCTGGGGAGTTTCCTGGCCATGGACCCAAAATATCGATGTTTTGTTCCCCGAGCCACTTAGTTATCACTTTTGCCTTATGGCAAGGTGCTCCATCATGCTGGAAAGGCATTGTTCGTCACCAAACCGTTCCTGGATGGTTGGGGGAAGTTGCTCTCGGAGGATGTGTTGGTACCATTCTTTATTCATGGCTGTGTTCTTAGGCAAAATTGTGAGTGAGCCCACTCCCTTGGCTGAGAAGTAACCCCACACATGAATGGTCTCAGGATTCGTTACTGTTGGTATGACACAGGACTGATGGTAGCGCTCACCTTGTCTTCTCCGGACAAGCTTTTTTTCCGGATGCCCCACACAATCGGAAAGGGGATTCATCAGAGAAAATTACTTTACCCCAGTCCTCAGCAGTCCAATCCCTGTACCTTTTGCAGAATATCAGTCTGTCCCTGATGTTTTTCCTGGAGAGAAGTGGCTTCTTTGTTGCCCTTCTTGACACAAGGCCATCCTCCAAGTCTTTGCCTCACTGTGCGTGCAGATGCACTTACACCTGCCTGCTGCCATTCCTGAGCAAGCTCTGTACTGTGTTGCTGGTGTAGAGTCAGGCGCAAGACAGCAGATATGAGTAATATTAGCAATTTTACTCAAATATATTCACAAAACAAGTCAAAATAATGCCAAGCCCAACATAACTGACTGCAGTACAATAAACAAACACTCACAAACAAACATGGGGGAACAGAGGGTTAAATAATGAACAAGTAATTGTGGGATTGAAACCAGGTGTGTAAAACAAGGCAAAATCAATGGAAAAAGAAAAGTGGATCGGTGATGGCTAGAATACCGGTGACGTCGACCGCCGCCTGAACAAGGAGTGGGACCGACTTCGGCGGAAGTCGTGACAGTTTCCTTGCAGGTAACCATGTTTGACAGAGGAAGAACAATGATTCCAAGCACCACCCTCCTTTTGAAGCTTCCAGTCTGTTCGAACTCAATCAGCATGACAGAGTGATCTCCAGCCTTGTCCTCGTCAACACTCGCACCTGTGTTAATGAGAGAATCAATGAAATTATGTCAGCTGGTCCTTTTGTGGCAGGCCTGAAATGCGGTGGAAATGTTTTGGGGGGGATTTAGTTCATTTGCATGGCAGAGGGACTTTGCAATTAATTGGAATGCATCTGTTCACTCTTCATGACATTCTGGAGTATATGCAAATTGCCATCACACAAACTGAGGCAGCAGACTTTGTGAAAATAAATATTTGTGTCATTCTCTAAAACTTTGGCCACGACTGTAAAGTAAATTCAACATAAAATCAATACAAAATGTCACATGTCATTGGATTTAGGTTGCAATTTGTGTGAAAAATAAATAAAAATACCTGATGTTGATGGCTTTTTACCAATCCAATCAGTTTTCTACATTGATCTATCATCATCACATTATTTGTTTTGTTGAAATGATGTGGAAATGTTTATTCAACCAGCTTGTAAATGCTCCCAGGAAAGTAAAACAAAGAACTCTTCATTGAGACAATAATAAACAGCAATCTGTGGGAGAGTTGTGGTGGATATTATAAAATAAGGATCTGCTGGAGTCCAAGTCAAACCAAGAATCTTTATTTCTGAGCTCAGAGAGAATAACAGAGTTACACAGCGCAGGGTAGACAGTCTGAATTCCAAAACATTGGGTGATGAGTACATATCTTTATTTTCCTGTTCCTGGGAGGGACTTGATTCATACAAGGACGCAGCTGTGGCTGGTTTGCAACACAGGATGATACTCCCAAGAACAGGAGATTATAATAGGTCAGTTTCACGGTTAGTCACATACTCAGTTATGTGGACACATACAATTAACATTTTGCATTACAGAGTCTGAACATTTTCATTTCATTAAATCATCAGTGGACCAACAATGTAAATGTAAACAATGGAGCAAATGCATCACATCCAAATATCACTTGATTATCTGTAGTGCTGGAGGAATGACACCCAGACAAAAACACACAGTTAGAGTTTAAAAAAGGACAATTTAAACACAAGGAATCTGATCTACTCTACATTCAAACTGACATACTCCATATTCAATTAATATTTTCAAATAAAAACACACAAATATATGTTTGAGTATATTTTGTACAATTCAATTTCATATTGTAAAAACAGTTAAACACATTCTCAGTCAACAATATAAGACAATGGGAGCACTGTGTATGTTCTGATTAATTTTAAGTCAATGTAATGTGAAGTTTACACACTAGGATAAGTAATTTCTCTCTCCTGTGTGGATTCTCACATGTTTTGTAAGTGACTGTGATGAGTCATATGTCTTCCCACAGTCTGAACATTTGTAAGGCTTCTCCCCTGTGTGCAGTCTCATTTGTTCTTTCAGGTCTCCTAAATAGGTAAAACGCTTTGAACACTGGGAGCAGTGGTAAGGCTTCTAACCTGTGTGTATTCACTCATGAATTCTCAGGCCTTCTGAAAGGCTAAAACTCTTTCCACACTGGGCGCAATGGTATGGCTTCTCAAATGTGTGTAATTTGCTCATGGGCTTTCAGGTTTCCCGAATGGCTAAAGCTCTTTCCACACTGGGTGCAATGGTATGGTGTCTCCCCTGTGTGTACTCGCTCATGAGCTTTGAGTGTGTCTAACCGCTTAAAACTCTTTCCACACTGGGTGCAAGGGTGTGGCTTAGCTCCTGTGTGTATCCTCTCATGTCCTTTCATGCTACCTAAATGGGTAAAACTCTTTCCACAATGGGAGCAGTAGTAAGGCTTCTCCATTGTGTGCAGTCTCATGTGTTCCTTCAGGCTTCCTGAATGGCTAAAACTCTTTCCACACTGGGCGCAATGGTATAACTTCTCCCCTGTATGTATTCGCTCATGAACTTTCAGGCTTCCTGACTGGCTAAAACTCTTACCACACTGGGTGCAATGGTATGACTTCTCCCCTGTATGTATTCGCTCATGAACTTTCAGGCTTCCTGAATGGCTAAAACTCTTTCCACACTGGGAGCAATGGAAAGGCCTCTCCCCTGTGTGTGTTCGCTCATGAGCTTTCAGATTTCCTAAGTGGCTTAAACTCTTTCCACAGTGGGAGCAAGGGAAAAGCTTCTCCCCTGTGTGTGCCCTCTCATGTCTTTTCAGGCTTCCTAACTTGTTAAAACTATTTCCAATCTGGGAGCAGAGGTGTCGTCTTGCTGGTTTGGATATCTTTGGTTCCTCCAAGTTAGGTTTTCCTCCTGCCAAAGACAGTGTTTATTTTAAGAGAGACCAGTATGAAATCTAAACATCATAAAACTGACTGGCTTGGAGGTTTAATCCAAATCAGATCCCTCAATAACCTGAGGCCAGTTTTCAAACATTTCATAATTTAAAACAAATGATGTTGTAGAGCTTCCTGGTAATTACTGATAATATGTTTACATTACTTATTTTATTCATTCTGTTTTACAAGTCAGAACACAAAACACTAAACAGTTCTAGGACACTCAAGACACAGAAATCGCGGGATTCCTATCAAGCAGGTGATTCTAAATATATAACCTTCATAGCCGTATGATAAAGAATGCAACCTACACACTTCCTTCAACCTAAAATAAGTAAAGAAGTAATTTTGTGTGGAAGTCCAAAAAGTTTGTTTTTTGACATTGGAGACACAAAGCACACCAGTAACACCAGCAACATCTCCTCGTTGTCAACACAATGGCTTTTTAAAATTTGAATTTAGATGTTGACACATTATTAACATTTTGACTATCATTAATGTCATGATATTTTGGGTAAAGTAAAAAAGAATGTGAAATATTATGGGTAGATGTTCCAAAAAATATAAATATGTGAAGTGTTGGTCCCAGGTTTCATGAGATGAAACATCCCAGAATTTTTCCATTCGCACAAAAGCTTATTTCTCTCAAATTTGGTGCACAAATTTGTTTACGTCCCTGTTTGCGAACATTTCTCCTTTGCCAAGATAATCCATCCCCCTGACAGGTGTGGGCATATCAAGAAGCTGATTAAACAGCATGATCATTACACAGGTGCACCTTGTGCTGGGGAGAATAAAAGGCTACTCTAAAATGTGCAGTTGTGCCACACAACACAATGCCACAGATGTCTAAAGTTTTGAGGAAGTGTGCAATTGGCATGCTGACTGCAGGAATATCCACTGAAGCAGTTATCAGAGAATTGAATGTTCATTTCTCTACCAGAAGCCGACTCCAACTTTATTTTAGACAATTTGGCAGTACATCCAACCGGCCTCAAAACCGCAGACCACGTATAACAACACCAGCCGAGGACCTCCACATTGTCTGAGACCAGCGACCCGGACAGCTGATGAAACTGAGGAGTATTTCTCTCTGTAATAAAAGCCCTTTGTGGGGACAAACTAAGGATGATTGTCTTTTCTGGGTTATGCCCTCCCAGGCCCACCAATGGCTGACTCCCTAGCCAGTCATGTGAAGTCCATAGATCAGGGCCTCATGAATTTATTTACATTGACTGATTTTCTTATTTGAACTGTAAATCATTGAAATTGTTGCATTTATATTTTTGTTCAGTATATATATATACACACACAGTGCCTTCGGAAAGTACAGACTCTTTGACTTTTTCCACATTTGTTAGGTTACAGCCTTATTCTAAAATGTATTCAATTGTTTTTTCCCCCTCATCAATCGACGCACAATACCCCATAATGACAAAGCAAAAACTTTAGAATTTTTTCCTAATTTATTAAAAATAACAAGCTTAAATATCACATTGACCCTTTACTCAGTACTTTGTTGAAGCACCTTTAGCAGCGATTACAGCCTAGAGTCTTCTTGGGTATGACGAACACACCTGTATTTGGGGAGTTTCTCCCATTCTTCTCTGCAGGGGCGGCAGGGTAGCCTAGTGGTTAGAGCGTTGGACTAGTAACGACTAGACTAGTGTTCTGCCTCTGAACAAGGCAGTTAACCCACTGTTCCTAGGCCGTCATTGAAAATAAGAATTTGTTCATAAATGACTTGCCTGGATGAATAAAGGTACAAAATAAAATATCCCCTCTGTCAGGTTGGAGTGTCACTACACAGGATAATCAACGGAAACATGATGAACAGCTCAGTTTCGAGTCTCATAGCAAAGGGTCTGAATACTTGCGTAAATAAGGTATTTCTGTTTTTAATACATTTGCAAACATTTCTAAAATCCTGTTTTTGCTTTGTCATTAAGCAGAATTGTGTGTAGATTGATGAAGAATATATATTTTTTTAATCCATTTTATAATCAGACTGTAACGTAACAAAATATGGAAAAAGTCAAGGGGTCTGAATACTTTCCAAAAGCACTGTATATAGCCATATTATACTTACTTTACAGATTCAAAATTACAATGCTTGTCTTTCATAATTTGGTTAGATAATACTTGGATGTGTACTATCAGCGTTTGTTGCTGGCATGTAATGCCTAAGTTTGCTAATCTTGCAAATGAAAAAATGATTCAAGTAGTTGGCAAAATCAGTGGGTTTTGTGATGAATGAGCCATCTGATTCAATGAATGATGGAGCAGAGTTTGCCTTCTTGCCCAAAATTTCATTGAAGGTGCTCCAAAGCTTTTTACTACTACTACTATTTGTCATTTATCTTTGTTTCATAGTGTAGTTCGTTCTTTTTTCTATTCAGTTTAGTCACATGATTTCTCAATTTGCAATACGTTTGCCAATCAGTTGTACAGCCAGACCTATTTGCCATCTCATTTGCCTCCTCCCTCTACACCAGCTATTCCCAAACTGGGGTAAGCCAAATAAAAATGTGATTCACATTTTCAAACAGTCCATTTATATTTTCCAACGGGGCTAAACATTTTGGTGAGTTTTTTTCTCACCTCAGTAGCCTCGTTTCACTGCCAACAATAAAATCAAACCATCTAGTGTTCAGCGAAATAACAACACAATGTCAAATACAGGTAGCCTAGTCAAATAATTAACATCCAATCACATCAACCGTTACTCTCTCTCGGGAATTCCACTAACGGTCCGTATGTAGCCAAACGTAGCTGCTGCTCATGTTGGTATCTGTACTGATGGTGCAAAAGCCATGACAGGGAGACATAGTGGAGCGGTAACGCGCGTGCAAGCAGTTGCACCCGACGCCACTTGGGTACACTGACGCCGCTTGGGTCCACTGCAGCATCCACCGAGAGGCTCTTGCTGCCAAGGGAATGCCTGACAGCGTGAAAGACGTTTTTGGACACTACAGTGAAAATGGTTAACTTAGTTAAAGCAAGGCCCCTGAACTCTCGTGTATTTTCTGCGTTATGATATGGGCAGCGACCATGTAACACTTTTACAACATACAGAAGTGCGCTGGTCATCAACGGGCAAAGTATACAGGCACAGACAGACTCTCTCCAATACAACCCAACATTGCAGAGTTATGTGCATCCTTTCAAGCACACCCTTCTCATTAACCTGTTGTGAGTTATTCACAAATGTCGATGAACAAATAAGGTTTTATATGTAAGATGGTTAAATAAAGATCAAAATAATTGATTATTATTATTTGTGCCCTGGTCCTGTCTTATAGGACAAGCCAGGTTTTGACAAAAACTCACACTCATTCTTATGTTAAATAACTGTATCGTATAGTGTGTGTGTCACAGGCTTACAATGATGGCAAAAAACAACATTTGAGAGTGCGCTGACCCTGGTGCTAGAGGGGGTGCGCAGCTGGAGGTTGAATGTTTGAAGGGGTACGGGACTATAAAAAGTTTGGGAACCACTGCGCTACACCATACAATCGTTCTATTCCTCATCAATCCACGTGGATTTAACAGTTTTCACAGTCATTTTCTTAACGGGTGCATGCTTATCAGTAACTGGGATAAGCAGTTTCATAAATGTGTCAAGGGGCAGCGTCTGGTTGCTCGTCATTACACACCACGGACCAACAAATATTGTTTACATCAACAACATAGGAATCACTACAAAACTTATTGTATGATCTATTTTACACAATCTTAGGCCCAGCCTTTGGAACTTTGTTTTTCCTAGAAATGGCTATTATATTGTGATCACTAAACCTGATGGGTCTGGATACCGCTTTAAAACACATTTCTGCAGCGTTAGTAAAGATATGATCAAAACATGTTAATGATTTCATTCCTGTACTGTTTGTAACTACCCTGGTAGGTTGACTGATAACCTGAACCAGGTTGATGACACTGGTAACAGTTTGAAGCTTTCTCTTGAGTGGGCAGTCTGATCACAGCTTTCCTCCAGTATTAGTTAATGAAGCAATACAGGCCATATTGAAGTGTCTTGAGTTGTAAAGATAGGGGGGTTGACTGGGACAGGCAATGTAACATCCATTAAGTTTTTAGGAACGTTTTTTGTAAAACATGCACCTTACATCAGATCATCTTGAAACTTTCTCTCTAAAGCTAACTTTCATCAAGGCTTTATATGGTCTATTGGTTTCTCTCTTTTCATTGGCAGAATCCTTTTTCAGTGTTATGATATTCATAACATCCATATCCACCAGTCTATCTTCATGTCAACTAGCAGAACTCTGTTGGTTGTCCTGGTAACAGATACCAGTGGGCAGATCTATTTTATTTGTTCAAACTAAACTGCAGCACTTACTTTGATGAGTCAAATCTGATCCTTTCTTCTCTTCTCCTCCTCTCACAGTTCCACTCAGCCCCGTTGTTTTCCTGCAGTCCACCAGCAGCACAGACAACCTCTTCATACCCAGCAGTAAGGTGCTACCGGGAGAGGCACGACACGGGGACTCCGAGAGGTAGGAAGGGCTAGCGTTGTCCTGGTAACCATAAAGAGGGGACACAGACACATATCATTATGGATGCTGATGTCACTGTTGTCATTAAGTGCTTAACAGAAACCCAGCCCCAATAGAGCAAGCTGTATGCTAGACCAGACCAAGCTGTACCATCTGGTTTTCTGATCTGGAGAGACTCTTCTCTGCCTCGTCAGCATCAGGATGTTGTTGAGGCTCCCCAGAGGATCCACAATAGTCGTGTCTCTCTCCTGTGTGAATGAGAACATCAAACAGATGGTAAACTACGACCGTCTATTTCAGAGTCTCCAAGAGGTATTAATATGTCTAAAGGACCTAAATGGCCACTTTCATCATGATGTCATAAAATATTGTTTGTGATGTAAATGTTAGGGGTCGTTCCACAACATGGCTTTGATACTTTAAATAAATTATACACCAATAATGAATTTTAAAAGCCTGCTATATTAGATGAAGTGCACTTTAATATAGACCACATGTAGAATTAAATAAATCAAATTTAAAAGTCCCAAAAATATATGTACCAATGGCATATTGCCCCTTAAACAATTCATACAGTACTGAACAACATATTCAAGTGTAGAACTTCAGTAGAATGCCCCTTTAAAACCACACATTAGTTCAACAACTGCATAGTTTGTGCCCCTGTTTTTAAGACAATACTCACCGGTGTTAATCAGAATTTCAGTCTCCTCCTCCTCTTTTATTGAGATAGCCTCCTCTTCCTCTTTCACTCCAAAAGGTTCTTCCTCTTCTTTCACTACATTATCTTCTTGTAATGTTATGGCATCTTCCTCCTTTTTCATTCTGAAAGCATCTTCCTCTCATTTCACCAGAGTTTCTTTCTCCGTCTAGATTAGTAAATTTATGCTCCGGTCAATTAGCCTAGTGCTGTATCAATTTAACACATTTGGTAATATAATAAGTTAATTACGTTTAAATGAACTAGTAGATACGTAAACAGAATTATGTTCTAACCACCAAGAGTAATATAGACAAGATATATATATCTTGTCTATATTAGACAAGGCCTAAAGTAATATAGACAAGGCCTAAAGAGCTTCAATGTTTCGGTTTTATGTTCACTACCAAACCACCGCGTCGGTTGAATCAGACGCCTTTTGTCGCTGTTGAAGAAACCTCCCGTCCCGTCCACTAGATTATACGTCACGCAAGAAGCATCACCTGAAAGACTCACATCGCCATCTGCTGACTGGAGTGGGTAACGCAGACTGGGAAAAATATTAATTATAATGTTTATTCTGGCAAGCAATGTCATAAGAAGTAATTAAAAAACAACCAGATGTTATGTTCTCTTACAGCCAATACTTTCCACCAGGGCTGGCCTGCCCATTAGGCAGGATTAGGTGACAGATTGAAGAGGGTGGCATATTCCGAGCTAAATCGACCAAGGCTCATCGCTAACAACACATAATAACACTTCATATACTGCTACCCAAAAACAATGAAAACTTCTCTCACCCAGTGGCATATGGGCTATTTAGGTGAGTGTTGCTATTGCCACATGAAGCAGTGCCCACTTTGCAAAAGGCTACATGGACAGATAGGTCTCTACCTGTGTAGAGCACATTCCCCTTTGCCCTTCCAGTCTATAAAGTGTCCTTTTGGGTGGTGGTATAATTTGTATACATTTTTTGTCATAGTTATTCTGAACCCACTGCCTGCAAGTCATTGTTATCTACACCCCAAAAACATTTAAATGTCTTTGATTGTTTTTTTTTCTTTTTCTCAGACATCAAAAGAGGTCTCCTGATGTGGTTGAATTATTATTGTGAACTTAGAACATCCAATGCTGTTGTTTTTCTATGAACTGTGATTGAGAGTGAAAATCAGAAAAAAAACAGGGACAAATCAGAAACCTTGAAAAACTAAACGTTGAATATTTAGAAAAAAAAAGCAGAATTAGGTAAATCAAATAAAACTGCTTTTAAATAGATGTTATATGTAGATAGAGATGTTATAGGGACCTAAATATTATATTAATTTTCTCTTATTACTAGATTATCTAGGGATAGTGTAGAGTAACAGCTGATATCTTGAAGTGACCTTTAACCTCCCTGTTCCTCAATACTTCTTCCACTGGATCAAAGCTTCAGTCAAGTAAGACACATGATAGTGGCAACACATGGAGTTGGGTTGGATATAGTCATGGTAGGATACATGATAGTGGCAACACATGGAGTTGGGTTGGATATAGTCATGGTAGGACACATGATAGTGGCAACACATGGAGTTGGGTTGGATATAGTCATGGTAGGATACATGATAGTGGCAACACATGGAGTAGGGTTGGATATAGTCATGGTAGGATACATGATAGTGGCAACACATGGAGTAGGGTTGGATATAGTCATGGTAGGATACATGATAGTGGCAACACATGGAGTTGGGTTGGATATAGTCATGGTAGGATACATGATAGTGGCAACACATGGAGTTGGGTTGGATATAGTCATGGTAGGATACATGATAGTGGCAACACATGGAGTAGGGTTTGATATAGTCATGGTAGGATACATGATAGTGGCAACACATGGAGTAGGGTTTGATATAGTCATGGTAGGATACATGATAGTGGCAACACATGGAGTTGGGTTGGATATAGTCATGGTAGGACACATGATAGTGGCAACACATGGAGTTGGGTTGGATATAGTCATGGTAGGATACATGCTAGTGGTAACACATGGAGTTGGGTTGGATATAGTCATGGTAGGATACATGATAGTGGCAACACATGGAGTTGGGTTGGATATAGTCATGGTAGGATACATGATAGTGGCAACACATGGAGTTGGGTTGGAGATAGTCATGGTAGGATACATGATAGTGGCAACACATGGAGTTGGGTTGGATATAGTCATGGTAGGATACATGATAGTGGCAACACATGGAGTTGGGTTTGATATAGTCATGGTAGGACACATGATAGTGGCAACACATGGAGTAGGGTTGGATATAGTCATGGTAGGATACATGATAGTGGCAACACATGGAGTAGGGTTTGATATAGTCATGGTAGGATACATGATAAGCAAAATACTTGACTCAACATATTGTGCAGCTTTCTGTTTCAGGATCTTTTTTTTTTGGGGGGGCATTTTTGTTTACACATCACACACATGTTTTTGGGGGGTTATGGGCTTAAAAAGAAGACACCAGTACCGTGTCAGATATAGTTTAAATGTATTCATATTTGAGTTTGCATTCCAATATGACACTTCAAATACATCACAGAAGACTGAAATGTAACAAAATGCCTATTGTGTTTATTGAACTGTACACCGAGATGCTCAGTTGGTCAATATTCGCCTCCAGTGATTCCCCAACATCTTGTCAACACGTGGAGCAGATATCTTATACCAGTCTATCTTTATAGACATGTATCCATAACACAAGGCTTAGGCCTCCCCTATAGTGTCCAAAAACCTCTCCAAAATGTCAATTATTTTTAAACAACTTTATTTTCATGCATATAACTTGTAAAAAAAAAAAAAAAATGACCAAATTGTAAGCTGGGCATGATTAGGTGACCTTTAGTGACCACAGAGACTCAGGACTCCCGTTTAACATCCCAATCCGAAAGACAGCACCCTACACATGGCAACACCCCCAATCACTGCCGTGGGGATTTGGGATATTTTTTTAGACCAGAGGAAAGAGTGTCTCCTGCTGGCCCTCCAACACCACTTCCAGCAGCACGTGGTCTCCCATCCAGGGACCAACCAGAATCAACCCTGCTTAGATTCAGAAGCAAGCCAGCAGTGGGATGTAGGATGGTATGCAGCTGAGAAATAAATGGCCCCCTGATCACTCAACTGCCCCTCCCTCTCCAGCAGCCATCAACCCAGAACATCCTGAAGACAGAACATCTAAAAGATCATCTGGGAATCCTTTCTTCCTCAAGGAGCTTTTTGAAAGTGAGTTGAATATTCAATGTGATGTTTGTACAGTGCCTTTGGAAAATATTCAGACCCCTTGACTTTTTCCACATTTTGTTACGTTACAGCTTTATTTTAAAATGGATTAAAAATATATATATATATTCAGCAATCTACACACAATACCCCATAATTTGGGGTGGCAGGTATTTGGGGTGGCAGATCTGGGGAAGGGTACCAAAACATTTCCGCAGCATTGAAGGTCCCCAAAAACACAGTGGCCTCCATCATTCTTAAATGGAAGAAGTTTGGAACCACCAAGGCTCTTCCTAGAGCTGGCCGCCTGGCCAAACTGAGCAGTCGGGGGAGATGGGCCTTGGTCAGAGAGGTGACCAAGAACCCGATGGTCACTCTGACAGAGCTCCAGAGTTCCTCTGTGGAGAAGGGAGAACCTTCCAGGAGGACAACCATCTCTGCACCACTCCACCAATAAGGCCTTTATGGTAGAATGGACAGACGGAAGCCACTCCTCAGTAAAAGGCACATGACAGCCCATTTGGGGTTTGCCAAAAGACTCTCAGACCATGAGAAACAAGATTCTCTGGTCTGATGAAACCAAGATTGAACTCTTTGGCCTGAATGCCAAGCGTCACGTCTGGAGGAAACCTGGCACCATCCTTAGGGTTAAGCATGGTGGTGGCAGCATCATGCTGTGGGGATGTTTTTTAGTGGCAGGGACTGGGAGACAAGTCAGGATCGAGGGAAAGATGAACGGAGCAAAGTATAGAGAGATCCCTTTTTTTTTAAACTTTTATTTAACTAGGCAAGTCAGTTAAGAACAAATTTTCAATGACGGTCTAGGAACAGTGGGTTAACTGCCTCATTCAGGGGGAGAACGACAGATTTTTTACCTTGTCGGTTCAGGGATTTGATCTGTCAACCGTTCGGTTACTAGTCCAACGCGCTAACCACTAGGCTACCTGCCGCCCCTACACTCTAACCACTAGGCTACCTGCCGCCCCTACACTCTAACCACTAGGCTACCTGCCGCCCCTACACTCTAACCACTAGTCTACCTGCCGCCCCCACAATCTAACCACTAGGCTACCTGCCGCCCCCACACTCTAACCACTAGGCTACCTGCCGTCCCTACACTCTAACCACTAGGCTACCTGCCGTCCCTACACTCTAACCACTAGGTTACCTGCCACCCCTACACTCTAACCACTAGGCTACCTGCCGTCCCTACACTCTAACCACTAGGTTACCTGCCACCCCTACACTCTAACCACTAGGCTACCTGCCGCCCCTACACTCTAACCACTAGTCTACCTGCCGCCCCCACACTCTAACCACTAGGCTACCTGCCGCCCCTACACTCTAACCACTAGGCTACCTGCCGCCCCTTGATAAGAGCGCTCAGGACTTCAGACTGAGGGCGAAGGTTCACCTTCCAACAGGACAACAACCCTAAGCACACAGCCAAGACAACGCAGTAGTGGTTTAAGGACAAGTCTCTGAATGTCCTTGAGTGGCCGAGCCAGAGCCCGGACTTGAACCCGATCTAACATCTCTGGAGAGACCTGAAAATAGCTGTGCAGCAACACTCCCCATCCAACCTGACAGAGCTTGAGATGATCTGCAGAGAATAATGTGAGAAACTCTACAAATACAGGTTTGCCAAGCTTGTAGTGTCACACCCAAGAAGACTCAATGATGTAATCGCTACCAAAGGTGCTTCAACAAAGTACTGAGTCAAGGGTCTGAATACTTATGTAAATGTTATTTTTCATTTTATTTTTTATAAATTAGCAACAATTTCTAA
This sequence comes from Brachymystax lenok tsinlingensis, assembly GCA_030435695.1. NCBI lineage: Eukaryota > Metazoa > Chordata > Actinopteri > Salmoniformes > Salmonidae > Brachymystax > Brachymystax lenok. Next base: position 41,894,247 of record CM059812.1, read on the forward strand.
AAACCTGTTTATGTTTTGTCATTATGGGGTATTGTGATGTCATTTTGGGGTGTTGTGTGTAGATTGATGAGAGGATTTTTTTTTTTTATGAATACATTTTAGAACAAGGCTGTAACGTAACAAAATGTGGTAAAAGTCAAGGGGTCTGAATACCTTCTGAAGGCACTGTATATAGCCATGTTTTAAAGTATGAAATGGTTTGTTCATTCACATGTCATGAATTCACTATGACATCATCATATTAGTATATATCCTAATTAATAAACTTTCGATGGAAACGTGGTTATTATTTATTTAACCAAGGTAAGTCAACTAAGAACACGTTCTCATTTACAGCAACAACCCGGGGAATAGTTACAGGGGAGAGGAGAGGGGATGAATAAAGCCGAATTGTAAGCTGGGGATGATTAGGTGGCCATGATGGTATGAGTGCCAGATTGGGAATTAATCCAGGACACCAGGGGTTAACACCCCTACACATATGATAAGTGCAACGGGATCTTTAGTGACCACAGAAAGTCAAGACACCCGTTTAACGTCCCATCCGAAAGATGGCACCCTACACAGGGCAATGTCCCCAATCTGAATACTGGAAGTATTTGAGGAGAGAGCATCATTGCTATATTCTAATTAAAATCATTGATCCATAAGAGAACACCTTGACCAAAGCAAGGTGTGACCCATATAGAATTAAAACAACATTATTCTTAATGAGAAATATAATCTAATTAACAAATGTTGGCATAACCAACCAGGACCAACCCTGCTTAGCTTCAGAAGTAAGCCAGCAGTGGGATGTAGGGTGGTATGCTGCTGTCTCTAAAACAAGCTATATATATATATACAGCCTAATTATTTTCCCTCAGGAAGCTCTGGTAAACAGTGGTTGTAGTGCACTGCTGTCACCACCAGGCCTGGAGGGCATTTTGACTTTGTTGATAGCGAGCTGTGTTGCTAAAAACGTATCAGCTAGCTAACTGGCTACCGATCAACCTATTGTGTGTATAGAACATTCATATTGGACAGTATCAGCTAGCTAACTGGCTACTGATCAACCTATTGTGTGTATTGAACATTCATATTGGACAGTATCAGCTAGCTAACTGGCTACTGATCAACCTATTGTGTGTATTGAACATTCATATTGGACAGTATCAGCTAGCTAACTGGCTACCGATCAACCTATTGTGTGTATAGAACATTCATATTGGACAGTATCAGCTAGCTAACTGGCTACTGATCAACCTATTGTGTGTATTGAACATTCATATTGGACAGCCTTACCTATAGAGTAGCACCACCACCCATCAGCCCATTCTCTTCTTGACGTCAAAGCTGCAGTGTATTGTTGCTGTAGGAGTTTATGATTAATAATCCTATTTATTTCAGACCCCACTAAGATGCCACCATACTATTCCTTTAAAGCCTCTCTGTCAGATATAAATCATCAGAGTGGGAAACCAACTGAAATGGAAACAATGGAGCAGATGTATCACTATCAGAGGGGTGTATTATGACATCATATAGAACTACTCAGACATTCCAAATATCACTTGATTATCAGAGGGGTGTATTATGATGTCAGATAGAACTACTCAGACATTCCAAATATCACTTGATTATCAGAGGGGTGTATTATGACATCATATAGAACTACTCAGACATTCCAAATATCACTTGATTATCAGAGGGGTGTATTATGACATCATATAGAACTACTCAGACATTCCAAATATCACTTGATTATCAGAGGAGTGTATTATGACATCAGATAGAACTACTCAGACGTTTATTCATCAGTGGGAGGCTTGTAAATGACCCCAGGAAAGTCGAACAAGAAACCGTGGTCGAGTTGTGGTGGATATTATAAAATAAGGATCTGAGTCAAACCAAGATTCTTTATTTCTGAGCTCAGAGAGAATACCAGAGTTACACAGCGCAGTGTAGACAGTCTGAATTCCGAAGCATTGGGTGATGAGCACATATCTTTATAGTTTCCTGTTCCTGGGTGGGACTTTATTCATTCAAGTACACGGGTGCAGCTGGTGTGCAACACAGGATGATACTCCCAAGAACAGGAGATTATAATAGGACAGTTTCACAAGGTTAGTCACATACTCAGTTATGTGGACACATACAGTTAACATTTTCCATTACAGAGTCTGTGAACATTTTCATTTCATTAAATCATCAGTGGGCCAACAATGTAAATGTAAACAATGGAGCAAATGCATCACATCCAAATATCACTTGATTATCTGTAGTGCTGGAGGAATGACACCCAGATAAACACACACAGTCAGAGTTTAAAAAAGGACAATTTAAACACATGGAATCTGATCTACTCTATATTCAAACTGACATACTCCATATTCAATTAATGTTTTCTAACAAAAACATACAAATATAGGTTGGAGTATACTTTGTACAATTCAATTTCATATGGTACAAACAAGTAAACACATTCTCAGTCAACAATATAAGACAATGGGAGAACTGTGTATGTTAATTTTAAGTTAATGTGATGTGAAATATCAATATACACACTAGAAGTCATTCTTCTCTCCTGTGTGGATTCTCACATGACGTTTAAGTGACCGTGATGAGAAATATGTCTTCCCACAGTCTGAGCATTTGCAAGGGTTCTCCCCTGTGTGCAGACTCATGTGTTCTTTCAGCTTTCCTGAATGGTTAAACCGCTTTCCACAGTGGGAGCAGTGGTAAGGCTTCTCCCCTGTGTGTATTCGCTTATGAGCGTTCAGGTTTCCTGACTCGCTAAAACTCTTTCCACAATGGGAGCAGTGGTAAGGCTTCTCCCCTGTGTGTATTCGCTCATGGGATTTCATGTTTCCTAACTTGTTAAAACTCTTTCCACACTGGGCGCAATGGTGTGGCTTTGCTCCTGTGTGTATCCTACCATGCTTTTTCAGGCTTCCTAATCTGGTAAACCTAGCTCCACACTGGGAGCAGTGGTAAGGCTTCTCCCCTGTGTGTATTCGCTCATGAGCTTTCAGGCTTCCTAACTGGTTAAAACTCTTTCCACAGAGGGAGCAGAGGTGTCGTCTTGCTGGTTTGGATGTCTTTGGTTCTTCCAAGTTCGGTTTTCCTCCTGCCAAAGACAGTGTTTATTTAAAGAGAGACCTGAATGAAACCTCTACATGATAAAACTGCCTTGTATGAAGTTTAATCCAAATCAGATCCCTCAATATCCTGAGGCCAGTTTTCAAACATTTCATAATTTAAAACAATCTTTGTGTTATTTTAAAACAAATTATGTTGTAGAGCTTCCTGGTAATTACTGATAATATGTTTACATGACTTATTTTATTCATTCTGTTTTATAAGTCAGAACACAAACTAGACAGTTCTAGGACACTCAAGACACAGACATCGTTGGATTCCTATCAAGCAGGTGGTTCTAAATATATAACTTCCATAGCTGTATGATACAGAATGCGACCTACACACGTCCTTAAACATAAAATAAGTAAAGAAGTAATTTTGTGTGGAAGTTCAAAACTTAAAGACAGACACAAAGCACATCAGTAACATTTCCCCGTTGTCGATAGAGTCGACACAATGGCATTTTTTACAGAATTTTTACATTTTGACTATCATTAATGTCATGATATTTTGGGTAAAGTAAAAGAATGTGAAATCTTTTGGGAAGATGTTCCAAAAAATATAAATACAGCATGTAAAGTGTTGGTCCCATGTTTCATGAGCTGAAATAAAAGATCACAGAATTCTTCACTTACGTACAAAAGCTTAATTCTCTAAAATTTGGTGCACAAATTTGTTTACATCCCTGTTAGTGAACATTTCTCCTTTGCCAAGATAATCCATCCACCAGGTGTGGCATATCAAGAAACTGATTAAAAAGCATAATCATTACACAGGTGCACCTTGTGCTGGGGAGAATAAAAGGCCACTCTAAATGTGCAGTTTTGTCACACAACACCACAGATGTCTCAAGTTTAGGGAGCGTGCAATTGGCATGCTGACTACAGGAATATCCACTGGAACTGTTGCCAGAGAATGTAATGTTAAATTCTCTATCATATGCCGCATCCAACATCGTTTTAGAGAATTTGGAAGTATATCCAACCGGCCTCACAACCGCAGACCACGTACAACAATGCCAGCACAGGACATCCACTTTGTCTGAGACCAGCCACCCGGACAGCTGATGAAACTGAGGAGTATTTCTCTCTGTAATAAAGCTCTTTTGTCGGGAAAAACTAATTCTCATTGGCTGGGCCTGGCTCCCCAGTGGGTGGGCTTATGCCCTCCCAGGACCAGCCATGGGTGCGCCCCTGCCCAGTCACGTGAAGTCCATAGATTAGGGCCTAATGAATGTATTTACATGGACTGATTTCCTTATATGAACTGTAAATCGTTGAAATTGTTACATGTTGCGTTTATATTTTTGTTCTGTATATACAGCTGAAGTTGGAAGTTTACATGCACCTCAGGTTTTCACAATTCCTGACATTTAATCCTAGTAAAGATTCCCTGTGTTAGGTCAGATAGGATCACCACTTTATATTAAGAATGTGAAATGTCAGAATAATAGTAGAGAGAATTATTTATTTCAGCTTTTATTTCTTTCATCACATTCCCAGTGGGTCAGAAGTTTACATACACTCAATTCATATTTGGTAGCGTTGCCTTTAAATTGATTAACTTGGGTAAAACGTTTTGGGTAGCCTTCCACAAGCTTCCCACAATAAGTTGGGTGAATTTGGGCCCATTCCTCCTGACAAAGCTGGTGTAACTGAGTCAGGTTTGTAGGCCTCATTTCTCACACACGCTTTTTCAGTTCTGCCCACAAATGTTCTATAGGATTGAGGTCAGGGCTTTGTGATGGCCACTCCAATACCTTGACTTTGTTGTCCTTAAGCCATTTTTCCAAAACTGTGGAAGTATGCTTGGGGTCATTGTCCATTTGGAAGACCCATTTGCGACCAAGCTTTAACTTCCTGACTGATGTCTTGAGCTGTTGCTTCAAAATATCCACATAATTTCCCTCCTCATGATGCCATCTTTTTGCAAAGCACCCCCACAACATGATGCTGCCACCCCCGTGCTTCACGGTTGGGATGGTGTTCTTCGGCTTGCAAGCCTCCACTTTTTTCCTCCAAACATAACAATGGTCATTATGGCCAAACAGGTCTATTTTAGTTTCATCAGACCAGAGGACATTTCTCCAAAAAGTACAATCTTTGTCCCTATGTGCAGTTGAAAACCGTAGTCTGGCTTTTTTATGGCGGTTTTGGAGTAGTGGCTTCTTCCTTGCTAAGCGGCCTTTCAGATTATGTTAATATAAGACTCGTTTTGCTGTGGATATAGACCCGTTTCCTCCAGCACTTTTCGAGCCAAAGTACATTCATCTCTAGGAGACAAAAAACGTGTCTCCTTCCTGAACGATATGATGGCTGCGTGGTCCCATGGTGTTTATACCTGCGTACTATTGTCTGTACAGATGAACGTGGTACCTTCAGGCGTTTGGAAATTGCTCCCAAGGATGAACCAGACTTGAGGAGGTCTACAAAGAAGAAGTCATGACTGATTTCTTTAGATTTTCCCATGATGTCAAGCAAAACTGCCGACTTCAACTGTATATACACAGGTGCCTTCGGAAAGTATTCAGACCCCTTGACTTGTATTTTTACCTCATTAAAATGTGCAAACTTTACCGCATAATGACAAAGCAAAAACTGGATTTTCTATTTTTTTTTTATACAAATGTATTAAAAATAAAAACTGAAATACCACATTTACAAAAGTATTCAGACCCACAGTACTTTGTTGAAGCACCTTTGGCAGCGATTACAGCCTTGAGTCTTCTTGGGTATGACGCTACAAGCTTGGCACACCTGTATTTGGGGAGTTTCTCTCATTCTCAGCAGATCCTCTCAAGCTCAGGATGGATGGTGAGCAATGCTGCAGTTATTTTCAGGTCTCTCCAGAGATGTTCGACCAGGGTCAAGTGAGCATGCACTGTCAAGTGTGGGACCTTACAAAGACAGGTGTGTGCCTTCCCAAATCGTGTCCAATTTATTGAATTTACCACAGGTGGACTCTACTCAAGTCGTAGAAACATCTCAAAGATGATCAATGAAAACAGGATGCACCTCAGCTCCATTCAGAGTCTCACAGCAAAGGGTTTGAATAAATAAGATGTTTTTTTTCATACATTTGCAAAAATTTCTAAAAACCTGTTTTCGCTTTGTCATTATGGGGTATTGTGTGTAGATTTAATTAGACTAACGTAACAAAATGTGTGAAAAGTCAAGGGGTCTGAATACTTTCCGAAGGCACTGTATATAGCCATGTTATAAAGTATGAAATGGCTTCTTCATTCACATGTCATGAATTCACTATGACATCATCATATTTGTATGTTTTATGGGTTGAAGTGTTTTTTTCTCTCAGACATAAATAAACAATTCCAAGGGAAAAAGCCAAAAGCCATAGCTTTAATAAAATAACAAATTAACTGGCAAAGCAGCAGAGCGAGGCCCGCATCCAGAAACGTCACCAGTCACGTACACATTTTTGCAGCTGTTTCAGTACAGCACTACAGGGAGAGAGAGGAAGAGAAGGCAAACTCCACTGGACTTGTTCCAATGTACGGAATCACTTCAGAGATTCTGGAATTTGGGGTAAACATCCTTTAAAGCACAATTGAGAAATAATGAATTTAAGTTGGAACATTTGTGACATTTGTAGACGAGAGATTAAGAATGTTGGACGAGTAACAGAAAATTTGCTGGTTCGGATCAGCAAGGTAGAAAAAAGCTGCCGTTCTGCCCTTGAGCAAGGCAGTTACCCCCGACAACAACTGCTCCCCTGGGCGCCGATAACAATTAACCAGCCCCCGCACCACTCTGATTCAGAGGGGTTGGGTTCAATGTGGAAGACACATTTAGGGTGAATGGATTCAGTTGTGACTGACTAGACATCCCCTTTCCTTTCCCTTTTCATCCCAGTCCTCCTTTAAGACTCCATAATGTTTCATCATTAGATGCTACAGTCCTCCTTTAAGACTCCATAATGTTCCATCATTAGATGCTACAGTCCTCCTTTAAGACTCCATAATGTTTCATCATTAGATGCTACAGTCCTCCTTTAAGACTCCATAATGTTTCATCATTAGATGCTACAGTCCTCCTTTAAGACTCCATAATGTTTCATCATTAGATGCTACAGTCCTCCTTTAAGACTCCATAATGTTTCATCATTAGATGCTACAGTCCTCCTTTAAGACTCCATAATGTTTCATCATTAGATGCTACAGTCCTCCTTTAAGACTCCATAATGTTTCATCACTAGATGCTACAGTCCTCCTTTAAGACTCCATAATGTTTCATCATTAGATGCTACAGTCCTCCTTTAAGACTCCATAATGTTTCATCATTAGATGCTACAGTCCTCCTTTAAGACTCCATAATGTTTCATCATTAGATGCTACAGTCCTCCTTTAAGACTCCATAATGTTCCATCATTAGATGCTACAGTCCTCCTTTAAGACTCCATAATGTTTCATCATTAGATGCTACAGTCCTCCTTTAAGACTCCATAATGTTTCATCATTAGATGCTACAGTCCTCCTTTAAGACTCCATAATGTTCCATCATTAGATGCTACAGTCCTCCTTTAAGACTCCATAATGTTTCATCATTAGATGCTACAGTCCTCCTTTAAGACTCCATAATGTTTCATCATTAGATGCTACAGTCCTCCTTTAAGACTCCATAATGTTCCATCATTAGATGCTACAGTCCTCCTTTAAGACTCCATAATGTTTCATCATTAGATGCTACAGTCCTCCTTTAAGACTCCATAATGTTTCATCATTAGATGCTACAGTCCTCCTTTAAGACTCCATAATGTTCCATCATTAGATGCTACAGTCCTCCTTTAAGACTCCATAATGTTCCATCATTAGATGCTACAGTCCTCCTTTAAGACTCCATAATGTTCCATCATTAGACGCTACAGTCCTCCTTTAAGACTCCATAATGTTCCATCATTAGATGCTACAGTCCTCCTTCAAGACTCCATAATGTTTCATCATTAGATGCTACAGTCCTCCTTTAAGACTCCATAATGTTTCATCATTAGATGCTACAGTCCTCCTTTAAGACTCTATAATGTTTCATCATTAGATGCTACAGTCCTCCTTTAAGACTCCATAATGTTTCATCATTAGATGCTACAGTCCTCCTTTAAGACTCTATAATGTTTCATCATTAGATGCTACAGTCCTCCTTTAAGACTCCATAATGTTTCATCATTAGATGCTACAGTCCTCCTTTAAGACTCTATAATGTTTCATCATTAGATGCTACAGTCCTCCTTTAAGACTCCATAATGTTTCATCATTAGATGCTACAGTCCTCCTTTAAGACTCCATAATGTTTCATCATTAGATGCTACAGTCCTCCTTTAAGACTCCATCATGTTTCATCATTAGATGCTACAGTCCTCCTTTAAGACTCCATAATGTTCCATCATTAGACGCTACAGTCCTCCTTTAAGACTCCATAATGTTTCATCATTAGATGCTACAGTCCTCCTTTAAGACTCCATAATGTTTCATCATTAGATGCTACAGTCCTCCTTTAAGACTCCATAATGTTTCATCATTAGATGCTACAGTCCTCCTTTAAGACCCCATAATGTTTCATCATTAGATGCTACAGTCCTCCTTTAAGACTATAATATTTCCTCATTAGATGCTACAGTCCTCCTTTAAGACTCTATAATGTTTCATCATTAGATGCTACAGTCCTCCTTTAAGACTCCATAATGTTTCATCATTAGATGCTACAGTCCTCCTTTAAGTCCTCCTTTAGGACACCTACACCACCCGATGTCACAGAAAGGCCAAAAAGATCATCAAGGACAACAACCACCCGAGCCACTGCCTGTTCACCCCGCTATCATCCAGAAGGCGAGGTCAGTACAGGTGCATCAAAGCTGGGACCGAGAGACTAAAAAACAGCTTCTACCTCAAGGCCATCAGACTGTTAAACAGCCACCACTAACATTGAGTGGCTGCTGCCAACATACTGACTTAAATCTCTAGCCACTTTAAACATAGGAATTGGATGTAACAAATGTATCACTAGCCACTTTAAACAATTTTGTATATAATGTTTACGTATCCGACATACTCATATCAAATGTATACACTGTACTCTAAACCATCTACTGTATCTTGCCTATGCTGCTCGGCCATCGACCCAAATCTCTAGCCACTTTAATAATTATAATTGGATGAAATAATGTATCACTAGCCACTTTAAACAATGCCATTTATATAATGTTTACATATCCTACATTACTCATCTCATATATATGTGTATATACTGTACTCCATACCATCTACTGCATCTTGCCTATGCCGGTCAGCCATCGCTCATCCATATATTTATATGTACATACTCGTATTCGTTCCTTTACTCTTGTGTGTATAAGGTAGTTGTTGTGAATTTGTTAGATTACTTGTTAGATACTACTGCATGGTCGGAACTAGAAGCACAAGCATTTTGCTACACTCGCATTAACATCTGCTAACCATGTGTATGTGACAAATAAAATTTGATTTGATAATGTTTCATCATTAGATGCTACAGTCCTCCTTTAAGACTCCATAATGTTTCATCATTATATTCTACAGTCCTCCTTTAAGACTCCATAATGTTTCATCATTAGATGCTACAGTCCTCCTTTAAGACTCCATAATGTTTCATCATTAGATGCTACAGTCCTCTTTTAAGACTCCATAATGTTTCATCATTAGATGCTACAGTCCTCCCTTAAGACTCCATAATGTTTCATCATTAGATGCTACAGTCCTCCTTTAAGACTCCATAATGTTCCATCATTAGATGCTACAGTCCTCCTTTAAGACTCCATAATGTTTCATCATTAGATGCTACAGTCCTCCTTTAAGACTCCATAATGTTTCATCATTAGATGCTACAGTCCTCCTTTAAGACTCCATAATGTTTCATCATTAGATGCTACAGTCCTCCTTTAAGACTCCATAATGTTCCATCATTAGAAGCTACAGTCCTCCTTTAAGACTCCATAATGTTCCATCATTAGATGCTACAGTCCTCCTTTAAGACTCCATAATGTTTCATCATTAGATGCTACAGTCCTCCTTTAAGACTCTATAATGTTTCATCATTAGATGCTACAGTCCTTCTTTAAGACTCCATAATGTTTCATCATTAGACGCTAGTCCTCCTTTGAGACTCCATAATGTTTCATCATTAGATGCTACAGTCCTCCTTTAAGACTCCATAATGTTTCATCATTAGATGCTACAGTCCTCTTTTAAGACTCCATAATGTTTCATCAGTAGATGCTACAGTCCTCCCTTAAGACTCCATAATGTTTCATCATTAGATGCTACAGTCCTTCTTTAAGACTCCATAATGTTCCATCATTAGATGCTACAGTCCTCCTTTAAGACTCCATAATGTTCCATCATTAGATGCTACAGTCCTCCTTTAAGACTCCATAATGTTTCATCATTAGATGCTACAGTCCTCCTTTAAGACTCCATAATGTTTCATCATTAGATGCTACAGTCCTCCTTTAAGACTCCATAATGTTTCATCATTAGATGCTACAGTCCTCCTTTAAGACTCCATAATGTTTCATCATTAGATGCTACAGTCCTCCTTTAAGACTCCATTATGTTTCATCATTAGATGCTACAGTCCTCTTTTAAGACTCCATAATGTTTCATCATTAGATGCTACAGTCCTCCCTTAAGACTCCATAATGTTTCATCATTAGATGCTACAGTCCTCCTTTAAGACTCCATAATGTTCCATCATTAGATGCTACAGTCCTCCTTTAAGACTCCATAATGTTCCATCATTAGATGCTACAGTCCTCCTTTAAGACTCCATCATGTTTCATCATTAGATGCTACAGTCCTCCTTTAAGACTCCATAATGTTTCATCATTAGACGCTACAGTCCTCCTTTAAGACTCCATCATGTTTCATCATTAGATGCTACAGTCTACAAATCAACAATGGGTGTCATATGAAGCTTGCTCTGTAATATGGGTAGTATTTTAATTTCATTCAAACAATTCTTACATGAATTTATGAATATTGAAAACGTATATAATATAATGTAAGGGAATATCAGTTCCAGGATTTCTGCTTGGGTTAAAGTTATGGGCCATTTTATTCAGATAAATTAGCATAGAACACCATGTAACTTAAGTTCATCAGAGGTCTACCATAGAGCTCATATACTCTCAGAGGTCCCCACTCTACTCACCGTATGTGTAGTGATGTCCAGTCAGATAGGGGGTTGACTGGGACAGGCAATGTAACATCCATAATGTTTTTAGGAAAGGTTTTTGTAAAACATGCACCTTACATCAGATCATCTTGAAACTTTCTCTCTAAAGCTAACTTTCATTAAGGTTTTATATGGTCTATTGGTTTCTCTCTTTTCATTGGCAGAATCCTTTTTCAGTGTTATGATATTCATAACATCCATATCCACCAGTCTATCTTCATGTCAACTAACAGAACTCTGCTGGTTGTCCTGGTAACAGATGGCAGATCTATTTCATTTGTTTAAACTAAACTACAGCACTTACTTTGATGTGTCAAATCTGATCCTTTCTTCTCTTCTCCTCCTCTCACAGTTCCAATCAGCCCCATTGTTTTCCTGCAGTCCACCAGCAGCACAGACAACCTCTTCATACCCAGCAGTAAGGTGCTACCGGGAGAGGCACGACACGGGGACTCCGGGATGGCGGAAGGGCTAGCGTTGTCCTGGTAACCATAAAGAGGGGACACAGACACATATCATTATGGATGCTGATGTCACTGTTGTCATAAAGTGCTTTACAGAAACCCAGCCCCAGATAGAGCAAGCTGTATGCTAGACCAGACCAAGCTGTACCATCTGGTGTTCTGATCTGGAGAGACTCTTCTCTGCCTCGTCAGCAGGATGTTGTTGAGGCTCCCCAAAGGATCCATAACAGTCGTGTCTCTCTCCTGTGTGAATGAGAACATCAAACAGATGGTAAACTACGACCGTTTATTACAATTATAGGTTCTTTCAAGAGGCATTCATCTCTCTAAACGTGAAAGGGAGGTTCCACTAAATGGGGGCCTTTTGTGTCCCTTTGATATTTTAAGTAGAAATGATGCTCCAATATTGAATTTAAAAGTCTGTTATATTAGATGAGGTGCACTTGAACGTAGACCACATGAAGAATTCAATACATCCAATCTAAAATTCCCCAAAAGATTTGTACCAATGGCAGATTGACCCTTTAACAATTCCTACAGTACTGAACAACATATTCAAGTGTAGAACTTCAGTAGAATTCCCCTTTAAAACACCACATTAGTTCAACAACTGCATAGTTTGTGCCCCTGTTTAAGACAGTACTCACTGGTGGTAATCTGATATTCTGTCTCCTCCTCTTTTACTCCCAAAACGTCTTCCTTCTTCACCTCTATTGAGATAGCCTCCTCTTCCTCTCTAAAGGGTTCTTCCTCTGTTTCCCCTGTAATATCCTCTTCTTCTTTCACGACAATGTTCAGCCTCAGAGCTTCTTTCTCCATGCAGTATACATTCTCTTCTTTAGCAGGGGAGGAGTAGTTTAGTGAACTCATGGTCAGGGATGTTAGTTAGTTAGCATTAGCGACTAGTCTAGTGCTAGGCTCAGTATCAATATTTAACACGTTTACAAATTGAACAACCAAATTGGGTTAAAGTTACCCAGTTGATACGTCAACTGAAATGTGTTTAAAACACTGAGATTAGCTAATGTACATTAACACGGTGTAAAGCGTCAATCTTTCAGTTTTATGTCGGCTAGCAAGCTACCGAGGTGGTTGAAAGAGTAGCCGTGTTGTTGTTCCTGAAGAAGCGTCCCGTCCAGTCCGTTATACGTCACGCAAGAAGCATCACCTGAAAGACGCACATCGCCATCTGCTGGCTGGAGTGGGTAACGCAGTTTGGAAACAATAGTTACTACACTTTTTATATTGGAAAGAACGTCATAATAATTTAACAATAAGCTGATATATTTTCTCTTACGTCTTACAAATAATACTTTCCTGTACACAGACGCAGAAGCTTAATATGAACATGTAGATGATGAATAAATACTTATATGAATAGGTTGTGTGTTAATACACATTTGCTCTGTCACGGCACAGATCTGGGGAATTGTACCAAAACATTTCTGCAGCATTGAAGGTCCCCATCATTCTTAAAAGGAAGAAGTTTGAAACCACCAAGACTCTTCCTAGTGCTGACTGCCCGGCCAAACTGAACAATAAGGGGGAGAAGGGCCTTGGTCAGGGAGATGACCAAGAACCCGATGGTCACTCTGACAGAGCTCCTCTGAAGAGATGGGAGAACCTTCCAGAAGGACAACCATCTCTGCATCACTCCACCAATCAGGACTTTATGGTAGAGTTGCCAGACGGAAGCCACTCCTCAGTAAAAGGCACATGAAAGCCAGCTTGGAGTTTGCCAAAAGGCACCTAAAGGACTCTCAGCCCATGAGTAACAAAAATCACTGGTCTGATGAAACCAAGATTGAACTCTTTGACCTGAATGCCAAGCGTCACGTCTGGAGGAAACCTGGCACCATCCCTACGGTAAAGCATTCACCTTCCAACAGGACAACCACCCTAAGCACACAGCCAAGACAACGCAGAAGTGGCTTTGGGAGATGTCTCTGAATGTCCTTGAGTTGCCCAGCCAGAGCCCGGACTTGAACCCGATCTAACATCTCTGGAGAGACCTGAAAATAGCTGTGTAGCGACGCTCCCCATCCAACCTGACAGAGCTTGAGAGGATTTGCAGAGATGAATGGGAGAAACATGAGGCTCTGCTGTTGTCCTCAAGGGCAAATTGACAGATTTTTCACCTAGTCGTCTCTGGGATTCAAACCAGGGATCTTTCGGTTACTGGCCCAACACTTTTAACCGCTAGGCTACCTGCAGCAGGAGCCCCATGTAGACAGCAGAGCCCACCTTTATGTCCCCTCATTATGAACATTCATATTGGTCAACAGTCAACCTATTGTGTGTATTGAACATTAATATTGGACTGTAGAAGCTAGCTAACTGGCTACCGATCAACCTATTGTGTGTATTGAACATTCATATTGGACTGTAGAAGCTAGCTAACTGGCTACTGATCAACCTATTGTGTGTATTGAACATTCATATTGGACAGCCTTACCTATAGAGTAGCACCACCACCTATCAGCCCATTCTCTTCTTGACTTCAAAGCTGCAGTGTATTGTTGCTATAGGAGTTTCTGATGAATAATAATTCTAATTGTTTTTATAAACTTGAATATACTGTTTGCCTCTATGTAGATGTAGAATCTGAATAAGAAAATACAAGATCAATAAATAGTTATTGTTCTTTTTTCACACTAAGCATACTGAGCCACAATCTGTAAAATGTGACCATACTATTTATTTCAGACCCCACTAAGATGTCAGCGTACTATTCCTTTAAAGCCCCTCTGTCAGATATACATCATCAGAGTGGGAAACCAACTGACATGGAAACAATGGAGCAGATGGATCACTATCAGAGGGGTGTATTATGACATCAGATAGAACTACTCAGACATTCCAAATATCACTTGATTATCAGAGGGGTGTATTATGACGTCATATAGAACTACTCAGATATTCCAAATCAGGCTTCATCCATATAATGAAGGTGGATATTGATCCAACCATTTCAAAAGTAATGACTGGGCTGATGGAAACAGGATATGGTTTTACAATTTTATAAATGCAGACAGACAATTTGTTTGTTCGTTAGTGGGATCCTTTTGTGTCAGAAAAAATGTGTAAGCGAGAAATGGCGATGGAAACTTTATATGCAAATATTTATTAACCATCATATCTTAGTTAACTTGGAGTCACGTAATGATATGTTGTGTGGTCCTCCCACTATGACTTGGGAACCCATGCAGTTTATTAGGCTACAGATGAAATAAGTTATGAACTTTACAGGGTGGTGAAAGTGATGAGCTTGATGCTCCTTTCCAATACATTTTGATGGTCTTATTCTGGTGACATGATGATTGATGTTTGGTTGCCATTTGACAAATAAAATAATATGTCTCTTATCCATAATAATCTCATCATGTAGGTAGCCTACCCCCACTGTATCTGTGAATTGTTGGCTACAGTGTACGTGCCAAGCGCACGTTTTTCAAGAAACCCAGTTGACGTTAATTATTTCTTCATTCGGTACCTACAGTCAGAGGATTTTAACAGCAAAAGTTTTTTTTATTTGTCTCGCAAAGCCTTTTATCCGCAATAAGTCTGTTTGATAGAAACATTTCTGGTGGGAAAATGCGTATATTGTTTAATGCAGATTTGAGAATATTCACATGAAAATCTGTGGCAAATTGCATGGAAACTTAGCTACTAAGGTGGATATTGATCCAACACCTGCCGCTTATTCAAACCAGCTCACTGGGCACAGACGTCAGTTCAACATCTAGTTTCTATTTACACTTCTTTGATTCGTCAACTAAAGTGAATTCAAGTTGGGTGAAAAATAAAGATTCCTGATGTTGATGGATTTTTACAAATACAATCAGTTTTCTGCATTGATCTAACAACATCTCATGGATTTGTTTTGTTGAAATGACATGGAAACAACATTTATTCAACCAGTGGGAGGCTTGTAAATGCCCCCAGGAAAGTTGAAAAAGAAACTCTTCATTGAGACAATTATGAAACAGCAATCCGTGGGAGAGTTGTGGTGGATATTATAAAATAAGGATCTGTTGGAGTCCAAGTCAAACCAAGATTCTTTATTTCTGAGCTCAGAGAGAATAACAGTTACACAGTGCAGTGTAGACAGTCTGAATTCTGAAGCATTGGGTGATGGGCACATATCTTTATAGTTTTCTGTTCCTGGGTGGGACTTTATTCATACAAGGACACAGGTGCAGCTGGTTTGCAACGCAGGATGATACTCCCAGGAACAGGAGATTATAATAGGACAGTTTCACCAGGTTAGTCACATACTCAGTTATGTGGACACATACAGTTAACATTTTCCATTACAGAGTCTGAACATTTTCATTTAATTAAATCATCAGTGGGCTAACAATGAAAATGTAAACAATGGAGCAAATGCATCACATCCAAATATCACTTGATTATCTGTAGTGCTGGAGGAATGACACACCCAGATAAACACACACAGTCAGAGTTTAAAAAAGGACCATTTAAACACATGGAATTTGATCAACTCTATATTCAAACTGACATACTCCATATTCAATTCATGTTTTATAATAAAAACATTCAAATATATGTTTGAGTATACTTAGAACAATTCAATTTCATTTGGTATAAACAAGTAAACACATTCTTGGTCAACAATATAAGACAACAACTGTGTATGTTCTCTGATGAATTTTAAGTCAATGTGATGTGAAATATCAATTTACACACTAGAAGTAATTCTTCACTTCTGTGTGGATTCGCACGTGATGTTTAAGTGACTGTGATGAGTAATACGTCTTCCCACAGTCTGAGCATTTGTAAGGCTTCTCCCCTGTGTGCAGTCTCACGTGTTCTTTCATCTTTCCTGAATAGTTAAAACGCTTTCCACAGTGGGAGCAGTGGTAAGGCTTCGCCCCTGTGTGTATTCGCTCATGAGCTTTCAAGTTTCCTAAATGGGTAAAACGTTTCGAACAATGGGAGCAGTGGTAAGGCTTCTCCCCTGTGTGCAGTCTCATGTGTTCTTTCAGGTTTCCTAAATGGGTAAAACGCTTTGCACACTGAGAGCAGTGGTAAGGCTTCTCCCCTGTGTGCAGTCTCATGTGTTCTTTCAGGCTTCCTAATTGGATAAAACGCTTTCCACACTGGGAGCAGTGGTAAGGCTTCTCCCCTGTGTGTATTCGCTCGTGAGCTTTCAGGCTTCCTGACTGGCTAAAACTCTTTCCACACTGGGAGCAATGGAAAGGCCTCTCCCCTGTGTGCAGTCTCATGTGTTCTTTCAGGCTTCCTAATTGGGTAAAACTCTTTCCACACTGGGCGCAATGGCATGGCTTCTCCCCTGTGTGTATTCGCTCATGAGCTTTGAGGGTGTCTAACCGCTTAAAACTCTTTCCACACTGGGAGCAATGGTGTGGCTTCGCTCCTGTGTGTACCCTCTCATGTCTTTTCAAGCTAACTAACTGGTTAAAACTCTTTCCACAATGGGAGCAGAGGTGTCGTCTTGCTGGTTTGGACGTCTTTGGTCCCTCCAAGATTGGTTTTCCTCCTGCCAAAGACAGTGTTTATTTTAAGAGAGACCAGAATGAAATTTCCACATGATAAAACTGCCTTGCTATGAGGTTTAATCTAAATCAGATCCCTCAATAACCTGAGGCCAGTTTTCAAACATTTCATCATTTAAAACAATAAAGAAGTAATTTTGTGTGCAAGTTATTTTTTATTTTTTTACATTAGAGACAGACAAAGCACATCAATAACATCTCCCTGTGGTCATAGGGTCGACACATTCCAAGATGGCGTAGCAGTCGGACGTGTTTTTTGTCTTGGCCCATCCTGTCCCGTGTAAATATCGTTTTATATATAGTTTTCTTTTCGTATATATTTTAATCTCACTTTCCATCTACGGACTGAATATACTCTCCTGCCACCCGCCTCACCCAATGGGGTATGGAACTGCTATTTTTATACTTTAGAACCGGAACCCCCATCAGAAGCTAGCCAGCTAACTAGCTACTAGTCAGTTAGACACTGCTAGCGGTCTTCACCGTTAACTCGGACAACAGCCAGCCTCAGTTCGGTCAATACCTGCCAGTCTGCACAGCGCGATATCAACCCAGAGCATATCGGACTGTTTTTCTCTACCACACCTCCGGATTCCTACCGCAAGCTCTGGACCTTCACGCCGGATCATCGCAGCTAGCTAGCTGCAATCCGAATGTCTACTCCTGGTTAACGTCTCTGTCAAGAAGCAAGCACCAGTTAGCCTTGAGCTAGCCTCGAACTAGGCCCATCTCCCGGCTTGCCGAAGTGGTCCACCAGCTAATTATTGGGCTACAATACCTCTTTTTCCAATTGGCCTGGACCCTTTACTGCCGACACTGAGCCCCCGCCGATTCATCACGACTGGTCCGCCGACATAATCGTCCGAGCTGGTTTCAACAGGCTCTTCGGTTGCGACATCGCCGAAGGCCCATCTGCTAGCCCCGGCCCGCTAGCTGTCTGAATTGCTGTGTCTCCAGCTCACCTAGCATAGTAGCGACTATTGATTCGGCTCCCTGACTCACCTATTGCTACTCATTGTACCCTATGATCACTCGGCTACACATGCCTCTCCCTAATGTCAATATTCCTTGTCTATTGCTGTTTTGGTTAGTGATTATTGTCTTATTTCACTGTAGAGCCCCCAGCCCTGCCCAATATGCATTAGATAGCCCTTTTGTCCCACCCCCTCACACATGCAGTGACCTCACCTGGCTTAACTGATGCCTCTAGAGACAAAACCTCTCTCATCGTCACTCAATGCCTAGGTTTACCTCCACTGTACTCACATCCTACCATACCCTTGTCTGTACATTATGCCTTGAATCAATTCTTCCACGGCCAGAAATCTGCTCCTTTTACTCTTTGTTATGAACGCACTAGACAACCAGTTAGCCGTGCCTTTATCCTACTCCTCCTCTGGTGATGTAGTGGTTAACCGAGGCCCTGTAGCCCCCAGCACCACTCCCATTCTCCACTTCTGTAACCGTAAAAGCCTTGGTTTCATGCATGTTAACATCAGAAGCCTCCTCCCTAAGTTTGTTTTATTCACTGCTTTAGCACTCTACCAACCCTGATGTCCTAGCCGTGTCTGAATCCTGGCTTAGGAAGGCCACCAAAAATCCAGAAATGTCCATCCCCAACTACAACATTTCTGACAAGATAGAACTTCCAAAAGGGGGCGGAGTTGCAATCTACTGCAGAGATAGCCTGCAGAGTTCTGTCATACTATCCAGGTCTGTGCCCAAACAATTAGAGCTTCTACTTTAAAAAAATCCACCTTTCCAGAAACAAGTCTCTCACCGTTGCAGCTTGTTATAGACCCTCCTCAGCCCCCAGCTGTGCCATGGACACCATATGTGATTGCCCCCCATCTATCTTCAGAGTTAGTACTGTTAGGTGACCTAAACTGGGACATGTTTAACACCCCGGCCGTCCTACAATCTAAGATAGATGCCCTCAATCTCACACAAATTATAAAGGAACCTACCAGGTACAACCCTAAATCCGTAACCCTGGGGACCCTCTTAGATATCATCCTGACCAACTTGCCATCTAAATACACCTCTGCCGTCTTCAACCAGGATCTCAGCGATCACTGCCTCATTGCCTGCGTCTGTAATGGGTCCACGGCCAAACGACCACCCCTCATCACTGTCAAACGCTCCCTAACACACTTCAGCGAGCAGGCCTTTCTAATCAACCTGGCCCGAGTATCCTGGAAGGATATTGACCTCATCCCGTCAGGATAGGATGCCTGGTTGCTCTTTAAAAGTGCTTTCCTCATAATCTTAAATAAGCATGCCCCATTCAAAAAATGTAGAACTAAGAACAGATATAGCCCTTGGTTTACCCCAGACTTGACTGCCCTTCACCAGCACAAAAACATCCTGTGGCGTTCTGCATTAGCATCGAATAGCCCCCGCAATATTAAACTTTTCAGGGAAGTCAGGAACCAATATACCCAGTCAGTTAGCTTTCCTAAGGCTAGCTTTTTCAAACAGAAAAGTTTTGGGACATTAAAGTCCATGGAGAATAAGAACACCTCCTCCCAGCTGCCCACTGCACTGAGGCTAGGAAACACTTTCCCCACCCATAAATCTACGATAATCGATCATTTCAATAAGCATTTTTCTACGGCTGGCCATGCTTTCCACCTGGCAACCCCTAACCCGGCCAACAGCTCTGCACCTCCTGCAGCAACTTGCCCAGGCCCCTCTCCAATCACCCAAATCCAGACAGCTGATGTTCTGAAAGAGCTGCAAAATCTGGATCCCTACAAATCAGATGGGCTAGACAATCTGGAACCTCTCTTTCCCGAAATTGTTGCAACCCCTATTACTAGCCTGTTCAACCTCTCTTTCGTATCGTCTGAGATCCACAAAGATTGGAAAGCTGCCGCGGTCATCCCCCTCTTCAAAGGGGGAGACACTCTAGACCCAAACTGTTATAGACCTATATCCATCCTGCCCTGCCTTTCTAAAATCTTTGAAAGCCAAGTTAACAAACAGATCACCGACCATTTCGAATCGCACCGTACCTTCTCCACTATGCAATCTGGTTTCCGAGCTGGTCATGGGTGCACCTCAGCCATGCTCAAAGTCCTAAACAATATCAGAACCGCCATCGATAAAAGACAGTAATGTGCTGCCGTCTTCATCGACCTGGCCAAGGCTTTCGACTCTGTCAATCACCGCATTCTTATCAGCAGACTCAATAGCCTTGGTTTCTCAAATGACTGCCTCGCCAACTACTTCTCAGATAGAGTTCAGTGTGTCAAATCGGAGGGCCTGTTGTCCGGACCTCTGGCAGTCTCTATGGGGGTGCCACAGGGTTCAATTCTCGGGCCGACACTTTTTCTCTGTATATACAGTAGAAGTTGGAAGTTTACACACACTTTAGCCAAATACATTTAAACTCAGTTTTTCACAATGCCTGACATTTAATCCTAGTAAAAATTCCCTGTCTTAGGTCAGTTAGGATCACCACTTTATTTTAAGAATGTGAAATGTCAGAATAATAGTAGAGAGAATGATTTATTTCAGCTTTTATTTATTTCATCACATTCCCAGTGGGTCAGAAGTTTACATACACTCAATTCGTATTTGGTAGCATTGCCTTAAATTTTTTTTACTTGGGTCAAACGTTTCGGGTAGCCTTCCACAAGCTTCCCACAATAAGTTGGGTGAATTTTGGCCCATTCCTCCTGACAGAGCTGGTGTAATTGAGTCAGGTTTGTAGGCCTCCTTGCTCGCACACGCCTTTTCAGTTCTGCCACAAATGTTCTATAGGATTGAGGTCAGGGCTTTGTGATGGCCACTCCAATACCTTGACTTTGTTGTCCTTAAGCCATTTTACCACAACTTTGGAAGTATTCTTGGGGTCATTGTCCCTTTGGAAGACCCAATTGCGACCAAGCTTTAACTTCCTGACTGATGTCTTGAGTTGCTTCAATATAGCCACATAATTTTCCTCCCTCATGACGCCATCTATTTTGTGAAGTGCACAAGTCCCTCCTGCAGCAAAGCACCCCCACAACATGATGCTGCCACCCCCGTGCTTCACGGTTGGGATGGTGTTCTTCGGCTTGCAAGCGTCCCCCTTTTTCCTCCAAACATAACGAAGGTCATTATGGCCAAACAGTTCTATTTTTGTTTCATCAGACCAGAGGACATTTCTACAAAAAGTACAAACTTTGTCCCCATGTGCAGTTGCAAACCCGGAGTCTGTTTTTCATGACGGTCTTGGCCCAGTGGCTTCTTCCTTGCTGAGCAACCTTTCAGGCTGTCGATATAGGACTCATTTTACTGTGGATATAGATACTTTTGTACCTGTTTCCTCCCGCATCTTCACAAGGTCCTTTGCTGTTGTTCTGGGATTGATTTGCACTTTTTGCACCAAAGTACGTTCATCTCTAGGAGTTAGAACGCGTCACCTTCCTGAGCGGTATGACGGCTGCGTCATTGCTCCCATGGATGAACCAGAGTTGTGGAGGTCTACAATTTTTTTCTGAGGTCTTGGCTGATTTCTTTAGATTTTCCCATGATGTCAAGCAAAGAGGCACTGAGTTTGAAGGTAGGCCTTGAAATACATCCACAGGTACACCTCCAATTGACACAAATTATGTAAATTAGCCTAGACATCATTTTCTGGAATTTTCCAAGCTGTTTAAAGGCACAGTCAACACTTAGTGTATGTAAACTTCTGACCCACTGGAATTGTGATACAGTGAATTATAAGTGAAATAATCTGTCTGTAAACAATTGTTGGAAAAATTACTTGTGTCATGCACAAAGTAGATGTCCTAACCGACTTGCCAAAACTACAGTTTGTTATGAAATTTGTGGAGTGGTTGAAAAATGAGTTTTAATGACTCCAACATAAGTGCATGTAAACGTCCGACTTCAACTGTATCAATGATGTTGCTTTTGCTGCTGGTGATTCTCTGATCCACCTCTACGCAGACGACACCATTCTGTATACATCTGGCCCTCCTTCGGACACTGTGTTAACTTCTTAGGGAGCGGCTCCCGAGGTGACGGTTTTGGAGAGTCTGGCGTGCCCAAAGTAAAATGCCTCCCACTCAGGCCCAGAAAATAGGATATGCACATAATTAGTACTATTGGATAGGAAACACTCTGAAGTCTCTAAAAGTGTTAACATAATGTCTGTGAGTGTAACAGAACAGATATAGCAGGCGAAAATCAGAGAATTACTGTTTTTTGTCACATTGGCTCTGTTTGACAGTCTCCCTATTTATTTCAAAGGCAAGCAGCTCCAAGATTTCAGTACCTATGGCTTCCACTAGATGTCAACAGTCTCTATACAAAACCAGGAAACGTTAGCCCTGACCAGAACGGATAGGGAGAGAATATGGTCCAGGGAGCTCAGATGTCAACAAGCTCTTGCAGGCGCGCAACCGAGTGCGGCTCCACTGTTTTTTCATTTCTTATCGTTCAGGCTACAATCCGGTTGAAATATTATAGTAAATATACAGAAAAGAATACCTAAGGAAACATTACAAATGATGTTTGATTTGTTTGTAGAAATATGATAGGTATAATTTCAACGCGTTCTCTTCACGGTTCTATGGGCGACTCGACGGGTGAATTTTATGAACATAACGCGCCAACCAAACAGAGATTTATGGATATAATAAATTACTTTTTCTAACCAAAGAAGCATGGATTGTCTATGTTGGACACTTGCGAAGCCCTCAGCAGAAGTTCATCAAAGGTAATCGATTTTATATTAGCGATTTTATGCGTTTTGTGAGACCCGGGTTTGGGTTATGGATTTATGCTAATGTGTAAATATTAGAGGTGCTACCCTCAAACAATCAAATGTTGTACTTTCGCTGTAAAGCCTTTTTGAAATCTGAGAACGCTGTGATATTGCCAAGAGTCAGAGCTTTTGATGGCTATGAAACACTTGTATATTGATTAATTTTTAATTATTCAACTTTTGGATTTTGAATTTGGCGCTTTACATTTCACCAGGGAGTGTCGGGAGAGGTTAACAAACCTCCAAACGATGCTTCAATGCCATACAACACTCCTTCCGTGGCCTCCTACTGCTTTTAAATGCTAGTAAAACTAAATGCATGCTCTTCAACCGATTGCTCCCGCAGCCGCCCGTCTAGCATCACTACTCTGGATGGTTCTGTCTTAGAATATGTGGACAACTACAAATACCTAGGTGTCTGGTTAGACTGTAAACTCTCCTTCCAGACTCACATTAAGCATCTCCAATCGAAAATTACATCTAGAATCGGCTTCATATTTCGCAACAAAGTTTCCTTCACTCATGCTCCCAAACTTACCCTCGTAAAACGGACTATCCTACCAATCTTTGACTTCGGCGATGTCATTTACAAAATAGCCTCCAACACTCTACTCAGCAAATTGGATGTAGTCTATCACAGTGCCATCCATTTTGTCACCAAGCCCCATGTACTACCCACTACTGCGACCTGTATGCTCTCTTTGGCTGGCCCTCGCTACATATTTGTCGCCAAACCCACTGGCTCCAGGTCATCTATAAGTCTTTGGTAGGTAAAGCTCCGCCTTATCTCAGCTCACTGGTCACCATAGCAACACCAGCAGGTATATTTCACTGGTCATCCCCAAAGCCAACACCTCCTTTGGCCGCCTTTCCTTATAGTTCTCTGCTGCCAATGACTGGAACTAATTGCAAAAATCCCTGAAGCTGGAGACATATCTCGATCTCTAACTTTAAGCATCAGTTGTCAGAGCAGCTAGTGATCACTGTACCTGTACACAGCCCATCTGTAAATAGCCCACCCAACTACCTCATCCCCATATTGTTATTTAAAAATGTTTGCTCTTATGCACCCCAGTATCTCTACTTGCACATCATCATCTGCACATCTTTCACTCCAGTGTTAATGCTAAATTGTAATTATTTTGCCAATATGGCCTATTTATTGCCTTACCTCCCTAATCTTACTAGATTTGCACACACTGTACATTGACCATTTCTATTGTGTTATTGACTGTACGTTTGTTTATCCCTTGTGTAACTCTGCGTTGTTGTTTTTGTCGCACTGCTTTGCATAATCTTGGCCAGGTCGCAGTTGTTAATGAGAATTTGGTTAAATAAAGGTGGAGAAAAAAATTGCATTTTTTATTTATTTAGATGTTGACACATATTTAACATTTTGATTATTAATGCAATTATATTTTGGGTAGATTTTCCAAAAAATATAAATATGTAAAGTGTTTCATGAGCTGAAATAAAAGATCCCAGAATTTTTCCACACGCATGAAAGCTTATTTCTCTCAAATTAGATTACATCCCTGTTAGTGAACATTTCTCCTTTGCCAAGATAATCCGTTCACCTGACAGGTGTGGCATATCAAGAAGCTGAACAAACAGCATGATCATTACACAGGTGCACCTTGTGCTGGGGACAATAAAATGCCACTAAAATGTTTAGTTTTGTCACACAACACAATGCCACAGATGTTTCAAGTTTTGAGAGAGCGTGCAATTGGCATGCGGACTGCAGGAATATCCACTGGAGCTGTTACCAGAGAATTTAATGTTAATTTCTCTACCATAAGCCGCCTCCAACATTGTTTTAGAGAATTTGGCAGTACATCCGACCGGTCTCAGAACCGCAGACCACATATAACAAAACCAGCCCAGGACTTCCACATCGTCTGAGACCAGCCACCCGGACAGCTGATGAAAGTGAGGAGTATTTCCCACCCAGAGCTATATGACCAATTAGGAGAGTGATGTGATGCTGAAGCAGCTGACGTGGCCTCCACAATCAACCGACCTCAACCCAACTGAGATGGTTTGGGATGAGTTGGACCGCAGGGGTGAAGTAAAAGTAGCCAATATGTGCTTAGCATATGTGGGAACTCCAAGACCGGTTGTCCTGGTAACAGATACCAGTGTATCTTAATGTCAACAGAACTCTGCTGGTTGTCCTGGTAACAGATACCAGAAGGCAGATCTATTTTATCTGTTCAAACTAAACTGCAGCACTTACTTTGATGAGTCAAATCTGATCCTTTCTTCTCTTCTCCTCCTCTCACAGTTCCACTCAGCCCTGTTGTTTTCCTGCAGTCCACCAGCAGCACAGACAACCTCTTCATACCCAGCAGTAAGGTGCTACCGGGAGAGGCACGACACGGGGACTCCAAGAGGACAGAAGTGCTAGCGTTGTCCTGGTAACCATAAAGAGGGGACACAGACACATATCATTATGGATGCTGATGTCATGGTGTCATGAAGTCCTTTACAGAAACCCAGCCCTGGATAAAGCAAGCTGTATGCTAGACCAGACCAAGCTGTACCATCTGGTGTTCTGATCTGGAGAGACTCTTCTCTGCCTCGTCAGCAGGATGTTGTGGAGGCTCCCCAGAGGATCCACAGTAGTCAGGTCTCCCTCCTGTGTGAATGAGAATATCAAACAGATGGTAAACTTATGATCTTCTATTACAATAACAGTCTTACAAGAGGCGTGAATATGTCTAAAGGGCCTAAATGGCCACACTCATCATGATTTTATAAAATATTGTTTGTGATGTAAATGTAAAAGGGTCGTCCCACGAATTGGGTGACTTTTGCGTCGCTTTGATCTTTGATATTTTAAGTAGAAATGATGCACCAATATTCAATTAAAAGCCTGTTATATTAGATGAGGTGCACTTTAATATAGACCACATGGAGAATTTAATAAATCTTTAAAAGTCTGTACAAATTAAACTTTAACAATTTATACAGTACTGAACAACATATTCACGTGTAGAACTTCAGTAGAATGCCCCTTAAAACCCCACATTAGTGTGTTTAAGACAGTACTCACTGGTGGTAATCTTATCTTCTGTCTCCTCCTCTTTCACTCCCAAAACGTCTTCCTTCTTCACCTCTATTGAGATAGCCTCCTCTTCCTCTCTAAAGGGTTCTTCCTCTGTTTTCCCTGTAACTTCCTCCTCTTTCATTCTGAAAGCTTCTACCTGCTCTTCCACTCTGGCAGCCTCTATCCCCTCTCCCTCTTTCACTCCGAAAGGTTCTTCATATTTTTTCACAGCAACATCCTCCTCTTCTTTCACTTGAACAGCCTCCTCTTCCTCCTTTTTCATTCTGAAAGGTTCTACCTCCTCCTCTTCCACTGTGACAGCCTCTATCCCGTCTTCCACTCCAAACGGATATTTCTCTCCTTTCATTGTAACACGTTCCTCTTCTTCTTTCACGACAATGTTCAGCCCCAGAGCTTCTTTCTCCACACAGCAGACCTCCTCTTCATTAGCAGGGGAGGAGTAGTTTAGTGAGCTCATGGACAGGGATGTTAGTTAGCATTAGCGACTAGCCTAGTGCTAGGCTCAGTATCAATATTTAACACGTTTACAAATAGAACAACCAAATTAGGTTAAAGTTACCCAGTAGATGCGTCAACAGAAATGTGTTTAAAACACTGAGATTAGCTAATGTACATTAACACGGTGTAAAGCGTCAATCTTTCAGTTTTCTGTCGGCTAGCAAGCTACCGAGGTGGTTGAAAGAGTAGCCGTGTTGTTGTTCCTGAAGAAGCGTCCCGTCCAGTCCGTTATACGTCACGCAAGAAGCATCACCTGAAAGACGCACATCGCCATCTGCTGGCTGGAGTGGGTAACGCAGTTTGGAAACAATAGTTACTACACTTTTTGTAATGGAAAGAACGTCATAATAATTTAACAATAAGCTGATATATTTTCTCTTACGTCTTACGAGTAATACTTTCCTGTACACAGACGTAGAAGCTTAATATGAATATGTAGATTGATTGAATTTATTTTAATCTTACCACTCACTTTTGAGAAATGCTCCAATTTAGCCATTTTTTTTTCAGTGAGAACTTTAAACTACCTTTGGCAGTTACAAGTACCAAATTATTTGGAAGATTATTCCAAAGAATGGCAGCTGAGTATAAAAACATTTATTTCCCCCATATCACTTTTAAATATAAAAAGGAACAACGTCAGATTCAGATTCCTTCTAGTTGAATAGTTATGGTTATCCCATAACTTCCTACATCTGCATTGCTTGCTGTTTGGGGTTTTAGGCTGGGTTTCTGTACAGCACTTTGTGACGTCAGCTGATGTAAGAAGGGCTTTATAAATACATTTGATTCAACTTGATTGATTACTGAGTCAAAGTAGTTACATAACTATCTGGGGACCATTACTGTGGACAATCTGATACCGTACAAGATACCATTTTATCTTAGCGACTCTCTCCTCCACTTCAGGAAACAGCAGAGGGAGAACCCCCCCTATCCACATTGATGGGACCACAAGAGAGAAGGTGTAAATCTTCAAGTTCCTCAGCGGACACATCACTGACAAACTGAAATGGTCCACCCACACAGACAGCGTGGTGAAGAAGGCGCAACAGCACCTCTTCAACCTCAGGAGGCTGAAGAAATTCGGCTTGTCACCAAAATCACTCACAAACTTCTACAGATGCTCAATCGAGAGCATCCTGTCGGGCTGTATCACCGCCTGGTACGGCAACTGCTCCGCCCACAACCGTAAGGCTCTCCAGAGGGTAGTGAGGACTGCACAACGCATCACCGGGGGTAAACTACCTGCCCTTCAGGACACCTACACCACCCGATGTCACAGGAAGGCCAAAAAGATCATCAAGGACAACAACCACCCGAGCCACTGCCTGTTCACCCCGCTATCATCCAGAAGGCGAGGTCAGTACAGGTGCATCAAAGCTGGGACCGAGAGACTGAAAAACAGCTTCCATCTCAAGGCCATCACACTGCTAAACAGCCATCACTAGCACATAAGAGGTGGCTGCCTATAGACTCGAAATTACTGGCCACTTTAAGCAATGGAACACTAGTCACTTTAATGTTTACATATCTGGCATTACTCATCTCATATGTACAGTGGGGCAAAAAAGTATTTAGTCAGCCACCAATTGTGCAAGTTCTCCAACTTAAAAAGATGAGAGAGGCCTGTAATTTTCATCATTGGTACACTTCAACTATGACAGACGAAATGAGAAAAAGAAATCCAGAAAATCAAATTGTAGGATTTTTAATTTATTTATTTGCAAATTATGGTGGAAAATAAGTATTTGGTCAATAACAAAAGTTTATCTCAATACTTTGTTATATACCCTTTGTTGGCAATGACAGAGGTCAAACGTTTTCTGTAAGTCTTCACAAGGTTTTCACACACTGTTGCTGGTATTTTGGCCCATTCCTCCATGCAGATCTCCTCTAGAGCAGTGATGTTTTGGGGCTGTCGCTGGGCAACACGGACTTTCAACTCCCTCCAAAGATGTTCTATGGGGTTGAGATCTGGAGACTGGCTAGGCCACTCCAGGACCTTGAAATGCTTCTTACGAAGCCACTCCTTTGTTTCCCGGGCGGTGTGTTTGGGATCATTGTCATGCTGAAAGACCCAGCCACGTTTCATCTTCAATGCCCTTGCTGATGGAAGGAGGTTTTCACTCAAAATCTCACGATACATGGCCCCATTCATTCTTTCCTTTACACGGATCAGTCGTCCTGGTCCCTTTGCAGAAAAACAGCCCCAAAGCATGATGTTTCCACCCCCATGCTTCACAGTAGGTATGGTGTTCTTTGGATGCAACTCAGCATTCTTTGTCCTCCAAACACGACAAGTTGAGTTTTTACCAAAAAGTTATATTTTGGTTTCATCTGACCATATGACATTCTCCCAATCCTCATCTGGATCATCCAAATTCTCTCTAGCAAACCTCAGATGGGCCTGAACATGTACTGGCTTAAGCAGGGGGACACGTCTGGCACTGCAGGATTTGAGTCACTGGCGGCGTAGTGTGTTACTGATGGTAGGCTTTGTTACTTTGGTCCCAGCTCTCTGCAGGTCATTCACTAGGTCCCCAGTGTGGTTCTGGGATTTTTGCTCACCGTTCTTGTGATCATTTTGACCCCACGGGGGTGAGATCTTGCGTGGAGCCCCAGATCGAGGAAGATTATCAGTGGTCTTGTATGTCTTCCATTTCCTAATAATTGCTCCCACAGTTGATTTCTTCAAACCAAGCTGCTTACCTATTGCAGATTCAGTCTTCCCAACCTGGTGCAGGTCTACAATTTTGTTTCTGGTGTCCTTTGACAGCTCTTTGGTCTTGGCCATAGTGGAGTTTGGAGTGTGACTGTTTGAGGTTGTGGACAGGTGTCTTTTATACTGATAACAAGTTCAAACAGGTGCCATTAATACAGGTAACGAGTGGAGGACAGAGGAGCCTCTTAAAGAAGAAGTTACAGGTCTGTGAGAGCCAGAAATCTTGCTTGTTTGTATGTGACCAAATACTTATTTTCCACCATAATTTGCAAATAAATTCATTAAAAATCCTACAATGTGATTTTCTGGATTTTGTTTCCTCATTTTGTCTGTCATAGTTGAAGTGTACCTATGATGAAAATTACAGGCCTCTCTCATCTTTTTAAGTGAGAGAACTTGCACAATTGGTGGCTGACTAAATACTTTTTTGCCCCACTGTATATACTGTATTTTATCATATTCTACTGTATCTTAGTCCGTTCCGCTCTGACATCGCTCGTCCATATATGTATATAGTCTTAATTCATTCCTACTTAGATTTGTGTGTATTGGGTATATGTTGTGTAATTTGTTATATATTCCTTGTTAGATATTATTGCACTGTCGGAGCAAGAAGCACAAGCATTTTGCTGTACCCTCAATAACATCTGCTAATCGCGTGTATGTGACCAATAAAATTTGATTTGGCAAAATTACACAACTCAAATTCTTACACTATTAATTACTATCTTACACTACTTATAACAAATTTGGCAAATATGGCTATTGAATCTTCCCTGACTCTTACCATGGGATGGGCCCCAGCCATCAATTTGCAAGTCTTTGCTCTTTTGATCTGTGGAACCTTGCAAGTTGATTTGTAACAATAAATTCATGAAGTATGCTCTTGTTTGATGAAAATGTACTTGAAACCAGAGTGAAAATGATCTTGTTTAACTTGAAGTTATACATTAGAATTTATTTCTGTTGGAGTTTACATTATAGGACCACTACTTATTCAGCAGTTGTTCAGCACACTACTATGATACAGATATGATCTCTAGGTAGGGGCCATTGGAGGCGGCGCCAGACATTATACGACCACTACTTAATTATCCCCAACATCATTCTGAGATAACAGTATATTTACATAAAAAATATATGGGGGGATTGGAAATGATGCAGACAATTACATTGATGGAAGCTACAATCTTTGTTCAATATTAAAGCTAATCTTCCCCCAAAGACTGAGTTGGGAACCCTGTTCTAAATTGATATTTTTTTTCTCTCAAAATGAGAGCAAAGTACGATATACAAAATACAATATACTTAGCCCATTTAAAATGGACATTTAAGCCTTGGCCAACTTTACATGGAAATTTATTTTGTAAAGTCAGCAAACAAATCCACAAACACAATCCACTATAATACATGCAGTAGGGAAAACACTAGAAAGTCAATACCTGACACGGATTTCCCGAGTCTCTGCAGCCTACTGTCCCACCACGTATCGGGCCTGCACCTCTCCTATGTCCCACTGTTCAGAGGCATATATTTGTCCTACTGTTCAGCAGCCTAAATCTGTCCTCTTCCCAACTGTTCAGTAGCCTACATCATTATCTCCTGTGTCATTTATCTCATGTGTTCTCATGTTACCTAACTGATCAAAACGACTTCCACACTGGGAGCAGTGGTAAGGCTTCTCCCCTGTGTGTGTATTCTCTCGTGTGTTTTCAAGTTCAATAACTGGGTAAAACTCTTTCCACACTGGGAGCAGTGGTACAGCTTTTCTCCTGTGTGTATTCTCTCATGCCGTTTCAGGTCCCCTAACTGGTTAAAACCCTTTCCACACTGGGAGCAGTGGTAAGGCTTCTCTCCTGTGTGTATTCTCTCATGCCGTTTCAGGTCCCCTAACTGGTTAAAACCCTTTCCACACTGGGAGCAGTGGCACAGCTTTTCTCCTGTGTGTATTCTCTCATGCCGTTTCAGGTCCCCTAACTGGTTACAACCCTTCCCACAATGGGAGCAGTGGTAAGGCTTCTCTCCTGTGTGTAATCTCTCATGTTTTTTAAGGTAGCTTTTCTGATTAAAACTCTTTCCACACTGGGAGCAGTGGTATGGCTTCTCCCCTGTGTGTAATTGCTCGTGTGTTTTCAGGTTACATAAATGGAAAAAACACTTTCCACACTGGGAGCAGTGGAAAGGCTTCTCCCCTGTATGTATTATCTTATGTGTTTTCAGGTAGCGTAAGTGGGTAAAACTCTTTTCACACTGGGAGCAGTGGTACAGCTTTTCTCCTGTGTGTATTCTCTCATGTCGTTTCAGGTCACCTAAGTGGTTACAACCCTTTCCACACTGGGAGCAATAGTACAGCTTTCCTCCTGTGTGTATTCTCTCATGTCGTTTCAGGTCCCCTAACTGGTTACAACCCTTTCCACACTGGGAGCAGTGGTACAGCTTTTCTCCTGTGTGTACTCTCTCATGTTGTTTCAGATCCCCTAACTGGTTACAACCCTTCCCACAATGGGAGCAGTGGTAAGGCTTCTCTCTTGTGTGTAATCTCTCATGTTTTTTCAGGTAGCTTTTCTGGTTAAAACTCTTTCCACACTGAGAGCAGCAGTAAGGCTTCTCCCCTGTGTGTAATTGCTCGTGTGTTTTCAGGTTATTTAAGTGGGTAAAATGCTTTCCACACTGGGAGCAGTGGTAAGGCTTCTCCCCTGTGTGTGTTCTCTCGTGTGTTTTCAGGTTACGTAAGTGGGTAAAACTCCTCCCACACTGGGAGCAGCAGTACGGCTTCTCCCCTGTGTGTATTCTCTCATGTGTTTTCAGATTACACAAGTGGGTAAAACTCCTCCCACACTGGGAGCAGTGGTAAGGCTTCTCCTCTGTGTGTATTCTATTGTGTTTTTTCAGGTCGCTTTTCTGGTTAAAACTCTTTCCACACTGGGAGCAGTGGTAAGGCTTCTCCCCTGTGTGTATTCTCTCGTGTTGGTTCAGGTGTCCTTTCTTGTTAAAACTCTTTCCACACTGGGAGCAGTGGTGTCGTCTTGCTGGTTTGGACATCTGTGGCTCTGGTTCCTCTGAGTCTGGTCTTTCTCCTGCCAAAGACAGTGTTCATTTAAATAGAGACCTGAACAAAATCTCCACATGATAAAAATGTCCTTGCTACGAGGGTAAATCCTAATCAGATCCCTCAATAACTTGGTGTGACTTTAAAACAAATGTTGTAGAGCTTCCTGGTAATTACTGATAATATGTTTACATTAAGTATTTTATTCATTCTGTTTTACAAGTCAAAACACAAAAAAATAAACAGTTCTAGGACACTCAAGACACAGACATCACTGGATTCCTATTGAGCAGGTGGTTCTAAATATATAACTTTCATAGCTGTAGGATACAGAATGTGACCTACACACTTCCTTAAACATAAAATAAGTAAATAAGTAATTTTAAGTGGAAGTCCAAAACTTGTTTTTACGTCGAAGACACAAAGCACATCAGTAGCATCTCCCCGTTGTTGAAAGGTTTCAACACGCTGTTTAAATGGACCAATTTATTATGTAGACGTTCACAGATATTCAACATTTTGACAAT
This sequence comes from Brachymystax lenok tsinlingensis, assembly GCA_030435695.1. Taxonomy (NCBI): domain Eukaryota; kingdom Metazoa; phylum Chordata; class Actinopteri; order Salmoniformes; family Salmonidae; genus Brachymystax; species Brachymystax lenok. The sequence goes on from CM059812.1 coordinate 41,927,229, forward strand.
CGCTGATGTCATATTTTGGGTAAAGTAAAAAATAAGGTGAAATATTTTGGGTAGATGTTCCCAAAACTGATAGTTACTATATATATATATATATATATATATATATATATATATATAGCCATATTATAGAGTCTGATAGTAACTATATATAGTAAGTCTATATATATATATATATAGCCATATTATAGAGTCTGAAAAGGCTTGTTCATTCACATGTGATGAATTTCCTATGACTAATTTCCTATCATATGTTCCTAAAATTGATAGTAACTATAATTTGTTTGCTAATTTTGCATCCTTGTTAGTGAACATTTATCCTTTGCCAAGATAATCCATCCACCTGACAGGTGTGGCATATCAAGAAGCTGATTAAACAGCATTATCATTACACAGGTGCACCTTGTGCTGGGAACAATAAAAGGCCACTCTAAAATGTGCAGTTTTGTCACACAACACGATGCCACAGATGTCTCATAGGGATCGTGCAATTGGCATGCTGACTGCAGGAATGTCCACTGGAGCTGTTGCCAGGGAATTTAATGTACTGTACCAGTCAAAGGTTTGGACTCACCTACTCATTCAAGGGTTTTTCATTATTTTTACTATTTCCTAGAATTATAGTGAAGACATCAAAACTATGAAAACACACACACAAATCAAAATACATATTAGATTCTGCCTTGATGACAGCTTGGCATTCTCTCAACCAGCTTCACCTGGAAGGCTTTTCCAACAGTCTTGTAGGAGTTCCCACATATGCTGAGCATTTGTTGGCTGCTTTCCCTCCACTCTGCGGTCCAACTCATCCCAAACCATCTCAATTGGGTTGAGGTCGGGTGATTGTGGAGACCAGGTCATCTTATGCAGCACTCCATTACTCTCCTTCTTGGTCAAATAGCTTTTACACAGCCTGGAGGTGTGTTGGGTCATTGTCCTGTTTAAAAACAGATGATAGTCCCACTAAACCCAAACCAGACGGGATGGCGTATCGCTGCAGAATGCTGTGGTAGCCATGCTGGTTAAGTGTGCCTTGAATTCTAAATAAATCACAGATAGTGTGACCAGCAAAGCACACCCACACCACCTCCTCCAAGCTTCACGGTGGGAACCACACATGCGGAGATCATCCGTTCACCTACTCTGTGTCTCACAAAGACACGCCGGTTGGAACCAAAAATCTCATATTTGGACTCATCAGACCAAAGGACAGATCTAATGTCCATTGCTCATGTTTCTTGGCCCAAGCAAGTCTCTTGTTCTTATTGGTGTCCTTGAGTAGTGGTTTCTTTGCAGCAATTTGACAATGAAGGCCTGATTGATGTTGATGTCAGTTACTTCTACTCTGTGAAGCAGTTATTTGGGCTTCAATTTGAATAATGAACATATCCTTTGCAGCAGAGGTAACTCTGGGTCTTCTTTTCCTGTGGTGGTCCTCACGAGAGCAAGTTTCATCATAGCTCTTTTGCGACTGTACTTGAAGAAACTTTAAAAGTTCTTGAACTTTTCCGGATTGACTGACCATGTCTTAAAGTAATGATGGACTGTCTTTTCTCTTTGCTTATTTGAGCTGTTCTTACCATAGTATGGACTTGGTCTTTAACCAAATAGGGCTATTTTCTGCATACCACCCCTCTCTTGTCACAACACAACTGATTGGCTCAAATGAATTATGAAGAAAATAAATTCCACAAATTAACAAGGCACACCTGTTAATTACAATGCATTCCAGGTGACTACCCCATGAAGCTGGTTGAGAGAATGCCAAGAGTGTGCAAAGCTGTCATGGAGGCAAAGGGTGGCTAATTTGAAGAATCTCAAATACAAAATATATTTATTTGTTTAACACTTTTTTGGTTACTACATGATTCCATATGTGTTATTTCATAGTTGATGTCTTCACTATTATTCTACAATGTAGAACATAGTAAAAATAAAGAAAAACCCTGGAATGAGTCGGGGTGTGTCCAAACTTTTGACTGGTACTGTAAATTCCTCAACCATAAGCCACCTCCAACGTCATTTTAGAGAATTTGGCAGTACGGAGGACAGAGGAGCCTCTTAAAGAAGAAGTTACAGGTCTGTGAGAGCCAGAAATCTTGCTTGTTTGTGTGTGACCAAATACTTATTTTCCACCATAATTTGCAAATAAATTCATTAAAAATCATACAATGTGATTTTCTGGATTTTTTTTCCTCATTTCGTCTGTCATAGTTGAAGTGTACCTATGATGAAAATTACAGGCCTCTCATCTTTTTAAGTGAGAGAACTTGCACAATTGGTGGCTGACTAAATACTTTTTTGCCCCACTATATACAGTGAGGGAAAAAAGTATTTGATCCCCTGCTGATTTTGTACGTTTGCCCACTGACAAAGAAATGATCAGTCTATAATTTTAATGGTAGGCACAGCAAGCGGTACCGGAGCGCCAAGTCTAGGTCCAAAAGGTTTTTAAGGGGGGTTGTGTAAACAACAACAGTAATTGAGTAGTAGTGGGGATGCAGGGCAGTGGGGAATAGTGGGGATGCAGGGCAGTGTTCATATATGGTGGATTCAGTGGGAAAGTCAACCTGAACATGTGTAACGGAGGTAAGAACGTGCCGTAAGCTCACTCCACAGCTAGCTTGAAACATCACAGATGAAGATATCCAACTGGTGCCTTTTGTATAGCTTCAATCGGTTCATTGTCAAGGTGAGCGGTCACGTGTGTAGAGAAGCAGAGGATTACTGGTTTGAGCCTGGCCAAGTCTAGACAGGATCATCCCTCAGAGGTCCCCACTCTACTCACCGTATGTGCAGTGATGTCCAGTCAGTAGAACCTCATGAAGGTATATCACCACATGCTGCATTACAGATCTCTTGAACAGAGATGCCTTTGATCAAAGTCAAAGTCACCATTATTAGTTGTACAACCGAATGCCTTCAACTTCAACAACACTTCCGCATTTAACCCAACCTCTCTGACATTTCATGTGAAGGCATTCGGTTGTACAACTGACTAATAATGGTGACTTTGACTTTGATCATAGGCATTGTTCAAAGGCATCTCTGTTCAAGAGATCTGTAATGCAGCATGTTGTGGTGATATACCTTCATGAGGCTGCCTTAATCGACATCCACGTCTTCGGCGCCCGGGGAACAGTGGGTTAACTGCCTTGTTCAGGGGCAGAACGGGGATTCGAACTTGCAACCCTCCGGTTACAAGTCCAACGCTCTAACCACTAGGCTACCTGCCGCCACCTGTAACCATCCCTCTGGTGTATTGAGCCATCATGTCCTCTGGAGGTGTCAGATCCTTGCTACTATAGAACCGCATGAAGGTATGGGGGTGTAACTCATTATACGAATGTAATGGATAAAGTTAAGCGGTTTAAAACAAGATAAATCTCATTTATATTATTTCCAGCAGCTCAAACAGCAGAAATGACCTCAAGCTCAACAGAAAAATCCCAGGATGAGACTGGCTGTTTGGGTACTGGGCGTAGGTGACCCTTCATAAAACAACAGATCAGGGGGTGTTGACTGTATTGTTGCTGCAGCCTAAATGGCAGCCAAATACACCTTTATAGCTGAAAATACTTTTGAGTAGATCAGATGTTAATGAAGCAATACAGACAACATTGAAGTGTCTGGAGTTTAGTTTGCCTGTTCTAGAGTATTGTAAAGATAGGGGGTTGACTGGGACAGGCAATGTAACATCCATAATGTTTTATGGATGTTACATTGGAAATGTTTTTGTAAAACATGCACCTTACATCAGATCATCTTGAAACTTTCTCTCTAAAGCTAACTTTGATTAAGGTTTTATATGGTCTATTGGTTTCTCTCTTTTCATTGGCAGAAACCTTTTTCAGTGTTATGATATTCATAACATCCATATCCACCAGTCTATCTTCATGTCAACTAACAGAACTCTGCTGGTTGTCCTGGTAACAGAAACCAGTGGGCAGATCTATTTTATTTGTTCAAACTACAGCACTTACTTTGATGAGTCAAATCTGATCCTTTCTTCTCTTCTCCTCCTCTCACAGTTCCACTCAGCCCCGTTGTTTTCCTGCAGTCCACCAGCAGCACAGACAACCTCTTCATACCCAGCAGTAAGGTGCTACTGGGAGAGGCACGACTCGGGGACTCCGAGAGGAAGGAAGGGCTAGCGTTGTCCTGGTAACCATAAAGAGGGGACACAGACACACATCATTATGGATGCTGATGCCACTGTTGTCATGAAGTGCTTTACAGAAACCCAGCCCCCGATAGAGCAAGCTGTATGCTAGACCAGACCAAGCTGTACCATCTGGTGTTCTGATCTGGAGAGACTCTTCTCTGACTCATCAGCATCAGGATGTTGTTGAGGCTCCCCAGAGGATCCATAACAGTCATGCGTCGCTCCTGTGTGAACAAGAACATCAAACAGATGGTCAACTTATGTTCTATTGTAAATACAGAGTCTTACAAGAGGCATGAATATGTTAAAAAGGGCCTAAATTGCCCACTTTCATGATGATGATATTAAAAATATTGTTTGTTTTGCAAATGTTATAGGGTCATTTAAAATGGGGGCCTTTTGTGTCCCTTTGATATTTTAAGTAGAAATTATGCACCAATATTGAATTTTTAAAAGCCTGTTATAATAGATGAGGGGAACTTTAATGTAGACCACATGGAGAATTCAATAAATCTAATTTAAAAATCCCAAAAATATATGTACCAATGGCAGATTGACCCTTTAAAAATTCCTACAGTACTGAACAACATATTCAAGTGTAGAACTGCAGTAGAATGCCCCTTTAAAACCACACATTAGTTCAAGAACTGCAAATAGTTTGTGCCCCAGTTTTTAAGACAATACTCACTGGTGTTAATCGGAACATCCGTCTCCTCCTCCTCTTTTATTGAGATAGCCTCCTCTTCCTCTTTTACTCCAAAATGTTCTTCCTCTTCTTTCACTACATTCTCTTCTTTTAATGTTATGGAATCTTCCTCCTTTTTGATTCTGAAAGCTTCTACCTCCTCCTCTTCCACTCTGACAACCTCTTTCGCATCTTCCTCTTTCACTGTAATATCATCCTCTTCTTCTTTCAATGTGATAGCCTCCTCTTCCTCCTTTTTCATTCTTCAAGCTTCTTCCTCTCCTTTCACCAGAGTTTCTTTCTCCGTCGAGTTTAGTGACCTCATGCTCCGGTCGATTAGCCTAGTGCAGTATCAATTGAATACATTTACCAATTTAACAAGCAAATTACGTTTAAACTAACTATTAGATACGTAAACAGAATTATGTTCTAAACACTAAGAGAAATATACACAAGATTGGTCTAAAGATCTTCAATGTTTTGGTTTTATGTTCACTAGTAAACCATCGCGTAAATTGAATGAGAAGCCTTTTGTCGCTGTTGAAGAAACCTCCAGTCCCGTCCACTAGATTATACGTCACGCAAGAAGCATCACCTGAAAGACTCATATCGCCATCTGCTGACTGGAGTGGGTAACGCAGTTTGGAAAAACATTAATTACAATGTTTATTCTGCCAAGCAATGTCATAAGAAGTAATTTAAAAACAACCAGATGTTATGTTTTCTCTTCCTTCTTACAGCCAATACTTTCCTCCAGGGCTGGCCTGCCCATTAGGCAGGATTAGGTGACAGATTGAAGAGGGTGGCATATTCCAAGCTAAATTGACCAAGGCTCATCGCTTACAACACATCATAACACCTCATAAGATGCTGAGTTGGGGTTTTAGGCTGGGTTTCTCTATAGACGTTAAGCTAAAACCCCAACTCAGCATCTTAATGAACTAACTCATCAATATGTTTTTAAAAGACAGCTTAACGTCAGATACACCATACAAGGTTCCTACACTTCAATCATTAGAATCATTTTAGTGCACTCTATAAAAACAACATATACTTAGTTTTACACAGATTCAATAATAATTCATTTAAGGTCAATAAAGGTTTTCTGTAAAATAATGACAGCATACTGGAGTTCATATAAGAGCCTGATCAGCAGGGCAATATAGTACACAACTGTATCGTCTGCATACAGATGCAAGTAACAGTTTATTTTGACAGAACAATATTGTTAATGTATACAATATAGTTGTTTATTAGACATTCTAACATATAACACAATGCAGAGGTACTAAAGATTTTATATGCAACATTTGAACAACCATTTCGACCACCCTTGGGTGATGATGTACAGTGGGGCAAAAAAGTATTTAGTCAGCCACCAATTGTGCAAGTTCTCTCACTTAAAAAGATGAGAGAGGCCTGTAAAAATCCAGAAAATCACATTGTAGGATTTTTAAGGAATTTATTTGCAAATTATGGTGGAAAATAAGTATTTGGTCACATACAAACAAGCAAGATTTCTGGCTCTCACAGACCTGTAACTTCTTCTTTAAGAGGCTCCTCTGTCCTCCACTCGTTACCTGTATTAATGGCACCTGTTTGAACTTGTTATCAGTATAAAAGACACCTGTCCACAACCTCAAACAGTCACACTCCAAACTCCACTATGGCCAAGACCAAAGAGCTGTCAAAGGACACCAGAAACAAAATTGTAGACCTGCACCAGGTTGGGAAGACTGAATCTGCCATAGGTAAGCAGCTTGGTTTGAAGAAATCAACTGTGGGAGCATTTATTAGGAAATGGAAGACATACAAGACCACTGATAATCTTCCTCGATCTGGGGCTCCACGCATAAGATCTCACCCGTGGGGTCAAAATGATCACAAGAACGGTGAGCAAAAATCCCAGAACCACACGGGGGGACCTAGTGAATAACCTGCAGAGAGCTGGGACCAAAGTAACAAAGCCTACCATCAGCAAGGGCATTGAAGAGGAAACGTGCCTGGGTCTTTCAGCATGACAATGATCCCAAACACACCGCCCGGGCAACGAAGGAGATGCTTCGTAAGAAGCATTTCAAGGTCCTGCAGTGGCCTAGCCAGTCGCCAGATCTCAACCCCATAGAAAATCTTTGGAGGGAGTTGAAAGTCCGTGTTGCCCAGCGACAGCCCCAAAACATCACTGCTCTAGAGGTGATCTGCATGGAGGAATGGGCCAAAATACCAGCAACAGTGTGTGAAAACCTTGTGAAGACTTACAGAAAACGTTTGACCTCTGTCATTGCCAACAAAGGGTATATAACAAAGTATTGAGATAAACTTTTGTTATTGACCAAATACTTATTTTCCACCATAATTTGCAAATAAATAAATTTAAAATCCTACAATGTGATTTTCTGGATTTCTTTTTCTCATTTCGTCTGTCATAGTTGAAGTGTACCTATGATGAAAATTACAGGCCTCATCTTTTTAAGTTGGAGAACTTGCACAATTGGTGGCTGACTAAATACTTTTTTGCCCCACTGTATATGACATGACAAGATACATTGGCTACTTTAGTAATAGTTTTTATTGACATGTTTATAATCCAAAATTATGTTTTAGTGGGGAGGGGAATACTGTTTATGTTAAACTGTAGAGAACAAGAACCTTTGGTGAATCAAGGACTCCCTGATATTTTATATACTACACATGTCCAGAAGGTTGGTTCTGACAATAAACTTTTAATTTTCAAACGAGGCTGTATAGACAGGACCGTACTGCAGTACTACACTATTACACTGTTATGTACTATTAATGTACTAGTATCTAAGATGGTAAGGAATATCTACAAGGGGAACAGCAAGGAAGTAGCAGTGAAGTCCTATTACCAGTCAGATAGGAAGTAGCAGTGAAGTCCTATTACCAGTCAGATAGGAAGCAGCAGTGAAGTCCTATTACCTGTCAGGTAGGAAGTAGCAGTGAAGTCCTATTACCAGTCAGATAGGAAGCAGCAGTGAAGTCCTATTACCTGTCAGGTAGGAAGTAGCAGTGAAGTCCTATTACCAGTCAGATAGGAAGTAGCAGTGAAGTCCTATTACCAGTCAGATAGGACGCAGCAGTGAAGTCCTATTACCAGTCAGGTAGGAAGTAGCAGTGAAGTCCTATTACCAGTCAGGTAGGAAGTAGCAGTGAAGTCTTATTACCAGTCAGGTAGGAAGTAGCAGTGAAGTCCTATTACCAGTCAGGTAGGAAGTAGCAGTGAAGTCCTATTACCAGTCAGATAGGAAGTAGCAGTGAAGTCCTATTACCAGTCAGATAGGAAGCAGCAGTGAAGTCCTATTACCAGTCAGATAGGAAGTAGCAGTGAAGTCATATTACCTGTCAGATAGGAAGAAGCAGTGAAGTCCTATTACCAGTCAGGTAGAAAGTAGCAGTGTCAACACTGCCAAGTGGCTGGGATGTCCTCCACTGAGTCCACAGTCCTCTCCACCACAAACACCTCTACCGCCGTCTGTTGTCTGCACACCTCTGACCAGATCAAATCAAATTAAATGTTATTGGTCGCATACACATATTTCTCTGATGTTATCACGGGTGTAGCGAAACAGTGCAGTAATATCTAACAAAACAATACACGCAAATCCCCACAATTTATTTTAAGGATGAAGAAATATAGAAATAGTAGAACGAGCAATGTCAGAGTCTGAAATATAAATATATACAGTTTGTATATGATGGTGTGTATAGACATTACAGACCGTATATGAATAGGAAAGGTGTGTACAGCAGTAGTTATATAGGATGAGCCTGGACTAGAATACAGGGTGGAGTACTGGGTGGTAGACGGCTAGTAACAGTGACTAAAGTTCAGGGCAGGGTACTGGGCGGAGGCCGGCTAGTGGTGACTATTTAACAGTCTGATGACCTGGAGATAGACCACACATTAAGCACACAATAAGATTTGTGGTGGCAGCATCATGTTATGGGTGTGCTTGTCACCGGCAGGGACTGGGAAGTTTATAAGGATCAAATAAATATGAAAGGAGCAAAGACCAGGTAAAACGTTTGAGGAAAACACACCTCAGTCTTCTGAAAACGTGTTTCCATCACATCTGTCGTGAGTTGTTTTTACAAGGTATGACTTTACTCACATAACATTTTTGGATAGTTAATCAAGCAAAATACAGCCTAATTATTTTCTCCTCAGGAAGCTCAGGTAAACAGTGGTTGTAGTACACTGCTGCCACCACCAGGCCTGAAGGGCATTTTTACTTTGTCGATAGCTAGCTGCTGGGTGGACAAAGACGTAGCAGCTATCTAACTGGCTACTGATCAACCTATTGTGTGTATTGAACATTCATATTGGACAGTATCAGCTATCTAACTGGCTACTGATCAACCTATTGTGTGTATTGAACATTCATATTGGACAGCCTTACCTATAGAGTAGCACCACCACCCATCAGCCCATTATCTTCCTGACATCAAATGGAAAAAATGGAGCAAATGTATCACATGTAAATATCACTTGATTATCAGTGAGGTGTATTATGACATCATATAGAACTACTCAGACATTCCAAATATCACTTGATTATCAGAGGGGTGTATTATGACATCATATAGAACTACTCAGACATTCCAAATATCACTTGATTATCAGAGGGGTGTATTATGACATCATATAGAACTACTCAGACATTCCAAATATCACTTGATTATCAGAGGGGTGTATTATGACGTCAGATAGAACTACTCAGACATTCCAAATCTGGCTTCATCCATATAATGAAGGTGGATATTGATCCAACCATTTCAAAAGTAATGACCGGGCTGATGGAAACAGGATATGCCTGTACACTTTTATAAATGCTGACAGACAATTTGTTAGTTCGTTTGACATGGTGGGGTCTTTTTGTGTCATTAAAAATCTATGAGCAAGAAATGGCGGTGGAAACTCCTTTATGCGCAAATATTTATATAATAACCATGATATCTTAGTTAACTTGGAGTCACGCAATTATATGTTGTGTGGTCCTCCCACTATGACTTGGGAACCCATGCAGGTTATTAGGCTACAGATGAAATAAGTTATGAACTTCACAGGGTGGTGAAAGTGATGAGCTTGATGCTCCATTCCAATACATTTTGATGGTCTTATTCTGGTGACATGATGATTGATGTTTGGTTGCCATTTGACAAATAAAATAATATGGCTCTTATCCATAAGAATCTCATCATGTAGGTAGCCTACCCCCACTGTATCTGTGAGCTGCTGGCTACAGTGCACGTGCCAAGAGCTTGTTTTATATATAAAGCAACACTTTTTAAAACCATCAGTAGAGTTGAAAATGCGATGGAAACCAATTTAACTGGTATTTTTCATTCGATACATGAGAATTTAACAGAAAACGTTCTTTTTGTGCACTACGTCATCACGCAAAGCCTTTTATCCGCAATAAGTCTGTTTGATGCAAACATTTCTGGTAGGAAAATGCGTATATTGTTTTATGCAGATTCTAAAATATTCACATGGAAATCTGTTGCAAATTGCATAGAAACTTAGCAACGAAGGTGGATATTGATGTATGTATTCAAACCAGCCCACTGGGCACAGACGTCAGTCCAACGTCTAGCTTCTATTTACATTTCTTTGAGTCCTCAACTAAAGTGAATTCAACATGAAATCAATATGTTTACATTACTTGTCATTGGATTTAGGTTGCCAGTTGGGTGAAAAATAAAAGGAAACTGATGTTGATGGCTTTTTACTAATCCAATCAGTCTTCTACATTGATCTAACATCATCACATGGATTTGTTATGTTGAATTGACATTGAAACAACATTTATTCAACCAGTGGGAGGCTTGTAAATGCCCCCAGGAAAGTAAAACAAAGAACTCTTCATTGAGACAATAATAAACAGCAATCCGTGGACGGGTTGTGGTGGATATTATAAAATAAGGATCTGCTGGAGTCCAAGTCAAACCAAGAATCTTTATTTCTGAGCTCAGAGAGAATAACAGTTACACAGAGCAGAGTACATAGTAGACAGTCTGAATTCCAAAGCATTGGGTGATGGGCACATATCTTTATAGTTTCCTGTTCCTGGGTGGGACTTTATTCATACAAGGGCACAGGTGCAAGCTAGTTTGCAATGCAGGATGATACTCATCAGAACAGGAGATTATAATAGGTCAGTTTCACAAGGTTAGTCACATACTCAGTTATGTGGACACATACAATTAACATTTTGCATTACAGAGTATGAACATTTTCATTTCATTAAATCATCAGTGGACCAACAATGCAAATGTAAACAATGGAACAAATGCATCACATCCAAATATCCCTTGATTATCTGTAGTGCTGGAGGAATGACACACCCAGATAAACACACACAGTTAGAGTTTAAAAAAGTATGATTTAAACACATGGAACCTGATCTACTCTATATTCAAACTGACATACTCCATACTCAATTCATGTTTTCTAATAAAAACATAAACATTTGTTTGAGTATACTTTGTACAATTCAAATCTCATATGGTAAAAACAAGTAAACACATTCTGTAAAATATCAATATTTACACTAGGAGAAGTAATTATTCTCTCATGTGTGGATTCTCACGTGACTTTTAAGTGACTGTGATGAGTAATATGTCTTCCCACAATCTGAGCATTTGTAAGGCTTCTCTCCTTTGTGCAGTCTCATGTGTTCTTTCAAGCTTCCTAAATGGGTTTCGCCCTTTTGTGTGTCATCTCGTGTTTGTTCAGGTGGTCATTCCGGTTAAAACTCTTTCCACACTGATTGCAGTGGTAAGGTTTTTCCCCTGTGTGTATTCTCTCATGTTGGTTAAGGTGTCCTTTCAGGATAAAGCTCTTTCCACACTGGGAGCAGTGGTAAAGCTTCTCCCCTGTGTGTATTCTCTCATGTCGTTTCAGGCAGCTTTTCTGATAAAAACTCTTTCCACACAGGGAGCAGTGGTAAGGCTTCTCCCCTGTGTGTATTTTCTCATGGTGGTTAAGGTGTCTTTTCCGGGTAAATCTCTTTCCACACTGGGAGCAGTGGTAAGGCTTCTCCCCTGTGTGTATTCTCTCATGTTGGTTAAGGTGTACTTTCAGGATAAAGCTCTTTCCACACTGGGAGCAGTGGTAAGGCTTCTCCCCTGTGTGTATTCCCTCATGTCGTTTCAGGTTCGCTAACTGGATGAAACCCTTTTTACAATGGGAGCAGTGGTAAGGCTTCTCCCCTGTGTGTATTCTCTCGTGTTGGTTCAGGTGTCCTATCTGGTTAAAGCTCTTTCCACACTGGGAGCAGTGGCAAGGCTTCTCCCCTGTGTGTATTCTCTCATGTTGGTTCAGGTGTCCTATCTGGTTAAAGCTCTTTCCACACTGGGAGCAGTGGTAAGGCTTCTCCCCTGTGTGTATTCTCTCATGTGTTTTCAGGCAGCTTTTCTTGTTAAAACTCTTTCCACACAAGGAGCAGTGGTAAGGCTTCTCCCCTGTGTGTATTCTCTCATGTTGTTTCAGGACCCCTAAATGGTTAAAACACTTGCCACACTGGGAGCAGTGGTAAGGCTTCTCCCCCGTGTGTAATTTCTCATGTTGGTTCAGGTGTCCTATCTGGAAGAAGCTCTTTCCACACTGGGAGCAGTGGTAAGGCTTCTCCCCTGTGTGTATTCTCTCATGTGTTTTCAGGCAGCTTTTCTTGTTAAAACTCTTTCCACACAGGGAGCAATGGTAAGGCTTCTCCCCTGTGTGTATTCTCTCATGTTGTTTCAGGACCCCTAAATGGTTAAAACACTTGCCAAAGTGGGAGCACTGGTGTCGTCTTGCTGGTTTGGACGTCCCTGGCTCTGGTTCTTCTGAGTCTGGTCTTTCTCCTGCCAAAGACAGTGTGTTTTTTAAAATAGAGAACCGAATGAAACCTCCACATGATTAAACAGCCTTGCTACGAGGGTAAATCCTAATCAGATCCCTCAATAACCTGAGGCCAGTTTTAACAATCTTGGTGTGATTTTAAAACAAATGTTGTAGAGCTTCCTGGTAATTACTGATAATATGTTTACATTACTTATTTTATTCATTCTGTTTTACAAGTCAGAACACAAAACACTAAACAGTTCTAGGACAATCAAGACACAGACATCACTGGATTCCAATCGAGCAGGTGGTTCTAAATATATAACCTTCATAGCTGTATGATACAGAATGCGACCTACACACTTCCTTAAACCTAAAATAAGTAAATAATTAATTAAGTGGAAGTACAAAACTTGTTTTTACGTCGAAGACACAAAGCACATCAGTAACATCTCCCCGTTGTTGAAAGGGTTCGACACGCTATTTAAATGGACCAATTTCTTATTTAGACGTTCACAGATATTCAACATTTTGACAATCGCTGATGTCATATTTTGGGTAAAGTAAAAAATACGGTGAAATATTTTGGGTAGATGTTCCCAAAACTGATAGTAACTACAGTAAACAAAAATATAAACGCACGATATAAAGTGTTGGATGTTTCATGAGCTGAAAAAAAGATTGCAGAATTGTTTACATCCCTGTTAGTGAACATTTATTCTTTGCCAAGATAATCCATCCACCTGACAGGTGGCATATCAAGAAGCTGATTGAACAGCTTGATTATTACACAGGTGCACCTTGTGCTGGGGATAATAAAAGGCCACTCTAAAATGTGCAGTTTTGTCACACAACAATGCCACAGATGTCTCAGAGGGAGCGGGCAATTGGCATGCTGACTGCAGGAATGTCCACTGGAGCTGTTGCCAGGGAACTTAATGTACAGTACCAGTCAAAAGTTTGGACTCATCTACTCATTCAAGGGTTTTTCATTATTTTTACTATTTTATACATTGTAGAATAATAGTGAAGACATCTAAACTATGAAAACACACAAATCAAAATACATATCAGATTCGTCAAAGTAGCCACCCTTTCCTTTGACAGCTTTGCACACTCTTGGCATTCTCTCAACCTGCTTCACCTGGAATGCTTTTCCAAAAGTTGTGTAGGAGTTCCCACATATGCTGAGAACTTGTAGGCTGCTTTCCCTTTACTCTGCGATCCAACTCATCCCAAACCATCTCGATTTGGTTGAGGTCATCACTCTCCTTGGTCAAATAGCTCTTACACAGCCTGGAGGTGTGTTGGGTCAATGTCCTGTTGAAAAACAAATGATAGTGGGACTAAGCCCAAACTAGATGGGATATCGCTGCAGAATGCTGTGGTAGCCATGCTGGTTAACTGTGACTTGAATTCTAAATAAATCACTGACATTGTCAACAGCAAAGCAACCGCACACCATCACATCTCCTCCATGCTTCACGATGGGAACCACACATGCGGGGATCATCTGTTCATCTACTCCGCGTTTCACAAAGACATGACGCTTGGTACCAAACATCGCAAATTTGGACTCATCAGACCAAAGGACAGATATCCACCGGTCTAATGTTAATTGCTCGTATTTCTTGGCCCAAGCAAGTCTTTTCTTATTATTGGTGTCCTTTAGTAGTGTTCTTTTTAAGCAATTCAACCATGAAGGCCTGATTCACGTAGTCTCCTCTGAACAGATGATGTTGAGATGTGTCTGTTACTTGAACTCTGTGAAGCAATTATTTGGGCTGCAATTTCTAAGGCTGGTAACTCTAATGAACTTATCCTCTGCTTCAGAAGTAAGTCTGGGCCTTCCATTCCTGTGGTGGTCCTCATGAAAGCCAGTTTCATCATAGCGCTTGATGGTTTTTGGGACTGCACTTGAAGAAACTTTCAAAGCCCTTGGAATGTTCCTGATTGACTGATTTCATTCTTCAAGCTTCTTCCTCTCCTTTCACCAGAGTTTCTTCCTCCATCTAGATTAGTTAGTTTATGCTCCGGTCGATTAGCCTAGTGCAGTATCAATGTAACACATTCACTAATTTAACAAGCAAATTACGTTTAAATGAACTTGTAGATACGTAAACAGAATTATGTTCAAAACACTAAGATTAAGATTGGTCTAAAGAGATTCAATGTTTCGGTTTTAAATTCGCTAGCAAGCTACCGCGTTGGTTAAATCAGTAGCCCTTTGTCGCTGTTGAAGAAACCTCCCGTCCCGTCCTCTAGATTATACGTCATGGAAGAAGCATCACCTGAAAGACTCACATCGCCATCTGCTGACTGGAGTGGGTAACGCAGACAAGAAACATTTTTTATGAAATAGTTTTATCTGGCTAACAATGTTTCATGAGAAATTATTTTAAAAACAACCAGATGTTGTTCTCTTACTTCTTACAGCCAATACTTTCCACCAGGGCTGGCCTGCCCATTAGGCAGGATTAGGTGACAGATTGAAGAGTGTGGCATATTCCGAGCTAAATTGACCAAGGCTCATTGCTAACAACACATAATAATAACCTCATATAATGCTGCCTAGAAACAATGAAACCTTCTCTCACCCAGTGGCATATGGGCTATATAGGTGAGTGTTGGTGTTGCCACATGAAGCAGTGCCCACTATGTTTAAGGCAACATGGACAGATAGGCCTCTACCTGTGTAGAGCACATTCCCCTTGCCCTTCGTCTCTAAAGTGTCCTTTTGGGTGGTGGTATAATTTGTATCTATTTTTTGTCAGTTATTCTGAACCCACTGCCTGCAAGTCATCGTTAAAATCGCCTCAGTGATTTGTATTTTCCTTCAACTTTCTGAAGAGGAAACAGCCCAGAAATGCCCCTGCCTGAGTGCATTTGTCTACCACTATGTGTAGCTGTTAGTGATGATGCTAATGACAACCATCTTCTGGTTGATGGAAAAGCTTTCCCAAAAACCTTGTCAATTAAATGTTAACTACAAAGTAGTCTATGTCTACCTGGCAGAATGATATCATGATTATTTGCATCAATCCAGTTGTGATTTGTTCAGCAAACTCTGCAATCACATGTGTGCTACAGAGACACCACTAATCAAGCAAGGCTCTTGCTGGTGCCACTTGAATGGGGTATCTACACCCCAAAATGAAAATGTCTTAGATTTTTCTCAGACTTCAAAAGTAGTCTCTTTAGGAGGCTTAAGTATTGTTGTGGACTTGGAACATGCAATTTTGTTGTTATTCTATTAACAGTGTGATTTAGAGAGCGAAAAACAGAAAAACCAGGACATCAGAAACCTGGAAAAACTAAACGGAGAAAACTGAATTAGGTAAAAAACAAAAACTGATTTAATACATCTTTACATATTCTATACATTTTCTCTCATTACTGGATTATCTAGGGATTGTGTAGAGTAACAGCTGTATTCTGAAGTGGCTTTTAAACTCCCTGCTCCTCAATAATTATTCCACTGGATCAAAGCTTCAGCCATGGAGGTCACATGATAGTGGCAACACATGGAGTTGGGTTGGATATAGTCATGGTAGGATACATGATAGTGGCAACACATGGAGATGGGTTGGATATAGTCATGGTAGGATACATGATAGTGGCAACACATGGAGATGGGTTGGATATAGTCATGGTAGGATACATGATAGTGGCAACACATGGAGTTGGGTTGGATATAGTCATGGTAGGATACATGATAGTGGCAACACATGGAGTGGAGTTGGATATAGTCATGGTAGGATACATGATAGTGTCAACACATGGAGTTGGGTTGGATATAGTCATGGTAGGATGCATGATAGTGGAAACACATGGAGTTGGGTTGGATATAGTCATGGTAGGATACATGATAGTGGAAACACATGGAGTTGGGTTGGATATAGTCATGGTAGGATACATGATAGTGGCAACACATGGAGTTGGGTTGGATATAGTCATGGTAGGATACATGATAGTGGAAACACATGGAGTTGGGTTGGATATAGTCATGGTAGGATACATGATAGTGGAAACACATGGAGTTGGGTTGGATATAGTCATGGTAGGATACATGATAGTGGCAACACATGGAGTTGGGTTGGATATAGTCATGGTAGGATACATGATAGTAGCAACACATGGAGTATGGTTCAAATCAAATCAAATCAAATCTTATTTGTCACATACACATGGTTAGCAGATGTTAATGCGAGTGTAGCGAAATGCTTGTGCTTCTAGTTCCGACCATGCAGTAGTATCTAACAAGTAATCTAACAAATTCACAACAACTACCTTATACACACAAGAGTAAAGGAATGAATACAAGTATGGTTGGATATAGTCATGGTAGGATACATGATAGTGTCAACACATGGAGTTGGGTTGAGGGGGATTAGAACCCCAAAGTAATCGTGGTACAAAATATCATAAAGGTCATTTAACATTCTGGTTTAGGGGGGTAATAACCTTTTGGAAACCACTATTCACACTATGTACAGACATAGAAAACCATCACATCAAGGAGGTGTAACAGTGATGAATGGCTATTCAATATACAACAGTAGTCTTCTGTAACAAGCAATACGTGGTAAATATGTTTACATACATCCATGACTGAATGGTTTAATGAACCCCTTTAAAGGTTTGGTAAGTAAGTTGTAACAGGTCCTCATTCAGCAGTCTGAATTAACCCAGAGGCACCAAAACATCAACTTTTAGAGAAGTTTGGAGATCATTCCACAGGTAAGGTGCAAAGAGCTGATTTACCTAACTCTCTACAGACCAAAGGAATTCCCAGAGCTAGCCATCCCTGAGACTGTGTGTGATAACACCAACTCTTACCTCTAATGGTTATTGTAGATGTTAGCTACAGAGGGAGTTTATGTCAAAGAGCTTTATAAATGCAAAGAGAGCAATGAATGGACCTACGTGACCACAAAGAGGGTCAGCCTTCCTGACTTCCTGATGGAGAATGCAGGGATGTGTACTGAACCTGTACCCATAATAAAACAAAGTGCACTATGGTCAAATGCATCTAATGGCTTTAATGAAGTGGCAGCTGCAT
Organism: Brachymystax lenok tsinlingensis; assembly: GCA_030435695.1. NCBI lineage: Eukaryota > Metazoa > Chordata > Actinopteri > Salmoniformes > Salmonidae > Brachymystax > Brachymystax lenok. The sequence continues at coordinate 41,944,987 of CM059812.1, forward strand.
TCATATAGATGATGTCGCCCTAGTCTAGGACCAGTAAGAACATCTATTGAATGATCTGCTTTGTACCATTAAGCAAGAGGCCACGGATCCCTAAGAAGTTAAGCCAGAGGCCTGACCTATTTCTATAGAAGACCCATAAAATACTCAGCATCTTATTTAACTAACTCATCAATATGTTTTTAAAAGACAGCTTAACGTCAGATACACCATACAAGGTACATACACTTCAATCATTAGAATCATTTTAGTGCACTCTAGAAAACAACATATACTTAGTTTTACACAGATTCAATAATAATTCATTTAAGGTCAATAAAGGTTTTCTGTCAAATAATGACAGCATACTGTAGTTCAGATAGAGCCTGATCAGCAGGGCAATATAGTACACAACTGTATCGTCTGCATACAGATGCAGGTAACAGTTTATTTTGACAGAACAATATTGTTAATGTATACTATAGTTGTTTAATAGACATTCTAACATGTAACACAATGCAGAGGTACTAAAGATTTTATATGAAACATTTGAACAACAATTTCAACCACCCTTGGGTGATGATGTATTCGACATGACAAGATACATTGGCTACTTTGGTAACCATTTTTTCTTATTGACATGTTTATAATCCAAGAGTATGTTTTAGAGGAGGGAAATACTGTTTAAGTTCAACTGTAGAGAACAAGAACCTTTGGTGAATCAAGGACTCCCTGATATTTTATATAGTACACATGTCCAGAAGGCTGGTTCTGACAATAAACTTTTGAGTTTTTAAACGAGGCTGTCGAGACAGGTCTGTACTGTGTAGGGGGTGGGTCCCAAAGACCCTCCCCATTATTGATTAAGGGGACCTTAAGATTCATATGTTTTGCTGCAGGCCTTATAATAAGTTACTGCTGCTGTGTTGTCTAAAAACTCTGCCACTATATGTTGCACAAGCCGTCTATATTAGTCTTTGTGGTTAAGCCCTGGCTGTAGCGAGAGTGTGCTTGCAGGCTGGGTCTGAGTCAGACCCAAACTAGATAAAGAGAGAAGTAACCACTTTGTTTGACATTTTGATCTTCTGAGACAGTGGACAATGCTAATGAATTCAGAAAAGCTACTGTACTAGGTTGCCTTATAAAGGTATCTTCAGCTTATTGATACACACATACATTGACGTAAGGGGATCATACCACTAGGGAGTGATCACATGTATAAAATCAGCTGGGTGCAGAACTTACTGGGAAACATGCGTGCTATGTTCCTGATTGTCAACTTCTGTCTGCAATTGCATTAATAAAAAGGTATTGATTCATTTACTTAAAGAAGATACTGTCTGACTGCTGATTTCACCAATAAGCCAAAGATTGACAAGGGACAAGGAACCTACCCCAAACAACTGCAGTACTACACTATTACACTGTTATGTACTACTAATGTACTAGTATCCAAGAGGTTAAGGAATATCTACAAGGGGAACATGTACACAATATAACACATCCCCACAGCATCTATGGATGAACACACTGACACTGACATTGTATTATGTTCTGTGACAGTAGCAGAGGTATACAGCAGTGGCGCAAAGTACTTAAATAGAAATACTTTAAAGTACTACTTAAGTAGTTAATTGGGGTATCTGTACTTTACTATTTATATTTTACCTTACTACAACTTTTACTTTACTACATTCCTAAAGAAAATATGTACTTTTAACTCTAACATTTTCCTTGAAACACAAAAGTACTCAAGTATGACATGTGGGTACTTTTTCCACCACTGGTATACAGTACCAGCCAAAAGTTTGGACACACCTACTCATTCAAGGGATTGTCTTTATTTTAGAGTCCCATAGGGCGGCGCACAATTGGCCCAACGTCGTCCGGGTTTGGCTGTAATTGTAAATAAGAATATGTTCTTAACTAACTTGCCTAGTTAAATAAAAGTCACACACACTGACCAAAAAAGTTATTTTGTTGGCATTTACGTATGTCACCATTACCAGTAAAACATAATCAAAACCTATTTCTTTCATTTACTTTCTTGGAGTCATTACGTCGTCTACTTACGTTATTTAGGTATGCACGTCAGCTTTAAACTACAGTTGAAGTCGGAAGTTTACATAAACAAAGTATAGTTTACAAACTGTAGTTTTGGCAAGTTGGTTAGGACATCTACTTTGTGCATGACACAAGTCATTTTTCCAACAATTGTTTACAGACAGATTATTTCACTTATAATTCACTGTATCACAATTCCAGTGGGTCAGAAGTTTACATACACTAAGTTGACTGTGCCTTTAAACAGCTTGGAAAATTCCAGAAAATGATGTCATGGCTTTAGAAGCTTCTGATAGGCTAACTGACACAATTTGAGTCAATTGAAGGTGTACCTGTGGCTGTATTTCAAGGCCTACCTTCAAACTCAGTGCCTCTTTGCTTGACATCATGGAAATCAGCCATGACTTAAGAAAACAAATTGTAGAGGTCCACAAGTCTGGTTCATCCTTGGGAGCAATTTCCAAATGCCTGAAGGTAGCATGTTCATCTGTACAAACAATAGTACGCAAGTATAAACACCATGGGACCTGGCAGCTGTCATACCGCTCAGGAAGGAGACGCGTTCTATCTCCTAGAGATGAACGTACTTTGGAGGGAAAGTGCAAATCAATCCTAGAACAACTGCAAAGGATCTTGTGAAGATGCTGGAGGAAACAGGTACAAAAGTATCTATATTCACAGTAAAATGAGTCCTATATCGACATAACCTGAAAGGCCACTCAGCAAGGAAGAAGTCACTGCTCCAAAACCGCCATCAAAAAAGCCAGACTACGGTTTGCAACTGCACATGGGGACAAAGTTCGTACTTTTGGGAGAAATATCCTCTGGTCTGATGAAACAAAAATAGATCTGTTTGGCCAGAATGACCATCGTTACGTTTAGAGGAAAAAGGGGGAGGCTTGCAAGCCAAAAAACACCATCCCAACCGTGAAACACGGGGGTGGCAGCATCATGTTGTGGGGGTGCTTTGCTGCAGGAGAGACTGGTGCACTTCACAAAATAGATGGCATCATGAGGGAGGAAAATTATGTAGATATATTGAAGCAACATCTCAAGACAGGAAGTTAAAGCTTGGTCGCAAATGGGTCTTCCAAATGGAAAATGACTCCAAGCATACTTCCAAAGTTGTGTTAAAATGGCTTAAGGTCAACAAAGTCAAGGTATTGGAGTGGTAGAGACACTCTGAATAATTAGCTGTGAAAACCCAACTGACTCTTACTACTGAGGTGCTGACCTGTTGCACCCCCGACAACCACTGTGATTAGTATTATTTGACCCTGCTGGTCATCTATGAATATTTTTTAATCATGGCCACGTTCTGTTATAATCTCCACCCGGCACAGCCATTAGAGGACTGGCCACCCCTCATAGCCTGGTTCCTCTCTAGGTTTCTTCCTAGGTTTTGGCCTTTCTAGGGAGTTTTTCCTGGCCACCGTGCCTCTAAACCTGCATTGCATGCTGTTTGGGGTTTTAGGCTGGGTTTCTGTACAGCACTCTGTGACATCAGCTGATGTAAGAAGGGCTTTATAAATACATTTGATTGATTGACCTCAATCCTATAGAAAATGTGTGGGCAGAACTGAAAAAGCATGTGCGAGAAAGGAGGCCTACAAACCTGACTCAATTACACCAGCTCTGTCAAGAGGAATGGGCCAAAATTCACCCAACTTATTGTGGGAAGCTTGTGGAAGGCTACCCAAAACGTTTGACCCAAGTTAAACACTAAGGGCAATGCTACCAAATACTAATTGAGTGTATGTAAACTTCTGACCCACTGGGAATGTGATGAAAGAAATTTCACATTCTTAAAATAAAGTGGTGATCCTAGCTGACCTAAAACAGGGAATTTTTACTATGATTAAATGTCAGGAATTGTGAAAACAGGAGTTTAAATTTATTTGGCTAAGGTGTATGTGAACTTCTGACTTCAACTGTATATATTGGGCTGATGCCGATGTCGGCATTTTTAGGTAATATCAGCCGATTCCGATATGCTCACCAATATATTGTGTATCCCTACCAAATATCACTTGATTATCGAAAGGGTGTATTATGACGTCATATAGAACTACTCAGACATTCCAAATATCACTTGATTATCAGAGGGGTGTATTATGACGTCAGATAGAACTACTCAGACATTCCAAATATCACTTGATTATCAGAGGGGTGAATTATGACGTCAGAACTACTCAGACATTCCAAATCAGGCTTCATCCATATAATGAAGGTGGATATTGATCCAACCATTTCAAAAGTAATGACCGGGCTGATGGAAACAGGATATGCCTGTACAATTTTATAAATGCTGACAGACGATTTGCTTGTCCGTTTGACATGGTGGGATCCTTTTGTGTCAGTAAAAATGTATGAGCGAGAAACGGAGGTGGAAACTCCTTTATGAGCAAATATTTATATAATAACCATCACATCTTAGTTAACTTGGAGTCACGTGATGATATGTTGTGTGGTCCTCCCACTACGACTTGGGAACCCATGCAGTTTAATAGGCTACAGATGAAATAAGTTATGAACTTCACAGGGTGGTGAAAGTGATGAGCTTGATGCTCTTTTCCAATACATTTTGATGGTCTTATTCTGGTGAAATGATGATTGATGTTTGGTTGCCATTTGACAAATAAAATAATATGGCTCTTATCCATATTAATCTCATCATGTAGGTAGCCTACCCCCACTGTATCGGTGAGCTGCTGGCTACAGTCCACGAGCCAAGAGCACGTTTTCTATATAATGTAACAGTTTTTAAACCATCAGTAGAGTTGAAAATGCGATGGAAACCAATTTAACTTGTATTTTTCATTCGATACATGGGAATTTAACAGCAAAAGTTATTTATTTGTTTCACAAAGCCATTTATCAGCAATAAGTCTGTTTGATAGAAACATTTCTGGTGGGAAAATGCATATATCGTTTTATGCCGATTTGAGAATATTCACATGAAAATCTGTGGCAAATTGCATGGAAACTTAGCTACTAAGGTGGATATTGATCCAACACTGGCCGCTTATTCAAACCAGCCTACTGGGCACAGACATCAATTCAACATCTAGTTTCTATTTACATTTCTTTGAGTCGGCAAAAATTATGTTGATGGCATTTTGCAAATCCAAATCAGTTTTCTACATTGATCTAACAATCAGTACTCGCTCATGTGGGAGCAACGGAAAGGCTTCTCCCGTGTGTATTTCGCTCATGAGATTTCATGTTTCCTAACTGGTTAAAACTCTTTCCACACTGGGCACAATGGTATGGCTTCTCACCTGTGTGTACCCTCGTATGTCTTTTCAGGGATCCTAATAAGGCAAACTTACTTCCACACTGGGAGCAGTGGTACGGCTTCTCCCCTGTGTGTATTCGCTCATGAGCCTTCAGCTTCCCTAACTCCGTAAAACTCTTTTCACAGTGGGAGCAATAGAAAGGCTTCTCCCCTGTGTGTATTCGCTCATGGAATTTCATGTTTCCTAGCTGGTTAAAACTCTTTCCACAATAGGAGCAGGGGTATGGCTTCTCCCCGGTGTGTATACGCAGATGAGATTTTAGGTTACCTAACTGGTTAAAACGCTTTCCACACTGGGAGCAGTGGTATGGCTTCTCCCCTGTGTGTAGTCGCTGGTGAGCTTTCAGCTTTCCTGACTCCGTAAAACTCTTTCCACAGTGAAAGCAATGGTGTGGCTTCGCTCCTGTGTGTATCCTCCCATGTCTTTTCATGTTTCCTAACTGGTTAAAACTCTTTCCACACTGGGAGCAGTGGTAAGGCTTCTCCCCTGTGTGTATTCGCTCATGATCTTTCAGCCCTCCTAACTGGTTAAAACACTTTCCACACTGGGAACAAGAGTAAGGCTTCTCCCCTGTGTGTACTCGCTCATGAGCTTTCAGACTTCTTAACTGGCTAAAACACTTTCCACACTGGGCGCAATGGTATGGCATCTCTCCTGTGTGTTCTCTCTCATGTCTTTTCAGGCTTCCTAACTTGATAAAACTCTTTCCAATCTGGGAACAGAGGTGTTGTCTTTCTGGCTTGGAAGTCTCTGGTTCCTCAGAGTTTGGTTTTCCTCCTGCCAAAGACAGTGTTTATTTAAATAATTATTTAAAGAAACCGCAACATGATAAAACCGTCTTATGAGGTTTAATCCAAATCAGATCCCTTAATAACATGAGGCAAGTTTTCAAACATTATCAGTTAAAACAATCTTTGTGTGATTTTAAAACAAATGTTGAACAGCTTCCTGGTAATTACTGATAATATGTTTACATTACTTATTTTAATTCTGTTTTCAGAACACAGAATTATATGATACTCAAGACACAGACATCACAGGATTCCTATCGAGCAGGTGGTTGTAAATATATAACCTTCATAGCTGTACGATACAGAATGTGACTTTTTCCATACACACGAAAGCTTTCTCACATTTTGTGCACAAATTTGTTTACATCCCAGGTGCACAGGTGCACCTTGTGCTGGGGACAATAAAAGCCACTCTAAAATGTACAGTTTTGTCACAACACAATGCCACAGATGTCTCAAGTTATGAGGGAGTGTGCAATTGGCATGGTGACTGGAGGAATATCCACTGGAGCTGTTACCATATAATTGAATGTTCATTACTCTACCATAAGCCACCAACATTGTTTTAGAGAATGTGGCAGTGCATCCAACCAGCCTCACAACCGCAGACCACGTACAACAATGCAAGCCCAGGACCTCCACATCAACTGAGATCAGCTGATGAAACTGAGAAGTATTTATCTCCGTAACAAAGCCATTTTGTGGGGAAAAACTAATTCTGATTAGCTGGGCCTGGCTCCGCAGTGGGTGGGCCTGGCTCCCAAGTGGGTGGGCTTATGCCCTCCTAGACCCACCAATGGCTGCCCAGTCATGTGAAGTTCATAGATTAGGGCCAAATTTATTTATTTAAATTTACTGATTTCCTAACATGAACTGTAAATAGTTAATTGTTGCATTTATATTTCTGTTCAGTATATATATCAAAAGCTTGGATACACCTACTCATTCAAGAGTGTCTTTATTTTTAATATTTTCTACATTGTAGAATAATAGTGAAGACATCAAAACTATAAAATAACACATATTGAATCATGTAGTAAACCAAAAAGTGTTATATTTTATATTTGAAATTCTTCAAAGTAGCCACCCTTTGCCTGGACAGCTTTGCACACTCTTGGCATTCTCTCAACCAGCTTCATTGGATAGTCACCTGGAATGCATTTCAATTAACAAGTGTGCCTTGTTAAAAGTTAATTTGTGGAATTTAATTCCTTCTGAATGCATTTGAGCAAATCAGTTGTGTTGTGACAAGGTAGATAGCCCTATTTGGTAAAATACCATATTATGGCAAGAACAGCTCAAATAAGCAAAGAGAAATTACAGTCCATCATTACTTTAACCTGTTACAGCTAGGGTTCCATTTTCCGAATTTTCGCCTGTCTGACGTGCCCAAAGTGAAATGCCTGCCACTCAGGGCCAGAAACTAGGATATTCACATAATTAGTACTATTGGATAGGAAACACTCTGAAGTGTCTAAAACCATTATGAAATAGTCTGTGGGTATAACAGAACAGATATAGCAGGCAAAAACCTGAGAGATTTCTTTTGCCCTCCACTCACTTTGAATGCCTGGTAATAGAAGTCAATGGGGAATAGGACACAGGTTGCAGTACCTATGGCTTCCACTGGATGTCAACAGTCTCTGGAAAGTGTCTGGAGGGAATAGCCCTGAGGAGATCCTTATAGAAGAAGAAAGACTACAGGAAGGGAAAAATGTAAACAACCGTGCACGTTCACGAGAACGTGAACGCGCCCAGCTTTCTTTTCCTTTTATAACGTTTCGGTTACCATCTATTATTCATAAAACAATACATATGGATGAATTATTAATGATATTTGATTTGTTTGTGAAAAGATGAGGTATAACTTGAACGCGTTTTCTTCACTGTACAACGGGGGAGTAGACTGACAATGCTTGGTGGAGTAGCTGAACATAACGTGCCAACCAAACGGAGATTTATGGATATAATGAATTACTTTTTCTAACAAAAGAACCATGGATTCTCTTGTTTGGACACTTGGGAAGCCCTCAGAAGACGTTATTTGAAAGGTAAGCGATTTATATTAGCTGTGATATGGACATTTTGAGAACCGCGCTGGATATGAATTTATGCTAATGTAGAAAAAATGTGAGGTAATAGCCTCAATCAAATGTGGTGCTTTTGCCGTAAAGCCTTTTTGAAATCTGACAATGCAGTGATATTGCCAAGAAGCAGAGCTTTTGATTGCTATGCAACACTTGTATATCGAAGAATGTTAGATATTACAATTCTTTATTTAGAATTTGCCGCGTTGTTTGCTCTGAAAACGGTCCCGCTAGCGGCATCCGTGCGCAGAGAGGTTAAGACATGAAGGTCAGTCAATCAGGAAAATGTCATGAACTTTGAACATTTCTTCAAGTACAGTCGCAAAAAACATCAAGCGCTATGATGAAACTGGCTCTCATGAGGACCGCCACAGGAAAGGAAGACCCCGAGTTACCCCTGCTGCAGAGGACAAGTTCATTAGTTACCAGCCTCAGAAATTGCAGCCCAAATAAATGCTTCACAGATTTCAAGTTCAGACATCTCAACATCAACTGTTCAGAGGAGACTGCATGAATACGGCCTTCATAGCCAAATTGCTGCAAAGAAACCACAACTAAAAGGACACCAATAATAAGAAAAGACTTGCTTGGGCCAAGAAACACGAGCAATGGACATTAGACCGGTGTTAATATGTCCTTTGGTCTGATGAGTTCAAATTTGAGATTTTCAGTTCCAACCGCCGTGTCCTTGTGAGATGCAGAGTAGGTGAAGGGATAATCTCTGCATGTGTGGTTCCGACCGTGAAGCATGGAAGAAGAGGTGCGATGGTGCTGGTGTGCTTTGCTGGTGACCCCGTCTGTGATTTATTTAGAATTCAAGGCACACTTAACCAGCATGGCTACCACAGCATTCTGCAGCGATACGCCATCCCATCTGGTTTGCGCTTAGCAGGACTATCAATTGTTTGTCAACAGGACAATGACCCAGCACACCTACAGGCGGTGTAAGAGCTATTTACCAAGAAGGAGAGTGATGGAGTTCTGCATCAGATGACCTGGCCTCCACAATCACCCGACCTCAAACCGATTGAGATGGTTAGGGATGAGTTGGACCGCAGAGTGATGGAAAAGAAGCCAACAAGTGCTCAGCATATGTGGGAACTCCTTCAAGACTGTTGGAAAAGCATTCCAGGGGAAGCTGGTCGAGAGAATGCCAAGAGTGTTCAAAGCTGTATTTGTATTAGTTGGGAACAGCTCTAATGGGAACAGATACCAGTGGGCAGATCTATTTGATTTGTTCAAACTAAACTACAGCACTTACTTTGATGAGTCAAATCTGATCCTTTCTTCTCTTCTCCTCCTCTCACAGTTCCACTCAGCCCCGTTGTTTTCCTGCAGTCCACCAGCAGCACAGACAACCTCTTCATACCCAGCAGTAAGGTGCTACCGGGAGAGGCACGACACGGGGACTCCGGGAGGGAGGAAGGGCTAGCGTTGTCCTGGTAACCATAAAGAGGGGACACAGACACATATCATTATGGATGCTGACGTCACTGTTGTCGTAAAGTGCTTTCCAGAAACAAACCCCCCAATAGAGCAAGCTGTATGCTAGACCAGACCAAGCTGTACCATTTGGTGTTCTGATCTGGAGAGACTCTCCTCTGCCTCGTCAGCATCAGGATGTTGTTGAGGCTCCCCAGAGGATTCACAATAGTCAGGTCTCTCTCCTGTGTGAATGACAACATCAAACAGAGTAAACGTATGATCTTCTATTACAATCATAGGGTCTTACAAAAGCCAATAATATCTCCAAGGGCCTAAAATGTCAACATTCATTATGATTTTATAAAATATTGTTTGTGATGTAAATGTCAAAGGGTCGTTCCACTAAATGGGGGCCTTTTGCGTCCATTTGATATTTAAAGAAGAAATTATGCACCAATATTGCATTTTAAAAGCCTGTTATAATAGATGAGGGGAACTTTAATGTAGACCACATGGAGAATTCAATACATCTAATTGAAAAGTCCCTAAAATATATGTACCAACGGCAGATTGACCCTTAAACAATTCCTACAGTACTGAACAACATATTCAAGTGTAGAACTTCAGTAGAATGCCACTTTAAAACTCGACGGAGAAACCACACACTAGTTCAAGACAGTACTCACTGGTGGTAATCGGATCTTCCATCTCCTCATTTTTCACTCCTAAAACGTCTTCCTCTTTTACTCCAAAAGGTTCTTCCTCTTCTTTCACTACATTCTCTTCTTTCAATGTGATTGCCTCCTCTTCCTCCTTTTTCATTCTGAAAGCTTCTTCCTCTCCTTTCACCAGAGTTTCTTTCTCCGTCGAGTTTAGTGACCTCATGCACCAGTCGATTAGCCTAGTGCAGTATCAATTTAACACAATTGCTAATTGAATAAGCAAATAGCGTTTAAATGAACGAGTAGATAGGTAAAGAGAATTATATCCTAAACACTAAGAGTAATATACACAAGATTGGTCAAAAAAGCTTCACTTTTATGTTCGCTACCAAACCACCGCTTGGTTGAATCAGAAGCCTTTTGTCGCTGTTGAAGAAGCCTCCAGTTCCGTCCACTAGATTATACGTCACGCAAGGACCATCACCCGAAAGACTCATATCGCCATCTGCTGAATGGAGTGGGTAACGCAGATTGGAAAAATATGAATTACAATGTTTACTCTGACAAGCAATGTCATGAGAAGTAATTTAAAAACAACCAGATGTAATGTTTTCTCTTACTTCTTACAGCCAATACTTTTCTACAGGGCTGACCTGCTCATTAGGCAGGATTAGGTGACAGATTGAAGTGGGTGGCATATTCCTAGCTAAATTGACCAAGGCTCATCGCTAACAACACATAATAACACCTCATATAATGCTGCCCAAAAATAATATAAACTTCTCTCACCCAGTGGCATATGGGCTATTTAGGTGAGTGTTGCTGTTGCCACATGAAGCAGTGCCCACTTTGCGAAAGGCAACATGGTGCAGAGCCTCGGTCTGACGCCATTAAAAGGTCTACCTTTGAAGAGCACATGCCCCTTTGCCTTTTAATCAATCAATCAAATGTATTTATAAGGCCCTTCTTACATCAGCTGATGTCACAAAGTGCTTTACAGAAACCCAGCCTAAAACTAACTAAAGTTTATTTAGTGCTTTATCCGTGTAGCCGGAGTAGAGCATTGCAGTAGTCTAACCTACAAGTGACAAAAGCATGGATTCATTTTTCTGCATCATTTTTGGACAGAAAGTTTCTGATTTTTACAATGTTAAGTAGATGGAAAAAAGCTGTCCTTGAAAGTGTCTTTATACACTGCTCAAAAAAATAAAGGGAACACTTAAACAACACAATGTAACTCCAAGTCAATCACACTTCTGTGAAATCAAACTGTCCACTTAGGAAGCAACACTGATTGACAATAAATTTCACATGCTGTTGTGCAAATGGAATAGACAACAGGTGGAAATTATAGGCAATTAGCAAGACACCCCCAATAAAGGATTGGTTCTGAAGGTGGTGACCACAGACCACTTCTCAGTTCCTATGCTTGCTGGCTGATGTTTTGGTCACTTTTGAATGCTGGCGGTGCTTTCACTCTAGTGGTAGCATGAGACGGAGTCTACAACCCACACAAGTGGCTCAGGTAGTGCAACTCATCCAGGATGGCACATCAATGCGAGCTGTGGCAAGAAGGTTTGCTGTGTCTGTCAGCGTAGTGTCCAGAGCATGGAGGCGCTACCAGGAGACAGGCCAGTACATCAGGAGACATGGAGGAGGCCGTGGAGGGCAACAACCCAGCAGCAGGACCACTACCTCCGCCTTTGTGCAAGGAGGAGCACTGCCAGAGCCCTGCAAAATGACCTCCAGCAGGCCACAAATGTGCATGTGTCTGCTCAAACGGTCAGAAACAGACTCCATGAGGGTGGTATGAGGGCCCAACGTCCACAGGTGGGGTTGTGCTTACAGCCCAACACCGTGCAGGACGTTTGGCATTTGCCAGAGAACACCAAGATTGGCAAATTCGCCACTGGCGCCCTGTGCTCTTCACAGATGAAAGCAGGTTCACACTGAGCACGTGACAGGCGTGACAGAGTCTGGAGACGCCGTGGAGAACGTTCTGCTGCCTGCAACATCCTCCAGCATGACCGGTTTGGCGGAGGGTCAGTCATGGTGTGGGGTGGCATTTCTTTGGGGGGCCGCACAGCCCTCCATGTGCTCGCCAGAGGTAGCCTGACTGCCATTAGGTACCGAGATGAGATCCTCAGACCCCTTGTGAGACCATATGCTGGTGCGGTTGGCCCTGGGTTCCTCCTAATGCAAGACAATGCTAGACCTCATGTGGCTGGAGTGTGTCAGCAGTTCCTGCAAGAGGAAGGCATTGATGCTAAGGACTGGCCCGCCCGTTCCCCAGACCTGAATCCAATTGAGCACATCTGGGACATCATGTCTCGCTCCATCCACCAACGCCACGTTGCACCACAGACTGTCCAGGAGTTGGCGGATGCTTTAGTCCAGGTCTGGGAGGAGATCCCTCAGGAGACCATCCGCCACCTCATCAGGAGCATGCCCAGGCGTTGTAGGGAGGTCATTCAGGCACGTGAAGGCCACACACTACTACTGAGCCTCATTTTGACTTGTTTTAAGGACATTACATCAAAGTTGGATCAGGCTGTAGTGTGGTTTTCCACTTTAATTTTGAGTGTGACTCCAAATCCAGACCTCCATGGGTTGATAAATTTGATTTCCATTGATAATTTTTGTGTGATTTTGTTGTCAGCACATTCAACTATGTAAAGAAAAAAGTATTTAATAAGATTATTTCATTCATTCAGATCTATGATGTGTTATTTTAGTGTTCCCTTTATTTTTTTGAGCAGTGTATGTTAGTCAAAAGAGAGATCCGGGTCCAGAGTAGCGCTGAGGTCCTTCACAGTTTTATTTGAGACGACTGTACAACCATCAACATTAATTTTCAGATTCAACAGAAGATCTCTTTGTTTCTGGGGACCTAGAACTAGCATCTCTGTTTTGTGAACATTTGTCGCCATCCACTTCCTTATGTCTGAAACACAGGCTTCCAGGGAGGGCAATTTTGGAGCTTCACCATGTTTCATTAAAATGTACAGCTGTGTGTCGTCCACATAGCAGTGAAAGTTAACACTATGTTTCCGAATGACATCACCAAGAGGTAAAATATATAGTGAAAACAATAGTGGTCCTAAAACGGGGCCTTGAGGAACACCGAAATGTACAGTTGATTTGTCGGAGGACAAACCATCTATAGAGACAAACTGATATCTTTTCCGACAGATAAGATCTAAACCAGGCCAGAACTTGTCCGTGTAGACCCATTTGGGTTTCCAATATCTCCAAAAGAATGTGGTGATCGATGGTATCAAAAGCAGCACCAAGGTCTAGGAGCACGAGGACAGATGCAGAGCCTCAGTCTGACGCCATCAAAAGGTAATTGACCACCTTCACAAGTGCAGTCTCGGTGCTATGATGGGGTCTAAAACCAAACTGAAGCATTTCGTATACACTGTTTGTCTTCAAGAAGGCAGTGAGTTGCTGCGCAACAGCTTTTTCAAAAGAAATTGAGACTAATGGGAGATTCGATATATAGGCCGATAGTTTTTTATATTTTCTGGGTCAAGGTTAGGCTTTTCAGGAGAGGCTTTATTACTGACCCTTTTAGTGAGTTTGGTACACATCCGGTGGATAGAGAGCCGTTTATTATGTTCAATATAGGAGGGCCAAGCACAGGAAGCAGCTCTTTCAATAGTTTAGTTGGAATAGGGTCCAGTATGCAGCTTGAAGGTTTAGAGGCCATGATTATTTTCATCAATGTGTCAAGAGATATAGTTTTAAAAAACTTGAGTGTCTCCCTTGATCCTAGGTCCTGGCAGTGTTGTGCAGACTCAGGACAACTGAGCTTTGGAGGATGATAGAGGAATTTGTATGTTTAAGTAATGACTAAGAATATTCCACTCTGAAAATGTATGCAATAGGGTTAGGGTTATAAGAAGATAATCCAATTAATGTGTGTGTCAAGAAATGTATAGAGACTAGAACATGGTGGTACTATCTTGCAATGTAAGACGAGGGTATTTGAGAGAACAAAGGAATCCTTGTGAAACCAAACGACAGAGAAGAGGCCTTCCCCATCCTCGGGAAGGGAGGCACGGCTAGGAACTGTCCAGATTGAATGATGTTGCAGAAAGTGATAAGCCATGAATGTAAACTGTGGGAAAGTACTGATGCCTAGAGAGGGGTGGAGCTCATTAGTATTCAGATCCTTTGTATGTACCATATAAAAAGACTGTTCCCATTATGAGATCAGAATTCTGACCATTGTAGCGGGCCTCCGTCTGTTTCATTTTCCACCAAAGCTTTACAACCTTTGGGTTACAGACTGAGTAGTTAATTAAAAGTTCATTTTAGAACATTGAGACCAAAATTCTCGTGACAGAGGAACACGCAGATTTAAGGAGGAGTCCGTAATTTGCTTTTTAATGATTGTTACGGATACAGGTATCCTGTGTGTGTATTTGTTTTCTTTCCTTCTGCCCTAGTCACAGGTGTCACTCATCAGCAGCCATCAGTTGCCCATGAATCACCAATCAGTCCCAATCAGAAGACACACCTGCTCCTTTCCCCTTACCCAATCACATCCCCTTTCCCTTGGTTTAAAAACCTTACTGTATGCTGTAAATTATAAGTATATTTCATACTAATCTTAACCTTGTGACCCATTCCATACATCTGGTGTTTATCATGTAGACTGAAGGAGGATGGACTATAAAATGCTGTGGCTCAAACCAGATCGTTCAGTTCTCAGTGATCACCTCCAGTGGTGATTACCGACCAGCTCCATTACTGCAGTAATTAAATAATAAAGTTTGCTTGTTTTGGAGAAATCTGAAAGTCTCTCCTTTTTGATTACAATAATTCTACCACAGAGCTTTGGTCTTTAATCTGTTACTGTAACCTAACAGCTTCAGGCACTTCCAGAATTTACTCAGATTGTTCCTATGTTCAACTATTTTTGCCATTAAAATATTATTTATTGGCCTTCTGTATCCTGTGTGTCTCATTTCTTAATTTCTTGTCGTCTATAAATGTTTAATCTGCCCTGGATTTCCTCAACTCGAGAAAGTGTTCATTTCTACGCTTAATTGCCTTTAAAATGTCGTCATTTATCCACGGTTCAGTTCTTTGCTAAATTCAAACTTTTTTTTTACCGGAGCCTGCTTATCTACAGCATGTAAAAACAATGATCTCAAGATGCCCCAGGCATTCCCCACCTCATTGCATTTCAATACAGCAGACCAGTCCAATTTGTTCAAACAAAAACATCTGCACTATAATTCATCAGCCTTAATTTTTTTGTATTAAATTATGACAATTAAAAACTGTTTTCTGAACATTCCTACTACAGAAAATGATGGTTATGATCACTGAGCCCATAGTTTACTACCCAATCGACAGCAACACAAGGTCAATGATGGTTTGGGTAGAAGGACAGACCCCGGTGGGCTCATTAATCAGCTGGTATAAAGCAAACTAATTGCTAAGAGCTTTAAAAGTAGAATGGTCCTTTTTTGAGCATATCTGTATTAAAATCACCAGTAACAATCACCCCTGATTTACCAAAGTCTGTACCGTTGGAACAAGTCTCCAACAACTCATAAAACCTGTACTGGTCTGGTGGTCTATAACAGGTCCCAACTATAATAGGTTTACATGTTGGTAATAATAAAATGTTCAACCACACAGCTTCAATCTCGCCATGGTTTAAATCTGATCTATAGTTTAACCAATATCTGATCTTACATAAATACAACCGCAATCGAAAAGACGGCGGAGGTTGTATGTAAGATCAGATTTAAACCATGGCGAGATTGAAGCTGTGTGGTTGAACATTTCATTATTACCAACATGTAAACCTATTAGTCTCTTCTAATTACATCATTTTCAACTTCAATCTCAGCATTTTTATCAAACCATCCAACCACGTTTCGGTAGAGCAAAGCACTCCCAGCTTACAGTTACTAGAGAGTAGGCGAATTTCCTCAATCTTTGGAAGAAGACTTCTAACGTTGAGATGAAGGATGTGTAGTCCTCTCGTGGAAAACACATTTTCTCAACCTACCCAGGCGGTGCACTACATCCAGAGAACCTGCAACAACATTCCGCTCCTCCTCCGGGACTATTGCCCTGCAGATTTTCCATACATTCGAAGATTCCATCTCCGACCATACCGGTCATTCTCCTCTACCTTTGACTCCATTTCAGTGAGTTTCTTCTCCTGTTTTGCAACCTGAATTTTCAATATTGCGTTCTGCTGCTTCAGAGTTTTTCCGTCCTCAGCATTGAAATCAATCGCTTTCTTCAGGTTAACGATACTGATAGTGTTATTTTTCACCAAGTCCATGATGTCTTCTGCGCTCTTTGATTTTAGCCGTGAGGATGCGGACGATGTTGTCCTGTAGCTGGCTCAGTGATGGTTCACTTCTCAGCTGCTTTGGAAGTTGCTCCTTGGTTGGGGTATTCGGGTATGAATCACATCCACACCCGTTTTATACACTGCAAGCATATGAGTGAGTTTCAGCAATGCCTCTTTTCTCCTTGGAAGTTTAAACATCCATTATCTCGGCAACAGTTTGGTCATGTCCTGATTCCATGCTGCTAGCTATGAACACATTCGCTAACTAACTAAACACTTTTCGATAGCTTGTTCGTTGGAAATCTTCAAAAATATATTTCAATGGTTTGATTAATTACACAATTATTCAAAATAGCTACATTGTATGGTTAGAAATATTTTTTGGTGTGAAAAAAAATAATTGCAACTGCAGCCTAAAACTAAACTTAGTGAGAAAACCCTAAAATTATTCCTTAGCTAGAAATGGTTCACCCTCTCATGCCGCCATCCTGAGGCCCCGTCAGCAGATTATTCTCAATTTTGTATTAACAAATCAATGCAGAAAGTACATGTGGGAACACGTGTGTGTGTGTATAAATAATATACAAAGGTCATTTGGGCTCAGAGGTACAACATCACATTACACAAGGACCTTAAGGGACATACATACACTTATTCTAACAGCTTTTTTGTCAGAGTATTTGTCTTAAAATAATTACCATTCTTTTTGTAAGGTAAGAAAATGTGGTGTTTTAGGAAAACTGTTGTAATGAACACTTAAGATCAATTTGATAAAACAATTACTAAAGAAGACCCACTTCTATGTGAAATTTTATTCCTCATGTCTTCTTTACTTTTGGTGGCCTTAACTTCACCTTGGTTTACAATTATAATATTGACAAAGTTCCAGTGACACGTTCTGCTTTTCATCTGCAGGGTTTCTTGTCATGGTCCTTAATTTATGAGCATTTTTCTCCACACAGATATTATATATGGAATAATCGGGACATATTGTATACAAATATTTCTGTTTTTGTCCTATTTGTTCCGAAATCATATCCTTTTGGTGAGCCAACTGGTCAATGTCAGCAGATTCGTTCAAGTTGTTTCTTGCGTGACGTAATAATCTAGAGGACTGGACCGTTCAACACAAGGCTACGGATTCAGACAGATCGGTAGCTTGCTGGCCAACGTTCTATACTGAAAACAGGTACACTGAAAGATTCTGTTGATGTGATGACAAAAATGTTATTCACGTCTGAATTCAGGATAATACTGTTTTATTTTACTTAAAATATGATTTAGGTCTCATACTATGCGAATACACTACCAAGCAATGCAAGTAGATATTTTGGCATTAACCCCAAAGCAGTTTTTGAACAAGAATGTATTAAGAAAACCCGTAGTCACGATCAGACTATCCTTCCTATCCAGGCATCATATAATGCACAGCCACATGCAAATACATCAACTCCACCACAAAACATTAAAAACTTTAACATGACTACTGGTGATGTCATTATTTTCGTCACCATCCATCAATGGTTAGATTGCATTTTTTGTTCTTTGTACATGGTGTGCCCTCCTCCTGAGTCTGACTAGAAATCCACTCAGAATACCTCTTTCCTGCCGTCGGCGACTGGCCCTGGGGGTTACCTACCGTCGTTCTGATATCCAAATGTTATTTCCGGCTGTATGTAATAACACACACGTTCTTGGCTAATACTGTAAGAAATAACACACAGAAAACACTGCGAAGTTGCTTAAGAGCTAGAAGCAGAGTTTAGAATAGGTTCCCGGGGAATATTGAAACGTGGCACATACAGTGCATTTGGGAAAGTATTCAGACCCTTTGACCTTACAGCCTTAATCTAAAATTGATTAAATCGTCCCCCCCTCATCAATCTACACACAATACCGCATAATGACAGAGCAACACCCCATAATGACATCACAATACCCCATAATGACAGAGCAATTTGTGGTGTTGTGAACAATTATAAAATGTACACTGACACGTCGCGATACTTTAAGGCGGTTGTAGGGTTATACCCAAGACTTGATGCTGTAATCGCTGCCAAAGGTACGTCAAAGTACTGAGTAAAGGGTCTGAATACTTATGTAAATGTGATATGTTTTTAATTTTTAATGTTAACCTGTTTATGCTTTGTCATTATTGGGTATTGTATAGATTTATGATTTAAAAAAAGGGTTGAATCAATTTTAGAATAAGGCTGTCACGTAACAAAATGTGGAAAAAGTCAAGGGGCCTGAATACTTTTCGAAGGCACTGTATTTGCACCCTCTCAGTGAACTAATCCATGGCAGTGGCCTAGACTAAAATCTAATTTATGCTTTTTCATAAAATTTGGTCGCTCCATATGGAGGGTTTGACGAAATTACCGAGCATCCGGAGGCCAAATGGAGCTCCGTTCTGCACGGCCACGCGCCTCCCAAACGTCACAATGCGGACGGCTCTGTAGAGCAACTTCAGGAGAGTAATTGCACAATCTGCGAACGCCAGCAGGAGAGGGAGGAGAACGGTTGGGTCAGGTTAATATCCAACTGCCTGTAGCTCAGGACCTGAAGCAAGGATATGCATATTCTTGATACTATTTTAAAGGAAACCCTGAAGTTTGTGGAGATGTGAAATTAATGTAGGAGAATATAACACATCTGGTAAAAGATTAAAAAAACATTTTTTCCCCAGTTTTTAATTTGATCATCTTTGAAATGCAAAAGAAAGGCCTTACATTGAGATGGGGCTCGTTTAGATGTTGTCCACAACAGGGCAACAGTAGATGTCAATGTTTCAGACGGAGAACTTCAGGAATGAGTGAGTTAGTCAGTATGAAGTCACCCAGGTGTCCCACAGGAGGTGCCCAAATGGCCGCATTGATACATTTTCAAGAAAATACCTATATAGAACATACAATGTTATGCTAATTAAAACTACAAGTTGACACAACTCCCAGGAATGTAATAAAATGATGCATCATTAGTTTCCTTACATAAAAAGGTACTAACGAGAAATGTGACAAGAATGCTGATCCAAATTATCAACAAAGACAGAAGTGAAATATTTAAGGGCCAAGTTAGCAGCCAGTGATCTAACGTCAGTGTTGAACGACACCACAAACCACAAAGTGATTTTTTTGACTATTTACACACTTTAGAATGACAGTATTTGGAAGACCCGCAGTCCTCTACACAATATTGTGCTGCTTATGCCAAGTCCCATAGCAGTCTCTTTCTGGCGTGAAGCAGAGAGTGACAGAACAAGTGGGGCAGGTGACGGGAGACTTCCTGTGACACAGAACACAACGACGCCTCCCTACTGTGCCCTTTCTGCCCCGAGGCACATTCATGCCTGCAGTTATGAATGTGGCCAAGTGAACACCAGTGGTGGCAGGAGTAGAAGGGACAGAGGTAGAGGGGACAGAAGGTGCTGCAGTGGACTTTGTGCCGCAGCCAGCAAGCTCCTGGATGAGCAGATTTCTGAAGGCTAGCTGTGTCACGGGGGTCTGTCCACAGCTCTTAGCCATTTCCTCATGCAGGATGAATGCATTCACCACAGCAATGTCGATGAAATGATAGAACAATGTCCTGTACCATTTCACTGTCTTGTGGAAAACATTGCAGTCTATCAGAGTGTCTGACAGATCCACACCTCCCACGCTCTTGTTGTAGTCCTTTACAGCAGCAGGAATGGGGACATTTTTAGGGGTCCGTGCCCCATTGGCGTCCTTCACACGTCTGACGACGTGATCGCCACTGTAGGATTTGTGGATACTGGAGCACATGACCACCTGTCTGGTATCCATCCACTTTACAAAGAGCAGGTCATCTTTACGAATCCATCGCATGGTGCCCCTATCAGCCCTCTTAGGCATGTCGTTTAATTTTGTTTTGGGAAAACCCACTCTGTTGGGATGAATGGTGCCACAAGCCCACACATCCAGCTTCCTCAGGTCTGTGAACAGGGTAGGGCTTGTGTAGAAGTTGTCCACAAACAGTTTGTAGCCCTTCCCCAGCTGTTGAAAATCCAATAACTCCATAACGGAATCATAACTGAGTCCCTTACCGGTGGCTGAGATGGATCTCCCCTTGTAAACAAACAAATTCCAAGTGTAGGCACACACAGAATCGGACAAAACAAACAGTTTGTACCCACATTTTGTTTGCTTGTTACTCATATATTGTTGGAGGCCATTTCTATCCTTTGAGGCTACCATCCTCTCATCTATGGACAGGTTCTGGTTGGGCTGAAAATGGGTCTTGCAGGCCTCAACCATGCTGCAGTAGAGGGGTTTGATTTTGCAGAGCTTATCAAAGCTTGCTGTGCCTCTCTTCTTGTCATTGTCGTCGTCAACTTGTGGGTCACTGATATGAAGCGCCCGCGAGATAGTCAGAAACATTTTACAAGACATGACAGCGGTGGGGAAAGGCAGTTGGTAGACTGGTGACGTTCTCCAGTAGTCCCTCAGGTTTTTCAACTTCACCAGCCCCATGAAAATGACCAGTGAGATGTAACAGTACAGGTCTTGGATGGAAATGGGTTTCCAGGCCTCTTTCTGACCCGCTTGTTTCTTAGCCCCATACTTGTTGGTGTTGGACACCAGCGAATCAAGAACTGACAAGGAGAAAAACATCTGGAAAAGTTGAAGGGGGCTGTACTTGGCAGTCACGTCCAGCTGAGGTCCAGGCTGCCTTTTAGGTTGAAATGTTGGTGGAAGAGGCTCCACGTCATCCTCTAGCACAGTGTGCCAACGGTCCTCTGCCTCGGTGGTAGTTGCCGCTGGTGCACTGGCCCTCCTCCGCTTCTGGGCTGGCCTCTTCACACCTCTGGATGGCCGGGCGAGGGAAGGTGTGGAGCCGTAGACAGCAGGGGTCCGGCTGGATGAACCATCTTCAGTGTCTGAATCAGTGGGGGATGGAGACCTTGACATTGTGGGTTCCCATTGTTCATCAGAGTACCTGGCACGGTACGGAAGAAAAGAAAATGTGTAAGAATACTTTTACAGCTGAGCCCTGTATCAACACGTAAAATAAACATATCTATTATATAGAGTAGAGGGAACATAATCACCACGGTGACGTGTGTGTTTATCAATGGGAAATAAGGCTGGTCAGGAGAGAACGGCTCATAGTGGTGGCCGGGGTGGGTGGGTGAGGAATGGTATCAAGCAAAATGGTCTGTTTGGTGCTGTTCAATTCCGGTTATTGTTGTGGGCCGCCTTCCCCTCAACAGCTTCCAATGGCTATTTTATACAGTGAGAGAAAAAAGTATTTGATCCCCTGCTGATTTTGTACGTTTGCCCACTGACAAAGAAATTATCAGTCTATAATTTTAATGGTAGGTTTATTTGAACAGTGAGAGAGAGAATAACAAAAGAATCCAGAAAAATGCATGTGAAAAATGTTATGAATGGAATTGCATTTTAATGAGGGAAATAAGTATTTGACCCCTCTGCAAAACATGACGCAGTACTTGGTGGCAAAACCCTTGTTGGCAATCAGAGGTCAGACGTTTCTTGCAGTTGGCCACCAGGTTTGCACACATCTCAGGAGGGATTTTGTCCCACTCCTCTTTGCAGATCTTCAAGTCATTAAGGTTTCGAGGCTGACGTTTGGCAACTCGAACCTGCAGCTCCCTCCACAGATTTTCTATGGGATTAAGGTCTGGAGACTGGCTAGGCCACTCCAGGACCTTAATGTGCTTCTTGAGACACTCCTTTGTTGCCTTGGCTGTGTGTTTTGGGTCAATGTCATGCTGGAATACCCATCCACGACCCCCCTGGCTGAGGGAAGGAGGTTCTCACCCAAGATTTGACGGTACGTGGCCCCATCCATCGTCCCTTTTATGCGGTGAAGTTGTCCTGTCCCCTTAGCAGAAAAACATCCCCAAAGCATAATGTTTCCACCTCCATGTTTGACGCTGGGCATGGTGTTCTTGGGGTCATAGGCAGCATTCCTCCTCCTCCAAACACAGCGAGTTGAGTTGATGCCAAAGAGCTACATTTTGGTCTCATATGACCACAACACTTTCACCCAGATGTCCTCTGAATCATTCAGATGTTCATTGGCAAACTTCAGACGGCCATGTATATGTGCTTTCTTGAGCAGGGGGACCTTGCGGGCGGTGCAGGATTTCAGTCCTTCACGGCGTAGTGTGTTACCAATTGTTTTCTTGGTGACTATGGTCCCAGCTGCCTTGAGATCATTGACAAGATCCTCCCGTGTAGTTCTGGGCGGATTCCTCACCGTTCTCATGATCATTGCAACTCC
Source organism: Brachymystax lenok tsinlingensis (assembly GCA_030435695.1). Classification (NCBI taxonomy): domain Eukaryota; kingdom Metazoa; phylum Chordata; class Actinopteri; order Salmoniformes; family Salmonidae; genus Brachymystax; species Brachymystax lenok. Next base: position 41,967,886 of record CM059812.1, read on the forward strand.
ACGAGGTGAGATCTTGCATGGAGCCCCAGGCCGAGGGAGATTGACAGTTCTTTTGTGTTTCTTCCATTTGCAAATAATCGCACCAACTGTTGTCACCTTCTCACCAAGCTGCTTGGCGATGGTCTTGTAGCCCATTCCAGCCTTGTGTATGTCTACAATCTTGTCCCTGACATCTTTGGAGAGCTCTTTGGTCTTGGCCATGGTGGAGAGTTTGGAATCTGATTGATTGATTGCTTCTGTGGACAGGTGTCTTTTATACAGGTAACAAACTGAGATTAGGAGCACTCCCTTTAAGAGTGTGCTCCTAATCTCAGCTCGTTACCTGTATAGAAGACACCTGGGAGCCAGAAATCTTTCTGATTGAGAGGGGGTCAAATACTTATTTCCTTCATTAAAATGCAATTCCATTTATAATGTGTTTTTCTGGATGTTTTTGTTGTTATTCTGTCTCTCACTGTTCAAATAAACCTACCATTAAAATTATAGACTGAATATTTCTTTGTCAGTGGGCAAACGTACAAAATCAGCAGGGGATCAAATACTTTTCCCCCTCACTGTATAACAATGGAATGGAGTGAATGGAACCTAGCCTAGTGGTTAGAGTGTAGAGCCGGCAGGTAGCATAGTGGTTAGAGCGTTTGGTCAGTAACCGAAAGGCTGGTGGATCGAGTCCCAGAGCTGACAAGGTAAAAATCTGTCGTTCTGCTCCTGAACAAGGCAGTTAACCCACTGTTCCTAGGCAGTCATTGTAAATACGAATTTGTTCTTAACAAGACATTTGTGGAGCGGTTGAAAAACAAGTTAATGACTCACACCTAAGTGTATGTAAACTTCGACTTCAACTGTGTGTGTGTGTGTGTGTGTGTGTATATATATATATATCATTTTTTGTTGTTGATATTTTTATCTGATTTCTATACACCTATATCTCTTGCTATCTATAATTCAATAAAAAATATCTCAAATGAATATGCAACCATTTAACTTCACAAGTACCAGCAGCAGAGGTGACTGTTTTGGAGAGCCTGGCGTGCCCAAAGTAAAATGCCTCCCATTTAGGCCCAGAAAATGGGATATGCATATATTTAGTACCATTGGATAGGAAACACTCTGAATTTTCCAAAACTGTTAACCATTTGTCTGTGGGTCAATCAGAACGCATATAGCAGGCAAAACCCTGAGGAATCTCTGTCCTGGAAAAAGTCATTTTGACACATTGCTCATTTTGGAACCCCTCCCTATCAAAAATGACCATATATAGGCATATGAATGCAGTACACGTCGCTTCCTTATGATGTCATCAACCACGAGACGGTGTTTTACTTCATCTTGGATGAATTTAGACCATTGATAAACAGCATGGCATGAGGACACCACGTTCTGAAAACTCTTCAGATTGCGCGCGCACGAGAAGGCGCGCAGTGTCTTATTTATCGTCCTTTAGCTGCTCAGTTTATATTCCGGCTGATTTATAATAGTAAATATACGTAAAAGTGTTCCTAAGGATACATTTAAAACTATGTTTGATTGTTTTTGGACAAGTTTATAGGTATAATTTGAACGAGTTGGCGCCATGTTTCAAAGGAGGAGTGGAGGCTGTCGTTTCTGATTATAACGCGCGAACCAAATGGAGGATTTATGGATAAAAGACGTTACTTTTTCTAACAAAAGAACCATGGATTGTCTTCGTTGGACACTTAGGATGACCTCAGCAGAAGTTCTTCAACAGGTAATTGATTTGTTTTCGCTGTGAAATGTGTTGTGTGTGCCATGATGGCTAATCGATACATGGCTATTGGAAAATATGTGAGGTGCTAGCCTCAAACAAATGAATGTGCTGCTTTCGCCGTAAAGCCTTTTTGAAATCTGACCGCTGTGATATTGCCAAGAAACAGAGCTTTTGATGAGTATGGAACACTTGTATATTGCTGGATGTTTAATAATTCAACTTTCGGAATTTGAATTTGGCGCTTTTTTAGATTTTCGCTGGTAGTGTCGGGATGAGCCCGCTAGCGACCCACTGGTACTTGAGAAGTTATTAAACAACTGCATTTGCAAAAATGTATTTTACTTACTGATCTAAAAGTGAATCTTTTCCTTCCAAAAACATTTCTTCCGCGATGGAATCAAAACTGTGGTCACTCACAGAGTCCTCATCCATTCCATCTGTGTCACTCTCCCGGTCAATGGAATCCAAACTGTGGTCACTCACAGAGTCCTCATCCATTCCATCTGTCTCTCTCTCCCGGTCAATTTCTGCAATAATATCATCAAAATGTTTATACTTGGAATTCCATTTAGCTTTTCCACTCTTAGTAGCCATGTTAAACTTTTTCAGATTTGAGAAGTTTGTAGAAGAGAACGAACTGCTGCGAAACGTAAACTACAGTGCGTCCTGTTTCCTTTCACCAGAGAACTGTGTGGTACACAGCTCCAGCATGAAATGCGGTTTGTCCTACAAATGGCGTTCACATACTGCTGGAAAGCCTAGCTCATTGGCTATCTAGCTAGGTTTCAAAACCAAACGCTGTTTGTCCTACAACATGGATTGTGTTAGGACATACACTACCGTTCAAAAGTTCAGGGTCACTTAGAATTGTCCTTGTTTTTGAAAAAGGAAATCTTTTTGTCCATTAAAATAACATAAAATTGATCATAAATACAGTGTAGACATTGTTAATGTTGTAAATGACTATTGCAGCTGGAAACGGCAGATTTATTATGGAATATCTACATAGGCATACAGAGGCCCATTATCAGCAACCATCACTCCTGTGAGGGACAGGTGACTAAGTCAAACAGGATTTTTATTAGTCGGGGACAGCCCTACTAGTAACAGATAACAGTCTATCTTCATGTCAACTAACAGAACTCTGTTGGTTGTCCTGGTAACAGATACCAGTGGGCAGATCTATTTTATTTGTTCAAACTAAACTACAGCACTTACTTTGATGAGTCAAATCTGATCCTTTCTTCTCTTCTCCTCCTCTCACAGTTCCACTCAGCCCCGTTGTTTTCCTGCAGTCCACCAGCAGCACAGACAACCTCTTCATACCCAGCAGTAAGGCGCTATCGGGAGAGGCACGACACGGGGACTCCGGGAGGGTGGAAGGGCTAGCGTTGTCCTGGTAACCATAAAGAGGGGACACAGACACACATCATTATGGATGCTGATGCCACTGTTGTCATAAAGTGCTTTACAGAAACCCAGCCCCCGATAGAGCAAGCTGTATGCTAGACCAGACCAAGCTGTACCATCTGGTGTTCTGATCTGGAGAGACTCTTCTCTGCCTCGTCAGCATCAGGATGTTGTTGAGGCTTCCCAGAGGATCCACAATAGTCATGTCTCCCTCCTGTGTGAACGAGAACATCAAACAGATGGTAAACTTATGATCTTCTATTGCAATAACAGTGTCTTACAAGAGGCATGAATATGTCTATAAGGGGCCTACATTAGCCACTTTAATTGTGTTTTTTTGTATATTGTTTGTGATCAGTGGTGTAAAGTATTTAAGTAAAAAATACTTTAAAGTACTACTTAAGTAGTTTTTCAGGGGAATCTGTACTTTATTTATATTTTTGACAAATTTGACTTTTACTTCACTACACTCCTAAAGAAAATGATGTACTTTTTACTCCATACATTTTCCCTGACACTCAAAAATACTCATTACATTCTGAAGGCTTAGCAGGACAGGAAAATGGTCAAATACACACACGAATCAAGAGAACATCCCTGGTAATCATTACTGCCTCTGATCTGGCAGACTCACTAAACACACCTTTCAATTATAGATTGCCTGAGTGTTGGAGTGTCTCCCTGGCTATCCGTAAATAAATAAAAAACAAGAAAATGGCACCATCTGGTTTGCTTAATATAAGTAATTTGAAATGATTTAAATATTTTACACGTATCTAATATAACAGGCTTTTAAAATGCATTATTGTTGCATATTTTCTACTTAAAATATCGAGGGGACGCAAAAGGCCGCCATTTCGTGGAACAGCCCTTTCACATGTGCATCATAGTGGTGGGAAAAGTACGCAATTGTCATACTTGAGACCACATGGAGAATTCAACACATCTACTTTAAAAGTCCCAAATATATATGTACCAATGGCAGATTGAAACTTAAAAAAAAAAACATTAGTTCAAAAACTGCATAGTTTGTGCCCCTGTTTTGAGACAGTACTCACTGGTGTTATTCGGAACTTCAGTCTCCTCTTCCTCCTTCACCGAGATAGCTTCCTCTTTTACTCCAAAAGGTTCTTCCTCTTCTTTCGATTTTACGGCATCTTCCTCCTTTTTGATTCTGAAAGCTTCTACCTCTTTTTCCACTTTGACAACCTCTTTCCCATATTCCTCTTTCACTGTAATACCACCATCCTCTAGTTTCAATGTGATAGCCACTTTTTTCATTCTTCAAGCTTCTTCGTCTCCTTTCACCAGAGTTTCTTCCTCCGTCTAGATTAGTGAGTTTATGCTCCGGTCGATTAGCCTAGTGCAGTATTATTGTAACACATTCGCTAATTTAACAAGCAAATTACGTTTAAATGAACCAGTAGATAGGTAAACAGAACTGTGTTTAAAACACTAAGAATAATATACACAAGATTGGTGTAAAAAGCTTCAATGTTTCGGTTTTATGTTTACTAGCAAACGACCAAACCACCGCGTGGTTGAATCAGAAGAAACCTCCCGTCCCGTCCACTAGATTATACGTCACGCAAGAAGCACCACCTGAAAGACTCACATCGCCATCTGCTGACTGGAGTGGGTAACGCAGATTGGAAAAACATTAATTACAATGTTAATTCTGGCAAGCAATGTCATAAGTAATTTAAAAACAACCAGATGTTATGTTTTCTCTTACTTTCTTACAGCCAATACTTTCTTACAGCCAATACCTAATGGGCAGGCCAGCCAGGCTGACCTGCCCATTAGGCAGGATTAGGTGACAGATTGAAGAGGGTGGCATATTCCTAGTTAAATTGACCAAGGCTCATCGCTAACAACACATAATAACACTTCACATAATGCTACCCACAAATAATGAAAACTTCTCTCACCCAGTGGCATATGGGCTATATAGGTGAGTGTTGCTGTTGCCACATGAAGCAGTGCCCACTTTGCAAAAGGCAACATGGACAGATAGGGCTCTACCTGTGTAGAGCACATTCCCCTTTGCCCTTCCAGTCTCTAAAGTGCCCTTTTGGCTGGTGGCCACCACTGAACCCACTGCCTGCAAGTCGTTGTTAAGTTAGCCTCAGTGATTTGTATTTTCCTTCAACTTTCTGAAGAGGAAACAGCCCAGAAATGCCCCTGCCTGAGTGCATTTGTCTGCCACTATGTGTAGCTGTTAGCAATGATGCTAATGACAACCATCTTCTGGTTGATGGAAAAGATTTCCCAAAAACCTTGTCAATTAAATGTTAACTACAAAGTAGTCTATGCCTACCTGGCAGAATGATATCGTGATTATTTGCATCAATCCAGTTGTGATTTGTTCAGCAAACTCTGCAATCACATGTGTGCTTCAGAGACACCACTAACCAAGCAAGGCTCTTGCTGGTGCCACTTGAATTAAAGGGTATCTACAAACAAAAATGAAAATGTCTTAGATTTTTCTCAGACTTCAAAAGTGGTCCCCTGATGTGGTTTAATTATTGATGTTTCCTTAGGAGAACAACAACATTGGATGTTCTATTAAAACCTCTTTGGGATCGGTGTCTCTTCCACGGGATGGTTGAGCTAACGTAGGCTAATGCGATTAGCATGAGGTTGTAAGTAACAAGAACATTTCCCAGGACATAGACATATCTGATATTGGCAGAAAGCTTAAATTCTTGTTAATCTAACTGCACTATCCAATTTACATTGTTTGAGGAGAGTGCACAGTTTTGAACATGAAAAGTTATTAATAAACAAATTAGGCACATTTGGGAATTCTCGATACAACATTTTGATCAGAAATGCAATGGTCCATTGGATCAGTCTAAAACCATGCACATACAGTGCTGTCATCTAGTGGCCATTATCTAAATTGCACCTGGGGTGGAATAATACATTATGGCCTTTCTCTTGCAGTTCAAAGATGACGGTACAAAAAAATTACAAAAGAATGGTTGTTTTTTTCTTTGTATTATCTTTTACCAGATCTATTGTTATATTCTCCTACATTCCTTTCACATTTCCACAAAATTCAAAGTGTTTCCTTTCAAATGGTACCAAGAATATGCATATCCTTGCTTCTGGGCCTGATCTACAGGCAGTTAGATTTGGGTATGTCATTTTAGGTGAATTAAAAAAAAGGTGTGGGCCCTAAAAGAGGATTTAGAGAGAATACCAGAAAAACTGGAACAAATCAGAAACCTGGAAAAACTAAACGGAGAAAACGGAAATAGAGAAAAAAACTAAAACGGAATTTGAAAAAAATATATATTTATATATTTTATAGGACTTTATATATTCAGTATATTTTATCTCATTACTGGATTATCTAGGGACAGTTTAGAGTAACAGCTGATATCCAGAAGTGACCTTTAACCTCCCTGCTCCTCAATACTTCTTCCACTGGATCAAAGCTTCAGCCAAGTAGGATACATGATAGTGGCAACACATGGAGTAGGGTTGGATATAGTCATGGTAGGATACATGATAGTGGCAACACATGGAATATGGTTGGATATAGTCATGGTAGGATACATGATAGTGGTAACACATTGAGTTGGGTTGGATATAGTCATGGTAGGATACATGATAGTGGCAACACATGGAGTAGGGTTGGATATAGTCATGGTAGGATACATGATAGTGGCAACACATGGAATATGGTTGGATATAGTCATGGCAGGATACATGATAGTGGCAACACATGGAGTATGGTTGGATATAGTCATGGCAGGATACATGATAGTGGCAACACATGGAGTATGGTTGGATATAGTCATGGCAGGATACATTATAGTGGCAACACATGGAGTATGGTTGGATATAGTCATGGCAGGATACATGATAGTGGCAACACATGGAGTATGGTTGGATATAGTCATGGTAGGATACATGTGAATATGAATTAATGCCCCCATTCCAGATGACAGATTTTACTTGTGCTGTACCCAATGATACTATGTGCGGGTTTCTTCTTTTTTCTCAAGGCAACAAAATATGAAACAAATACTTTCTATTGCTCTGTACAGCCTCAACTATGGAGTGAAATGGGATATCAGCCAACTCAGTGACATCCACAGAACACTGTACAGCTTTTACTATGTAGTGACCCAATGAAATGGGATATCAGCCAACTCAGTGACATCCACAGAACACTGTACAGCTTTTACTATGTAGTGACCCAATGAAATGGGATATCAGCCAACTCAGTGACAACCACATAACACAACTATGTATAGTTTACACAAATATTAGTGTCTTGGCTCTTATTGCAGGACTTTGACTGTGGTACATCACCTCCCCAGCCAACCTATTGTGTGTATTGAACATTCATATTGGACTGTAGCAGCTAGCTAACTGGCTACCGATCAACCTATTGTGTGTATTGAACATTCATATTGGACAGCCTTACCTATAGAGTAGCACCACCACCCATCAGCCCATTCTCTTCTTGACGTCAAAGCTGCAGTGTATCGTTCCTGGAGGAGTTTATGATTAATAATATTTAAAATTGTGAAAATATAAAAGTGTATAATTATGTTTTTTTACAAACTTTAAGATACTGTTTGTCACTATGCAGATGTAGAAGCTGAATAGGAAAATACATGATCAATAAATAGTTGATTGTTCTTTTTTCACATCACACTAAGCATACTGAGCCACAATCTGTAAAATGTGACCATACTATTTATTTCAAGCCAAACTAAGATGCCACCCTGCTATTCCTTTAAAGCCCCTCTGTCAGATATAAATCATCAGAGTGGGAAACCAACTGACATGGAAACAATGGAGCAGATGTATCACTATCAGAGGGATGCATTATGACATCATATAGAACTACTCAGACATTCCAAATATCACTTGATTTTAGAGGGGTGTATTATGACATCATATACAACTACTCAGACATTCCAAATATCACTTGATTATCAGAGGGGTGTATTATGACATCATATACAACTACTCAGACATTCCAAATATCACTTGATTATCAGAGGGGTGTATTATGACATCAGATAGAACAACTCAGACATTCCAAATATCACTTGATTATCAGAGGGGTGAATTATGACGTCAGATAGAACTACTCAGACATTCCAAATCAGGCTTCATCCATATCATGAAGGAGGATATTGATCCAACATTTCAAAAGTAATGACCGGGCTGATGGAAACAGGATATGCCTTTCCAATTTTATAAATCCGGACAATTTGTACATTCGATTTACATGGAGGGATCCTTTTGTGTCAGTCAAAATTTATGAGCAGGAAATGGCGTTGGAAACTCCTTTATGCACAAATATTTATATAATAACCATCACATCGAAGTTAACTTGGAGTCATGCGATATGTGTGGTCCTCCCACTACGACTTGGGAACACATGCAGTTTTTTAGGCTACAGATGAAATAAGTTCTGAACTTCACAGGGTGGTGAAACTGATGAGCTTGATGCTCCTTTACAAAGTATTATTTGTATAATTCAATTTCATATGGTATAAACAAGTAAACACATTCTCAGTCAACAATATAAGACAATGGGAGCAGTGTGTATGTTCTCTGACTAAGTTAATGTGAAGTGAAATATCAATTTACACACTAGGAGAAGTAATTATTCTATCCTGTGTGGATTTTCACATGACTTTTAAGTGACTGTGATGAGTAATATGTCTTCCCACAGTCTGAGCATTTGTAAGGCTTCTCCCCTGTGTGCAGTCTCATGTGTTCTTTCAGCTTTCCTAACCGGTTAAAACGCTTTCCACACTGTGAACAGTGGTAAGGTTTCTCCCCTGTGTGGATTCGCTCATGAGCTTTCAGGCTTCCTAACTGGCTAAAACTCTTTCCACACTGGGAGCAATGGAAAGGCTTCTCCCCTGTGTGTATTCGCTCATGAGATTTCACGTTTCCTAACTGGTTAAAACTCTTTCCACACTGGGAGCAATGGTGTGGCTTTGACCCTGTGTGTGTCCTCTGATGTCTTTTCAGGCTTCCTAACTTGGTAAACCTAGTTCCACACTGGGAGCAGTGGTAAGGCTTCTCCCCTGTGTGTATTCGCTCATGAGATTTCATGTTTCCTAACTTGTTAAAACTCTTTCCACACTGGGTGCAATGGAAAAGCTTCTCCCCTGTGTGTATTCTCTCATGAACTTTTAGCTTTCCTAACTGGTTAAAACTCTTTCCACACTGGGCACAATTGTATGGATTCTCTCCTGTTTGTGTCCTCTCATGTTTTTTCAGGCTTCCTAACTTGGTAAAACTCTTTCCAATCTGGGAGCAGAGGTGTCGTCTTGCTGGTTTGGACATCTCCGGTTCCTCCAAGTTTGATTTTCCTCCTGCCAAAGACAGTGTTTATTTAAAGAGAGACCTGAATGAAATTTCCACATGATAAAACTGCCTTATGAGGTTTAATCTAAATCAGATCCCTAAATCAGATCCCAGTTTTCAAACATTTCATAATTTAAAACAATTTGTGTGATTTTAAAACAAATTATGTTGTAAATCTTCCTGGTAATTATTGATAATATGTTTACGTTACTTATTTTATTCATTCAGTTTAATAAGTCAGAACACAAAAAAAAATAGTTCTAGGACACTCAAGACACAGACATCGCTGGATTCCTATCGAGCAGGTGGTTGTAAATATATGACCTTCATAGGTGTATGATACAGACTGCGACCTACACACCTTCCTTAAACCTAAAATAAGGGGAAGTTCACAAATGTTAAAATTATTTACCATCAATAATGTCCAGATATTTAAAAAATAATGTGAAATATTTTGGGAAGATGTTCCAGAAAATATAAATATGCAAAGTGTTGGTCCCATGTTTCATGACCTGAAATTTAAAAAAATCCAGACGCACGAAAGCTTATTGATCTCAAATTTGGTGTACAAATTGGTTTACATCCCTGTTAGTTAACATTTCTCATTTGTCAAGATAATCCATTCACCTGACAGGTCTGGCATATTAAGAAGCTAATTAAACAGCATGATCATTACCTTGCGCTGGGGCCAATAAAACACAACACAGATGTCTCAGAGGGAGCTAGCAATTGGCATTCTGACTGCAGGAATACCCACTGGAGCGGTTGCCAGAGAATTGAATGTTTATTTCTCTACCATAAGGTTAGGCAGCTTATGGTAGAGAAATTAACATTCAATTCATTATAGAGAATTTGGCAGTGCATCCAACCGGCTTCACAACTGCAGACCACATACAGTTGAAGTCGGAAGTTTACATACACCTTAGCCAAATACATTTAAACTCAGTTTTTAACAATTCCTGACATTTAATACTCATAAAAATTCCCTGTCTTAGGTCAGTTAGGATCACCACTTTATTTTAAGAATGTGAAATGTCAGAATAATAGTAGAGAGAATGATTTATTTCTGATTTTAATTCTTTCATCACATTCCCAGTGGGTCAGACGTTTACATACACTCAATTAGTATTTGGTAGCATTGCTTTTAAATTGTTTAACTTGGGTCAAATGTTTCAGGTAGCCTTCCACAAGCTTCCCACAATAAGTTGGGTGAATTATTGCCCATTCCTCCTGACAGAGCTGGTGTAATTGAGTCAGGTTTGTAGGCCTCCTTGCTCGCACACACTTTTTCAGTTCTGCCCACAAATGTTCTATAGGATTGAGGTCAGAGCTTTGATGGCCACTTCAATATCTTGACTTTGTTGTCCTTAAGCCATTTTGCCACAACTTTGGAAGTATGCTTGGGGTCATTGTCCATTTGGAAGACCCATTTGCGACCAAGCTTTAACTTCCTGACTGATGTCTTGAGATGTTGCTTCAATATTGCCACATAATTTCCTCCTTATGATGCCATCTATTTTGTGAAGTGCACCAGTCCCTCCTGCAGCAAAGCACCCCCACAACATGATGCTGCCACCCCCCGTGCTTCATGGTTGGGATGGTGTTCTTCGGCTTGCAAGCATCCCCCCTTTTTCCTCCAAACATAACAATGGTCATTATGGCCAAACAGTTCTATTTTTGTTTCATCAGACCAGAGGACATTTCTCCAAAAAGTACGATCTTTGTCCCCATGTGCAGTTGCAAACCGTAGTCTGGCTTTTTTATGGCGATTTTGGAGCAGTGGCTTCTTCCTTGCTGAGCGGCCTTTCAGGTTATGTCGATATAGGACTCGTTTTACTGTGGATATAGATACTTTTGTACCCGTTTCCTCCAGCATCTTCACAAGGTCCTTTGCTGTTGTTCTGGGATTGATTTGCACTTTTCACACCAAAGTACGTTCATCTCTAGGAGACAGAACGCGTCTTCTTCCTGAGGGGTATGACGGCTGTGTGGTCCCATGGTGTTTATACTTGCGTACTATTGTTTGTACAGATGAATGTGATACCTGCAGGTGTTTGGAAATTGCTCCCAAGGATGAACCAGACTTGTGGAGGTCTACATTTTTTTCTGAGGTCTTGGCTGATTTATTTAGATTTTCCCATGATGTCAAGCAAAGAGGCACTGGGTTTGAAGGTAGGCCTTGAAATACATCCACATACACCTTCAATTGACTCAAATTGTGTCAATTAGCCTATCAGAAGCTTCTACAGCCATGACATAATTTTCTGGAATTTTCCAAGCTGTTTAAAGGCACAGTCAACTTAGTGTATGTTAATTTCAGACCCACTGGAATTGTGATCCAGTGAATTATAAGTGAAATAATCTGTCTGTAAACAATTGTAGGAAAATGTACTTGTGTCATGCACAAAGTAGATGACCTAACCAACTTGCCAAAACTATAGTTTGTTAAGAAGAAATATGTTGAGTGGATGAAAAACGAGTTTTAATGCCTCCAACCTAAGTGTATGTAAAATTCCGACTTCAACTGTATAACCAAGCCAGTCCAGGACCTCCACATTGTCTTAGACCAGCCACCCGGACAGCTTCATTGACTGGGCTGGGCTTGGCACCCCAGCGGGTAGGCCTGTCTTCCAAGTGGGTGGGCTTATGCCCTCCCAGGTCCACACATGGCTGTGCCCCTGCCCAGTCATGTGAAGTCCATAGATTAGGGCCTAATGAATTTATTTACATTGACTGATGTCCTGAACTGTAACTCGTTGAAATTGTTACATGTTGTGTTTATACTTTTGTTCAGTGTACAGTACCAGAGAAAAGTTTGGACACACCTAATTTCAAGGTTTTTTCTTTATTTGTACTATTTTCTACATTATTACTCTACAATGAAGACATCCAAACTATGAAAAAACACATGGAATCATGTAGTAACCAAAAACAAAGTATAACCAAATATATATTTTATATTTGAGATTCTTCAGTATCCACCCTTTGCCTTGATGATAGCTTTGCACACTCTTGGCATTTCTCGCAACCAGCTTCATGAGGTAGTCACCTGGGACGCATTTCAATTAACAGGTCAAATCAAATCAAATGTTAATTGTCACATACACTTGTTTAGCAAATGTTATTGCGGGTGTAGTGAAATGCTTGTGTTTCTAGCTCCAACATTGCAGTAATATCTAACAATTCCACAACAATGCACACAAATCTAAAGTAAAGGAATGGAATTAATAATATATAAATATTGGGACGAGCAATGTCAGAGCGGCATTGACTATTATACAATATAATAGGATAGAATACAGTATGTACATATGGGATGAGTAATGCAAGATATGTCAACATTATTAAAGTTTACCCGAGCTGACCAGGTAAAAATCTGTCGTTCTGCCCCTGAACAAGGCAGTTAACCCACTGCTGCTAGGCCGTCATTGAAAATAAGAATTTGTTCTTAACTGACTTGCCTAGTTAAATAAAAGGTACATTTAATAAAAAAATAAAACCAGCATGGCTCCCACAGCATTCAGCAGCGATACGCCATCCCATCTGGTTTGCGCTTAGTGGGACTATCATTTGTTTTTCAACAGGACAATGACCCAACACACCTCCAGGCTGTGTAAGGCCTATTTGACCAAGGAGAGTGATGGAGTGCTGCATCAGATGACCTGGCCTCCACACATCAACCGACCTCAACGCAATTGAGATGGTTTGGGATGAGTTGGACGGCAGAGTGAAGGAAAAGCAGCCAACAAGTGCCCAGCATATGTGAGAACTCCTAGAAATGTCAGAGACTCCAGTCACCCGAGTTATAGACTGTTTTCTCTGCTATCCCACGGCAAGCGGTACCGGAGCGCCAAGTCTAGAACCAAAAAGCTCCTCAACAGCTTCTACCCCAAGCCATTAGACTGCTGAACAATTCATAAAAATCGACACCGGACATTGAAATGCACTGTTGGTTAAGGGCTTGTAAGTAAGCATTTCACGGTAAAGTCTACACTTGTTGTATTAGGCGCATGTGTCAAATAAAGTTTGATTTGATTTGAAGACTGTTGGAAAAGCATTCCAGGTGAAGCTGGTTGAGAGAATGCCAAGAGTCTGCAGAGCTGTATTTGTATTAGTTGGGAACAGCCCTACTGGGAACAGATACCAGCGGGCAGATCTATTTTATTTGTTCAAGCTAAACTACAGCACTTACTTTGATGAGTCAAATCTGATCCTTTCTTCTCTTCTCCTCCTCTCACAGTTCCACTCAGCCCCGTTGTTTTCCTGCAGTCCACCAGCAGCACAGACAACCTCTTCATACCCAGCAGTAAGGCGCTACCGGGAGAGGCACGACACGGGGACTCCGGGAGGGCGGAAGGGCTAGCGTTGTCCTGGTAACCATAAAGAGGGGACACAGACACATATCATTGTGGATGCTGATGTCACTGTTGTCATGAAGTGCTTTACAGAAACCCAGCCCAGACCCAGATAGAGCAAGCTGTATGCTAGACCAGACCAAGCTGTACCATCTGGTGTTCTGATCTGGAGAGACTCTTCTCTGCCTCGTCAGCATCAGGATGTTGTTGAGGCTCCCCAGAGGATCCACAATAGTCATGTCTCTCTCCTGTGTGAATGAGAACATCAAACAGATGGTAAACTTACGATCTTCTATTGCAATCAACCAAATGGGTGCCTTGCACCAATATTGCATTTTAAAAGCCTGTTATATTAGATGATGGGAACTTTAATGTAGACCACATGGAGAATTCAATACATCTAATTTAAAAGTCCCCAAAATATATGTACCAATGGCAGATTGACCCTTTAACAATTCCTACAGTACTGAACAACATATTCAAGTGTAGAACTTCAGTATAATGCCCCTTTAAAACCACACATTAGTTCAACAACTGCATAGTGCCCCTGTTTTTAAGACAGTACTCACTGATGGTAATCGGAATTTCAGTCTCCTCCTCCTCTTTTATTGAGATAGTCTCCTCTTCCTCTTTTACTCCAAAAGGTTCTTCCTCTTCTTTCAATGTTACGGCATCTTCCTCCTTTTTGATTCTGAAAGCTTCTACCTCCTCCTCTTCCACTCTGACAACCTCTTTCCCATCATCCTCTTCTTCTTTCAATGTGATTTCCTCCTCTTCCTCCTTTTTCATTCTGAAAGCTTCTTCCTCTCCTTTAACCAGACTTTCTTTCTCCGTCGAGCTTAGTGATCTCATGCTCCGGTCGATTAGCCTAGTGCAGTATCAATTTAATACATTTGCTAATTTAGCAAGCAAACTACGTTTAAATGAACTAGTAGATAGTTAAACAGAATCATATTCAAAACACTAAGAGTAATGCAGACACGATTGGTCTAAAGAGCTTCAATGTTTCGGTTTTATGTTCGCTAGTAAACCATCCCGTTGGTTGAATCAGAAGCCTTTTGTCGCTGTTGAAGAAGCCTCCAGTCCCGTCCACTAGATTTTACGTCACACAAGAAACATCACCTGAAAGACTCACATCGCCATCTGCTGACTGGAGTGGGTAACGCAGATTGGAAAAAAATCTCCAATACAATATTTATTCTGGCAAGCAATTTCATAAGAAGTAATTTAAAAACAACCAGATGTTATGTGTTCTGTTACTTCTTACAGCCAATACTTTCGTCCAGGGCTGACCTGCCCATTAGGCAGGATTAGGTGACAGATTGAAGACGGTGGCATATTCCGAGGTAAATTGACCAAGGCTCATCGCTAACAACACATAATAACACTTCATATAATGCTGCCCAAATACAATGAAAACTTCTCTCACCCAGTGGTATATGGGCTATTTAAACAGAGAAAATGTAATTAGAGAAAAAACAGAATTAGGTTAAAAAAAAAATCTAAATGGATTTGATAGAGATGTTATTTATAGATAGAGATGTTAGAGGGCCCTAAATAGTCTATACATTTTCTCTCATTACTGGATTATTTAGGGATAGTGTAAAGTAACAGCTGTATCCTGAAGTGACCTTTAACCTCCCTGCTCCTCAAAACTTATTCCACTGGATCAAAGCTTCAGCCAAGTAGGATACATGATAGTGGCAACACATGGAGTACGGTTGGATATAGTCATGGTAGGATATATGATAGTGGCAACGCATGGAGTTGGGTTGGATATAGTCATGGTAGGATACATGATAGTGGCAACACATGGAGTACGGTTGGATATAGTCATGGTAGGATATATGATAGTGGCAACGCATGGAGTTGGGTTGGATATAGTCATGGTAGGATACATGATAGTGGCAACACATGGAGATGGGTTGGATATAGTCATGGTAGGATACATGATAGTGGCAACACATGGAGTTGGGTTGGATATAGTCATGGTAGGATACATGATAGTGGCAACACATGGAGTTGGGTTGGATATAGTCATGGTAGGATACATGATAGTAGCATATACACTGCTCAAAAAAATAAAGGGAACACTTAAACAACACAATGTAACTCCAAGTCAATCACACTTCTGTGAAATCAAACTGTCCACTTAGGAAGCAACACTGATTGACAATACATTTCACATGCTGTTGTGCAAATGGAATAGACAACAGGTGGAAATTATAGGCAATTAGCAAGACAGCCCCAATAAAGGAGTGGTTCTGAAGGTGGTGACCACAGACCACTTCTCAGTTCCTATGCTTCCTGGCTGATGTTTTGGTCACTTTTGAATGCTGGCGGTGCTTTCACTCTAGTGGTAGCATGAGACGGAGTCTACAACCCACACAAGTGGCTCAGGTAGTGCAGCTCATCCAGGATGGCACATCAATGCGAGCTGTGGCAAGAAGGTTTGCTGTGTCTGTCAGCGTAGTGTCCAGAGCATGGAGGCTCTACCAGGAGACAGGCCAGTACATCAGGAGACGTGAAGGAGGCCGTAGGAGGGCAACAACCCAGCAGCAGGACCACTACCTCCGCCTTTGTGCAAGGAGGAGCACTGCCAGAGCCCTGCAAAATGACCTCCAGCAGGCCACAAATGTGCATGTGTCTGCTCAAACGGTCAGAAACAGACTCCATGAGGGTGGTATGAGGGCCCAACGTCCACAGGTGGGGGTTGTGCTTACAGCCCAACACCGTGCAGGACGTTTGGCATTTGCCAGAGAACACCAAGATTGGCAAATTCGCCACTGGCGCCCTGTGCTCTTCACAGATGAAAGCAGGTTCACACTGAGCACGTGACAGACGTGACAGAGTCTGGAGACGCTGTGGAGAACGTTCTGCTGCCTGCAACATCCTCCAGCATGACCGGTTTGGCGGTGGGTCAGTCATGGTGTGGGGTGGCATTTCTTTGGGGGGCCGCACAGCCCTCCATGTGCTCGCCAGAGGTAGCCTGACTGCCATTAGGTACCGAGATGAGATCCTCAGACCCCTTGTGAGACCATATGCTGGTGCGGTTGGCCCTGGGTTCCTCCTAATGCAAGACAATGCTAGACCTCATGTGGCTGGAGTGTATCAGCAGTTCCTGCAAGAGGAAGGCATTGATGCTAAGGACTGGCCCGCCCGTTCCCCAGACCTGAATCCAATTGAGCACATCTGGGACATCATGTCTCGCTCCATCCACCAACGCCACGTTGCACCACAGACTGTCCAGGAGTTGGCGGATGCTTTAGTCCAGGTCTGGGAGGAGATCCCTCAGGAGACCATCCGCCACCTCATCAGGAGCATGCCCAGGCATTGTAGGGAGGTCATTCAGGCACATGGAGGCCACACACTACTGAGCCTCATTTTGACTTGTTTTAAGGACATTACATCAAAGTTGGATCAGCCTGTAGTGTGGTTTTCCACTTTAATTTTGAGTGTGACTCCAAATCCAGACCTCCATGGGTTGATAAATTTGATTTCCATTGATAATTTTTGTGTGATTTTGTTGTCAGCACATTCAACTATGTAAAGAAAAAAGTATTTAATAAGATTATTTCATTCATTCAGATCTATGATGTGTTATTTTAGTGTTCCCTTTATTTTTTTGAGCAGTGTTGAACAGTCTATGACTTGGGTGACTGGAGTCTTTGACAATTGTTTGGGCCTTCTGACACCACCTAGTATATAGGTCCTGGATGGAAGGAAGCTTGGCCCCAGTGATTACAGTACAGGAGGAGACTAAGCACGCACCCCTGAGGGGCCCCCTTGTTGAGGATCAACGTGGCAGATGTGTTGTTGCCTACCCTTACATGCCCCCCAAAAGGTCTGCCCACACAGCCCAGGACAAGAGTTACAGACATATTAATGTTGTCCGTACCCAGGACAAGAGTTACAGACATATTAACGTTGTCCGTACCCAGGACAAGAGTTACAGACATATTAACGTTGTCCGTACTCCAGGACAAGAGTTACAGACATATTAATGTTGTCCGTACCCAGGACAAGAGTTACAGACATATTAACGTTGTCCGTACCCAGGACAAGAGTTACAGACATATTAACGTTGTCCGTACCCAGGACAAGAGTTACAGACATATTAATGTTGTCCGTACCCAGGACAAGAGTTACAGACATATTAACGTTGTCCGTACCCAGGACAAGAGTTACAGACATATTAACGTTGTCCGTACCCAGGACAAGAGTTACAGACATATTAATGTTGTCCGTACCCAGGACAAGAGTTACAGACATATTAACGTTGTCCGTACCCAGGACAAGAGTTACAGACATATTAACGTTGTCCGTACCCAGGACAAGAGTTACAGACATATTAATGTTGTCCGGAGGAGGTGTAGCGCTGCCAGAGTGCAGAGGAGGAGGTGTAGCGCTGCCAGGGTGAGGAGGAGGAGGTGTAGCGCTGCCAGAGTGCAGAGGAGGTGTAGCGCTGCCAGATTGCAGCGGTTTCTTCCCTGTCTTCTCTCTGTATAGCAGCCTAGAGGTAAATGGTGGTTTCTTCCCTGTCTTCTCTCTGTATAGCAGCCTAGAGGTAAATGGTGGTTTCTTCCCTGTCTTCTCTCTGTATAGCAGCCTAGAGGTAAATGGTGGTTTCTTCCCTGTCTTCTCTCTGTATAGCAGCCTAGAGGTAAATGGTGGTTTCTTCCCTGTCTTCTCTCTGTATAGCAGCCTAGAGGTAAATGGTTGCTATGTTTCACTATATTGGTACCACTCCGCGGCGGAGGTATACATCCGAGGTGAGGATTTACAGATTTACTCCGGTGTACACCTCTGTCACGGCTGGGGCCCGCCCGTGTATATAGACCCCATGGCCGCGACACACGTTCTCTTTCATTTTCTTGCCAGACGTCCGTATGGTTTGAGGTACAAACTTTCTCTAGTTCGCTTGGTAAGTGTAATATCTTGCGTGGAAGTAAACTCCCTGGCTGTTTGCAGCCTGGAGCAGTTGGCCAGCCTCTCCTCTTGAGTGCTCCACTCGCTGCGTGCGGTCAGTATCTTCCGCCCGTGGTTTGTCGTACTTGTGTTTTGTTAGCGGTCAAAGTCACCATTATTAGTCAGTTGTACAACCAAATGCCTTCAACCGAAATGTGTCTTCCGCATTTAACCCAACCCCTCTGAATCAGAGAGGTGCGGGGGGCTGCCTTAATCGACCGGGGAACAGTGGGTTAACTGCCTTGCCGACTGGCTTGTTCTATGTGTGTTATCTTGGAATCGTGGTAATCGAACCGTGTTGTCCGATTTACAATAGGCTTTATGGCGAAAGCATAGCATTTGATTATCTGAGGACTGCGCCACGCATACTTCCTGCATAGAAATATATTTCAAACCAACACCGCCATTACAAAATCAAATATAGCGATAAAATAAAACACTTACCTTTTGAAAATCCCACGGGTCCCAGGAACACAAAGAATGGTCGTTTTTGTTCGATAAAGTCCCTCTTTATATCCCAAAAACTTGAAGGTACCGAGGTTCCACATGCTGTCCCCAGCCCGCGTGTTGCAGGCCGTGTCCAGGGACTATTGGTTTGTGACAATGGACCTGAGGGATGTGTACTTCCATGTTCCAGCTCATTTTCAGTACCTCTGATTTGCTTTTGATGGGACAGCTTACGAATTCATGGTTCCTCCCTTCGGCCTCTCCTTGGCACCCCGCACTTTCAAAAAGTGCATGGATGCTGTCCTGGCACCTCTCACCTCCCGAGGATTGTTGATCCTGGATGATTGGCTGATTTGTACCAGGACCCAGGTCCTGTCAGAGAGAGACATGCTCCTGAACCACATCGGCAGGCGGGGCATTACTGTAAACGACAAGAAGAGTCGTCTGACCCAGAGGGTGGCCGAACTGGACTCAGTCCTCATGAGAGCACGCCTTCCCACCAGAATGGTTCATGCGATCGTATCTTACCTTGACCACTTTTGTCAGAAGCGGGTGGTATCTGCCCTGACCTGCCAACGCCTGTTGGGCCTGCTGACGGCTGCCTCGTTAATGATTCCCCTGGGCCTGCTCCATCTACGGCCTCTTCAGCGGTGGTTCAACTCCCACCGGCTGCACCCGAAGCGCCACCACCAGCTGCGGGTGACCCCTCAGGGCATTGTTGAGGTGGAGCTGTCGCTACTTTCTCTCAAGTGGGGTGGAGATGCTGAGGATGTGCTGCCGGGCGCTGGTCAGCACAGACGCCTCCCAGATCAGCTGGGGGGGGGGTGACCAAGGGCAGGTCGGGCCAGCGGCTGTTGGCTACCCCCTTGGAGCTGCAGGCACATCAATACTCTAGAGTTCTGAGCTGTACTGCTGGCTCTGTGGTCTTTCCTTCCACATCTGAAGGGAAGACCTGTCCTGGTGAGAACAGACAACACCACAGTGGTGGATTACATCAACCATCAGGGTGGCCTGAGGTCCCACCGCCTCTATCTTAAGACACGGGAGCTCCTTCTCTGGGCTCAGAGACGTCTCGTGTCTCTACACGCAGCACACGTACCTGGCATCCTGAATGTGGCAGTGGATATGCTCTTGAGGGAGGGCTCGCCACTTTTGGACTGGAGCCTACATCCCCAGGTCATGCAGCACCTGTGGGACAAGTTTGGGAGGGCGCAGGTGGACCTGTTTGCCTCCCTGGGCAATGCACACTGCCCCTTGTGGTACTCCATGTTAGATCCACCAGGACCTCTGGGCTTGGATGCTCTGGCTCACGATTGTCCAGGGATGGAGCTTTACGCATTCCCCCCCTATTTTTCCCCTGATTCAGGCTGTGCTGGACAGGACCAGGATGGAAGAGCATGCTGCTGGTGGCCCCATACTGGCCCAGACAACCCTGGTTCAGCCTTCTCCTGTCCCTGTTGTCTGGGACACCTTGGCAACGGGTCCTGAGACCCGACCTGCCGGGGGAACTCTGTGGCATCCGAGACCGCACCGCCTCAGTCTGTGGGCTTGGCCACTGAACGTCACCAATGGTCCATGTTAGGACTACAGGAGGGCGTAATGAACACCATGTAGAGCGCAAGGGCACCGGCTACAACCGCGGCATACCAGGTGAGCTGGCGGTTGTTCTGCTCTTGGTCCACTGGTATTGAGGTTGTGCCCGTGTCATGAGGGGTGCAGTATGTCCTCCAATCCATACAGTCTTGCTTGGATGAGGGCTTGGTAGCCTCTACACTGAGAGGGTATTTGGCCGCTATATCGGTCCGCCATGTGGGGTGGCTGGACAGGACGGTGGGGCACTATGCCTTGTTCTCCAGGTTTATGAAGGGGGTTCGTCGCCTGCGTCCAGCTAGGACCCGCTCAATGGCGAGCTGGGATCTGGATGTGGTCTTGGCAGCGTTGGCAAAGACGCCTTTCGAACAGTTGGAGTCTGCCTCCCTGAAACACCTCTCTATGAAGGTGGCTTTCTTGGTAGCGATTACTTTCATGAAGAGAGTGGGTGAGCTTTTTTCGGTATGTTATGAGTGCTACCGGATGGACATGCACCTGTGGAACGGTCGTTAATTGCCTACAGTCTGTTAGTGTCTTAAGGTCACAGTTATGAAAACGTAGGACACTAAAGAGGCCTTTCTAATGACTCTGAAAAACACCAAAAGAAAGATGCCCTGGGTCCCTGCTCATCTGCGTGAACGTGCCTTAGGCATGCTGCCTGCAGATGTGGCCAGGGCAATAAATTGCAATGTCCGTACTGTGAGACGCCTAAGACAGCGCTACAGGGAGACAAGACGGACAGCTGATCATCCTCGCAGTGGCAGACCATGTGTAACAACACCTGCACAGGATCGGTACATCTGAACATCACACCTGCGGTACAGGTACAGGATGGCAACAACAACTGCCCGAGTTACACCAGGAACGCACAATCCCTCCATCAGTGCTCAGACTGTCCGCAATAGGCTGGACTGAGGGCTTGTAGGTCCTCACCAGACATCACCGTCAACAACATTGCTTATGGGCACAAACCCACCGTCGCTGGACCAGACAGGACTGGCAAAAAGTGCTCTTCACTGACGAGTCGCGGTTTTGTCTCACCAGGGGTGATGGTCGGATTCGCGTTTGTCGTCGAAGGAATGAGCGTTACTCCGAGGCTTGTACTCTGGAGCGGGATCGATTTTGGAGGTGGAGGGTCCATCATGGTCTGGGGCGGTGTGTCACAGCATCATCGGACTGAGCTTGTTGTTATTGCAAGCAATCTCAACGCTGTGCATTACAGCGAAGACATCCTCCTCCCTCATCTAACATCTCACAGCAAGAACTGGCAAATCTGGTGCAGTCTATGAGGAGGAGATGCACTGCAGTACTTAATGCAGCTGGTGGCCACACCAGATACTGTTACTTTTGATTTTGACCCCCTTTGTTCAGGGACACAATATTTAATTTCTGTTAGTCACATGTCTGTGGAACTTGTTCAGTTTATGTCTCAGTTGTTGAATATTGTTATGTTCATACAAATATTTACACATGTTAAGTTTGCTGAAAATAAACGCAGTTGACAGTGAGAGGACGTTTCTTTTTTTGCTGAGTTGATATGGACAGTGCCCTGCTCTCCTAACACTGCAGTGATATTAAACTATATGGACAGTGATATTAAACTATATGGACAGTGGCCTGCTCTCCTAACACTGCAGTGATATTAAACTATATGGACAGTGATATTAAACTATATGGACAGTGGCCTGCTCTCCTAACACTGTAGTGATATTAAACTATATGGACAGTGGCCTGCTCTCCTAACACTGCAGTGATATTAAACTATATGGACAGTGGCCTGCTCTCCTAACACTGCAGTGATATTAAACTATATGGACAGTGGCCTGCTCTCCTAACACTGCAGTGATATTAAACTATATGGACAGTGGCCTGCTCTCCTAACACTGCAGTGATATTAAACTATATGGACAGTGATATTAAACTATATGGACCGTGGCCTGCTCTCCTAACACTGCAGGGATATTAAACTATATGGACAGTGGCCTGCTCTCCTAACACTGTAGTGATATTAAACTATATGGACAGTGATATTAAACTATATGGACAGTGATATTAAACTATATGGACCGTGGCCTGCTCTCCTAACACTGCAGTGATATTAAACTATATGGACAGTGGCCTGCTCTCCTAACACTGCAGGGATATTAAACTATATGGACAGTGGCCTGCTCTCCTAACACTGCAGTGATATTAAACTATATGGACAGTGATATTAAACTATATGGACAGTGGCCTGCTCTCCTAACACTGCAGTGATATTAAACTATATGGACAGTGATATTAAACTATATGGACCGTGGCCTGCTCTCCTAACACTGCAGTGATATTAAACTATATGGACAGTGATATTAAACTATATGGACAGTGCCCTGCTCGCCACATACTGCAATTGTTAAGCGTCTGTGTGATGCTGGTGTAGAGGAGTCAGGCGCAGGACAGCAGAATTGAGTAATAGTAGCAATTTACTCAAAGATAATCACAATACACGACAAAATAAAGCCAAGCCCACAGTACGGACCTCAATACAATAAACAAACACTCACAAACAAACATGATGGAACAGAGGGTTAAATAATGAACAAGTAATTGTGGGATTGAAACCAGGTGTGTAAAACAAGGAATAACCAATGGAAAATGAAAAGTGGATCGGCGTTGGCTAGAAAACCGGTGACGTCGACCACCGAACGCCGCCCGAACAAGGAGAGGGACCGACTTCGTGGCAGTACCCCTCGATGTCCAGAGGGGGCGGAGGAACCTCCCGCACCTCAGACTGAGTGGACCAGCCACCACCGGCCTGAGGTGAGAGACATGGAACGAGGGATTAATGCAGTAATCTGGGGGAAGCTGTAACCTGTAGCAAACCTCGTTCAGTCTCCTCAGGACTTTGAATGGCCCCACAAACCGCGGACCCAGCTTCCGGCAGGGCAGGTGGAGGGGCAGGGTTCGGGTTGAGAGCCAGACCCGCCTCACTGAGGTGACGGTCTGTGTTGATTTTCTGGCGCAGCACGGCCCACTGGAGGTGAACATCAGCGGCGTCCCATGTCTCCTCTGCGCGCCTGAACCAGTCGTCCACCACAGGAGCCTCGGACTGAGGTGTTTAGCCCCCTCGCGCAGACTGCAACGATAGTGGTTGATGAGAGCCCTGTCGTTCCATCCCGCGCCGGCAGCTAGGGTCCGAAAGTCCATGGCGAACTCCTGAGCGCTCCTCGTCCCCTGCCTCAAATGGAAAAGGCGTTCACCCGCCGCTCTACCCTCGGGTGGGTGGTCGAAGACTGCCCGAAAGCGACGAGTGAACTCCTCGAAATTGTCCAACACAGCATCACCTTCTCCCCACACGGCGTTGGCCCACTCCAAGCCTAGAAGTACAAAATTACCAGTCTGGTGCAAACCAGCCGGAAACGTGCCACTGACAAATAAACAATCACACACACATACATGGGGGAAACCAGAGGGTTAAATACATGACAAGTAATGAGGGAATGACAACCAGGTGTGGGGAAACTAGACAAAACAAATGGAAAATGAAAAGTGGATCGGTGATGACTAGAAGACTAGTGACGTCGACCGCCGAACATCACCCGAACAAGGAGAGGCCCCGACTTCGGCGGAAGTCGTGACACTTATTGATAATCTGGCTGTTCTTTGTAATATACAAAACCACACTCTGTTAGATGTGACCAGACTATTAAAGCCACTCTGTTAGATGTGACCAGACTATTAAAGCCACTCTGTTAGATGTGACCAGACTATTAAAGCCACTCTGTTAGATGTGACCAGACTATTAAAGCCACTCTGTTAGATGTGACCATACTATTAAAGCCACTCTGTTAGATGTGACCAGACTATTAAAGCCACTCTGTTAGATGTGACCAGACTATTCCCTTAAAGCCACTCTGTTAGATGTGACCATACTATTAAAGCCACTCTGTTAGATGTGACCAGACTATTAAAGCCACTCTGTTAGATGTGACCATACTATTAAAGCCACTCTGTTAGATGTGACCAGACTATTAAAGCCACTCTGTTAGATGTGACCAGACTATTAAAGCCACTCTGTTAGATGTGACCAGACTATTAAAGCCACTCTGTTAGATGTGACCAGACTATTAAAGCCACTCTGTTAGATGTGACCATACTATTAAAGCCACTCTGTTAGATGTGACCAGACTATTAAAGCCACTCTGTTAGATGTGACCATACTATTAAAGCCACTCTGTTAGATGTGACCATACTATTCCCTTAAAGCCACTCTGTTAGATGTGACCAGACTATTAAAGCCACTCTGTTAGATGTGACCAGACTATTAAAGCCACTCTGTTAGATGTGACCAGACTATTAAAGCCACTCTGTCTTTATATCAGTTAAAAATCTGGTTGGTTTTTCTTTGGATTTTCTCCTACCATATCTATTGTGTTATAGTCTCCTACAATATTTTAACATTTCTACAAACTTCAGAGTGTCTTCTCCATATGCATTTCCTGGCTTCTGGGCCTGAGTAACAGGCAGTTTACTTTGGGCACGTCAGTCAGGGCGGAAATTCAGAAATAAGGTCCCTAGCTCAAACAAGGTAACTCCTCGTGTCTTTTTTTATTTTACCTTTATTTACCTTTTATTTAACTAGGCAAGTCAGTTAAGAACAAATTCTTATTTTCAATGAGGGCCTAGGAACAGTGGGTTAAACTGCCTCATTCAGGGGGAGAACGACAGATTTTTACCTTGTCAGCTCGGGGATTCGATCTTGCAACCTTTCGGTTACTAGTCCAATGCTCTAACCACTAGGCTACTTGCTGCCCCAAGTAGCCTAGTGGTTAGAGTCTTCCAATGGTAGCTCCTTGGAGGGAAACAATGGAGCAAATGCATCACATCCAAATAGATTATCTGTAGTGCTGGAGGAATGACACACGCAGATAAACACACAAAAAACACACATAGAGCGTCTACTTTGACACTGGCATACTATATATTTAAACTGAAATACTCCATATTCAATTCATGTTTTCTTTAATAAAAACATATAAATATATTTTTTGTACAATTCGATTTCATATGGCATAAACAAAAAAACACATTCTTAGTAAAAAATATAAGACAATGGGAGCCCTGTGTATGTTCATTGATGAACTTTAAGTCAATGTGATGGGAAATATCAATTTACAGGTCCTGTGAACATTGGAAAGGCTTCTCTCCTGTGTGTGTCCTCATGTCTTTTCAGGTTCGCTAACGAGGAAAAACTCTTTCCACACTGGGAGCAGTGGTAAGGCTTCTCCCCTGTGTGCAATCTATTGTGTTCTTTCAAGTGACTTAACTGGGTAAAACTCTTTCCACACTGGGAGCAGTGGTAAGGCTTCTCTCCAGTGTGTGTTCTTTGATGACGTTTCAGGTGACCTAACTGGGTAAACCGCTTTGCACACTGGGAGCAGTGGTATGGCTTTTCTCCTGTGTGTATTCTCTCATGTTCTTTCAGGTCCCTTGACTGGTTAAAACTCTTTCCACACTGGGAGCAGTGGTATGGCTTTTCTCCTGTATGTATTCTCTCGTGTTCTTTCAGGTCCCTTGACTGGTTAAAACTCTTTCCACACTGGGAGCAGTGGTATGGCTTTTCTCCTGTATGTATTCTCTCATGCATTTTCAGGGACCCTAT
Organism: Brachymystax lenok tsinlingensis; assembly: GCA_030435695.1. Classification (NCBI taxonomy): domain Eukaryota; kingdom Metazoa; phylum Chordata; class Actinopteri; order Salmoniformes; family Salmonidae; genus Brachymystax; species Brachymystax lenok. The sequence continues at coordinate 41,994,380 of CM059812.1, forward strand.
CCGGGTAAAACCCTTTCCACACTGGGAGCAGTGATGAGGCTTATGCCCTGTGTGTGTCCTCTCATGTCTTTTCAGGCTCGCTAACAAGGAAAAGCTCTTTCCACATTGACAGCATTGGAAAGGTTTATCGCCTGTGTGCGTCTTCTCATGTATTTTCAGGCATCCTGATGAGGAAAATCTCTTTACACACAAGGAGCAGGGGTAAGGCTTGTCTCCTGTGTGCATTCTCTCATGCATTTTCAACGACCCTATCCGGGTAAAACTCTTTCCACACTGGGAGCATTGGAAAGCTTTATCGCCTGTGTGTGTCCTCTCGTGTCTTTTCATGTTCCCTAACTGGGTAAAACTCTTTTCACACTGGGAGCAGTGGTGTGGTCTTGCTGGTTTGGACGTTTCTTCCTCTGGTTCCTCTGAGTCTGGTCTTTCTCCTGCCAAAGACAAACAAAAGTGTTTATTTAATCATAGAGACCTGAATGAAACCTCCGCATGACAAAACTGTCTTCCTATGATATTTAATCCAAATCAGATCCCTCAACAACCTGAGGCCATATTAAAAACAATGGGGAAAAAATCTGCGATTTGAAAAACAAATGATGTAGAGTTCCAACTCTAATCTTGGTCTCATGGAAAGCCATGTCGTTAGGCTGAGCAGTGTACTATGACATTGATTGAAATACTGTACACAACAACAATAAATATAATATTGAGGACTACAGTATTTCAATGCATTTGATATGCATTTGATCCATTATGAAAGGAGCTTTAGTTAATATTTTTTTTCAACAAAATAAGTCTCTTGTTGTCAAATTGACTGGGTCCAGCAGATCTCTTACATTCCTTTGCTGGGTCCAGCAAAGGGCAAGCATCAAACATGTAGAAATCTCTCAGCCCCAGTCAATTTGGCAACAAGAGATTTGTTTTCGTTGACCAATAAGAAGGCTGCACAATTAGAAAGCAATTTTGTGTGGGACCAATATATTTATTGGGGAAAGAATATTGTAAAACGCTATCATTCCACTATTATTGTAGATATATTAAATGCCCAGTGCAGTCAAAATTTTTATTTTTTTCCTGTGTTTTTTATTTATATATTATATGCTATTTCTGTTTCTTTTTGACCATTTCAGTTAAAAACAATCACAGTAAGGTACTTCATTTTAACCCAGAATTGATTTGATATTGAGATAAAAATGTCTGCGTTGGACCTTTTAAGGACATTTTCTGAAATTGGTAAAATATGACATATCTCGTTTTATAATGTTGGTGACCCACTGTTTGATGGTAAACACATTTTACAGTCTGGCTTTAAAGGAATACAGTGAGATTCTGGTAACTAGCGTTAGCGCAATGACTGGAAGTCTACAGGTACAGTATGCTAATGTACCTGTATTCCCAAGATGGCCCTCAAACCATCACAGTCACCTAATCATCCCCAGTCTACAATTGGCTCATTCATCCCCCATCCACTCCCCTGTAACTATTCCCCGGGTCGTTGGTGTAAATGAGAATGTGTTCTCAGTCAACCTGGTAACTTACCTGGTAAAATAAGGGTTAAATAAAAGAAGGGGGGGGAAAGAAAGATTTCCAGTCATTTCACTAACACTAGTTAGCATTGGCTCGCAAAACAACCTCTTATGTTCCCTCCTACTGCACACAGACACATACAAATGGTATCCAGGAGTGACAGAAAGCCAGAATCTCACAGTATTCCTACATTAAAAAACAAACATATTTAATGTAGAACTTCAGTAGAATGCACATACAGGGTGATTCCTTACTACATGTAATCCATCTTCAGTAGAACGCCCATACAGGGTGATTCCTTACTACATGTAATCCATCTTCAGTAGAACGCACATACAGGGTGATTCCTTACTACATGTAATCCATCTTCAGTAGAATGCCCATACAGGGTGATTCCTTACTACATGTAATCCATCTTCAGTAGAATGCACATACAGGGTGATTCCTTACTACATGTAATCCATCTTCAGTAGAATGCACATACAGGGTGATTCCTTACTACATGTAATCCATCTTCAGTAGAACGCCCATACAGGGTGATTCCTTACTACATGTAATCCATCTTCAGTAGAATGCCCATACAGGGTGATTCCTTACTACATGTAATCCATCTTCAGTAGAATGCCCATACAGGGTGATTCCTTACTACATGTAATCCATCTTCAGTAGAATGCCCCTACAGGGTGATTCCTTACTACATGTAATCCATCTTCAGTAGAACGCCCATACAGGGTGATTCCTTACTACATGTAATCCATCTTCAGTAGAATGCCCATACAGGGTGATTCCTTACTACATGTAATCCATCTTCAGTAGAATGCCCATACAGGGTGATTCCTTACTACATGTAATCCATCTTCAGTAGAATGCCCATACAGGGTGATTCCTTACTACATGTAATCCATAGAAGGGTCCTTTGGGGGAATGTTGACATCTATTTGATATTTGTATCTTATAAAACAGAGCAAGCGGTAAAAGCATCATATGACATCAATGTTGGCCTTGTAGCACCTACAGATGAACCTACATTATGGAGTCTTAAAGGAGGACTGTAGCATCTAATGATGAAACATTATGGAGTCTTAAAGGAGGACTGTAGCATCTAATGATGAAACATTATGGAGTCTTAAAGGAGTACTGTAGCATCTAATGATGAAACATTATGGAGTCTTAAAGGAGGACTGTAGCATCTAATGATGAAACATTATGGAGTCTTAAAGGAGGCCTGTAGCATCTAATGATGAAACATTATGGAGTCTTAAAGGAGGCCTGTAGCATCTAATGATATTGTTAACCCAGTAACTAATGTGAACTGATGTACATAGTCTAATCCCGTTCTGTACACCGGGTCATATTGTTTACCCAGTAACTAATGTGAACTGATGTACATAGTCTAATCCCGTTCTGTACACCGGGTCATATTGTTTACCCAGTAACTAATGTGAACTGATGTACATAGTCTAATCCCGTTCTGTACACCGGGTCATATTGTTTACCCAGTAACTTAGACTGCAGTAATGCTGCCATCAATGACGATACAGTAAGAATATTTCTGGACTTAGTTTATTTATTTATTTAATTATTTATTAGAATCCCATTAATTAGCTACTCTTCCCGGGGTCCAAAATAGGAATCAAAACACAACAAACAAAAACCAGCACTACAGTGACATTATAATGTAGTCAACTGGCAGAGACGCTCCCATCCAAAGAGACCCACAGCTCAGTGCATTCATCTCAAGATGCCCAGACAACCATATATCACAGTGGTTATCACAACAACCACGTCATCACATATCACTACATGATACAATACATCATATAATACAACATCTATAAAACACGTCTGTCTCTTCACACTCCCCGTCCTGCCGTAAGGGGGTTCTTTTGTCTGCTTTTTAAAAATCTGGCTTTATTGTTACCTTGAGTTACCTTGGTGACAGAGAGTTCTAATTAATACTGTCCATCTTGAGTTACCTGGGTGACAGAGAGTTCTAATTAATACTGTCCATCTTGAGTTACCTGGGTGACAGAGAGTTCTAATTAATACTGTCCATCTTGAGTTACCTGGGTGACAGAGAGTTCTAATTAATACTGTCCATCTTGAGTTACCTGGGTGACAGAGAGTTCTATTTAATACTGTCCATCTTGAATTACCTGGGTGACAGAGAGTTCTATGTCGTCATGGTTCTATTTAATACTGTCTATCTTGAGTTACCTGGGTGACAGAGAGTTCTATTTAATACTGCGCTTTTCCTAGCCTCTGTTCTGGACCTGGGGACTGTGAAGAGACCACTGGTTGCATGTCTTGTGTTATACCCATAAGTGTCCGAACTGTGTGCTAACTGGTTGAAACAGACAGTCGGTGCGTTCAACACATCAACACCTCACACAAAAGACCAATAGTGAACCAGGAGAGAATGACATGTCATTGACATTCTCCCTCCTGGTACATCTAAGTGCTGTCGGTGCCTCCTCCGACAGGTCGACCTTCGGCTACTTTCACCTTGCCGCTCCAACAGTATCTTTGCCTTTAGCTTGTTGACTAGTACACAAATTAACTCAATAAAACAAAACAGCTAAATAAATAAACCAATTTTATTAAAATCTAATAATCGACTATTTGAAATACCCAAATCATATAATTAATGTCTGAGGGTTCATATTTGCATTCAATCAATTAAAATCCATAATCACAATGAAAGACACATTTTAAAATCAGATTTTAGACTAGATTGTACAAAGTCCTCCCACCCCTGCTCCTTACTGGTTGCCACACCTCAGGCAACCTCATTAACCTGAAAGGGGTGGGGCTAGCCATTTAAACATCCCCATCTGCAGTCATCAGTCCTCTTTCAACCAAACCAGCTGGAAACCTAGTCATTTGTTATTGACTGTGAGTATGGACCAGCATGGAACCCTAGAGATGTGTTATTGACTGTGACTATGGACCAGCATGGAACCCTAGAGATGTGTTATTGACTGTGAGTATGGACCAGCATGGAACCCTACAGATGTGTTATTGACTGTGAGTATGGACCAGCATGGAACCCTAGAGATGTGTTATTGACTGTGAGTATGGACCAGCATGGAACCCTACAGATGTGTTATCGACTGTGACTATGGACCAGCATGGAACCCTAGAGATGTGTTATTGACTGTGAGTATGGACCAGCATGGAACCCTAGAGATGTGTTATTGACTGACTATGGACCAGCATGGAACCCTAGAGATGTGTTATCGACTGTGAGTATGGACCAGCATGGAACCCTACAGATGTGTTATTGACTGTGACTATGGACCCGCATGGAACCCTAGAGATGTGTTATCGACTGTGAGTATGGACCAGCATGGAACCCTAGAGATGTGTTATTGACTGTGAGTATGGACCAGCATGGAACCCTAGAGATGTGTTATCGACTGTGAGTATGGACCAGCATGGAACCCTAGAGATGTGTTATTGACTGTGAGTATGGACCAGCATGGAACCCTACAGATGTGTTATTGACTGTGAGTATGGACCAGCATGGAACCCTAGAGATGTGTTATTGACTGACTATGGACCAGCATGGAACCCTAGAGATGTGTTATTGACTGTGAGTATGGACCAGCATGGAACCCTAGAGATGTGTTATCAACTGTGAGTATGGACCAGCATGGAACCCTAGAGATGTGTTATTGACTGAGTATGGACCAGCATGGAACCCTAGAGATGTGTTATCAACTGTGACTATGGACCAGCATGGAACCCTAGAGATGTGTTATTGACTGACTATGGACCAGCATGGAACCCTAGAGATGTGTTATCAACTGTGAGTATGGACCAGCATGGAACCCTAGAGATGTGTTATCAACTGTGAGTATGGACCAGCATGGAACCCTAGAGATGTGTTATCAACTGTGAGTATGGACCAGCATGGAACCCTAGAGATGTGTTATTGACTGAGTATGGACCAGCATGGAACCCTAGAGATGTGTTATTGACTGTGACTATGGACCAGCATGGAACCCTAGAGATGTGTTATCGACTGTGAGTATGGACCAGCATGGAACCCTAGAGATGTGTTATTGACTGAGTATGGACCAGCATGGAACCCTAGAGATGTGTTATTGACTGAGTATGGACCAGCATGGAACCCTAGAGATGTGTTATTGACTGTGACTATGGACCAGCATGGAACCCTAGAGATGTGTTATTGACTGTGAGTATGGACCAGCATGGAACCCTAGAGATGTGTTATTGACTGTGAGTATGGACCAGCATGGAACCCTAGAGATGTGTTATTGACTGTGAGTATGGACCAGCATGGAACCCTAGAGATGTGTTATTGACTGTGACTATGGACCAGCATGGAACCCTAGAGATGTGTTATTGACTGAGTATTGCATGAATGTGGTGTGAAGTGGCCAAGGTATCTCTTTCAGATTGTTATAGTAGATTTAAATTGTTTGTAGTAAAGACTGATGGACTTATTATTACTATTTAAAGCCTGGTTATTGTTACAAATCTTACCAAATGTTGATTCATATTGTATATAATTTAGAACTCTGTTGAAGTATATTTAATTTACTGTTCATGTAGATATGCCTTGTTTGATTGTTTCCCTTCAATATCCTAGTAAAACCATCCATACATCTACAATCCTCTATCCACCCTAGTAAAACCATCCTTATCTCTACAATCATCTATCCACCCTAGTGAACCCATCCTTATCTCTACAATCATCTATCCACCCTAGTAAAACCATCCATACATCTACAATCCTCTATCCACCCTAGTAAAACCATCCTTATCTCTACAATCATCTATCCACCCTAGTAAAACCATCCTTATCTCTACAATCATCTATCCACCCTAGTAAAACCATCCTTATCTCTACAATCATCTATCCACCCTAGTAAAACCATCCTTATCTCTACAATCATCTATCCACCCTAGTAAAACCATCCATACATCTACAATCCTCTATCCACCCTAGTAAAACCATCCTTATCTCTACAATCCTCTATCCACCCTAGTAAAACCATCCATACATCTACAATCATCTATCCATCCTAGTGAAACCATCCTTATCTCTACAATCATCTATCCACCCTAGTGAAACCATCGTTAAATCTACAATAATTTCTCCATCCTTACATCTACAATCCTCTATCCACCCATGGAAGACCAAAGAGCAAAACCTGATTTAATAGAAGGCCAAAAGGCTACCCATTGGGTTACCTCCCACCCAGACATACCCATTGGGTTACCTCCCACCCAGACATACCCATTGGGTTACCTCCCACCCAGACATACCCATTGGGTTACCTCCCACCCAGACATACCCATTGGGTTACCTCCCACCCAGACATACCCATTGGGTTACCTCCCACCCAGACATACCCATTGGGTTACCTCCCACCCAGACATACCCATTGGGTTACCTTCCACCCAGACATACCCATTGGGTTACCTTCCACCCAGACATACCCATTGGGTTACCTCCCATCAAGCCTACCCAGACATACCCATTGTGTGACCTCCCACCATTATACCCAGACATACCTATTGGGTTACCTCCGACCCAAACTCACCCAGACTTTGAGCTAATTTTCAATCGTCTCGCAATGATGAAACAATCACAAAAGTAGGCCTATTTTTTTGTAAGATTTCATACAAACAATATTTATATTTGAGTTGGGTTTCATATAAATAATTAGATGTATATGTTAGTAAGGTTTCATATAAAGAATTTGATTTATGTGGGTAAGGTTTCATAAAAACAATATGATTTCAAGTTGCATAAACAAAAACAAATTCCCAGTCAAAAACATAAGTCAGAACACAGCCTTTCTATTCTCTCATGTGATTTCAGCTCCTCTGACTGGGAAAATGTCTTTCCACAATGAGAACAGTGGAAAGGCTTCTCTCCTGAATGTGTTCTTTCATGTGATTTCAGGTGCTTTAACTGGTTAAAACTCTTTCCACATTGGGAGCATTGGTAAGACTTCTTTCCAGAGTGTATTCTGTTATGTATTTTCAGGCTCCCTAACTGGGTGAAACTCTTGCCACACTGAGAACATTGGTAAGGCTTTTCTCCTGTGTGTATTCTCTCATGCCTTTTCATGTTAACTAACAAGGTAAAACTCTTTCCACATTGGGAACATTGGAATGGCTTTTCTCCTGTGTGTATTCTCTCATGCCTTTTCATGTTAACTAACACAGTAAAACTCTTTCCACAGTGGGAACATTGGAAAGGCTTTTCTCCCGTGTGTGTCCTCTCATGCTCTTTTAGGTTCCGTAACTTGGTAAAACTCTTTCCACAATGGGAACAGTGGTGTCGTCTTGCTGGTTTGGGAGTCTCTGGCTTCCCTGAAGGACTCTTCCCGCTATCGGAGAATCTCTTCCTAGCGGAGTGAGAATCTGGTCTTTTTCCTGCCAAAGACATATTATTTTGTTAAACAGAGACCTGAATGAAACCTACACATGGTAAACTTTATTTCTATTAGGGTTGCAAAAACCCGGTAGCTTTCACAAAATTCCCAAGTTTTTCAGATATCCTGATAGGAGGTAGAGGTCTTCACGGGTCCAAAACGTTGGACCTGTTCCAAAAGGGAGCTGGGGTTCTACCACCTGGATCCGAACTAACAAAAAGCAGCAGGAAAGCAGCAGAATTATTATTATTTTTTTAACCTACTTTATTATCTGAAGCTGACAAAGCACGAGAAGAGCGCGAGAGGTGCTAGCAAGCGGGGGGATATGCCGTACAGTGAAAGCTCGGGCTATAGTAGACTAATAGCTGCCATTACTAGGTTATTTATCAAATAAGATTACGTAGTACCTGTGTTGGACTAAAAACCGGGAGAAGCTAGTTAAACTACATAGCTAGCTACGCTAATTGAGGATGGAGTGCATACGCTTTCTGATCCTACAGTTAGAAATAACAACTCCATTCAGAATATTAAATAGCAGCCTGCCTACCTGTTGGCTCTTGGTGCTGTAGCCTGTCCTTCTCCTTGAACTTTTATTCAGTCATTTTAATTCCATCTTCCATTCATTGGATATCTCCTTACTTTTGCCACACAGAGAGGATCTATGACTGTAGCCTAGCGCTGCTTAGATGACTTGTGATTGGCCAACAACAAGCTGCATGTGCAACGCTCCACTTTGGTGAAAAGCAAAGAGCAGCAGCATAAATTATATAAAAAAAAAAAAATGTCTCTCTCTACTGCAGAAGTCGCGTTCGGATCTGTACGGGCCTTTCCGGACAAGTCAGTTAAAATTACGCATACCCGAGACCCGTGACAATCATTTTAGATCCAACCCAAAACATTATTTTGAATACCTGGACTGCGTCTCGGGTATTCGGGAACAGTTGGAGCCGTGAAGACCTCTGATTCCGGGAATCTTTCAACTGGGTTTGATTTCATGGATTGTCATGGTTACAGGCTGAGCAGAGCTCTATAATAATAGATAATGTAATGTTACCAGGCTGAGCAGAGCTCTATAATAATAGATAATGTCATGGTTACCAGGCTGAGCAGAGCTCTATAATAATAGATAATGTCATGGTTACAGGCTGAACAGAGCTCTATAATAATAGATAATGTCATGTTTACAGGCTGAGCAGAGCTCTATAATAATAGATAATGTCATGGTTACAGGCTGAGCAGAGCTCTATAATAATAGATAATGTCATGTTTACAGGCTGAGCAGAGCTCTATAATAATAGATAATGTCATGGTTACAGGCTGAGCAGAGCTCTATAATAATAGATAATGTCATGTTACCAGGCTGAGCAGAGCTCTATAATAATAGATAATGTCATGGTTACAGGCTGAGCAGAGCTCTACAATAATAGATAATGTCATGGTTACAGGCTGAGCAGAGCTCTATAATAATAGATAATGTCATGTTACCAGGCTGAGCAGAGCTCTATAATAATAGATAATGTCATGGTTACAGGCTGAGCAGAGCTCTACAATAATATACAGAACAAAAATATAAACACAACATGTAAAGTGTTGGCCCCATGTTTCATGAGCTGAAATAAAAGATCCCATAATTATTCTATACGCACAAAAAGTGAGCTGCTATTGCTATTTGCTATTGAGCTGAATGTTGAGAGTTGAGAAATCTTTACATCCCAGTTCGTTAACATTTCTCCTTTGCCAAGATAATCTATCCATCTGACAGGTATACCAAGAAGCTGATTAAACAGCATGATCATTACACAGGTGCACCTTGTGCTGGGGACAATAAAAGGCCACTGTAAAATGTGCAGTTTTCTCACACAACACAATGCCACAGATGTTTTAAGTTTTGAGGGAGCGTGTAATTGGCATGCGGACTGCAGGAATGTCCACAAGAGCTGTTGCCAGAGAATTTAATGTTAATTTCTCTTCCATAAGCCTCCTCCAGAGAATTTGGCAGTACAGCCAACCAGCCTCACAACCACAGACCACGTGTAACCACGCAAGCCGAGGACCTCCACATCCGGCTTCTTCACCTGCGGGATCGTCTGAGAACAGCCACCCGGAAGGCTGATGAAAGTGGTGAGTATTTCTGTCTGTAACAAAGCACTTTTGTGGGGAAAACTCATTCTGATTGGCTGGGGCTGGCTCAAAAGTGGGTGGGCCTATGCACAGATGATGCAATCTCTATTGCACTCCACACTGCCCTTTCTCACCTGGACAAAAGGAACACCTATGTGAGAATGCTATTAATTTACTACAGCTCAGCGTTCAACACCATAGTGCCCTCAAAGCTCATCAATAAGCTAAGGACCCTGGGACTAAACACCTCCCTCTGCAACTGGATCCTGGACTTCCTGATGGGCCGCCCACAGGTGGTAAGGGTAGGTAACAACACATCCGCCACGCTGATCCTCAACACAGGGGCTCCTCAGGGGTGTGTGCTCAGCCCCCTCCTGTACTCCCTGTTCACTCATGACTGCATAGCCAGGCACGACTCCAACACCATAATTTATTTTTCTATGGTAGGCCTGATCACCGACAACAACGAGACAGCCTATAGAGAGGAGGTCAGAGACCTGGCCGTGTGGTGCCAGGACAACAACCTCTCCCTCAACGTGATCAAGACAAAGGAGATGATTGTGGACTACAGGAAAATAAGGACCGAGCACACCCCCATTCTCATCGACGGGGCTGCAGTGGAGCACGTTGAGAGCTTCAAGTTCCTTGTTGTCCACATCACCAACAAACAAACATGGTCCAAGCACACCAAGACATCCGTGAAGCGGGCACGACAAAACCTATTCCCCCTCAGGAGGCTGAAAATATTTGGCATGGGCCCTCAGATCCTCAAAAGGTCCTACAGCAGCACCATCGAGAGAATCCTGACCGGTTGCATCACTGCCTGGTATGGCAACTGCTCAGCCTCAGACCACAAGACACTACAGAGGGTACTGCGAATGGCCCAGTACATCACTGGGGCCAAGCTTCCTGTCATCCAGGACCTCTATACCAGGCGGTGTCTGAGGAAGGCCCTAAAAATTGTCAAAGACTCCAGCCACCCTAGTCATAGACTGTTCTCTCTGCTACCGCACGGCAAGCGGTACCGGGAGCGCCAGGTCTAGGTCCAAGAGGCTTCTAAACAGCTTCTACCCCCAAGCCATAAGAACATCTAGTCAAATGGCTACCCCCCACCCCACCCCACCCCTGCCACTCTCTGTTGTCATCTTTGCATAGTCACTTTAATAACTCTACCTACATGTACATACTACCTCAACTAACCGGTGCCCCCGCACATTGACTCTGTACCGGTACCCCCCCTGTATATATATTTTTACTGCTGCTCTTTAATTACTTGTTACTTTTATCTCTTATTCTTATCTGTATTTTTTGAAACTGCACTGTTGGTTAGGGACTCATAAGTAAGCATTTCACTGTAAGGTCTACACCTGAAGTATTCGGCGCATGTGACTAATAAAATGTGATTTGATTTCCTTATATGAACTCTAACTCAGTGAAATCGTTGAAATGATCGCGTGTTACACATTTCTGAGCACTAAGATCATAATCAGTGGGTATTATATTTACAGTTCGCTATCTAGCTAGTGTGATTCGAGTTTACACTTACTCAGGTGTTGAAATCCTAATGAAAGTATGATATTAGTTACATTAATTAGGATATTAGTTACATGAATTAGGATATTAGTTACATTAAGTATGATATTAGTTACATTAATTAGGATATTCGTTACATGAATTAGGATATTAGTTACATGAATTAGGATATTAGTTACATTAATTAGGACTACATAAGTAAAAATACTTTAATGTACTACTTAAGTACTTTACACCACTGAATAGTATATGTAAACATACAGTCGTTGCCAAAAGTTTTGAGAATGACACAAATATTAATTTCCACAAAGTTTTCTGCTTCAGTGTCTTTCGATATTTTTGTCAGATGTTACTATAGAATACTGAAGTTTAATTACAAGCATTTCATAAGTGTCAAAGGCTTTTATTGACAATTACATGAAGTTGATGCAAAGAGTCAATATTTGCAGTGTTGACCCTTCTTTTTCAAGACCTCTGCAATCCGCCCTGGCATGCTGTCAATTAACTTCTGGGCCACATCCTGTCTGATGGCAGCCCATTCTTGCATAATCAATGCTTGGAGTTTGTCATAATTTGTGTGTTTTTGTTTGTCCACCCTCCTCTTGAGGATTGAACACAAGTTCTCAATGGGATTAAGGTCTGGGGAGTTTCCTGGCCATGGACCCAAAATATTGATGTTTTGTTCCCCGAGCCACTTAGTTATCACTTTTGCCTTATGGCAAGGTGCTCCATCATGCTGGAAAAGGCATTGTTCGTCACCAAACTGTTCCTGGATGGTTGGGGGAAGTTGCTCTCGGAGGATGTGTTGGTACCATTCTTTATTCATGGCTGTGTTCTTAGGCAAAATAGTGAGTGAGCCCACTCTCTTGGCTGAGAAGCAACCCCACACATGAATGGTCTCAGGATGCTTTACTGTTGGCATGACACAGGACTGTTGGTAGCGCTCTTCTTGTCTTCTCCGGACAAGCTTTTTTCCGGATGCCCCAAACAATCGGAAAGGGGATTCATCATAGAAAATGACTTTACCCCAGTCCTCAGCAGTCCAATCCCTGTATCTTTTGCAGAATATCAGTCTGTCCCTGATGTTTTTCCTGGAGAGAAGTGGCTTCTTTGCTGCCCTTCTTGACACCAGGCCATCCTCCAAAAGTCTTCGCCTCACTGTGCGTGCAGATGCACTCACACCTGCCTGCTGCCTTTCCTGAGCAAGCTCTGTACTGGTGGTGCCCCGATCCCGCAGCTGAATCAACTTTAGGAGACGGTCCTGGCGCTTGCTGGACTTTCTTGGGCGCCCTGAAGCCTTCTTCACAACAGTTGAACCGCTCTCCTTGAAGTTCTTGGTGATCCGATAAATGGTTGATTTAGGTGCAATCTTACTGGCAGCAATATCCTTGCCTGTGAAGCCCTTTTTGTGCAAAGCAATGACGACGGCAAGTGTTTCCTTGCAGGTAACCATGGTTGAAAGAGGAAGAACAATGATTCCAAGCACCCCCCTCCTTAAAGGGCTTCCAGTCTGTTATTCGAACTCAATCAGCATGACAGAGTGATCTCCAGCCTTGTCCTCGTCAACACTCACACCTGTGTTAACGAGAGAATCACTGACATGATGTCAGCTGGTCCTTTTATGGCAGAGCTGAAATGCAGTGAAATTTTTTTTGGGGGATTCAGTTCGTTTGCATGGCAAAGAGGGACTTTGCAATTAATTGCAATTCATCTGGTCACTCTTCATGGCATTCTGGAGTATATGCAAATTACCATCATACAAACTAAGGCAGCAGACTTCTTGGAAATTTATATTTGTGTCATTCTCAAAACCTTTGACCACGACTGTACAAAGAGAAACATGTGTTGATTGATTAGTGCAGATTTTTTTATGAGTGAGAATTTAAATACTATACAACAACAGTAGTAGGCCTGAGTACCAACAAAGACGAGACAGCCTACAGGGAGGAGGTGAGGGCCCTGGCGGAGTAGTGCCAGGAAAAACATTCTCTCTCCCTCAATGTAAACAACACGAAGGAGCTGATCGTGGACTTCAGAAGACAGGGAGCACAACCCTATCCACATCGACGGGACCGCAGCGGAGAAGGTGAAAAGCTTCAAGTTCCTTGGCGTACGCTGGGACATATGCAAATTACCATCATACAAACTAAGGCAGCAGACTTCTTGGAAATTTATATTTGTGTCATTCTCAAAACCTTTGACCACGACTGTACAAAGAGAAACATGTGTTGATTGTTTCAAGTAGACTTGTTTACGTGCTGCTGTGCGTTTTGTTGCTAACCTAACTTTGCTACCTGACAGTTTTACGGTTTTTACTTTGTAATTACCGTTTATTTTTTCATTCAACTTTTTCACTCCGGACGCTTTATCTGGACGTGTTTCGTCAGGACCTCCACCAACCGAAGCTAAGTAGTAACATTAACATCATGCCTTCTAATTGCAGTCGCTGTACTCATAACATACAGGAGAGCGGTCGGCTTAAGGCGAGGATAGCTGTGCTGCTAGCCCGGCTTCAGACGCAATCGTTAGGCAAGGGAAATGTAAGTGTAGGAAAGGATGAAACGGCGTCTGTGCCACTAGTAAGTACAGATAGTCGTAGAAATCCCCTCGCACAGTCCCCGCAGCCGGACAATTTTCTCACGGCTCCTGGAGGGAAATGCTGGAGCAATGCTCAACCGGTGTCGCTCATTCAGCCGACAGAAACTTTCAACCGGTTTTCCCCATTAAGCAGCGGGTCGGAGTCAGAGGCCGAGCCTTCTCTGGTCTCTACTCCTCCCGTTACGGGGTCTGAGATGCCGAGGCCTCCCACCATTAGCACTGACAAATTGAAAACTCTAGTCATTGGCGACTCCATTACTCGCAGTATTAGACTTGAAGCGAATCACCCAGCGATCATACACTGTTTACCAGGGGCAGGGCTACCGACGTTAAGGCTAACCTGAAGATGGTGCTGGCTAAGGCTAAATCTGGCGAGTGTAGAGAGTATAGAGATATTGTTATCCACGTCGGCACCAACGATGTTAGGATGAAACAGTCAGAGGTCACCAAGCGCAACATAGCTTCAGCGTGTAAATCAGCTAGAAAGATGTGTCGGCATCGAGTAATTGTCTCTGGCCCCTCCCAGTTAGGGGAGTGATGAGCTCTACAGCAGAGTCTCACAACTCAATCGCTGGTTGAAAACTGTTTTCTGCCCCACACAAAAGATAGAATTTGTAGATAATTGGCCCTCTTTCTGGGACTCACCCACAAACAGGATCAAGCCTGGCCTGTTGAGGAGTGACGGACTCCATCCTAGCTGGAGGGGTGCTCTCATCTTATCGACGAACATAGACAGGGCTCTAACTCCTCTAGCTTCACAATGAGATAGGGTGCAGGCCAGGCAGCAGGCTGTTAGCCAGCCTGCCAGCTTAGTGGAGTCTGCCACTAGCACAGTTAGTGTAGTCAGCTCAGCTATCTCTATTGAGACTGTGTCTGTGCCTCGACCTAGGTTGGGCAAAACTAAACATGGCGGTGTTCGCCTTAGCAATCTCACTAGAATAAAGACCTCCTCCATTGCTGCCATTATTGAAAGAGATTGTGATACCTCACATCTCAAAATGGGGCTACTCAATGTTAGATCCCTCACTTCCAAGGCAGTTCTAGTCAATGAACTAATCACTGATCATAATCTTGATGTGATTGGCCTGACTGAAACATGGCTTAAGCCTGATGAATTTATTGTGTTAAATGAGGCCTCACCTCCTGGTTACACTAGTGACCATATCCCCCGCGCATCCCGCAAAGGCGGAGGTGTTGCTAACATTTACAATAGCAAATTTCTATTTACAAAAACAAAAACGACGTTTTAGTCTTTTGAGCTTCTAGTCATGAAATCTATGCAGCCTACTCAATCACTTTTTATAGCTACTGTTTACAGGCCTCCTGGGCCATATACAACATTCCTCACTGAGTTCCCTGAATTCCTATCGGACCTTGTAGTCATGGCAGACAATATTCTAATTTTTGGTGACTTTAATATTCACATGGAAAAGTCCACAGACCCACTCCAAAAGGCTTTTGGAGCCATCATCGACTCTGTCGGTTTTGTTCAACATGTCTCCGGACCTACTCACTGCCACAGTCATACTCTGGACCTAGTTTTGTCCCGTGGAATAAATGTTGTGGATCTTAATGTTTTTCCTCATAATCCTGGACTATCGGACCACCATTTTATTACGTTTGAAA
The DNA here is from genome assembly GCA_030435695.1 of Brachymystax lenok tsinlingensis. Classification (NCBI taxonomy): domain Eukaryota; kingdom Metazoa; phylum Chordata; class Actinopteri; order Salmoniformes; family Salmonidae; genus Brachymystax; species Brachymystax lenok. The sequence continues at coordinate 42,010,198 of CM059812.1, forward strand.
TCGCAACAGATAATCTGCTCAGACCCCAACCAAGGATCATCAAAAGTCGTGCTATAAATTCTCAGACATCCCAAAGATTCCTAGATGCCCTTCCAGAATCCTTCCACCTACCCAAGGACGTCAGAGTACAAAAATCAGTTAACCACCTAACTGAGGAACTCAATGTAACCTTGCGCAATACCCTAGATGCAGTTGCACTCTAAAAACAAAAACATTTGCCAAAAAAACTAGCTCCCTGGTATACAGAAAATACCCGAGCTCTGAAGCAAGTTACCAGAAAATTGGAGCGGAAATGGCGCCACACCAAACTGGAAGTCTTCCGACTAGCTTGGAAAGACAGTACCGTGCAGTATCGAAGAGCCCTCACTGCTGCTCGATCATCCTATTTTTCCAAGTTAATTGAGGAAAATAAGAATAATCCAAAGTTTCTTTTTGATACTGTCACAAAGCTAACTAAAAGCAGCATTCCCCAAGAGAGGATGGCTTTCACTTTAGCAGTGATTCATTCATGAACTTCTTTGAGGAAAAGATCATGATCATTAGAAAGCAAATTACGGACTCCTCTTTAAATCTGCGTATTCCTCCAAAGCTCAGTTGTCCTGAGTCCACACAACTTTGCCAGGACATAAAATCAAGAGAGACACTCAAGTTTTTAGTACCATATCTCTTGACACATTGATGAAAATAATCATGGCCTCTAAACCTTCAAGCTGCATACTGGACCCTATTCCAACTAAACTACTGAAAGAGCTGCTTCCTGTGCTTGGCCCTCCTATGTTGAACATAATAAACAGCTCTCTATCTACCGGATGTGTACCAAACTCACTAAAAGTGGCAGTAATAAAGCCTCTCTTAAAAAGCCAAACCTTGACCCAGAAAATATAAAAAACTATCGGCCTATATCGAATCTTCCATTCCTCTCAAAAATTTTAGAAAAAGCTGTTGCGCAGCAACTCACTGCCTTCCTGAAGACAAACAATGTATCTGAAACGCTTCAGTCTGGTTTTAGACCCCATCATAGCACTGAGACTGCACTTGTGAAGGTGGTAAATGACCTTTTAATGGCGTCAGACCGAGGCTCTGCAACTGTACTCATGCTCCTAGACCTTAGTGCTGCTTTTGATACCATCGATCACCACATTCTTTTGGAGAGATTGGAAACCCAAATTGGTCTACATGGACAAGTTTTGGCCTGGTTTAGATCTTATCTGTCGGAAAGATATCAGTTTGTCTCTGTGGATGGTTTGTCCTCTGACAAATCAACTGTAAATTTCGGTGTTCCTCAAGGCTCTGTTTTGGGACCACTATTGTTTTCACTATATATTTTACCACTTGGTGATGTCATTCGAAACATAATGTTAACTTTCACTGCTATGCGGATGACACACAGCTGTACATTTCGATGAAACATGGTGAAGCCCCAAAATTGCCCTCCCTTGAAGCCTGTGTTTCAGACATAAGGAAGTGGATGGCAGAAAATTTTCTACTTTTAAACTCTGATAAAACAGAGATGCTAGTCCTAGGTCCCAAGAAACAAAGAGATCTTCTGTTGAATCTGACAATTAATCTTGATGGTTGTACAGTCGTCTCAAATAAAACTGTGAAGGACCTCGGCGTTACTCTGGACCCTGATCTCTCTTTTTGACGAACATATCAAGACTGTTTCAAGGACAGCTTTTTTCCATTTACGTAACATTGTAAAAATTAGAAACTTTCTGTCCAAAAATGATGCAGAAAAGTTAATCCATGCATTTGTAACTTCTAGGTTAGACTACTGCAATGCTTTATTTTCCGGCTATCCGGATAAAGCACTAAATAAACTTCAGTTAGTGCTTAACACGGCTGCTAGAATCTTGACTAGAACCCCAAAATTTGATCATATTACTCCAGTACTAGCCTCTCTACACTGGCTTCCTGTTAAGGCAAGGGCTGATTTCAAGGTTTTACTGCTAACCTACAAAGCATTACATGGGCTTGCTCCTACCTATCTTTCTGATTTGGTCCTGCCGTACATACCTACACGCACGCTACGGTCACAAGACGCAGAGCCTCCTTACTGTCCCTAAAATTTCTAAGCAAACAGCTGGAGGCAGGGCTTTTCCTATAGAGCTCCATTTTTATGGAATAGTCTGCCTATCCATGTGAGAGACGCAGACTCGGTCTCAACCTTTAAGTCTTTATTGAAGACTCATCTCTTCAGTAGGTCTTATGACTGAGTGTAGTCTGGCCCAGGAGTGTGAAGGTGAACGGAAAGGCACTGGAGCAACGAACCACCCTTGCTGTCTTTTGCCTGGCCGGTTCCCTCCACTGGGATTCTCTGCCTCTAACCCTATTACAGGGGCTGAGTCACTGGCTTCTGGTGCCGTGGCGGAGATCTTGTGGGCTATACTCGGCCTTGTCTCAGGATGGTAAGTTGGTGGTTGAAGATATCCCTCTAGTGGTGTGGGGGCTGTGCTTCGGCAGAGTGGGTGGGGTTATATCCTGCCTGTTTGGCCCTGTCCGGGGTTTCGTCGGACGGGCCACAGTGTCTCCCGACCCCTCCTGTCTCACCCCCAGTATTTATGCTGCAGTAGTTTATGTGTCGGGGGTGCTAGGGTCCGTCTGTTATATCTGGAGTATTTCTTCTCTTATCTGGTGTCCTGTGCGAATTTAAGTATGCTCGCTCTAATTATCTCTCTCTTTCTTTTTTCTTCTTCTCTCTCTCTCTCTCTCTCTCTCTCTCTCTCTCTCGGAGGACCTGAGCACTAGGACCATTCCTCAAGGCCTACCCGGATGTCCCGAGTCCACCTGGCCGTGCTGCTTCTCCAGTTACAACTGTTCTGCCTGTTTTATGAACATTTTTAAAATCTTGTCCATGTTCTGTTATAATCTGCACCCGGCACAGCCAGAAGAGGACTGGCCACCCCTCACAGCCTGGTTCCTCTCTAGGTTTCTTCCTAGGTTTTGGCCTTCTAGGGAGTTTTTCCTAGCCACCGTGCTTTTACACCTGCATTGCTTGCTGTTTGGGGTTTTAGGCTGGGTTTCTGTACAGCACTCTGTGACATCAGCTGATGTAAGGGGGGCTTTATAAATAAATTTGATTTGATTTGATGAACTCTGTGAAGCATTTATTTGGGCTGCAATCTGAGGTGCAGGTAACTCTAATGAACTTATCCTCTGCAGCAGAGGTAACTCTGGGTCTTCCTTTCCTGTGGCGGTTCTCATGAGAGCCAGTTCCATCATAGCGCCTGATGGTTTTTGAGACTGCACTTGAAGAAACTTTCAGAGTTCTTGAACTTCTCCGGATTGACTGACCTTTATGTCTTAAAGTAATGATGGACTGTCATTTATCTTTGCTTATTTAAGCTGTTCTTAATATGGACTTGGTCTTTTACCAAATAGGGCTATCTTCTGTATACCACCTCTACCTTGTCGCACACCTGTTAATTGAAATGCATTCCAGGTGACTACCTCATGAAGCTGGTTGAGAGAATGCCAAGAGTGTGCAAAGCTGTCATCAAGGCAAAGGGTGGCTACTTTGAAGAATCTCAGATCTAAAATGTATTTTGATTTGTTTAACACTTTTTCGGCTACTACATGACTCCATATGTGTTATTTCATAGTTTTGATGTCTTTGCTATTATTCTACAGTGTAGATTTTTTTATTTTTATGTAGTAAAACCCTGGAATGAGTAGGTGTGTCCAAACTTTTGACTGGTACTGTGCACACCTCCCACCCATTCTACCCAGACTTTGAGCTATATTTTTTGTTGTTATTTCTTCTTGTCTCGAGAATTAAAAAAAAAAATTAAAAAAATCAGGTTTCATATAAACAATATGATTTATGTTTGTGAGTCATATTTCATATAAACAATATAATTTATATTTGTTAGTCAGGTTTCATATAAACAATTTTATTTATATTTGTGAGTAAAGTTTCATATAAACAATATGATTTATGTTTGTGAGTAAGGTTTCATATAAACAATATGTTTCATGTTGCATAAACAAAAACACAAATTCCCAGTAAAATTACAAGTCAGAGAGCCTCTCTATTCTCTCATGTGATTTCAGGTCCTCTAACCAGGAAAATGTCTTTCCGCAATGAGAGCAGTGGAAAGGCTTCTCTCCTGAATGTGTTCTTTCATGTGATTTCAAGTGCTTTAACTGGTTAAAACTATTTCCATATTGGGAGCAGTGGTAAGACTTCTCTCCAGAGTGTATTCTGTTATGTATTTTCAGGCTCCCTAACTGGGTGAAACTCTTGCCACACTGAGAACATTGGTAAGGCTTTTCTCCTGTGTGTATTCTCTCATGCCTTTTCAGGTTAACTAACAGGGTAAAACTCTTTCCACACTCGAAACATTGGAAAGGCTTTTCTCCTGTGTGTGTCCTCTCATGCTGTTTTAGGTTCCGTCTGTTTTCATGGTTTGGGCTAGGCCCCTTCTCCCCAATTTGGTGATATCCAATTGGTAGTTACAGTCTTGTCCCATTGCTGCAACTCCCGTACAGACTCGGGAGAGGCGAAGGTTGAGAGCCATGCGTCCCCCAAAACACAACCTTGCCAAGCCGCACTGCTTCTTGACACAATGCTTGCTTAACCCGGAAGCCAGCCGTACCAATGTGTCGGAGGAAACACCATCCCGCTAGCGACCGCCAAAGGAGTCACTAGAGTACGATGTGACAAGGACATCCCGGCCGGCCAAACCCTCCCCTAACCCGGACGACGCTGGGCTAATTGTGGGCCGTATCATTGGTCTCCCAGTCACAGCCGGCTGCGACATAGAATTGGATCGAATCCGGGTCTGTAGTGACGCCTCAAGCACTGCGATGCAGTGCCTTAGACCGCTGCACCACTCAGGAGGCCCAGTGAAGGGAAATCTTAACACTACAACATACAATAACATTCTAGACGATTCTGTGCTTCCAACTTTGTGGCAACAGTGTGGGAAAGGCCCTTTCCTGTTTCAGAATGACAATGCCCCCGAGCACAAAGCGAGGTCCGTACATAAATGGTTTGTCGAGATTGGTGTGGAAGAACTTGACTGGCCTGTACAGAGCCCAGACCTCAACCCCATCGAACACCTTAGGGTTGAATTGGAACACCGACTGGGAGCCAGGCCTAATCGCCCGACATCAGTGCCTGACCTCACTAATGCTCGTCGCTGAATGGATGGAAGTCCCTGCAGAAATGTTCCAACATCTAGTGGAAAGCCTTCCCAGAAGAGTGGAGGCTGTAAGAGCAGCAAAGGGGGGACCAACTCCATGTTGATGCCCATGATTTTGGAAAGTCCGGCGAGCAGGTCTCCACATACTTTTGGCCATGCAGTGTTACTTCAGTCAGAGACCGACGTCATTGAAGTTTGTTTGTGGTGACGTCTAAATGAGGGGTGTTGTACAAAACAAAAGTAATCAGCGATTGGCTCATCTCCGACCAATCAACGCCAATTACGATTTTTCAAACCTCCGCTCTAGCCCAACCCATCGGCCTGATCTCTATCAGAGATTCAGTAACCCAGTACATCATCTGACTGTACTGAGCTCTTTCAGGTCTTTACAGACAATATCAGTGTTTTAAGACATGGATAAGTGTGGTTCAAATCAAATGCAACTTTAAGGTAATGGTTCTCTAGGTGTTGACCACATCACTAAAGCCCATTCATGCCTCCATGTTGGTAAGGTAATGGGTCTCTAAGTGTTTACCACATCACTAAAGCCCATTCATGTCTCCATGTTGGTAAGGTAATGGTTCTCTAGGTGTTTACCACATCACTAAAGCCCATTCATGTCTCCATGTTGGTAAGGTAATGGTTCTCTAGGTGTTGACCACATCACTAAAGCCCATTCATGCCTCCATGTTGGTGGGTCTCTAAGTTGTTCCCAATCTGATCTGTTTTGTAATTTCGGTAATGACAAGGTCACGTGTCATAAAGGAGGTGTGTGAGAATAAGACCCTGATTCTGAACGATGTCAGTGGAACATGTTAAATAACTGGTGCTCATCTAAGGACTACTCCACTACATGATGCATCATGGCTGAATAAAACCTTATTAAAAACAAATAGTGGAGTTTTTTACAGCAACTTGAACAAGTGTTACGGTAATGAGAAATATGTCCACAGACACTTTTCATGAGAATCACCTCTCTTTCACCACATGATTTAGAAACCTAATTTCAACTGTCCATTATTCCTTTCATGGAAAGGCATGTTGAACACTCTTTAGATAAAAATATATATTTTTAACAAATCACTTAATTTCAATAGCTCATTCACAATGTGACCGAGAAACCTAAAACCAACTTAGGATCGTTCACAGGGTAGGTTTTCCCATAGTATTGTTCACCCTATGGTTTACCCAAAAAGCACTTACACGTTTTTATATAAATATTAGTAACTTTTACATTTCAATACCTCGTCTTCAAACATGTGACCTATAGCAATCTTCAAGGACTGAGGAGTTTGTGCCCCAGTTTTTAAGAACGGTACTTACTGGTGTTACTCAGATCTCCCGTCTCCTCTTCCTCCTCTTTCAACGTGACAGTAATCAGCCCCTCCTCTTCCTCCTCTTTCAACGTGACAGTAATCTGCCCTCCTCTTCCTCCTCTTTCAACGTGACAGTAATCTGCCCCTCCTCTTCCTCCTCTTTCAACGTGACAGTAATCTGACCCTCCTCTTCCTCCTCTTTCAACGTGACAGTAATCGCCCCCTCCTCTTCCTCCTCTTTCAACGTGACAGTAATCTGACCCTCCTCTTTCAACGTGACAGTAATCGCCCCCTCCTCCTCCACTCCTTCCTCTTCCTCCTCTTCTTCTTTCAACATGACAGTAATCTCCTCCTCCTCCTCCTCCTCTTTCACTCTGAAAGCTTCTCTCTCTTCTGTCACTGTCACTTCGTTCTCTTCTTCTTTAACTGTAACAGCCTCTTCTCCCATCTCCGTCCAGCAGACCTCCTCTTCTTCAGCAGGAGTGGAGTAGCTTAGTGACCTCATGGTCGGGGATGTTAATAACTCGCTAGCTACTTAGCATTAGCCCAGTGCAAAACTAACTTGGCAAGCCAGCTACCTGACAAACAACGTAAATATTAACGTTACATTAAATGGGCCAACAAGTAGACACGACAGAAGTATGGTTAAAACACAGTGACTAATGTTTTCTGCAATGTCGGCTACGGAGGTGGCCGATTAACTGTTTTACTGTTGATGAAGTGTCCCGTCCACTACATTAGACGTCACACTAGCCGTATCGCCTGAAATATGCACATCGCCATCTGCTGATCGGAGTGAGTAACGCAGTTGTATTTATTTTATTTTGGGGTGGGCAAACATTTGTTTAATCGAAGTGTAATTTATATGTAAACGTACAAAGAGACGCGTGTGTTGATGGATTAGTGCAGATTTTGTAAAGAGCGAATTTAAATACTACAAGACACAACAGTAGTAGGCCTGATTACCAACAATGACGAGACATCAACAAAACTGGGACCCAGAGACTGAAAAACAGCTTCTATCTCAAGGCCATCAGACTGTTAAATAACCATCACTGAGCTGGTTACCACCCGGTTACTCAACCCTGCACAATAGAGGCTGCTGCCCTACGTACTAGACATGGAATCAGTGGCCACTTTAAAAATTGAACACTAGTCACTTTAATAATGTTTACATACTGTTTTACTCACTTCATATGCATATACTGTATTCTACTGTATTTTAGTCAATGCCACATTGCTCATCCTAATATTTATATATTTCTTAATTCCATTATTTTACTTTTAGATTCGTGTGTATTGTTGTGAATCGTTAGATACTACTGCGCTGTTGGAGCTAGGAACACAAGCATATCGCTACACCCGCAATAACATCTGCTAAATATGTGTATGTGACCAATACAATTGGATTTGATTTTACAGCGCATCTGCATGACCATTTAAGCCCTAGTTCAAGCGGCGCTCTATCGCCGAAGAGCTGCGATAGAGTTGCCTGTCGACTCAAACTGAATTATTCCACTGTTCTACCGTTCACTACATGCTTCAGTCAGAGACCGACATCATTGAAGTCGATTGTTGTGAAGTCAAAATGAGGGATGTTGTACAAAACAAAGCAATCAGCGATTGGCTTATCTCCAACCAATCAGAGTTGCAACGCCAATTCGATTTTTCAAACCTCAGCTCTGACCCATCGGTTTCCAATTTGTTGTGTAATCTTTATGTACAATGGCCGATAAGCACTATAATTTCTCTTCATGATTTCTCTTCATATGACAAGGATTAAAAAGGATTTGCCAGTAGATTGTCGACTTGATGACAACTGATGATGACAGCTAGCTACTTTAGACATAAAGTGATTTGATGTCATTCTATCTGTGGCCAATGACTTTAGGCCGACTGTGAGCCAGGCCTAATCACCCAACATCAGTGCCCGACCTCACTAACGCTCTTGTGGCTGAATGGAAGCATGTTCGCGCCTTCCCGTTAGAGTGAATTGGAGTGAAGGCTATTATAGCAGCAAAGGGGAGACCAATTCCATATTGAGGCCAATGATTTTGGAAGGAGATTGTTCGATGAGCAGGTGCCCACATACTTTTGGTCATGTAGTGTATGATTGTTGATTTTAAAGTCTGTTTAAAACATAATAATAGGCTGGGCCTCTGTAGCAAAAGATCAGTGTTCTTAACCTCTGGATGTCCTCTTGTCATATGTTTTTAAACTGAGGGGGTAAGTGGGCGTGGCCTGAAATGTTGCCTGGATTGACTTGAGATGGTGCCTGTTTTAGTGGTTCCATTCTTCATCAGTAGAACAGCAATCTACTAGGGTGAAAATCACCTCCGATCTCCTCCAATACGTTTTGGAGGGAGGAGGACGCGAGGAAAGACTTTAGGTAGTCTAATGTTGGGCCAGTAACTGAAAGGTCGATGGTTTGAATTCCCCATCCGACTAGCTGATAAATCTGTCGATGTGTCCTTGAACAAGGGCTTTAACCCTAATGGCTCCTGTAAGTCTCCCTGGATAAGAGCATCTGCTAAATGACTCAAATGTAAAAATGTTTTCAGAACAAGTAATCACAGTTTCATATTCCTTCATCTTGATGACTAGTACACAAATTAACTCAATGAAACACAACTACATTTGAGGTTTCAAGGTTAGAATCAAGAAATGCTAATTATATGAATCTATTTGTTAATTTTGTTAATTTACATTTTGAAATATTCACATTATAAAATTAAACATCTAGCTAAGAGTTTATATCCAAAATCAATCAAAGTTTAGTGACATCAAGAGTGTATGTATTCTCTCATGCTCTTTCAGGATCCAAACCTCCGAACACTGCCGCCGCTCACTAACAGGTTAATTTGGTAAAACTCTTTCCACACTGGGAGCAGAAGTGAGGCTACCCTCCTTTGTGTGTCACCTCATTTGTTTTCAGGTACCCTAACCGGGTAAAAATCTACCCACATTGGGAGCAGTGGTACTTCTCTCCTGTGTGCATTATCAGATGCGTTATCAGGCTCCTTGAGTGGGGTAAAATATTTAAAATCAAAACATTTTAAGTTGCATAAATTTGAAAATATCTACATTGTTTAAAAAAAAAAAAAAACTATAATGGAAATAATTGTATTTTCTATTACCAAGTCATTTACAGTTTCTATACCTTTAGTTTTCCATGCGGACCAATTTATTGGTGAATTGTGAAAAGCTATCCAAGGATTGTTCCATAGGGTTGTCTTTTGGTTCTTGTTAGAATACGCTTGATTTTCTTCCATGCTGTCATAGTGTTCTTAACTAAAGAGTCTGGGGATTGAGAATGTGCATCTTCAATACGTACCCATTGTTCTTCTTTAGTGCATTGAACCTTTTGACGTTCTAAATTCTAAATATGAATAACAGCCCTGACAGCAGGAGTTCTTTTTGCACGCGGTACCAGAATTCTATGCTGCTGTTCTAGAATGTGATTGTTGCATTTTGCTGCTATTCTCTTCACCCACCCACCGCATCAAGACCACAATGTCTGCTTCATATGAGGCTTTAGAAAACATATCCTCCCTTCCTATATATAGTAGCAGCAAGTATCTATAGTATTATTGATGATTGTCTAATATTTATCATCTATGTTGCATGTATTATGTGAAAGAGGCTGTGGTATTAGCCTGTCTGTGGGGCTGCGTGTGAGACAGGGTAGGACACCTGAGGTACTAAGTCCGGTGTATTTGATACAATAGTGGCGAACAAACAAAGTGACAGCGGGGTATGAGCATACGGTGATTATACCAAACATTAGAAACACCTTCCTAATATGGAGTTGGACCCTCCCCTTTCTCCCTCAGGACAGCCTCAATTGGTCGGGGCATAGACTCTACAAGGTGTCGAAAGCGTTCCACAGGGATGCTGGCCCATGTTGACGCCAATGCTTCCCACAGTTGTGTCAAGTTGGCTGGTTGTCCTTTGGGTGGTGGACCATTCTTGACACACGTGGGAAACTGTTTAGTGTAAAAACCCAGGAGCGTTGCAGTTCTTGGCAACTACTACCAAACCCGTTCAAAGTCACATACATATTTTGTCTTGCCCATTCACCCTCAAGTGCACACATACCCAATCCATGTCTCAAATTGTCTCAAGGCTTAAAAATCCTTCTTTAACCCGTCTCCTTCCCTTTCATCTACACTGATTGAAGTGGATTTAACAAGTGACATCAATAAGGGATCATAGCTTCCACCTGGTCAGTCTGCCATGGAAGGAGCAGGAGTCCTTCATGTTTTGTACACAATGACCATGACAAGGTGTCGGGAACAGTTGGAACCGCGAAGAACTCTAGTTGAAGGATTCCGGATTCCTGCTTATTTGCTCCTGGTTCCGGGAAACTAGGCTACAACAGCAGCTATATTTTCTCACCACTGGACATGTGGCCTACAGACGCCTGCCTCGTCGCCAAGGCAGGAAGATATTTTGCAATCTTCAAAATGCACGAGTATTATGGCTTGGGTAGGTTTTAGGGTTGGTCAGTCGGAGGAGAAGGAGAACAGGGTGGATCAAGCCACGTAAGCAACAAAGTGAGGTAGTTTGTACAGGTGATCAGCTACAGTGGGGCAAAAAAGTATTTAGTCAGCCACCAATTGTGCAAGATCTCTCACTTAAAAAGATGAAAATTACAAGCCTCTCTCATCATAGGTACACTTCAACTATGACAGACAAAATGAGGAAAAAAAATCCAGAAAATCACATTGTAGGATTTTTAATGAATTTATTTGCAAATTATGGTGGAAAATAAGTATTTGGTCACATACAAACAAGCAAGATTTCTGGCTCTCACAGACCTGTAACTTCTTCTTTAAGAGGCTCCTCTGTCCTCCACTCGTTACCTGTATTAATAGCACCTGTTTGAACTTGTTATCAGTATAAAAGACACCTGTCCACAACCTCAAACAGTCACACTCCAAACTCCACTATGGCCAAGACCAAAGAGCTGTCAAAGGACACCAGAAACAAAATTGTAGACCTGCACCAGGTTGGGAAGACTGAATCTGCAATAGGTAAGCAGCTTGGTTTGAAGAAATCAACTGTGGGAGCAATTATTAGGAAATGTAAGACATACAAGACCACTGATAATCTTCCTCGATCTGGGGCTCCACGCAAGATCTCACCCGTGGGGTCAAAATGATCACAAGAACGGTGAGCAAAAATCCCAGAACCACACGGGGGACCTAGTGAATGACCTGCAGAGAGCTGGGACCAAAGTAACAAAGCCTACCATCAGTAACACACTACGCCGCCAGGGACTCAAATCCTGCAGTGCCAGACGTGTCCCCCTGCTTAAGCCAGTACATGTTCAGGCCCGTCTAAAGTTTGCTAGAGAGTATTTGGATGATCCAGATGAGGATTGGGAGAATGTCATATGGTCAGATGAAACCAAAATATAACTTTTTTGGTAAAAACTCAACTCGTCGTGTTTAGAGGACAAAGAATGCTGAGTTGCATCCAAAGAACACCATACCTACTGTGAAGCATGGGGGTGGAAACATCATGCTTTGGGGTTGTTTTTCTCCAAAGGGACCAGGACGACTGATCCGTGTAAAGGAAAGAATGAATGGGGCCATGTATCGTGAGATTTTGAGTGAAAACCTCCTTCCATCAGCAAGGGCATTGAAGATGAAACGTGGCTGGGTCTTTCAGCATGACAATGATCCCAAACACACCGCCCGGGCAACGAAGGAGTGGCTTCGTAAGAAGCATTTCAAGGTCCTGGAGTGGCCTAGCCAGTCTCCAGATCTCAACCCCATAGAAAATCTTTGGAGGGAGTTGAAAGTCCGTGTTGCCCAGCGACAGCCCCAAAACATCACTGCTCTAGAGGAGATCTGCATGGAGGAATGGGCCAAAATACCAGCAACAGTGTGTGAAGACTTACAGAAAACGTTTGACCTCTGTCATTGCCAACAAAGGGTATATAACAAAGTATTGAGATAAACTTTTGTTATTGACCAAATACTTATTTTACACCATAATTTGCAAATAAATAAAAAATCCTACAATGTGATTTTCTGGATTTCTTTTTCTCATTTCGTCTGTCATAGTTGAAGTGTACCTATGATGAAAATTACAGGCCTCTCTCATCTTTTTAAGTTGGAGAACTTGCACAATTGGTGGCTGACTAAATACTTTTTTTGCCCCACTGTATATTGTATGCAGAGACCGTGGCATGAGTGAAGCGAGGTTGTGGGTTATCGTAAACTGTGGAGCTAGACAGGATTATCTAGGTTTATCATTTGGCGCCATCTAACGGGCTGAACGTTCCGAGGACAAGTCATCGCGCTCCTTCCAAAACATGATTCCAGTAGTATAAACTCCAGGTATTACTAACTATACCGTATCCTCCTAGGAACGGTCGATGTAATGTGACGACTCACATCCTGTGCTTAAGTCTACAGTAGTAGTCAGCTGATGAACCAGTTTAGGATGAAGGTTGTTGGCTACGGAAATCATTTTGAAAACATTTTTTGATTGAAATTGATAAAACAAATTGGGAGAAATGCATTACAATTCAAGGAATAACTAAAGTTGATGACATACTTAGATTTGTCTGTTTAATTTCAGAAATGGAGCACAGGAGTTCAAAGGTCATTTCGGGTAAACAAACACAATTCATTGCTTTTTTGGTGTTTTAAAAAAGATGTAAAAATCCCCCCGCTTCGCATCAAACACCTCAAGGCATACATTTGAATAGATTTTACATGAATTGGAGCATGTGTTTTTAGATCAGAATAATACCACTCAGTAGTGCTTAAGGGTGTGGTATTCTCCAAAGCACGGAACTACACACAAGGCCGTGTTACAAGGCTCACACATGTACTTAGTCAGCTTCCTTCGTTTCTGCCGCCGGGTAGATGTTTGACAGACCTTGCAATGCCTCCTCGTGTTCTTCCCTTGCGAGTTGGTCTGAGGGACGTCGCTCGGGAAGTGGCGTCCGGTGAGGCGTAGAGGATTGTCAGAGGCAGGCCGGCCCCCAGTAGACGGACGACGAGGAGTATGGTGGTCCTCAAGGATCTGCCGAATCAGGTTGACCCTGTACTGCTGGTAGGAGATCACCTGTCCTGTGACCTGCCGGTGGACAACGTGGCCGTTGAAGAGAGCCATGTCTGTTAGGTGGAAAAATAGCTTCTTGTACCATTTGAGGGACTTTCTGGCACACTCAACAAAAGTGTTCTGCATGTCCACTTTGTTAACTGCTCCCATCTTCTTGTTGTACTCCAAGACGCAGTCTGGCATCATTTTCCTCTCCCCGGTGACATGGTCCCGTTTCCCTGTGTCCGACATTGTGGAGGTGTGCACAGTGGACAGAATATGGACATGGCGTTTGTCGTGCCATTTCACTGCCATTATCTCCCCGTTGGTTTGGAACTCTACCTCTCCCTTGCTCAATTTCTTTTTGAATATTGGCATCCCCTTCCTTTTGGATCTCACCATGCCACAGGCCCCCGTGTTCGCCCTCAGGAGGTACTGGAAAAGGGTAGGGCTGCTGTACCAGCTGTCCACAAATACAGTGTGGCCCTTTCGGAGGTAAGGCTGCAGCAGGGTGATTACCACTGATCCAGATATGCCAAGACCCTCAACGTGCTTTATATCTGTGTTGGTGTCGGTAGAGATGATCAGGTCCTGTACATATCCTGTCAGACAGTCACATAAAACAAAGAACTTGACTCCAAATCTGTGGCGCTTTGACGGGACGTATCGGCGGAACGCAAGCCTCCCTTTCCAAGCCATGAGCGACTCACCAATGCACAAGTCCTTGTGAGGCACAAACACTCTTCCAAATGCCCTGGTCAAGCTGCTCAGGACATTCCTGATTTTGTGAAGGGGGTCGGCGAGGTTCGCCGTGGCGTCGTTCCCAAAGTGGAGCGCTCTCAGCAAGACAAGGAAGCGATCCTGGGAGAAAAGGGTTTGGAAAAAAGGTGTCTGCAGCATGGGGTCAGTGGTCCAGTAGTCCCTCACAGAGCCCTTCTTCACTAGCCCCATCAGCATCACCGCGACCAGGAAGGTATACATTTCACTGACGGTAGTGTTCACCCATTTTGAGAGCTTCCCTTTCACGCCAGGGGCAGTCTTCTCTTTCAGCTCATGAGAATACCTGCAAACAAATGATGCATATTTAGTAGACTAAAAGGCATTCTGAATGTTGATACCGTCGAAGAGAGCCTTGGGGGGTTTCCCTGTAATATGATAATGGTTATACCTGTTCGTTTCATGCACCACACTCTCCACCAAGTCCTTATGAAAGAACAGTTTAAAACACTCTGCCTCGGAGGGGGTAGGCAGGGTGCTTTGTACGCCAGACAGGGAGTCGTCGAAGTCCATCTCTGATGGTTTGAAGTGACGGGATCTCCAGCAGCGGGGACCATCCTCCCCAACATCGACAAGATTGGCAGCAGCAGCATCTTGGGGAGGTGAGGGATGCTCATTGCCTGCAAGGTTAGAGTGGACACCATTATCCTCAGACATCTCACAGTCCAGAAGGTTTGGGGGCAGATATTCCTTGTCACCATCTGATTGATCCGACTCACTCTCATATACAGATTCTTCAACAGAATTACTAAATACATCTCCTCAGTGAGGTGTTTCCTTTTGAAACCAGACTATCATTTTTTTTTTGTTACATTTTTGTCATTTAGCAGACACTCTTATACAGAGCAACTTACAGTAGTGAGAGCATACAATTATTTATTTATTCAGCAAGCAAGAGCAAGCGTTCCTCTCCTCCAATAGGCTATTAGTAAAGCCTAGACGTCGAAATAAGGGTCTAACAAGCTATTGTAATTTGGCTTTTACGGGGAATCCACAAGATTTAATGGGCCGAGGCAGCGGCGAGGCCAGGTGCGTACTTGTGCAACAAAACAATGAAGACAGACAGGCTGGGAAATGTGTAGCCTGGAAATGTGTAGCCTAAGTTAGAAGTGTATGCAAATGAGGCCATAATTCATCAGCTCGATGTTAGGTTTCATACTGCAGTCAATTTACACAGCGAAATAAAAGAGACCATATAACAAAATCACAGGTAGCCTCCCGAGGCTGCGCTGCCATCCCCCGGCACGCAGTTTGAAAAGCTACCGTATTGATTAGATTTTATATGCATTTATATCATCTACTTTGTCACATACAGGACCAGTCAAAAGTTGACACACCTACTCATTCAAGTTTATTTTTTTTTAAACTATTTTTCTACATTGTAGAATAATAGTGAAGACATCAAAACTATGAAATAACACATATGGAACCATGTAGTAACCAAAAAAGTTTTAAACAAATCAAAATATTTGATATATTTGAGATTCTTCGAAGTATCCACCCTTTGCCTTGATGACAGCTTTGCACACTCTTGGCATTCTCTCAACCAGCTTCATGAGGTAGTCACCTGGAATTAATTTCAATTAACGGGTGTGCTTTGTCACAAGTAAATTTGTCTAATTTCTTTCCCTCCTTAATGCGTTTGGGCCAATCAGTTGTGTTGTGACAAGGTAGGGTTGTATACAGAAGATAGCCCTATTTGGTAAAAGACCAAGTCCATATTATGGCAAGAACAGCTCAAATAAGCAAAGAGAAACGACAGTCCATCATTACTTCAGTCAATCCGGAAAATTTCAAGAACTTTGAAAGTTTCTTCAAGTGCAGTTGCAAAAACCATCAAGCGCTATGATGAAACTGGCTCTCATGAGGACCGCCACGGGAAAGGAAGACCCAGAGTTACCTCTGCTGCAGAGGATATGTTCATTAGAGTTACCAGCCTCAGAAATTGCAGCCCAAATAAATTCTTCACACAGTTCAAGTAACAGACACATCTCAAAATCAACTGTTCAGAGGAGACTGCGTGAATCAGGCCTTCATGGTCAAATTGATGCAAACAAACCAGGACACCAATAAGAAGATACTTGCTTGAGCCAAGAAACACGAGCAATGGACATTAGACATGGTGGAAATCTGTCCTTTGGTCTGATGAGTCCAAATTTGAGATTTTTGGTTCCAAACGCATGTCTATTTGAGACGCAGATTAGGTGAACGGATGATCTCTGCATGTGTGGTTCCCACCATGAAGCATGGAGGAGGTGGTGTGATGGTGCTTTGCTGGTGACACTGTCTGTGATTCTGCAGCAATCCCAAAAATGGGGCGTACGAATATAAACTTACATGTTGTGTATAACTCCTACATCTTTACTGCTGTGAAAGCACACAAATGTGTGATATTTCTTTGTGTTGATTTCATCATGTGCGAAAACGTGAACATTAAAGAGAATAGCAGCAAAATGCAACAATCACATTCTAGAACAGCAGCATAGAATTCTGGTACCGCGTGCAAAAATAACTCATTTTTGTCTATCATTAGTTCTTGTAGCCTAGTCAATGCAATATTGGCACACAACATTTTGATACAGACCAACGGAACAAAAGGAAACCTTGAATTTGTAGGTTTAAATTATTTCATTCTTTATACTATGTCTTGTTGATAATAGAATCATCTAGATTTGTAATGGAGCGCGTTTTTTTTTGGTTGCGTAAAAACAACAACTGCTGTTTTCAGATCTCTCCATAAGTTTTCAATGGGGTTTAGATCTGGACTCGTTGCTGGCCACTTCAGAACAGTCCAGCGGTTTGTCTTGAACCCTTCCAGGGTGCTTTTTGAAGTGTGTTTGGGGGTCTTTGTCCTGCTGGAAGACCCATGACCCTTGACTGAGACCCAGTTTTCTGACACTGGGTCTCCTGATTTCATGATGCTATGCACACAGTCAAGACACCCAGTGCCAGAGGCAGCAAAGCAACCCCAAAACATCACTGAACCTCCTCTGTGTTTGACTGTAGGGAGTTATTTTCTTTTAAGGAAAGGAGAATCAGCTGCTTGAAATGTCATCATTTCTAACTGCTTCTAGAAGGAGCCAATAATATTGGAACTTATTTGTGGAATAAGCTAACATTTAGTAAATGAATCAGATTATTTTGTTTTGTTCAACTGTAAACCGAAGACATATGTGGATACCAAAATATGTTTTAATATGAACAGTTTTGGAATATTTTTTTTTAACCTTTATTTAACTAGGCAAGTCAGCTAAGAACAAATTCTTAGTTACAATGACTGGCCTACCCCGGCCAAACCCTAACGCGGACGACGCTGGGCCAATTGTGCGCCGCCCTACGGGACTCCCAATTACAGCCGGTTGTGATACAGCCTGGAATCAAACCAGGGTCTGTAGTGACGCCTCTGGCACCGAGATGCAGTGCCTTAGACCGCTGCGCCACTCGGGAGACCAAGAAATGGTGCATTATTTGAAAATATTTTTGTATATACACGACTGCATGTTGCAGTTCAGGCTTTATTTGACCTGATCAAGTAGGAAATAGCTTTCATTTTGCCCATTACAGAGGAGGCCAAGTCTGGTTCATAGAAACGGCTTAGAGAGATTGTTTATTTTACACTCACAGCTGTCCCCTAGTATAGGTTCTGAAGATGAGATGTTAATGAAGCAATACAGGCCAACTTGAAGTGTCTTCAGTTTAGTTTGTGTGTTCTAGAGTCTTGTAAAGATAGGGGGTTGACTGGGACAGTTACAATGTAACACCCATAATGTTTTTAGGAAAGGTTTTTGTAAAACATGCACCTTACATCAGATCATCTTGAAACTTTCTCTCTAAAGCTAACTTTCATCAAGGTTTTATATGGTCTATTGGTTTCTCTCTTTTCATTGGCAGAATCCTTTTTCAGTGTTATGATATTCATAACATCCATATCCACCAGTCTATCTTCATGTCAACTAACAGAACTCTGCTGGTTGTCCTGGTAACAGAAACCAGTGGGCAGATCTATTTTATTTGTTCAAACTAAACTACAGCACTTACTTTGATGAGTCAAATCTGATCCTTTCTTCTCTTCTCCTCCTCTCACAGTTCCACTCAGCCCCGTTGTTTTCCTGCAGTCCACCAGCAGCACAGACAACCTCTTCATACCCAGCAGTAAGGTGCTACCGGGAGAGACACGACACGGGGACTCCAGGAGGGTGGAAGGGCTAGCGTTGTCCTGGTAACCATGAAGAGGGGACACAGACACATATCATTATGGATGCTGATGTCACTGTTGTCATAAAGTGCTTTACAGAAACCCAGCCCCCGATAGAGCAAGCTGTATGCTAGACCAGACCAAGCTGTACCATCTGGTGTTCTGATCTGGAGAGACTCTCCTCTGCCTCGTCAGCATCAGGATGTTGTTGAGGCTTCCCAGAGGATCCATTATAGTCATGTCTCTCTCCTGAGTGAACAAGAACATCAAACAGATGGTCAACTTACGACCGTCTATTACAGAGTCTTCCAAGATGCATGAATATGTCTAAAGGACCCAAAATGGCCACTTTCATCATGATGTTATAAAATATTGATTATTGTTTAAGAGGGTCGTTCCACAAAAGGGGTGCATTTTGCGTCCCTTTGATATTTTAATATTACCTGTTATTAGATGAAGCGCACTTTAATGTAGATGACAAGTCCCCAAAATATATTTTAATTTAACCTTTATGTAACTAGGCTAGTCAGTTAAGAACAAATTCTTATTTACAATGACGGCTTATAGCGGAACAGTGGGTTAAACTGCCTTGTTCAGGGCGACAGATTTTTACCTTGTCAGCTCTGGGATTCGATCCAGCAACCTCTCGGCAATTGGCCCAACGCTCTAACCACTACCTGCCGCCCCGATATATGTACCAATGGCAGATTGCCCCCTTTAACAATTTATACAGTACTGAACAACAGAACTCCTTTAAAACCAAGAACTGCATAGTTTGTGTCCCCCCTGTTTTTAAGACAATACTCACTGGCGTTAACAGGATCTTGAGTCTCGTCCTCTTTCACTCCCAAAACGTCTTCCTCTTTTATTGAGATAGCCTCCTCTTCCTCTTTTACTCCAAAAGGTTCTTCCTCTTCTTTCACTACATTTTCTTCTTCTTTTAATGTTATGGCCTCTAATTCATTTTTTATTCTGAAAGCTTCTTCCTCGTCTTTTAGGATCGTGTTCAGCCCCAGAGCTTCTTTCTCCACATATCTTAGTGAGCTCATGGTCGGGATGTTAGTTAGCTAGACAGTTAGCATTAGCGATTAACCCAGTACAGTAACTTTAACAAATTAGCACATTTAAATTTAACAAGCAAATAACTTTTTTTTTTTAACTAGTCAATACGTAAACAGAATTATGTTTAAAAACACTGACATGAATATACACAAGGCTGGTTTAATGTGTGCTACAAGCTACCGAAGTGGTTGAATCAGTAGTCGTTTGCCGCTGTTGAAGCTTTCCGTCCACTAGATTATACGACACGCAAGAAACATCGCCTGAAAGCCTCACATCGCCACCTGCTGACTGGAGTGGGTAACGCAGATACGTAAATTTTATAAGTCATTTAAAAATAATCAGATGCAGAAGTTCTCTTTTACTTCTTACAGGCAATACTTTCCTCCAGGGCTGGCCTGTCCATTAGGCAGGATTAGGCGACAGATTGCCGATGGCTGCATAAAACAAAAAATGGGCCAAGACACATGGCTAACAACACAACACATAATAACAACACATAATTCTGCCCAAAAACATTGAAACCTTCTCTCACCCAGTGGCATTTGGGCTATTTAGGTGAGTGTTGATGTTGCCACATGAAGCAGTGCCCACTTTGTAAAAAGCTGCATGGACAGATAGGTCTCTACCTGTGTAGAGCACATTCCCCTTTGCCCTTACAGTCTATAAAGTGTCCTTTTGGGTGGTGGTATAATTTGTATCTATTTTTTGTCATAGCTTTTCTGAACCAACTGCGAGCCAGGCCTAATCGCCCAACATCAGTGCCTCGACCTCAATAATGCTCTTGTGGCTGAATGGAATCAAGTCCCCGCAGCAATGTTCCAGCATCTAGTGGAACGCCTTCCCGTTAGAGTGAATTAGAGTGAAGGCTGTAATAGCAGCAAAGAGGGGACCAATTCCATATTAATGCCAATGATTTTGGAAGGAGAGTGTTTCGATGAGCAGGTGTCCACATACTTTTGGTCATGTAGTGTATGATTGTTGATTTTAAAGTCTGTTTAAAAAAATGTTTTTCCCGGGGCCTCCACAGTGGTGCATCGCAGTGCTAGAGACGTCATAACAGACCCGGGTTCCATCCCGGGCTGTGTTGCACCCGGCCGCGACAGGGAGAGTCTCATGAGGCTGCGCTCAATTGGCCCAGTGTCATTCGTGGTAAGGAGAGGGTTTGGCCGGCCGGGATGTCCTTGTCCCATTGCGCTCTAGCAACTCCTTGTGGCGGGCTGGGCCCATTGCACGCTGACTTCTGTCTCCAGCTGTACGCATTTCCTCCGACACATTAATCGAGCAGTGTGTCAAGAATCAGTGTGGCTTGGCTGGGTCGTGTTTCGGAGGACGCACGGCTCTCGACCTTCACCTCTTCTGAGTCCGTAGGGGAGTTGCAGCGTAAGGACAAGACTGTAACTACCAATTGCGGATAAAAAGGGGCTTCTGTAGCAAAAGATCAGTGTTCTTAAACTCTGGACGTCTTCATATGTTTTTAAACTGTGGGGGTCAGTGGGCGTAACCTGAAATGTTTATTATTTAACCAGGCAAGTCAGTTAAGTCAGTTAAGAACAAATTCTTATTTACAACGACGGCCTACCAGGGAACAGTGGGTTAACGGCCTTGTTCAGGGACAGAACTTGTTGCTTGGATTGACTTGAGATGGTGCCCGTTTTAGTGGTTCCATTCTCCACCATTAGAACAGCAATCTACTAGGGTGAAGATCTCAGCTCTTTCCTTGATTTCCGGCATCCTCTCTTTCCACCTTCTCTGGTCGGATTGGAGGAGATGATCATCTCAGATCTTCTCCTCCAATGAGTTTTGGAGGGGAGAGGACGCAAGGAATCAAGGAAAGTCTTTAGGGCGGCAGGTAGTCTGGTGTTGGGCCAGTAACTGAAAGGTCGATGGTTAGAATTCCCCAGCCGACTAGCTGATAAATCTGTCGATGTGTCCTTGAACAAGGGCCTTAACCCTAATGGCTCCTGTAAGTCACCCTGGATAAGAATGTCTGCTAAATGACTAAAATGTGAACATGTTATCAGAACAAGTAATCACAGTTTCATATTCCGTTAGCTTGATGAATAGTACAGAAATTTACTTGATGAAAAACTAAATTAAGGTTAAAGAATCAAGGTTAGAATAAAAAAAATCAAATTATATTCATCTATATGTTAAGTTACATTTTGAAATACCCAAATTATAAAATTTGAGCTAATAGTTTGTATCCAATCAAAGTTTATAATCAAAACAAAATAGAAAATGTATTTGTTCAAATCTGACCAGGCTTCAAGATACAATTTTGAAAAACAAATGTAGGCCTATTTGTGAGTATGATTTAATATATACAATTAGATTATGACAAAAACAAATTCTCAGTCAAAACCATAAGTCGGAACACAGTCTCTCTTTTCTCTCATGTGATTTCAGGTCCTCTGAAAACGAGTGACATGAAGAGTGTATGTATTATTTTATGCTCTTTCAGGACCTTTAATTGGGTAAAGGTCTTTCCACACTGGGAGCAGAGGTAAGGCTACCCTCCTTTGTGTGTCACCACATGACTTTTCAGGCTCCTTAATTGGGTAAAACTCTTTCCACATTGGGAGCAATGGAAAGGCTTTTCTCCTGTGTGCATTCTCTCATGCGTTTTCAGGCTGCCTGACTGGGTAAAACCCTTTCCACATTGAGAGCATTGGAATGGCTTTTCTCCTGTGTGTATTCTCTCATGTTCTTTCAGTGTCCCTGACCAGCTGAAACTCTTTTCACAATGGGAACAATGGTATGGCTTTTCCCCTGTGTGTATTCTCTCATGTGATTTCAGGTTCACTAACAGGATAAAATTCTTTCCACACTGAGAGCACTGGAAAGGCTTCTCTCCTGTGTGAATCATCTCGTGCGTTTTCAGGTATCGTAACTGGCCAAAACCCTTTCCACACTGCAAGCATTGGAATGGCTTTTCTCCTGTGTGCACTCTCTCATGCTCTTTCAGTGTCCCTGACCAGCTGAAACTCTTTTCACAATGGGAACAGTGGTAAGGCTTTTCCCCTGTGTGTATTCTCTCATGTGATTTCAGGTCGCCTGGTCGGGAAAATGTCTTTCCACACTGAGAGCATTGGAATGGTTTTTCCCCTGTGTGTATTCTTATATGAACTTTCAGTTCTGTTGATTCAATAAATCTCTTACCACACTGAGAGCATTGGTAAGGCTTATCTCCTGTGTGTCGTCTCTCATGCGATTTTAGGTTACATAAATGAGTAAAACTCTTTGCACACTGAGAGCAGTTGTAAGACTTCTTCTCTGCATGTGTTCTCTTATGGTTTTTAAGATTCCCTAAATGGGTAAAACTCTTTCCACACTGGGAACAGTGGTGTCGTCTCGCTGGTTCAGACGTCTCTGGTTCCTCTGCGTCTGGTCTGTCTTCTGCCAAAGACAAACAGAGTGGTTAAACAGGGAGACCTGAATTGAATCTCCACATACATTTGAAATTTTAGTCATTTAGCAGACCCTCTTATCCAGAGACGTACAGTCAAGTGCTCTTAGCATGTGATGCATGTGCTCCATTGTTTACATTACCCATGTATTTTACACTGTGTGGCTTTAAGGGAATAGTATGGTCACTGTTCAGAGCCACTTGCAGTTAACGCATCCATCTTAAGATAACTAGGTGAGACAACCACAACAGTGCCATTTTTGAGATCTGGGAAAGATCTGAGAAATTAGATGTTTTGGTGTGTAGTTACCCTTTAATTGAAGTACCACCAGCAATGCAGTTGTCTGTAATGCAGTTGTCTGTAATGCAGTTGTCTGTAATGCAGTTGTCTGTAATGCAGTTGCAATGTGATTCTTTCAAACAAATGGCCACCGGATTGCTGCAAATAATCATGATTTTGCCAGGTAGGCATGGGCTACTTTGTAGTTTCCTTGTAATTGTCTTTCAGTCTACCTGAAGACATTACCATCGCTAACGACTACACAAAGTGGCAGACACATAGGACCAACGCGCACCGCACACACAGGGTTCAACATTCAGGTATATTTGCCAGCGGAAATTTACTGGCCTGAAAAAAAAAAGCAAAAAAAACACAGTCCGGGGTGACGATCATGTGACAGGAAAGTGAATGACGCATAAATTCAATAACGGTGATTTTATCTTTCATTTCCTGGCTGAGCAAGTAGCCTATTCAGGGTTCATACAAGCCAAACACAAGGACCTTTTTCAAGCACTTCATTGTAATTTTCAAGGACCTACATTTTAAATGTAATCGTTGTAAAAAAAATATTTTATTATTTGCCTACCCAATGGCATTATGCATTGACGTTCACATAATTAACATTCTAAAATATGTCAGAATAATGTGGTAGTAGTCAGCCTGACACAAACACACTAATGAAGTCTGTCCATGTGGTAGTAGTCAGCCTGACACAAACACACTAATGAAGTCTGTCCATGTGGTAGTAGTCAGTCTGACACAAACACACTAATGAAGTCTGTCCATGTGGTAGTAGTCAGCCTGACACAAACACACTAATGAAGTCTGTCCATGTGGTAGTAGTCAGCCTGACACAAACACACTAATGAAGTCTGTCCATGTGGTAGTAGTCAGTCTGACACAAACACACTAATGAAGTCTGTCCATGTGGTAGTAGTCAGTCTGACACAAACACACTAATGAAGTCTGTCCATGTGGTAGTAGTCAGCCTGACACAAACACACTAATGAAGTCTGTCCATGTGGTAGTAGTCAGCCTGACACAAACACACTAATGAAGTCTGTCCATGTGGTAGTAGTCAGTCTGACACAAACACACTAATGAAGTCTGTCCATGTGGTAGTAGTCAGTCTGACACAAACACACTAATGAAGTCTGTCCATGTGGTAGTAGTCAGTCTGACACAAACACACTAATGAAGTCTGTCCATGTGGTAGTAGTCAGCCTGACACAAACACACTAATGAAGTCTGTCCATGTGGTAGTAGTCAGTCTGGCACAAACACACTAATGAAGTCTGTCCATGTGGTAGTAGTCAGCCTGACACAAACACACTAATGAAGTCTGTCCATGTGGTAGTAGTCAGTCTGACACAAACACACTACTGAAGTCTGTCCATGTGGTAGTAGTCAGTCTGGCACAAACACACTAATGAAGTCTGTCCATGTGGTAGTAGTCAGTCTGACACAAACACACTAATGAAGTCTGTCCATGTGGTAGTAGTCAGTCTGACACAAACACACTAATGAAGTCTGTCCATGTGGTAGTAGTCAGTCTGACACAAACACACTAATGAAGTCTGTCCATGTGGTAGTAGTCAGTCTGGCACAAACACACGAATGAAGTCTGTCCATGTGGTAGTAGTCAGTCTGACACAAACACACTAATGAAGTCTGTCCATGTGGTAGTAGTCAGTCTGACACAAACACACTAATGAAGTCTGTCCATGTGGTAGTAGTCAGCCTGACACAAACACACTAATGAAGTCTGTCCATGTGGTAGTAGTCAGTCTGACACAAACACACTAATGAAGTCTGTCCATGTGGTAGTAGTCATAGAAATGTTGAAGACTTATTTTGTGAGTCGGACGCGGAATAAAAAAATAAAAAAACACTAGTCACATGGCGGACACCGTAACGCCCTACCGGATGAGCTAAAATAAATTTTCTCCTGCTTCGAGCATAACGACTCAGATGCCATGGAGACAACGAGCGTGGTGCCAGCTAAACAACCTGTCCCTCAACGTCAGCCAAACCACGGAGCTGCCACCCGAGTGCTTGAGGCGTCACTACAGATCCGGGTTCGATCCCAGAGCTAACAGAACTCTGCTGGTTGTCCTGGTAACAGATACCAATAGGCAGATCTATTGTATTTGTTCAAACTAAACTACAGCACTTACTTTGATGTGTCAAATCTGATCCTTTCTTCTCTTCTCCTCCTCTCACAGTTCCACTCAGCCCCGTTGTATTCCTGCAGTCCACCAGCAGCACAGACAACCTCTTCATACCCAGCAGTAAGGTGCTACCGGGAGAGGCACGACACGGGGACTCCGGGAGGGCGGAAGGGCTAGGGTTGTCCTGGTAACCATAAAGAGGGGACACAGACACATATCATAATGGATGCTGATGCCACTGTTGTCATAAAGTGCTTTACAGAAACCCAGCCCCAGATAGAGCAAGCTGTATGCTAGACCAGACCAAGCTGTACCATCTGGTGTTTTGATCTGGAGAGACTCTTCTCTGCCTCGTCAACATCAGGATGTTGTTGAGGCTCCCCAGAGGATCCACAATAGTCATGTCTCTCTCCTGTGTGAATAAGAACATCAAACAGATGGTCAACTTATGATCTTCTATTACAGTCATAGGGTCTTACAAGAGGCATTAATATATCAAAAAAGGCCCTAAAATGGCCACTTTCATCATGATTTTATAACATATTGTTTGTGTTGTAAATGTGAAAGGGTCGTTCCACTAAATGGGTGCCTTTTGTGTCCCTTTGATATTTTAAGTAGAAATTATGCACCAATATTGCATTTTAAAAGCCTGTTATATTAGATGAGGGGAACTTTAATGTAGACCACATGGAGAATTCAATACATCTAATTTAAAAGTCCCAAAAATATGTACCAATGGCAGATTGACCCTTAAACAATTCCTACAGTACTGAACAACATATTCAAGTGTAGAACTTCAGTAGAATGCCCCTTTAAAACATCACAGTTCAAGAACTTCATAGGTTGTGCCCCTGTTTAAGACAGTACTCACTGGTGTTAATCGGATCTTCAGTCTCCTCTTCCTCTTTCACTCCAAAAGGTTCTTCCTCTTCTTTCAATGTTATGGCATCTTCCTCCTTTTTGATTCTGAAACCTATCTCCTCTTCGTCTTTCACCACAAAAGGTTCTTCTTCTTCTTCTAATGCGATAGCCTCCTCTTCTTCATTTTTTATTCTGAAAGCTTCTTCCTCGTCTTTTAGGATCGTGTTCAGCCCCAGAGCTTCTTTCTCCACATATCTTAGTGAGCTCATGGTCGGGATGTTAGTTAGCTAGACAGTTAGCATTAGCGATTAACCCAGTACAGTAACTTTAACAAATTAGCACATTTACATTTAACAAGCAAACACTGACATTAATATACACAAGATTGGTCTAAAGTGTTTCGGGTCTTATGTTCGCTAGAAACCACCGCGTTGGTTGAATCAGTGGCCTGTTGTCGCTGTTGAAGACGCCTCCCGTCCCGTCCACTAGATTATACGTCACGCAAGAAATTGTACCTGAAAGCCGCACATCGCCATCTGCTGACTGGAGTGGGTAACGCAGACTGGAAAAATCTCCATTACATCATTTATTCTGGCAAACAATTTTTTTTTTTAATTACAAGATTTCACTGAGGAGGATCGTCCTCCCCTTTCTCCTCTGAGGAGCCTCCACTGATACATTCATACTTAGGCCTGACGTTACATCACACACCACCATACTGACAGTCATATTGCAGACTGCACCTTATTGCAAGTGTACTAGCTAGCTGTCCTCATTCAATACTGCAAGAATCATTTAGCTGTCCTCATTCAATACTGCGAGAGTCATTTATCTGTCCTCATTCAATACTGCAAGAATCATTTAGCTTTCCTCATTCAATACTGCAAGAGTCATTTAGCTGTCCTCATTCAATACTGCAAGAGTCATTTATCTGTCCTCATTCAATACTGCAAGAGTCATTTAGCTGTCCTCATTCAATACTGCAAGAGTCATTTAGCTGTCCTCATTCAATACTGCAAGAGTCATTTAGCTGTCCTCATTCAATACGGCAAGAGTCATTTATCTGTCCTCATTCAATACTGCAAGAATCATTTAGCTGTCCTCATTCAATACTACAAGAATCATTTAGCTTTCCTCATTCAATACTGCAAGAATCATTTAGCTGTCCTCATTCAATACTGCAAGAACCATTTAGCTTTCCTCATTCAATACTGCCAGAGTCATCATCCTATTGATCACCTGGGTCCAGACGGTCTGACCTGGTGAGTACTGTATAAAGCTAGCTATATCTACTCTCTTATACTGTATAAAGCTAGCTAGATCTACTCTCTTATACTGTATAAAGCTAGCTAGATCTACTCTCTTATACTGTATAAAGCTAGCTAGATCTACTCTCTTGTACTGTATAAAGCTAGCTAGATCTACTCTCTTATACTGTATAAAGCTAGCTAGATCTACTCTCTTATACTGTATAAAGCTAGCTAGATCTACTCAGGCTTATACTGTATAAAGCTAGCTAGATCTACTCTCTTGTACTGTATAAAGCTAGCTAGATCTACTCTCTTATACTGTATAAAGCTAGCTAGATCTACTCTCTTGTACTGTATAAAGATAGCTAGATCTACTCTCTTGTACTGTATAAAGCTAGCTAGATCTACTTTCTTGTACTGTATAAAGCTAGCTAGATCTACTCTCTTATACTGTATAAAGTTAGCTAGATCTACTCAGGCTTATACTGTATAAAGCTAGCTATATCTACTCTCTTATACTGTATAAAGCTAGCTAGATCTACTCTCTTATACTGTATAAAGCTAGCTAGATCTACTCAGGCTTATACTGTATAAAGCTAGCTATATCTACTCTCTTATACTGTATAAAGCTAGCTAGATATACTCTCTTATACTGTATAAAGCTAGCTATATCTACTCTCTTATACTGTATAAAGCTAGCTAGATCTACTCAGGCTTATACTGTATAAAGATAGCTAGATCTACTCTCTTATACTGTATAAAGCTAGCTAGATTGACTCAGGCTTATACTGTATAAAGCTAGCTATATCTACTCTCTTATACTGTATAAAGCTAGCTAGATCTACTCTCTTATACTGTATAAAGCTAGCTAGATCTACTCAGGCTTATACTGTATAAAGATAGCTAGATCTACTCTCTTATACTGTATAAAGCTAGCTAGATCTACTCTCTTGTACTGTATAAAGCTAGCTAGATCTACTCTCTTGTACTGTATAAAGCTAGCTAGATCTACTCTCTTGTTCTGTATAAAGCTAGCTAGATCTACTCTCTTATACTAAAGCTAGCTTCACATTCTAGCTCAGGCTACATGCTATCCGTATTATGAAGATGGATATTGATCTGGCACCCGCTGCTTGTTCAAGCATGCTTGAGCTAGGCTTGTAACTGCGAGTTTATGTCGCACGTGGCTAGTTGAACACAGAACTATTTGCGGAGACAGACAATGCTGAAACATCAAGCCATGGGGGGAGTCAGTGCCACATTTTTTTATTTGTGCCCAAATCAAAATGAAAGAAACGCTATCTGGCTAATTCAGCAGGTCTGTGGTATGAAGTAGGCTTTTAGAAGAGCCATCTTTATTTGATTGAATGTGACATAAACACCAACCCGTTCTCAGTCAAAGATATCAGCCAACAGGGAGCACTTTGTGTGTTTCTCTGATAAACTTTTAAGTCCATGTGATGTGGCTTCAAACAATGTCCCAACATTCTAAAAATGACCACTTCTTTTAAAGAACGTCCATGTTTGTCACACAGTTCCTTTTTGACGAGTGGTGAAGGGAGTCATGTTTCCAGTATGCATAGACAGATTCCAATTGATATGGATGGTAAAAGGTACAAAAATGTAAACAATTATTAAATTACACATTATAAATAATGGCTTCGGACATTTTTCTCCCTGGTGTGGGGATTCATTCACGCTCTTTCAGTTGATGAAACCATGTACATTTCATTCCACAGTGGAAGGCTTCTCCTTTGTGTGTCTTTGCTCGTGCACTTTCATGTTCCATAAGTTCTTAAAACTCTTTTCACAATGGGAACAGTGGAAAGGTTTCTCCACAGAGTGTATTAGCTCATGTTTTTTAAGGTATCTTGACTGGGTGAAATCCTTCCCACACTGGAAGCAGTGGAAAAGCTTCTCTACAGAGTGTGTTAGCTCATGTCTTTTCAGGTGTCCTGATAAAAAAAATGTCTTTCCACACTGGGAGCAGCGGTAAGGCTTCTCTCCTGTGTGTGTCCTCTCATGATATTTCAGGTCCCCCGATCTGGCAAAACTTTTTTCACACTGGGAGCAGTGGTAAGGTTTCTCCACAGAGTGCATTATCTCGTGTTTTTTCAGGTATCTTGACTGGGTGAAATCCTTCCCACACTGGAAGCAGTGGAAAGGCTTCTCTACAGAGTGTGTTAGCTCATGTCTTTTCAGGTGTCCTGATAAAAAAAATGTCTTTCCACACTGGGAGCAGCGGTAAGGCTTCTCTCCTGTGTGTGTCCTCTCGTGATATTTCAGGTCCCTCGGTCGGGCAAAACTTTTTCCACACTGGGAGCAGTGGTAAGGTTTCACTTCAGAGTGTATTCTTTTATGTTCTTTAAGGTATTTTGATGAGGCAAAGGTCTTTACACACTTAGAGCAATGGTAGGGTTTCTCTGCTGTGTGTGTTTGATCATGTTCCTTCAGGGACCCTAATGTAAAAAAATTCTTTCCACACTGGGAACAATGGAAAGGTTTCTCTTCAGAGTGTGTTATCTCATGTTTTCTCAGAGAATCTGATGAGAAAAATGTCTTTTCACAATGGGAGCAGTGATACGGCTTATATACAGAGTGTATTAGCTCATGATTTTTTAGGTTTCCTAATTGGGTAAATCTCTTCCCACACTGGGAGCAGTGGTAAGGTCTCTCTCCAGTGTGCGTTCTCTTATGCCCTTTTAGATGCCCTAACTGGGAAAATCTCTTTCCACACTGAGAGCAGTGGTAAGGCTTTTCCCCTGTGTGTGTTTTCTCATGTATTTTCAGGCTCCCTAACCAGCTAAAACTCTTTCCACACTGAGAGCAGTGGTGAGGCCTCTCTCCAGAGTGTATTCTCTCATGTTGTTTCAGGCCATCTAACCGGCTAAATTCCTTACCACAGTCTGAACAGTGGTATGGCTTTTCTCCAAAGTGTATTATTCTTTTATGTACTTTCAGGTATTCTAATGTAGTAAAACTCTTTCCACAGTGGGAGCAGGGGTGTCGTCTTGCTGGCTTGGGCATCTCTGGGTCTAGTTCCCCTGAGGGACTCTTCCTGCTGTCAGAGTTAGTATCTGGTCTCTCTCCTGCTAAAGAGAGTATTTGGTTAAACAGAGAGACCTGAATGAAACCTCCACATGATAAAACTGTCTTCCTATAAGGTATAATTTAGACTAGATCCCTCAATAAAAGAGGACAACACTTCATCACAGAGTGGCTGTAGCGCATTCAGGCTAATAAAAACACTATTCAACTTTTGTGTTGTTATGGATTTATTAGACCTAATGGATGAATAGACTAGTCAGTATAGTCAGAATAGGCTACATTAAGAACATACAGCTGGCGGGTTATACACTCTATAGGCAGGACAGAACAGCAGCCTCTGGTAAGACACGGGGCAGGGGCATATGCATTTATGTAAACAACAGCTGGTGCGCGATATCTAATATTAAAGAAGTCTCAAGATTTTGCTCTCCTGAGGTAGAGTATCTCATGATAAGCCGTAGACCACACTATCTACCTAGAGAGTTTATCTGTATTTTTCATAGCTGTCTACATACCACCACAGATCGAGGCTGGCACTAAAAAACGCACTCAATGAGCTGTATTCCGCCATAAGCAAACAGGAAAACGCTCATCCAGAGGCAGCTCTCCTAGTGGCCGGGGACTTTAATGCAGGGAAACTTAAGTCAGTTTTTCCTCATTTCTATCAGCATGTTAAATGTGCAACCAGAGGGGGAAATAATTCTAGACCACCTTTACTTCACACACAGACATGCATACAAAGCTCTCCCTCGCCCTCCATTTGGCAAATCTGACTATAATTCTATCCTCCTGATTCCTGCTTACAAGCAAAAATTAAATCAGGAAGCACCAGCGACTCAGTCTATAAAAAAGTGGTCAGATGAAGCAGATGCTAAACTACAGGACTGTTTTGGTAGCGCAGGCTGGAATATGTTCCGGGATTCTTCCGATGGCATTGAGGAGTACACCACATCAGTCACTGGCTTTATCAATAAGTGCATCGAGGACGTCGTCCCCAACGTGACTGTATGTACATACCCCAACCAGAAGCCATGGATTACAGGCAACATCTGCACTGAGCTAAAGGCTAGAGCTTCCACTTTCAAGGAGCGGGACTCTAACCTGGAAGCTTAGAAGAAATCCCGCTATGCCCTCCGACGAACCATCAAACAGGCAAAGTGTCAATACAGTCTCCGACGCTCGTCGGATGGGGCAGGGCTTGCAAACTATTACAGACTACAAAGGGAAGCACAGCCGAGAGCTGCCCAGTGACACGAGCCTACCAGACGAGCTAAATAACTTCTATGCTCGCTTCGAGGCAAGTAACACTGAAACATGCATGAGAGCATCAAACGTTCCAGATGAATGTGTGATCACGCTCTCCGCAGCCGATGTGAGTAAGACCTTTAAACAGGTCAACATTCACAAGGCCGCTGGGCCAGACGGATTACCAGGACGTGTACTCCGAGCATGGGCTGAC
The DNA here is from genome assembly GCA_030435695.1 of Brachymystax lenok tsinlingensis. Lineage (NCBI taxonomy): Eukaryota > Metazoa > Chordata > Actinopteri > Salmoniformes > Salmonidae > Brachymystax > Brachymystax lenok. The sequence goes on from CM059812.1 coordinate 42,042,232, forward strand.
CAACTGGCAAGTGTCTTCACTGACATTTTCAACCTTTCCCTGTCTGAGTCTGTGATACCAACATGTTCCAAGCAGACCAGAATAGTCCCTGTGCCCAAGAACACCAAGGTAACCTGCCTAAATGACTACCGACCCGTAGCACTCACGTCTGTAGCCATGAAATGCTTTGAAAGGCTAGTCATGGCTCCCATCAACACTATTATCCCAGAAACCCTAGACCCACTCCAATTTGAATACCGCACCAACAGATCCACAGATGATGCAATCTCTATTGCACTCCACACTGCCCTTTCCCACCTGGACAAAAAGAACACCAAGGTCAGAATGCTATTCATTGACTACAGCTCAGTAGCTTAATAGTGCCCTCAGAGCTCATCAATAAGCTTAGGACCCTGGGACGAAACACCTCCCTCTGCCTCTGGATCCTGGACTTCCTGACGGGCTGCCCCCAGGTGGTAAGGGTAGGTAACAACACATCTGCCACACTGATCCTCAACACCGTACCGGTTCCCCCTATTGTTATTTACTGCTGCTCTTTAATTGTTTCTTATTCTTATCTATTACTTTTTGTTGTTGTATTTTCTTAACTGCATTGTTGGTTAAGGGCTTGTAAGTCAGCATTTCACTGGAAGGTGAAACCTGTTGTATTCGGCGCATGTGACAAATAACATTTGATGTGATTTGATTAATTAGACCTAATGGATAAATAGACTAGTCAGTATAGGATGTATTAGACCTAATGGATAAATAGACTAGTCAGTATAGGATACATGCATTAGACCTGATGGATAAATAGACTAGTCAGTATAGGATACATGTATTAGACCTGATGGATAAATAGACTAGTCAGTATAGGATACATGTATTAGACCTGATGGATAAATAGACTAGTCAGTATAGGATACATGCATTAGACCTAATGGATAAATAGACTAGTCAGTATAGAATACATGTATTAGACCTAATGGATAAATAGACGTGTGAGGGTGTGAGGGTGCCCATGGTAGTAGTGTCCAGAAACCTTCCAGACATGCCCATGGTAGTAGTGTCCAGAAACCTTCCAGACATGCCCATGGTAGTAGTGTCCAGAAACCTTCCAGACATGCCCATGGTCGAAGTGTCCAGAAACCTTCCAAACATGCCCATGGTCGAAGTGTTGAGAAACCTTCCAAACATGCCCATGGTAGTAGTGTCCAGAAACCTTCCAAACATGCCCATGGTAGAAATATTCAGAAACCTTCCAAACATGCCCATGGTAGTAGTGTCCAGAAACCTTCCAAACATGCCCATGGTAGTAGAGTCCAGAAACCTTCCAAACATGCCCATGGTCGAAGTGTCCAGAAACCTTCCAAACATGCCCATGGTCGAAGTGTCGAGAAACCTTCCAAACATGCCCATGGTCGAAGTGTTGAGAAACCTTCCAAACATGCCCATGGTCGAAGTGTCCAGAAACCTTCCAAACATGCCCATGGTCGAAGTGTTCAGAAACCTTCCAGACATGCCCATCGTCGAGGTGTCCAGAAACCTTCCAGACATGCCCATGGTAGTAGTGTCCAGAAACCTTCCAGACATGCCCATGGTAGTAGTGTCCAGAAACCTTCCAGACATGCCCATGGTAGTAGTGTCCAGAAACCTTCCAGACATGCCCATGGTAGTAGTGTTGAGAAACCTTCCAGACATGCCCATGGTAGTAGTGTCCAGAAACCTTCCAAACATGCCCATGGTCGAAGTGTCGAGAAACCTTCCAGACATGCCCATCGTCGAGGTGTCCAGAAACCTTCCAGACATGCCCATGGTAGTAGTGTCCAGAAACCTGCCAGACATGCCCATGGTAGAAATGTTCAGAAACCTTCCAAACATGCCCATGGTAGAAATGTTCAGAAACCTTCCAAACATGCCCATGGTAGAAATGTTCAGAAACCTTCCAGACATGCCCATGGTCGAAGTGTTGAGAAACCTTCCAGACATGCCCATGGTCGAAGTGTTGAGAAACCTTCCAGACATGCCCATGGTAGTAGTGTCCAGAAACCTTCCAGACATGCCCATCGTCGAGGTGTCCAGAAACCTTCCAGACATGCCCATGGTAGTAGTGTCCAGAAACCTTCCAAACATGCCCATGGTCGAAGTGTCGAGAAACCTTCCAGACATGCCCATGGTCGAAGTGTTGAGAAACCTTCCAGACATGCCCATGGTAGTAGTGTCCAGAAACCTTCCAGACATGCCCATGGTAGAAATGTTCAGAAACCTTCCAGGCATGCCCATGGTCGAAGTGTTGAGAAACCTTCCAAACATGCCCATGGTAGTAGTGTCCAGAAACCTTCCAGACATGCCCATCGTCGAGGTGTCCAGAAACCTTCCAGACATGCCCATGGTAGTAGTGTCCAGAAACCTTCCAGACATGCCCATGGTAGAAATGTTCAGAAACCTTCCAAACATGCCCATGGTAGAAATGTTCAGAAACCTTCCAGACATGCCCATGGTAGAAATGTTCAGAAACCTTCCAGACATGCCCATGGTCGAAGTGTTGAGAAACCTTCCAGACATGCCCATGGTAGTAGTGTCCAGAAACCTTCCAGACATGCCCATCGTCGAGGTGTCCAGAAACCTTCCAGACATGCCCATGGTAGTAGTGTCCAGAAACCTTCCAGACATGCCCATGGTCGAAGTGTTGAGAAAGTGACTTTTTCAACCTGAATGACAAAACACTCTGGAGATAACAGTTCTCGCCCATGTTGCATACCCCTCCCTACCATGAGACATCCATGTCTTATTCACTGAATTAGATAAACAGTTGAGTTTGAAATCAACAGAATTGATGTGTTTTTAGATAATTAATGTTAAAGGTTAAAAAAAAGAAATTTTGTCTTAAAAATGGTGAAATACTTTGACAACCCTGTTTGTAAAACTCAACCGTTTATCTTTTCCAGTGTGATGAAGACATGGATGCCTCAAGGTGGGTCAGACTGACCAATTCTTGGTTATACAGTCTGGGGAGAAAAAAAAACATTGCAAAATTGAATAAAATGACATTGGAACTTACTCTACCGGTTGTTTGTGTGGTTGGTCCTTCAGTGGGTTCAACATTTTAAACAATGTGCGTAGCTGTACAAATCCAATCAAACTTTATGTCACATGCACCGAATACAACAAGTGTAGACTTCACCGTGAAATGCTGACTTTACAAGCCCTTAACCAACAGTGCAGTTCAAGAAGAAGAAAAATATTTACCAAGTAGACTAGAATAAAAAGTCTGAATAAAAAGTAACACAATAAGAATAACGAGGCTATAAACATACACACACAATGGAAGGCATCACCATAATCGGAACTAACCCTCTACTGAATGTTTTGGCATTGAAGTCACCAAAAGAGGGTGCAATCAGAAAGTGATTGAAATCATATGGAACGACCCAGTTCCTTCGGTACAGAACAAGTGTAGAACTTCAGTAGAAGGCCCCTTCAAAACCCGCACTGTGGTTCAACAACTGCAGAGAGAGTTTGTGCCCCTGTTTTTAAGATACTCACTGGTGTTCATCAGATCGTCAGTCTCCTGCTCCTCTCCCTCCTCCTCCCCTTTCACTCCCAAAACGTCTTCCTTCTCTTTTATTGAGATAGCCTCCTCTTCCTTCACTAGAACATCCTGCTCTTCTTCTTTCAATGTGATAGCCTCATCTTCCTCCTTTACTACTCTGAAAGCTTCTTCCTCCTCCTCCTCTTTCACTCCCAAAAAGGCATCCTCTTCTTCATCATCCCCCTCTTCCTCTTTCACGACAATGTTCAGCCCCAGAGTGTCTTTCTCCGTCCAGTAGACCTCCTCTTCTTCTTTAGCAAGAGGGGAGTAGTTTAGTGAACTCATGATCGGGGATGTTAACTAGTTAGTTAGTATTACCGACTAGTTAGCCCGGAGTTAAACTAACATAGCAATCCAGGTAAATACGAGTAATTAGTAACTATGACGACAGTGTGTCGAAAACACGTCAATGAGCACAACGTTGGTGTAAAGAGCTTCAACGTTTTCGGTTTAGTGTTTGCTAGCGAGCTACCGAGGATGGAGGGAGAGAGTAGTCAACCGTTGTTGTTGTTGTTGTTTTTGTTGTTGTTGTTGACAAAAAGAGTCCCGCCCCGTCCACTAGTTTACACGTCACGCACGAAGCGTCACGTGGAAGACTCACGTCGCCGCCTGCTGACTGGAGTTGGAAACGCAGTTCCACAATAATAAAATGTTCACTACACTGTCATGTTCATTTCTAAATAACCTGATGTTTTCTCTTACAACTTACAAATAATACTTTCCAATACACATATGTACAACAAGCGTAAGATGAATGTGTACATGATTTTTTTTTAAATACCGTCATAAAAACAGGTAATGTGTTATTCCAAATGATTACTATTGCTACACAATATCAAAAAGTGGGTTACCAACACAAACAATGGCATCACATGCAAATAGCACTGGATTTTATATAGTGTGAGCGCACACACACACACACACACACACACACACACACACACACACACACACACACACACACACACACACAGAGGAAAGACACAGAGTCAAAGATTGACAAGAAACTGTTTAATAACCAAAAGGATTGTGATGACATCATCAGTCTACACCTAATGTTGTGTGACATTCAGTCTTCGTCTCGCTCTCTCCTTCTCATGTCCCCTCTCTCTCTCTCTCCCCTTCTCATGTCCCCTCTCTCTCCCCTTCTCATGTCCCCTCTCTATCTCTCTCTCACTCTCTCTCTCTCCCCCCTTCTCATGTCCCCTCTCTCTCGCTCTCTCACTCTCTGTCTCCTTCTCATGTCCCGTCTCCCTCTCGCTCTCTCACTCTCTCTCCTTCTCATGTCCCCTCTCTATCTCTCTCTCACACTCTCTCTCCTTCTCATGTCCCCTCTCTATCTCTCTCTCTCTCCTCATGTCCTCTCTATCTCTCACTCTCTCCCCCCCTCTCGCTCTGGTGCTGATGGAGAGACAGAGAGAGAGATGGATACTAACAGGTATTCTTGGTGGGACTGACTCTCTGTGCTGGTGCTGACGGAGAGACAGAGAGAGAGATGGATACTAACAGGTATTCTTGGTGGGACTGACTCTGTGCTGGTGCTGATGGAGAGACAGAGAGAGAGATGGATACTAATAGGTATTCTTGCTGGGACTGACTCTCTGTGCTGGTGCTGATGGAGAGACAGAGAGAGAGATGGATACTAACAGGTATTCTTGGTGGGACTGACTCTCTGTGCTGGTGCTGATGGAGAGACAGAGAGAGAGATGGATACTAACAGGTGTTCTTGGTGGGACTGACTCTCTGTGCTGGTGCTGATGGAGAGACAGAGAGAGAGATGGATACTAACAGGTATTCTTGGTGGGACTGACTCTCTGTGCTGGTGCTGACGGAGAGACAGAGAGAGAGATGGATACTAACAGGTATTCTTGGTGGGACTGACTCTGTGCTGGTGCTGACGGAGAGACAGAGAGAGAGATGGATACTAATAGGTATTCTTGCTGGGACTGACTCTCTGTGCTGGTGCTGATGGAGAGACAGAGAGAGAGATGGATACTAACAGGTATTCTTGCTGGGACTGACTCTCTGTGCTGGTGCTGATGGAGAGACAGAGAGAGAGATGGATACTAACAGGTATTCTTGGTAGGACTGACTCTGTGCTGGTGCTGATGGAGAGACAGAGAGAGAGATGGATACTAACAGGTATTCTTGCTGGGACTGACTCTCTGTGCTGGTGCTGATGGAGAGACAGAGAGAGAGATGGATACTAACAGGTATTCTTGGTGGGACTGACTCTGTGCTGGTGCTGATGGAGAGACAGAGAGAGAGATGGATACTAACAGGTATTCTTGTTGGGACTGACTCTCTGTGCTGGTGCTGATGGAGAGACAGAGAGAGAGATGGATACTAACAGGTATTCTTGGTGGGACTGACTCTCTGTGCTGGTGCTGATGGAGAGACAGAGAGAGAGATGGATACTAACAGGTGTTCTTGGTGGGACTGACTCTGTGCTGGTGCTGATGGAGAGACAGAGAGAGAGATGGATACTAACAGCTGTTAGTAGAGCACTACTTTTGACCAGAGCCCTGAAGGTAGACTTCCAATCACATCCGGATGTGATACAGCCTGGATTTGAACCAGGGTCTGTAGTGACGCCTCTTGCAGACCGCTGCGCCACTCGGGAATAGGGTGACATGTCAGACGCAGGTGAGACTACCACAGTAAAAAGTTCCTTCTGTACAAAATCCATTCTAGAAATACACTCACACTCGCACTCACGCACACACACACACACACACACACACACACACACACACACACA